>CM055738.1:7845836-8247148 GCA_029465975.1 Dallia pectoralis | reverse complement strand
CGTGGTTATATGACCTATATACCATGACTCAGCATTCAGATTATAACTAAACTACGTGGTTATATGACCTATATACCATGACTCAGCATTCAGATTATAAATAATCTATGTGGTTATATGACCTATATACCATGACTCAGCATTCAGATTATAAGTAATCTATGTGGTTATATGACCTATATACCATGACTCAGCATTCAGATTATAAGTAAACTACGTGGTTATATGACCTATAAACCATCAGAGTTCTGTGATGCGTCATTGCCCGAACCGAGTTCTTCCAGTAGTAAAGGCAGGCACTATCTCCAAACAGAAACATAACCTGTAGAATAGCACCCAGTTCTTCCATTTGGTAAAGGCAGGCACTAACTGGGTGTTATTCTATAGGTTACCTATCTGTTATAGCCCACAGTATACATATTGTAGGGTGTACACTTGCAGATAAATGTGTTTATATTAGTGTATACATGTGTGTATTTATCTGTATGTATGTATATATATCTATATATATATATATATATATATAGCCAAAACATCATGAATCTGGTGAAGCAAAAAAAAATTATCATCTCTTAACAAGGGCATATGTCAAGGTCTGGGTTGATAAGATAAACAAACAATGAGTTATTGTAGTCAATGTGTTGGATGCACTAGAAATGGGCAAGAGTAAAGACATGAGCGCCTTTGAAAATTAGTATGGCCAGCATCTCTAAAACGGCAATTGTTGCAGACCAGGTGCAACCCTTCTTGGAAATGGTATTCCCTGATGGCAGTGGCCTCTTCCAGCAGGATAATGCGCCCAGCCACACCACACACATGGTTGAGGAATATTATGAATTGTTCACCATGTTGCTCTGGCCTTTAATATTCCCCATTGGGATGTGCTGGACCCTTGGCCATTTACCAACCATTTACCAATATTATGGAGGATCAGCATAGTATTTTCTGGAATTGTTACTGTACAATTCAATGGCCTTTTTTCTATGTTTTTTTGACATTTCCTTCCTCAGTGTGATCAGCTTGCTTTGCAAATCCTTAGCTATTCCTTGTCTTGCTCATTCCCATATTACTCTCTTTATAATTGGTTTCGATGCAGATCTTGGAAGCTAAGTATGGCCTGGTTGGTAGTACTAGAGTGGGAGACATCCTTGGAATACCAGGTGCTGTAAGCATTTTGCCCCACTAGGGGCACTCTTTGGTTCTTTTCACGCTGTCACTTCATTCAATGAGGAGTTTCAACCATTGTTATACAGGGACAATCAAAGATGCCAGAGTAAAGCAGCTGTTATGGATAAATTGGTCGGTTCTGTGCATTTCAGCTGGCCACGTCAAAATGCAATAACACGACATATGCATTGGATTCCGCTCAGATTCAACTGAGCAGAAAAAGGGGTGGGGGGGGGTAATTTGCATTTCTCTTCACTGTTGTATGGCGGGAAAAGCGCTCTGCGCTCACATTTTGCGCTAATCAACCAATGAAATAATCGCGCAAGCACATTTGTGGTTCTGATTTCACACGGCTCTGTATGACGTACTGACGTGTCGCGCTAAAGTTGTGAAATAGTTACGTTCAAATCTAACAACCGTCAAGCGGAAACATGGCCACTGAAATGGCTACCACTCGGCGGAGAAATACAACTCATACTTACCTGGCAAGGGAGAAACGGTGATCACGAAGGCCGTTCACCCAAGGTGAGGCTCAGCCAATGCACTCTCGGCTATGCTGACCTTTGCGAATTTCCCAAATGTGGAAATCTCGATTGCATTATTTCTGGTAGTGGGGGACTGCGTTCGCGCTCTCCCCTGATAAGCTGTATAATGACAAGATTTCTCGTAACCAATTTGGTCCTGATGGCCTCTGTTGGTAATGTCTTGGTGTCAGATACCACTGGACAGCTTCAGTGGGATAAGCCACTGGTTTTGAAGAGTCACGCCTCCTCATATCGGCGCTGTTTTCTTGTGGCACGATGAGGTCATTAGCATATTAAGCAGATGGGCATATTGGCATGGTAACGGTCATTATTAGTTGTTAAGGGAACCGGAGCAAATTGAGGATTATTTTGAGTGAGTATCTATTCTCTGAAGCGGCCAGTTGGGGAGATGGAAAGAGAATAATTATAAGTGCGCGTGTGTATGATTGAGCTTTATTTCCTGTCGGACGGTGCATGTGTTAGTGTGAAATAAGTGCATCAACATAGTATACAACAGGCGTAGTCCTATAACTTCTCTGTGTTATTCAGAAAGAATAATGGCATGCTTAATCTGCCAGCTATAGCCTACAACTCAGACAACCTCCTTACCTAATCCTTTGTAAATTGAACAGACACCTCTGTTGGAACGACCTCTTCCAAATTGACCAGACACTCCGTCCTGATCGCAATAACATCCTGAGAAACTCTTCATACTTGTATCCTGTCCTCCATTCAGCTGCACCAGAAATCATCCGCTCTGGTACGCCTCTGCTTTTTATATCACGTGTTCCCCGTTGGGAAACATAGACGACAACCCATAGGAACGGATCAAAAGTTTTTAATTGGATAGGGAAAGCAACCATAATGTTGACACAATGGAGGTTTCTTCATTAGCTTGCTGTCATATTGTCTATGCAGTCTCTGTCCGCACGCTGTTCGCAAATATTTGAAAGCTGTGGTTGCTGCTGTTTGCTGCTTCTACAGCGTCACTCTGATTGAAAACAGAGACCTCCGCAGGTCTATTCTGAAATGAAAAAGAAACAAGATTTTTCCACAGTGATTTATTTTTAGCAGGATGTTCAAAGGGATGTACGTTTTCTTGTGAGCCGGGCCTGGTAAAGTGTCTCACTCACAGTAGCAAAATGGGTTGGAGCCTTGTGGTGTAAAACAGGGATGACTCTAGCAGTCAGACCAATCACGTGCCTTTCACCGGCCGAGCTGAACACGCGGCACTCTAGGTAAATGTGGAGTAGCAATAATACAACAACTGCTTTAAAAGAATGTTGCTTGATGCCAGCAGACACCCCCAGGTTTTTGGAGGTAGAGGACACTATTTCACATGGATTTCTATAAATGGAGGTTTACATTGAATAAAACGTCCCCTTGGTTTCAAGTGGGTCAACGATTAAGATGGCTTCATATATAAAAATTGGCCAAAATATCATTATGTATATTTGTCTTGACCTCAAAGCTAGTGTTTTGCAATACCTCAAGAACAGATATGGTTTTCGGTGTTCTTGGTGGATTTGTGGTCATTTGAATCGAGCCCTTGTAAATACAACTGCTTCAGTACTCACCATACATGTGTTTCACTGATTCAATACAATAGTTTTTCTACGTACAAGTTTGTTATATGGTTCTTCCACCACTTTGTTTATTGAAAGATCTCGGAGACTAAATGAAGGTTAAGTCATCCTGCATTGAAGGCTCTGTTTAAACAGCACTTAGACTGTCTTCAAATGTCTCTGCTAAATCCACAACGTCCACATAGAATGATGAAACAAACATCCAGCCAGCGTCTCTTGTCCATGCAGGTAAAGCATCTCCGAGGCCGACGCGTCTATTTGAAACGCAGCCCGGTATCTGCGCCTCAGCTCGTGTCCAACCGAGGTGCCTCGTTTTCTCCTGTGTTTTGGGAGTGGGCGATGTGCTGTGTTTGGATCATTCATGTCCGCCGTCAGGACATTTCTACGAAACTCGTCCCCCTGGGCTTTGTCACTGTCACACAGTGTTTGGGAGGCCGGGGACAAGTAGAGCGAGACCGGGGCCACGTTAGACCTCTTGTGCCCACATGGTTGGTCGCCACGGAGACTACGGCCGACGTGTTCCGGTTAGACCCGGGTCATGTTGTAAACACATCGATTCAACGATCATTCAGTTGACATTGGTACTTGTGAAAAGACGTCAAGACACAGTGTTTTGTTTTAAAACGTAGTGACAGCACAAGAGAAATTAGGTCCCGAACAGGAAATGTGGAAAACGTCGAGAGTCATTCTGGAAGATGAATGAGTCTGAAGAATTTCAGCGTTATTTCGTGAGAAGTACCAGAAACGGGCAAGAAATAGGTCGGTTCTGGCAGAGGGACTGGTCCATCTCAACAGCATGAGGATGTGTGGGTGCTTAGATGGTAAAAAACCCACATGTATTAGAAATGGTTAGAATAATTTAGTGTTCCGGTCGGTTCCTGAGGGATACTGTACAAAAGTCTCAAGGAAAATCATCAAACCAATTATATTTTATTTTCAAGTATCCCTGAGAACTGTTTTCACGCTAATCGTGGAATGTGTAATAAGAGTTGGTATATGTCCAATCCCTGTTGATCTTTATATTGGGTTGACACGCAAAAGCGTTCTAAACGCAAAACTTCCAATAACGCCTGCAGAGCAAAATATAAACTATACCCAGGATTCATAAAAATCCAGAAAAGGTATATTGAACTTCACACTCATGTAAAGAAAGCTACTCTCAAACCTTCCATAGCAAAGCCCCTATATCTACATGGAGATGAACCTAGATTAGACCCTCCAAAGCCAGCTAGTTTGAGGCTCTGCTCACAAAACCAAACAGATCCCAAAGGGCAACACTAAAAGAGAACTATTTGACCCACTGGAAGGAATCACCCAAAGCCAAATGGAATGCTAACTTGCCCTGAACACAGTCCACAGAGTACTCTCATTTTTTTCTCAACATGCTGGTGCCTACCAAATTGCATTTTTACCAAAACTGTACATAGCCTCCCAACGACATAATGTTGAAAATGTATTTTCCTTTTTTAAACCGTGTGTGAAATGTTTACTTGAATTTCAAAATGTGTTGTTATTTATTTTGTTATATATTAAAGCTGTCTTTGGCAATGTATCCTAAATAAATTTCCTGCGCCAGTATAGCTTTCAAAATTGAACGGACTCCACTGGGTGTTGAAATGACAGTCAGGCATTTTATTTTCTCAATAGTTTGATACCTTTACCTTTGTTAGCTGTTATAAAAATGTTTGCCAATTTCCAGTTGTTCTTTTAATCAGTGAATAATACAAGTAGAAAAGTGCGACAAACTGTGTCACACAGACTGTGGTACAGGAATCCACTAGGTGACGTCATAGTTCACGATCCCAGAAAGTGGCCGTTTCCAGTCTAGGGCCCGGGGATATGATCCGTTAGCGGGATGCTGAGCGGAAGAGCAGACAGAGAGGCTGAGAAACTGAGGGGACAGGGCTGTTTGGTTTCATTCTAAATGTTTAGATGTGAGAAGAAGTGGAGAGGCCACAGTCGTGTGCAGAAGCGCAGAGGACTCGAGGTTAACAGTGAAATGTGGTTTTAATGCAGCCGGGTTATGAACTCAGATGCTTTAGGGGCAGTTGCTGTACTGAGAAGGCCCCGCTTTCCATTAACCTCAAGTGGACCAAGACATCCCCTCAGACCGGCCAACGGGCTTATTGAGCTCTGACTCTTCCCTTGGTGTACAGGTAGGTATGGCGTTTACTTGTGTTGTTTTTGAATGTGCAGGTTAAATATGGATGATAGATGTTTTTTTGCGACACGAAGATTCCATCAATAAGACGATGACTCACCTAATGAACGTAAATGATGAATATGTGAATTCAGACGAGGATACTGACGCTAATGAAAATGGTTAGAGGCATTGTGTGTTTATGTAGATTAGACTTTATTGCGGGGTCTCATCAATATGAATCTGCATCCTGTCTGTAACAATGGCATAATCAGAACTAATTCTAAAGCAATTTATATGTACGAGATTTTACTGATTATACCTGAGTGAAGAGGACTGGACATACATCTGCTGTCACTTTTGGGGGAATAAAAAGAAATAGATTTTTCTTTATAGAAAATAAAATAAATAGATTCTTTATAGATCAAGGATATAGTCAAAACTGTGCTGTATGTGGACATGTTTTGGGAAAACGTTGGGAAAAACAGCCTCAATAAACAATTTTCCTCACCTCGAATGGTTACTTTTAAAGCTGAGAAAAAAAAACAGAGACAAGGAAAGCTGACAAGAAATTAATTATACACGAATGTTTTAAATAGTGACTTTAAATAGCCTTGGGGTCTTTCAGTGTGCCAAATAAACTGTAAACAGATAGTATGGGTACCATGAGAAAGTTTTCAGATGTACAAATAGGGATTGTAATGACTGGTTTCACACATAGAAAGTGTAATATCTTTCCAAAACCATTACATGATCACAAAATAATTCATAACCATGGAGTTTTTTTTTATTTAAGTCAATTTGTCATGTATTATTTATGGTACATTTAAAACCAGCTACTGTTACAACTGCTCCAGGCAAATAATAAAATATTCTCTTACTTTTTGGATTGCAATATTGTTTACTGAAATCAATATGAATATAATGACTGTTCTTATTGTGATTATGGCTATATGACTATGTAAACAAATGACTGGTCAAGTTTAAGTGGTCTCTGAGCAATAACATAAAACTGTGTACAATTGTCCCCCGTCCCTCTTAACAACAAAACAAAATCATAGTTTGTCTATTCCATTTGTGGTGTATCACCCTAACAGTTGTCGTTGAGGAAGATCAGTGTGAGATAGATGTCAGCAGAAGTTTGTGAATAAATTGGCTGTAATTGGTAGAGCAAGAAATCATTTATCTCTGTATTCTCGACTGAGCCTTTTAACATCACATTTCCTGTAAATTACACCGTCTCTGACAAATGCTCCTGCTAATGATGATTAATTTGCTCTTGTGAACAAAATAATATTAAAAGATTCTCCAATAGAAACAGTCATTCAGTCCCATTTATTTTTCCCTCTTTTACAATTCGCTCGAGGCTGCCATTGGCCATTGGCCACATTCCTCTCGCTGCGTTTTACAAATGACATTATTCGTTTAATTATTCCCTCAACCGAGCATGTCATACCCATTAGCCTGGATGTTGTACATTGTTCTTCTATAAATATTCAGTAGCTGAACCTTAACTCACTATGCTGCGTTATGTGGCCAGAGATAATGTATTGACAGAGATCCCAGATGTCAGATCAATCATTGGTAGTGCTCTACTCTGACACAGAGACACTGGATCAGTCTGAGCCTAGCTATTCCTGTTCTTTTTCCACGCTCAGTTGACTTTCCCAAGATCTTCACACTCTGCCCATCTCTCTCCTTTATTCTTCCCTAATATGGTTAATCACAGACTGTAGACAGGGGATTGCGGTTGTGGTATTTAAGGATACAGGGTCTAAATACGCGATAGAAAATACGACGGAGTAGCTCTTCACGAAATTCCCAGAAGGCAGTTGTCGACGGCGCATTTTCCTTCATTATCGGATGGTTTAAGCTCAGACATCTGATATTTGTGGTGTTTTGGCAAAATACCACAACCTCTCATGCCACAGTAGGTATAGAAATACACTAATGGTGTTTTGGGCAATATACCACAACCTCTCATGCCACAGTAGGTATAGAAATACACTAATAGTGTTTTGACCAATATAACTTATATCCTATATAGCGTATGTTTCACATTGCCATGGTTAGTTCAAGACCAGTGTTGTTTAAAGGTAATGTGAATTCATATAATTCATTATATGGCTTTAAATGATTAGTTAATTACCAATGACACGGCATTGGTTGTTTCCATAAGATTTGAATCTAAATGCAGAGGATGAAGGAAATGCAAAAGCAAATACTATATTCAAACTGCAAATACCAAACATTAAACATGTAATGCTACCAGGGCCAAGTGACTTTGATGGAAAACATTGCCAGAATAATTTGAATAATGCCTCACTAACGTGGAGGCCATAAAAAGTTAATATTTACCGGGAAGCGTTTTGGTGAACGAGGGATTTCCACCTGAGCTGCAGACGTGTCTGGTGCAGTTACTGAGGCAGAAGAGTTAAACTGCTAGATCATCGTGGGTCACGAGGTCACATTCGTAATGGCAGGCATGTTCCTGTTACTACTGTATATTATTCTGCTCCTGTTCCATTCTTCGGAAATCCCGTCTTAACTGTTGAAAATAAAATAAATTACACCCACTTCTGATTCCCATGGCTAAGACTTTATTTTAGTAAATAAACACTTAAAAATAGGATAGAATGTTATTGAATGTTATTCTAGTTGTTGGGGTCAATACCAACAGAAAGAAAAATGTTGACTTTACCACAGTGGTGGAGGATAGTGGAGATGTCATGACATTGGTGGCTAGAGTCCTTGGCCAAGGTCAAAGGGGAAGAAGTGTTTAAATAACAGAGGATGCCTGTTCTCATGAGCCTTCAGATTCTCAGGCAATCTCTCTCCCTGTTATGTTCTCACTAAAGGTCTCAGAACCTGCTCTCAGATTCAGGTCTCAGAACCTGCTCTCAGATTCAGGTCTCAGAACCTGGTCTCAGATCTCAGATCCTGGTCTCAGATCTCAGATCCTGGTCTCAGATCTCAGATCCTGGTTTCAGATCTCAGATTCAGATTCAGGTCCCGCATCCTGGTCTCAGATCCCGGTCAAAAGCTTTGCAGACTATAGACGGGCGGGTGCCATTTCGGATTAATAATGTCACATACACTAACACATACACTAACTTCTGCTTGGTCCAGTGGGGCGATTGTTTTACAGGCTTCCCATCCAGTGATCAAGTTTCATTATTTATCTGGATCCTGTAAGAAATACAATAACATATGGAAGCTAATTGTGTCTGTAGGATGTTGATATTTAATCATTATGTTTTGTTGATACGGACATAAGCCTCCAGAGAACACTCAATCTAAACACGATTACATCATTGTGTTTGGAATTCCCGTAATGATTTGTAGAATGTCTCGAACCTGGTACAAACCCTTTGTCTAGGCCTACAAATTCGTCGGGTAATCTGCAAACAACAAACCTCCAACGAGTAATATCTCATCCCGTTTTTTTTTTTTTTCGGGCCGCAGGTGAACAACAGAACCATGGAGTCTAACTACACATTGCTGCCACCGTATAACATTACCTCAACGTCGATGCCCGCGTTCACGTTGCCTGGCAACGCCTCCATGGTCAGCCAGGAGGCGTACATGCACCGTCTGGCCCACCTGGACGAGGGTCTCTACAATGACTTCTACAGCCTGTGGATCGCTCTGCTGGTGGTCAACACGGGGATATTCCTGCTGGGCCTGGTCCTCAACACCCTGGCCCTGTATGTCTTCTGCTTCCGCACCAAGCCCAAGACCACGTCGGTGATCTACACCATCAACCTGGCTGTCACCGACCTGCTGGTGAACCTGTCGCTGCCCGCCCAGATCATCCTGTACTACAGCGGGGGCAGGTGCCTCAACTGCTCCTACGTCCACATATTCAGCTACTTTGTCAACATGTACTGCAGCATCCTCTTCCTCACCAGCATATGCGTGGACAGGTACCTGGCGATAGTACAAGTGGAGGCCTCGAGGAAGTGGAGGAGCCCTGGCGTCGCCAAGGGAGTCTGTGTCCTAATCTGGGCGTTCGCCATCGTGGTCACCTACTCGTTCCTCACCACGGCCTTCAGACACGCGGGTTGCTGCGTCTCCAAGTTTGTGGTCCTGACCGTGTTCGAGTTCTTCCTGCCCCTGGTGGTCATTGTGGTGTTCACCGTGCGTGTCATGTGCGCCCTGTCCCACTCCGGTCTGATGCAGCAGAGCAGAGAGAGGCGAATGAGGGCCGTCCAACTGCTCACCACGGTCCTGGTCATCTTCACCGTGTGCTTTACGCCGTTTCACGTGTGTCAGGTGCTCGTGTTCTTCTACCCGAACATGCCTCACCAGGTGATCGTCTACCACATCACTGTCACGCTCAGCAGTCTGAACAGCTGCATGGACCCCATCGTCTACTGCTTCGTCACCAACAACTTCCAGTCAACGATAAGGAGCTTCTTCCGTAAGGTGGAGATGGAGCAGACCAGCGGGGACATCGTCAGCATGCAGAGGAGCTCCAAGGGCTCAGGGACGGTCACGGCGATTGCTCACAACATAATAACGATGAACGCTCTGTTCTCATCTACGCAATAATGTAAAACACAGTGTGTGGAATGGGATGCGTAGTTTTCAGAGAAAGGTGGACATGGTGGCCTAAATGTTAGACCCCAATGCTCTAATCTGAACCAAAATATATGTGAAAATATTAGCTGAAATATTAATAGGGAGACATTTGCGGTGGCCGAATAGTCTGGTATGTAGAGGCCAATACGTGAACGACTGCTGATTTCAATCTGAGAGTTTAATTAAACCTAATTGCACCAGTAAATTGCTATGGATATAATAGGATCAAATACACTATTGCAATGTAACCTATACTTGTTGCTTCTGTATATTTTTTTTACCGTACTGTACAAATATATATATATTTTGTAAACCTATTCCCATCCTATTTATTTTGGACCACAGACAAAATAAACAACGGTGGCCTAAAGTTATAATGGATTCCATTGGAAACAATATTTGTATTTCTATTGCTTTTTACTCTGCGTGAAATGTTTGTCACAAGATATTTATGCAAACCACACAGTAAACTTGTTGTCACTTTATTAGGTACACCTTCACTGTAAATAGCCAGATATGGAATAACGTGGCAGCAACTTGATATATCTTATGAGACTTGCTCCAGAACAAGCTAGTCCATATGGGAGTGCCCAGCTCCACTAGCAGATGGATCATAGCCTTCCTGTCCGACAGGGGGCAGCACACGAGGGTGGGGAAGCACCTGTCAGACCCCCTGACCATCAACACCAGCTCCCCTTAAGGTTGCGTCCAGTCCCCACTTCTCCTCTCCCCTGTCTACACCAACAACTACACCCCCAGTCACCTCTCTGTCAAAACACTCTGGTTCCCTGTGTCAGTCTGAACAACTTGGATGCTCAAAAGACAATGGGGATGAGACTGGACTTTAGGAGACGCCCCGTTGACCTTCGACTCATTGTCCTGGGGGGATCCCAACAGGTGGAATCCTTTCACTTCCTGGGTAACGCCATCGCCCGAGACCTCAAGTGGGAGCTGAACCTCACCTCTCTCACTAAGAAAGCACAGCAAAGACTGTACTGCCTGCGGCAACTCAAAACATACTAACTGCCAATCGCCAATGGCATGATTAACACAGCCAACATTAAGTCCATCCTGATCTCCTCCATCACTGTCTGGTATGCTGCAGAGTGAATAATTGGATGTAATATTCCGTCTCTCAAAACATTGCATATTGTCAGCTCACTGAGAAGGACAGCAAATATCGAGGCAGACTCCTCCCATCCAGGGAAATTGACTACTCAGAACTCTACCCTCTGGTAGAAGGCTGAGTCTATCAAGACCAATACCCGCCGCCACAATAATATTTTCTTCCCAGCAGCAGTAAGTCTAAGGAAAATGCCTCAGCACTACATTTTCCTTAGCATGTCCCCTACATTGTTATTGGTTTAGCCACCCTGTACACTATCGACAGTTACATTCTTCAAAGGATATCTGAACACTAAATTGTCATTGCACATTTATATAATATGTACTGTTTTTAAATGTTGCATATTTCATATTGTATTTTGCATATTATATAGCTGTGCATGATCTCTCTTGTTCGCCTTGCTAAATCTCCAAAAGACTTCTCTAAAGGTCATCTGAACTTTAACCAGACATGGCACATATGCACATTTGCACAATCAAATTACATACTGTGTTTATCCCTGCATGTTCTAGCTGCGCATGGTCTCTCTTGCTCTTATCGTTTGTATTTGTCTTGAACTCATAGATAGACAATAATACAGTGTTTGATACCGGCCAAACAGGAAGATTAGCATTAAGTGTCATTTTTACATATAAGACAAATGATTATAAAGCTATTTCATAACAATACTCATAATAATATATAGAAAATTACTGTTTAAACTTGCTGAGGCCCCCCTGGCGGCCCCCAGTTTGAAAACCACTGGTATAGGTAAATGAAACCGGCCGCTGGGTGCATTAAAACTATTAACCATGGAATAAAAAATTCTAAACATAGATTTTTGTAATCTAGTTTTGCTACATATAACTCATGTTCTTTCAGCATTATCGGACATTTATTTATTATACTGGAGGTTGCTGCGTATGTTTTAAGCATATGGTTCCATATAATAACATCAGTTGGTCATCGATGTGAGTGATGTCAGTGCAGTAGGTGCTGGGGCAATTAAATGAGATAGATTAGGTAGTGCATTTGGGTATTGGACTGGTTAGTGATGTCAGTGCAGTAGGTGCTGTGGTAATTAAATTAGACTGGGCAGTGCATTCGGGTATTGGACTGGTTAGTGATGTCAGTGCAGTAGGTGCTGTGGTAATTAAATTAGACTGGGCAGTGCATTCGGGTATTGGACTAGTTAGTGATGTCAGTGCAGTAGGTGCTGTGGTAATTAAATTAGACTGGGCAGTGCATTCGGGTATTGGACTAGTTAGTGATGTCAGTGCAGTAGGTGCTGGGGTAATTAAATGAGATTGGGCAGTGCATTCGGCCATTGGACTGGGAATAATCGTGTTGGGGGAAAAAAATAGGAAGCAGAAGCACACGGACGACGAGGTGAAAGTAACTTCAAGACTTGCGCCGTCTGAACAAGTGATCAGGTATACTCGACTTATTTAATCTGTACCTAGAGCTTCCTTATCAGGTGCCTATACCGTTAGCTACTGTCAACATTAACACATTCACAAAAGAGCAACTAAGCGGACTTCTCACGCACCTGTCCGGTGTCATTATATTAATTACTGTTATTGTTACGAATTATTGTTAACTACACAGTGACAGAATATTCCATATCGTCGTATCGGGTTTTGTCGTTACCAAACTGAAGCTAACTGATGTGGTGGAGGATAGCTACATTAAGAGCTAACTGACTTTTACCGGTAACGGACAACTGTACTGTTAGCTAGATGAGTTGTACGTGTTAGCATAGCACAGATACGTGGTAGCATAGCACAGATACGTGGTAGCATAGCACAGATACGTGGTAGCATAGCACAGATACGCTGAAATCCAAGCAAACTGTAGCTAGCAAGAACGTTAAAAGTAACTTATTCGCAGTTGTAGCTAGCTTCTGATGCTACTAGAAGATACATTACTTAGCCAGATACCGTTAGTTGTACGATAATTTAGTCCATTATGGTTATAATTTTTTTTTAGTTGGTGTTAAAATTACCAGCCAGTCTGCACGCGGAGTGACCCACTAATATTAACGTTTTCAGTAAAAAACATGTACCATCAGAACATTGTACCGTTCAGAACAAATGTGCTTTTGCTAGCAACATAGTGGAATATGGCTTTCGCCTTCAAAATAAAGGTCCAATTTGAAATTGATGCAAACTTACTGCATAATGCAAAAAAGGTTGAATGTGGTTACACATTTAATGACAATTCCCCTTGGATGTTTTTTGTAATTGTAGACTTAATAGTTAGTTTGTTGTCTTCATTGTATTTCTGTGTACTGACCACCCCATGGTATTCAATAGGGCAAAACCAATGACATAATACTTCCCTCAATTTGCTATTCCAGAAACAGTAGTGAAAAGTGTGTAGGTGTATTGATTATACATGCATACTGTGGATTATGTATGTCTGGGTCGACCTTTTGACTTTCAAGTTGTGTCTGTTCTCCACAGGTTAATAAGTCACTCCATGGGGCTCTACAGAGGATCAACATCCACCACTACTGCCCCCTGTCTTTTTCACCCACTAATTATTCTCAGCCTGCCCTCTACAGACATCATGAAATGGATTCTATATGAATGGCGCTATATATGGATTTGTAATCAGTACGTAAGGCAAGGGTGAAGAGAGCGAGTTTCTTTAAAAGCTGTATGTTGCCACACAACCATATGAATCAGAAGTGCTTTGAAAGAACTAAAGCCTGTAGTGGTGCTCTTTTGTTGGACGTTCTTGAGGTCCTCTGATTGAATATAAAGGGAGTCTACAGTTGGATCTGCGGACGTGGACGGGACCGTGAACAACATCAAGGCTTTCGGGGAGCAGCGTTGTTAGGGCAGGTGACCATGATCTCTCGAAAGGCTGAAATGGATGCTTCGCTGCCTTGTCAGGAAGTGAAGAGCCCAGTTAAAAAGCTGAGCAGCGATGCGGAGAGTCGTGACGGGTTTCTGGACGCAAGTGCTGGCGGGAGTCGTACCCCCCTGCGCCAGTGGGTCATGCACGGAAGCGTCATGTTTGGACGGGAATTCTGCTATGCCATGGAGACTGCCCTGGTCACACCAGTGTTGTTGCAAATAGGTAGGTAGAACTGAAACAGGAACCCCTCTTGTGTCTGGTTCCTCTCTAGGTTTCTTCCTAAGTTTTGACTGAACCCTGTTGATGCACGCTAATGGGGTTTCAGGGTGGCCGTTGGTAAGAGCGCTGATTTTAAAAGAGGGCTGTGTCAAATGCATTTAATTTGATTCAGTTGAGGTTATTGAGGAGTGTAATGGGGATGTTATGTTTATGACATTGTAAAAGGCTGGTACCATGGAGCTATGTTTACTGCACACTAGGCATAAGCAGTATGACTGACAGAGGCCATCCAGACCTGCAATGGTCTGCCACCATTGCAGAAATAACAATGTATTGTACAATTTTGGTAGGTATGGTTGGAATGTGTGAGTCGGCACATTTCTGTCAGCCTACTCTCCACTGGGAAGTATTTAGTAGTAATGTATGGAACTCACATTCCAGTTAATTCAGGAATATAGTGTGTATATGTATATGTTAAGTTATTGTTCAAAATACATTTTCTAATACATAATTACATTGTAATGTTCAAAATATAATTAGCTTTTACATGATCAAGTATTAGAAAACATTGGAATTTATATATTTTCTAATGTTTGAATGTTTTATGGTGAATGAAAAGGTAGGCTGGATTTATACCAGTGCTTAGCTGTATGTGACCTGGAGGCAGTGGCTTTGTGTGTTAAAAATCAAAATGTACTTTTTAATGTTTGAAAATTTGTACAAAGATAAAGTATTGCTGAAACTTCCTAGTTCCTACTTGTAGGTATCAGTATTTGTCTATGCCAAGTCAGCCATTTTAAAGGGCCTGGTCATTTATTTTATGTTGATACACATTAGCGTGATATTTATTTAAGGAGGTGACCTGGAAAATTCTTGTAAAACCATCTTAGATTTTCATGTTCTTTTGTTTTTACGAGACTTATAAAAGTCAGTTCAGAATCCACTCAGATTTTAATAGGCATTGGACATAACATTTCCTTTTCCCTTTTGCAGACATCATAATATGTTGTAGAAATTGATATTAAATGTTATTCCATACTTTTCTGCATGAACAACCCATGAGGAATTACTAGCCTTTGGAACTGCCTATCCATACACCTAAATGATTCTAGGCCAGCCCTAAGCATACATTAGCATCAGGACTGGAAATTAGGAAAGATTCTCCAGCTGTGGACAGAAATATACTTTAAGGGGCACGATTATTTTTGCAAAAAAAAAAGATGATTAAATTATTTCGCAAAGTAGTTTGTTATCGTGGTCAAAGTCCTGAACAATATTGACTGAATGTGTTACCGTGTTGTTTTCACAGGTCTTCCGGAGCAGTACTACAGTCTGACCTGGTTCCTGAGTCCTATCCTCGGCCTGATCCTCACACCTCTCATCGGCTCAGCCAGTGACCGCTGTACCCTCAGATGGGGCCGCAGACGGCCCTTCATTCTGGCCCTCTGTGTGGGCGTGTTACTGGGAGTGTCTCTCTTCCTCAATGGCTCCCTCATAGGTAAACCTGCATCCATTTGTACGCCGCCTTTATTGGAGATACCAGTTCAAGGTTCTGGCGTCGAAGGTGCCCGCGGGCCTGGGGAGGATTCTGAAACCCTCTGGCCCAGTTCATGGTCCCTGTCAGTGGTCCACTTTGGTCCGGGGAATCAATGTTCTAGTACGGCTATTGATTTGACTAAACGCAAACCCTGAAGCGGTAGATTGTGTCATTTTCTATCGCACGTGCGCTGCACGTCTTCATTGAGGTGTCAGGCGGAGAGAGCATGCGGCTTTTAGACAGTTGTTAAACGGAACGGCTTGTCAAAGGCTGACAGGATATAAAAACGTGCTGTACCGGTTTCAAGGCTTGATGTGCTTATCTGCCTGTAAATGCCAACGGAGTTAAGTGTTTTATTGGTTCATTATTTGCAACACACAATTTAGTCATTGTGCAATATATGATCTTACCAGAAAAATCTGACATCTGTCATTTAATCAAGTTTGGTTGTTGAAAATGTACATGGAAATGTGGTTTGCCAGCATATAGACTACATAACTGGTTGAATTTAAAGATTAAATCACCTTTAAATAGTTAAATATTTTGAGAGGAAGTTGTCTAGATAATGTCCCAACCCAACCCATTCCGTGAGTACGTTTAGGACCAGTCATCAATTAAAGTCCCTTGTGAGGTATGTTTTTTACTGCTTTTGCTCGGGTATTTCTATGGTGACCTTGTTGTGAAATCCTGTCAGCTTCTTTTGTCCTCCTGGTTTATGACTCTTATGAAAGTCCATAACCATTTCACATTTCAAAAGCTATTTTACTGCTCAGACCAAGGATGAGTCTATCTTACGTTCAGCACAGTGCATTCTATAGACATACACAGTAAGTCTTTTCTGACCAAACAAATTAAAGGCCTTATTCAATATTGACTGCACTCAGTTTATTACAATCGCATTCTACACATAAAGGCATGTAGAGGTTGACATTGTTATTGCTTGTTGCATACCTCCTTAATCCACAACCCAAGTTGTTGTCTGTTTCCCGCTGTTCCTTCAACTGACAATCTTTGGTCAAAAAGGCTAAGATGATCTACCCTTCAGTCCCAGTACATTTTGGGTTACCTCAAAGAACACTAGATCCCTCAACTGACTGTCACATCCTCAGTGGCTTCTCCATTATCCTGAGTGGCTGCTCCGTTATCCTCTTTGAATTCCATTCTGTCACATCAATAATAATAATAATAATTATTACTTATGTCTGATACAGGGTTAGCCCTCGGGGACGTCCCCAACACTCAGCCCATAGGGATAGTCCTGACGGTGGTGGGTGTGGTGCTGCTGGACTTCAGTGCCGACGCCTCAGAAGGACCAATCAGAGCATATTTGCTGGATGTGGCTGACACAGAGGAACAGGACATGGCTCTGAACATCCACGCCTTCTCCGCTGGTAAGTCGGCCTAGTAACACAAGTGCCCGTTATTAGATGAGCAGCGTGACTGTAAGGGCAGAGATCCAGAGCTTTCCATAATTATCGACAGAATGTCTTTTTTTCTTGTTTTGGCTCTGTTATCCAAAAGTTCGGATTTCAAATCAAACATTTGTTAGGAGGTTAATGTTTGAGGGTCTTTGCGTGTCAATCGTTGTCTAATCTGTTCACCGAATCTTTTTGCAGAACTCTGTACCTGCCGGTTTGAATCATAAGCACTCCCTGTATGAATGAAAGGGTCACAGAGGGTTTCTATCGTTCACATTCATGGTCATGGGAGTTTTATAAGTGATGCACTGCGGAAGACGACGAAGTGTATTTAAACGAATTCATGGTTTGAGGCGTTTCAAAGACTGTCACCATTTAGTCGATATGCTAATGTTGTGTGGATCTGTTTGTGTTTTGTTTTTTTTGCAGGGCTCGGGGGAGCGGTTGGTTACATGCTGGGGGGTCTGGACTGGACAAGCACCATCCTGGGCTCTGCGTTCAAGTCCCAGGAACAGATCCTGTTCGTTTTCGCTGCTGTCATCTTCACAGTATCTGTGATTCTGCACATGTTCAGTATTAAGGAGGAGAGTTTTGACGCTCGCCGGGACAGTCGGGAAGAGGAGGAGGCCCAGAGTGTGTCCTCCGCCTCAGGGAAACTGAACGGGGACCTGGCAGGGCTTCGGAGTTTACATATCTTGGGTCCTATAGGAGAGGATGCCTTCGAGGAGTGCATGGACACACAGTCAGAGAAGTTCTTTGCCACTGCAGAAAGGGCGAGGAGTAAGAGCGACTCTGTGCTGGCCATGCCTGATGCCACCATCGAGCTGGACTCAGACCTCGACCATGATGGCCATTTCCTGGCTGACATTGAGCCCTCCATCTTCCAGGACTTCCAGGAGCCCCCCCAGGACTACCACCCAGGGACCCACACGAGGCACCACAGTGGATCGGGCGCCCGGGACCAGGAGGGCCCCTACCAGCCCGAGGCCAACGGCAAGCTTCCCCCGTTCCTCCAGGAGTCCCACCTCGACTACAGCACGGAGATGTTTCTCCACACCCAGGCCAACCAGGGAGCTACGGGCCTCAACGGGGCCATGGGGGTCCACTGTAAGCACACGGCCCATGGACCCAGCGGTCACGGCTGTATGCCGGGACTAAGGCCGTCTAACACCAGCGCCATCGGTGTGCCGCGCTTCCCCCACACCTTCTACCGCCAGCCCTCCTTCACCTTCTCCTACTACGGCAGGGTGGCCCGCTCCCGCCATCGCAGAAACAACCAGGTGGTGAAGGCCTCGCGGAGCTTGAACGACATCTACGATCATATGCAGCGGCAGCGCCAGAAGAGGGCGCTGACGCAGAGCGGCACCACGCTGTCCAGCGAGGACTCTGAAAGCGAGGACGAAGATGAGGAAGGCACAACGGTCAAACTGCTCTGGTTGTCCATGCTGAAGATGCCTCCACAGCTGATGAGGCTCTGCCTCTGCCATCTTCTCACCTGGTTCTCCATCATCGCAGAGGCCGTCTTCTACACGGACTTCATGGGACAGGTCATCTACGCTGGAGACCCCACAGTAAGGCCCTTCCTTCTATTCTGCCCTGGATTCCATTAACTGTCGTTTATCTTTTATCTATTAAGCACTGGTTTGTCCATCTATCATTCCTGTGTATTTAATGTTTTTTGGGGGTTCTTGCAGCTGAAATTGTAATGTTTTTATCTTTTCCTCTATATTTTACTTCCTGGTTCATTAGTGAGTAATTGGCTCCTGCAGTGTGTGGACTTGTCCTGTTCATGATGCATTCCTTGTCCTGTTCATGTAGGCTCCTGCTAACTCCACTGAACTGCAGAACTACCATAAAGGAGTCCAGATGGGCTGCTGGGGCCTGGTAGTCTACGCCGCCACAGCTGCAGTCTGCTCTGGTACAGTAGTAATACACACACACACACAAAGCCAAAGGTTTCTCAGACTGGACAATACTATGGTGCTGGTGTGTGTAATGTTGTCTTCTCAAATGTGATAACACATATTTTACTCCTCCGTCTTGTAGAATATCAACCTGGTCTAGTAGGAATTATAGTCTAAGCGCTTGACTCTGTAGTGACCCAAATCCCTGTATGCAGCACGGTATAGCAGAAAATAAAATACTTGACCACTAGAAACATGAGTTGGATGGTCCTACTTAATGCAACTTCGTGTTGCTGACTCAATAATTCCCTGTCTGTTGTGCTTGATGACAGCTGTGCTGCAGAAGTACCTGGACAACTATGACCTGAGCATCAAGGTCATCTACATCCTGGGTACTCTGGGCTTCTCTGTGGGAACGGCTGTCATGGCAATCTTCCCCAACGTCTATGTTGCCGTGGTGATGATCAGCACCATGGGCATCATCTCAATGAGTATCTCCTACTGTCCGTACTCCCTGCTGGGCCAGTACCACGAGGACAAGCAGGTATGTGGTCAGCTGGAGATGTTAATGGAACTGTGTCGGTGGTCTGTACAATACAAGCGGTCAGGCTGTACTATGAGTGTAGGCAGGTCTGTACACTATCGGACTGGTCAAATTGGTAGTGAAGGCAACTGGGATTTAACACCATGTCCTGAACTAACACACAGTTGACTAATCTCTGTAACAAATAGTTTTTCTCATGGTTTTCCTCTCTATTGTGACCCGTAGTACATCCACCACAGCCCGGGGAACTCGCGGCGAGGCTTCGGCATCGACTGTGCTATCCTGTCATGCCAGGTGTACATTGCCCAGATCTTGGTGGCGTCTGCATTGAGCGCAGTGGTTGATGCTGTGGGCAGTGTCCAAGTCATCCCCATGGTGGCCTCTGGGGGCTCCTTCCTGGGCTTCCTCACGTCTGCCTTCCTTGTCATCTACCCCGACTCCACCGCTCCCATACCGACTCAGGACCAGAAGGAGAGGACGGGGACCCGCGCCCCGTTGGTGTCTGAACCTGGCCCCAGCGGTACAATTACGCGTGTGCCAGAAGTCAGGCCCAGACCGAGGCCAGAATATGAGTCCAAGATTTAACAAGAGAACAGGGAATATGACTGATTGCATAGCGGGGTAATGTGTGAGCCTGTTGTGAGACCATGGTACCCAATAACCACATCCGAGCCGGTGGCTGTTTCCGTTGAACCGATTGTTGTGCAATTCACAGTAGAAACACATGGCTGTTGTGCAGATGGATGTTTTATATTTGCTTATTTTCCTAGTGAGGTACTAATGTTTATAATGTCACTAGCCTGAATGGTAACCTATTTCCTTGATGTGCACTTTATTTATCGAGAGCCTAAGGGGTTCTGGTGGAATGTAGTGGGTTGAATATACAATAGGGTGCCAATTTTGGACTAATTCACAGTTTTCAAGGCTTATAAGCGGTAAAATCAGTAGCCACCTCATACACATTATAATGCTGAAATTACATGCTGATGACTTTACATTAATGTCACATGAAAATACTGTAGACTACTGTTCATTTATCATTTTTTTCACCGAACATGAATATTTCCAGTGCATGTTTACATTGAAAATATGTTTATATTAATTTGTTTTTTGATTGATTGTATGAAATTGCTGTGTAGTCCGATACATTTCAAATGTGCTTTTTTCAGCCTCTCTCAGATCGTGCCATTGACCTCACTAAACATGCTGTAACCACAGAGAGTACAATACAAATTATGGAACTGCTTTACATTCCCTAGTTCCTATCTATGGACACATCATGACATCACTCAGGGGTTAAATATAGCACAAAATGGCTGCTTCACTCCAGGTTTCACCTTTTCCTATTATTTAGTGACCCAGCAACACATCTTTTCATAAGGGGAACACTCATATTTAGAATGATTTGGGAGATTACTTTTTTTATCTCATCTTTGGATTAAGCGGCCTACATATAGCCTTTTGTTTACATTACAATGACACTTTTAATATAATGTTTAAAATAATCAAATGCTGGATGCTAACACATTGTATGCCTGTTGGCTTAGGACCATGGTACGCCTTAAGTTTCAAACACTGTTGAACATCTACAGTATTTACTGTAACTGTTTCTGTGGTGAGCTATAATAAGTGTCCTGCCTGGGTTGTAAATGAGCTGGTTAACATGCAACAAATCTGTCGGGGTTTTTAAATTAAACAGCTGATACTTAAAGTTATTGTCTCAATAAATGCAAGGACTGTAGTGCAAGACATGTGAGTGTGCTGTTTTAATGCCTCAGAGTGTGTAGGTGTTGCATTACATTTTTCCCTACAGTGCACACATTTTGACTGGGGCCCAATATGGGCTGTGGTTAAAAATGGTGGACTATAAATATAGTTCCTGGCTTAGAAAAAAAATTCTGGATCTGCTTACTTTTTACTTTTATTTATGTAATCTTTATTTACCAGGTCAGCTGATTGAGAACTAATTCACATTTGCAAGGGCATTGCATTTTTCAAACAGCACACTCACTGTTGGTTGTAATCGGTAACATAGAAATATGTAATTGGTTGTAATTCATTTTAATTCATAAATATCTAAAAATGACAAATTAAATTGGTTGATGTTGCTGTGTTCAGAAATATTTAGAAATGAAATTGTTTTGTTTTCAAAATGAAAGTTGATGTTCTTTTTCATTCTATACATTGTTTCTTTTCCCTGCTAACAGGATATGTTGTAGAAATTGCGGGATAAAGAGTTGCTGCCATAGTTGTTTTTTGGGTTTTACGTCATTCATTTGTTATAATAACCTACACCAAAACCAGGAGTCGTTTCAATGGTGCCAATTGCCCAACAGATGGCGCTGTAGACGAAAATCGAAACTGAATAGGTCACCTGACTCTTGCATCATTAAAGTTGTACGTTTCTTCACTTTATTAACAGTAAATTGTAATGCCTACATGTATTCGAACAAAAAACAAACCAAGTAGCGTATTGCATTTCTTACAAATATTGCGACTGGTTTTATATAGTGCTCAGCGCGGTGCTGACTAATTCGTATTTGTGTGAAAGCAGGAAGAGACGCTTCTGCTCTGAACAGCAGCCACTCAAGAGTTTACGAGGATGAACATTTTGACTCAGATGTGGTGTCTTCCTCTGATTGACTTACAATTCGGTCGAATGTCAGTGGCGTTGGCCTTTTATTGTGGACCTAAAGCGGTTGGTAAAGATCATTACTTTGGAATCAGTGGAAAACTATGCAAACTATTTTTAACAAATTACTTATGTGATCTACGGGTTGGTAGAAATAGTAACCATGTATTTTATGGAAAACAGTGATTTTATTTAACTGCCAGAGAACCGAATACGATCACACGTTATTGGGCATTACGGTAATTAATATATCTCCTTTTGAATGGTTGTATTAGTCGGGGGCAATCAATTCTGACAAGTATACCATAGCCAGGAAATTGATTCCGGTAATCATTAATGGGGAAACATGTATCAAACATTACACTTGAGACAGGTATTAGATAGACAAAAGGTGTGCCTGACTCGACGTTTTTAACAATAGTCCCATGGTTCCAGGCTAAAACTACCAAGGATTAAACTAAATGGAAACACACTATAAAATCTGACTTGCCGCACTTCTAATTAGCTTTTGGTGATAGTGATTTTAGTTCGGTAGTTATAGCGACGCGTCACGTGGACACCAGTTATTGACGAGTTCGTATCGTGATTTTAGTTCGGTAGCTATAGCGACGCGTCACGTGGACACCAGACGAGTTCGTAGTATGGAACGCCAAATGGGTCACAATTCATGCGTTCAAAACGTGATTGTCAAACGCCTGCGCCTGTTACATAAACGCTTGCGCCTGTTAGCAACGCCTGTTAAAGTAACGTCTGCGCCTGTTACAAACGCCTGCTAGATAAACGCTTACAGGTGTCAGATAAACGTTTGTATGATTTAATATAGCTCCACCTTTTTCATGTAAATAAGGTACTCACTCTTTAATATTCATGACTGAAGAAAGCTCGCTAGTTTGTTTTTACATTGCCTAGCACAGTGCGCCCTCGTGGACTTTTATATTTAACTTCCAATGTTTTTTATTACATCTTTTCAGCCAACGTTTCTCAACTTTTATTCCATATTTATTTTAAAATGTCATTGAAAACCAGTGTGACATGAATACTGTTGGTATTGCAGAAAGGCATGCTGAAAGTGCATTTCAGAATTACAAAATGTAAGAGTGGACAACATCCCCATTGCTGTAATAGTTTGTTATAGGGCAGACAATTGTTAACCAGTGCCAGGCATAGACGTCAATTGCGTACTTCAAAAAATAGTAACTTGTATTACCTTAACATGTATAATTTGTGCTTAATAAATATATGTACGTACTAGTTTATGTACTATTCATTATTGATAACGAACGTTTTAAGTGCACATACGTTTGTGAATTACACAATAGTCATTGCCATTTTATTTAAGGTATCCGCAGTTGCTTAGTTTACTTTTTTCACAGAAGGCTGCAGTCTTTCATTGGGTATTTTGACTTAATAGGGATCCACTGAGCTGTGAGTCAAGCTAGTTGGCCGTTCAGCTTGAGAAATAAGCAGGAAGTCATGTTTTATTGCTAGTGTGTGAGCTTTCAACCTGATGTGAATAAGAGTGCATGGTGACTCATCTGTTAATATGGATGGTACATTTTCATGCAAAACCACACTGCAAACTAGACAATGATTTGTGATAATGAAACAGTGCTTAATTTGGACAATGTACCCCTTTTAGCTTTTCTGAATGCTTCAATTGACCTTGGTGTTTTGGAAGAACAATCTCCTCTTTCCTTGTCTTGCTTTAACTCCTTAGACGTGCAGATCATACACTCCAATGTGATTCCACCACGGTGAACCTGTACAGAAGTGGACAGCTAGGTTCTGATGGCACACCATGTTCCATCAAGGTTACTGGAAGCATGTGTTGTCGTCGGAGCCTCGGAGGATAAACTCGAGGATGTTTTCCAGGTAAGTGAAAAGTTTTTACAGTTGAGAGCCCTAGCTAGCTGGAATAGAGAGACAAGATACTGGTGACCACCTAATATGCTGTTGTTCCACTGCATGCAGTCAAAACAGTGCCGTCCTACCAAGGCATGGACTCCTGAGGGTGTCTTGTAATAGCTGGCACCAAATCAATAACAGCAGATTTACGTCCTCTATGTTGCAAAGTGGAGCCGCTGTGTATCGGACTTGTTGGTTCAGCCCATCCTACAGATGCTCGATCAGATTGAGATCTGGGGAATTTGGAGGCCAGGGGCAACACCTTGAACAAGTCATAATGTTCCTCAAACCGAACCGCTTGTGGCAGGGCGCATTATCCTGCTGAAAGAGGCCACTGCCATCAGGGAATACCGTTGTGATAAAGGGGTGTACCTGGTCTGCATTGATGGTTAGGCAGGTGGCACATGACAAAATCGCATACAGGGAATGCCCAGAACTAGGGTTTCCCAGCAGAATATTGCCCAGAGTATCACACTCTCTCCACCTGCTTGACATTTTCCCACAGTGCCTTTTTCTTCCCCAGATGTGCACTAGTTAGGAGATGATCAATCTAATTTGCTTCACCTGTGGGTGCTCATCAGAGTACTTGGTTCATGGGAAGGTCCTGTGCAGCTCAGTGGGTATAGAATGGTACTTGCAAGGTTGTTTTGATTATGCTAACGTGTGCAATTACCACTACCAGTCGCTCTGTGTACGTGTCTTGTTGACGACATATACATGTAAAAACAGAATTCACACTCAATGATTCTGTTTAGTCTCTACAGCAGGCTGACGGGACAACAGACATGCCTCTGTTAGACCCAGAGGTTCTGCAAGTCCACATGCCTCCGTTCGTGACCAAAGACAATAGTGGGGTGACTGGTGGCCCCGGTGCCATCGGCAGAGTCCAGCACCGGGAGTCCTTCATTAAAAACAAAGAGAGGCTACCGTTGGCCCCCAGTGACCCTGTGAATGCCAGGAGCGGTGAGGGGCCAACTGGCACCAAGGATGTGAGAGTGCCCAATGACATCGACCTCATGGCCCTGTCACAGCTCTGCTTTCCAGGTAGAGTATGTTGCCAAGCTGAGACCATTTTGTTTTGAAATGCCAAAATAAAAACTGAAAGTGGTCAGTGGTTTCTTTTTGGTAATCATTGCTTTATGACATTAGTTCAAACACATGGTCCAGTGATTTCTCTTGCACTTGTCTGGTTAAGGGAAGTTAAGAGTTATAAATAATACTTATTTCCTGAAATTAGGTGGGCTTCAAGTGACAAATGAACCAAAAGAAGGGCACTTTCACTTTCTCGTCTTGACTGATGTGACTGGTAACCAAACACATGGAGTTGTTCTCCAGTGCTATCGGCCATTTCAGGTGAATTATTTTGTTTTAGTCTCTGTGTACATATAACCATTTTCAGATTTGTGTTGTCTTGTATTTTCAGAAATACACTTTCATTTAAACCAGCTTACGCCCGAGACTCAAGCATTTCATAGTCAATCTCTTTTGTCCTTTTAGGAAGGATTAATGTTTTCTCAAAATCGACATTTGTCATTCAAAAAGACCACCAAGCTCTACACTGCCTACGCCATCTGTGTGTTGTCCAGACATCCTTACTACAATGCACTCAGGGACTGCCTGTCATGGTAGGGTGAAATGCATCATCAATACTGCCATGATGCCTGTTGCCTTTTCTTAAATAGTTGTTTCACGTACACTTCTGCAGTTTGTTGGTACAGCTGAGGACATGCAGGTTGTCTGAAGAGAGGGTGGAGGAATTCGCTGCCAAACTATCTCTCGTGCCGATTCCACCTCCTGGACAGTTACATGTGGTGAGTTGTTTTAATTAAGTCGGTTGATTCATCTGTACCTGACTGCCACCTTGTCTTGTATTCTCCTGATATCTCCCCTGTCTCCCCTCTCCCTAACCCCCACTTTACCCAGATGTTCAGTCTTAGACCTCTGATGGTCGTCCTTCCCTCCAGAGAGGATAAGGACCTCCCTGCTGTGGACCTTGACCTCCATCTCCCCTTTCTGTGCTTCACATCTGAACAGATCTTACAGGTGAGGAGAACGTTTACCAGGGTCAGAGGTTAGGTTCTCGTTTTAATTCAGTCAACTCAAAGAGCAGATGCACATCACGGGCCGCAATGTCATGTGGTCGAGAACACATAACTGTGATGTTCTACCTGCAACACCTGAGATAAGACCGTTTCATTTTTCAGATCATCACAGGGATCCTGATGGAACAGAGGGTTGTGTTTTTCTCAGCTGATTGGTCACGCCTAACCCTGATGGCAGAGTGCTTCCTGCTGTACATCCAACCCCTCCGCTGGAGGCACCCGTACGCTCCCATCCTCTCGGGTCAAATGCTGGACTTCATAACGGCCCCCACTGCGTTCATCATGGGTTGCCACCTTAACCACCTGGAGCAGGTTGCTGCGGTAGGAGGGCTTTCATAGTCGCCACCTTGGTGTAACTTTGCCAGTCTCCTTGGTGATATTTCAGTGCATCTTGGGGGAAAGGATACTTTTTGTGTGTTCCAAATCAGACTTTTATTTGAGACTTTGCTCTATATGACAGGAAACAGTTGACCTGATGTTGATTAATATTGACCATGGAACAGTGTCTTCCTCTTGTTCTGAGTCTGTTGACATTCCAGACATCCCCTCCGCTTCAGCAGAGTGTTTCACTAAGAGGTAGGTCCATCTGTGTGTGTGTGTGTGTTTGTGTTCACTAGAACCGAAGACTGATAAAAAATGCCAAATCAGTTAGCATTCTTTAGTATCTATTATTGTATTTGTGGTAGTGACATGTTCTCTGCTTGGCGTTCTGTAGGAGTCAATCACTGCAGCTACAGTATGATTTAGAGGTGTGTCACCAAGCAGTTGGAGCTGATATAAACGATGTGCGGATGCTGAGAAGACAATGGCAGCAGGACCTGAACCTACATATACAGAACATCACACTGGAGCTGATTGTCAACATTTTTAGGTCAGTCATTTTCTGTTTTGTGAAGTCTTAGACTGCTCTCAATGTAGGGAAAACCCTGGGAAAAGACACCATTCTAGACAGGGTTTTATTGCTGCGCTTTAAATGGGAATTACAGTGAGCACACGTTTTTAATTTGATTTGAGACGCTTTCCCTGAGGTCTACGGACCTAGAAAAACTGTAATGCATTTTCTATTTATTAAACAGACATTTTAAACTTAAGCACATTTTCAATAGCTGTTGTCAGGATCTGGGAGCTTTATTATTGTTGTTGCTTAGGTATTCCTGACCCATAGATTACTTCAGGAAATGTTAACATCAAGTACAATCAAAAGCTCATTTAAGCATCCGTCTAGTGATTTGCATGAAGGCGATCTACAGTTCGCTCATTTATTTAAGGCACTAATATTTACATCTGTTCCTTTCATCAGGGATGTTACTATTCACCTCAACTATGAACACAGAGTGTTTAACAGTGTTGAGTTCCTGAACAACAGAGAGCCAGCTGACCAACCGTTTTATAAAAGGGTACAACCATTTCCATCCTGCCTTCAGCAATATGGTTCTGTTCTAGAGATCTATTCTCTCACATTACTAAAGCTTTTGTTCACGCGTACCTGGTGTGCGGTAGGTTCTGGAGACGCACATCTTTCATTCTTTCCTTAAAGACCGCCTCAATAGAAAGATGGATGCGTTTACGCGGATGGAGGTCGGCACTCTTCCAGGAACACAGAAGTGAGCTTGTCTCTTTCCTATTCCTGCTTCTCTTCCCGCAGCGTCGATTGCAATCTCTCCCAAACTTCCTCTACTTTCATCTTTTTTTTAAAAGAAGGAAGACCGTATGCCACAGCAGGAGCTCCACCATGCAGGAGATGACCCGCAAATACAGCACCGACCCAGACCTCCGTCCGACCCAGAGGCTGGGCGTGAGCCTCCCCAACCTGGGAGAGGAACCCCACCTTAGCCTCCGTAGAAAATCCTCCCTCAACAAAACCCGTAAGAGTGTTAAGAACCATGGCAGAATTCTAGTTATGAAATGTAATGTACACCAACGATTTGGTAGCAACTTGCGTTCGCTGTATGTCTTTCTCAGGGACGGAACGACACAACATTTCTTTTACTGGCCCAACACAAGCCAAATTACCTTCCTGCCACACCAAGCCATTTGCGTAGTATGCTGAGAATGATATCAAGTTTGAATCAGGACTTTTGGAAAGTCTGTAAATGTCGGTGACCTGACTCACAGGCCTTAGACAGGCTTATAAGTTTGCAAAGTAGGAACTAAATAAAATAATGAAACAGTCAGGAGATATTATTTTACCCCTATGTTACACAAATACGTTTATTGGAGGAAGTTGAAGTAAAGCAAAAAGGATTAGGCCTTGACGTCTGTGAACACACGACTTAACCCCATAGTGGGCAGCTCAGTTTTATTGGCTTAGTTGTCCAACTCAATTTATCTGTGGCTACACACAGCGTCCAAGGTCTCACGCAAGCCTGTGAAGATGTTCCAGCTGCCAGAGTTCCCACCTCCCACGGTCTACGACTGTGTCCTGAACTACTATAAAGAGGTGATCCAGCTGCTGGGTAAAGCAATCTTCCACGTTCCTCCTGAAGACTCAGCCCTCCTGGCCAGGTACCTCGTTAGAACAACGTCATAATTCACGTTCATTTGTCTGGTCTGCACCACAAATACACACCGGCAAATATTGACAAGTAGTGACACATCCAGAGTTAGGAGTTTAGGGAGGTGATGTTTGCAGAGGGTTAGGAGTTTAGGGAGGTGATGTTTGCAGAGGGTTAGGAGTTTAGGGAGGTGATGTTTGCAGAGGGTTAGGAGTTTAGGGAGGTGATGTTTGCAGAGGGTTAGGAGTTTAGGGAGGTGATGTTTGCAGAGGGTTAGGAGTTTAGGGAGGTGATGTTTGCAGAGGGTTAGGAGTTTAGGGAGGTGATGTTTGCAGAGGGTTAGGAGTTTAGGGAGGTGATGTTTGCAGAGGGTTAGGAGTTTAGGCAGGTGATGTTTGCAGAGGGTTAACCATGAGGGTCACCTGGCAGGCGAGACCGAGGCCCGGTATGTGTTTGTCCAACTGATCATAATGAGCATCACTGCACACTCACGTTTTCACCAGTCGTACAACAAATCACCATTTCCCGTCCAGGCACTTCTACCTGCGTGGCCTCATGAACACGTTGTGTTCGAAGCGTCTGGACGCCCTCAGCGATTTTCAGAGCCTCTACAAGACGGACATCGAGATCTTCCCGGGCGACCTGGTCAAGGCGCTGGTGGACTCTCTGGAAAAGGACGAGCGCTCGCGGGCCGACGGGAGGCCCGAGCTCCGGTGGTTGATCTCCAAGGTGACGAAAGACAACGAGATCGCGCCAGTCCAAGCCGACGACCCGGTGAAGAAGTTCAAGCTCCCTGACAGCCACATGCAGCAGGAGGACTTTGTGAAACGCATCCAGGAGTCGGGAGTGGTGAAAGATGTGGCGACCATCCATCGGCTGTTTGATGCTCTCACCGTGGGTGAGTTGAGGCGCCTGAGCAGGACGACAATGACACCAGCCGCGATGAGAAGGCTAACGGCTAATCTGCTAATCCGTGTAAAATGCAGTGCGTTGTGTGTTCTGCTATTCCGCCTAGAAACACAGTGTATCGGCTCGTTATACTTTATTTTTCAACGCTGGTGAGTGGCCTGGGTTTGGGTGCAGCCAGTAGTCGCCTAGAAATCAGTGTTTTATTTTGAGTTCAGTTTAATAGGAATCAAATGAATGTTGAGTTCTCCTGCAGCATCTCATTATGTGACTGTTCCGTGGGACTTATGGTTATTTATCTCTCTCTCCTCATCTCAGATTAAATGTAACATTCATTCTTTTGCATCAAAATGTTTTCACAATGCCGCGTCTGAAGGCTTGTTTTCTTGGGTTTACACGATAATGGCTCCTTGGGGGAATGGATACAAGTCTATTTAAGGTTTCTTAGAGTAGTTTTTTTTCTTACCATGTGAACTAAACTGACAGCACTGCATGCATTTCGATCGCATGATGCTAGAGCATTTCTCTTGTGAAGTCACGTGGTCAGGAAAAAACTAAAGATCTTAAAGGTTAGGTATAATTTGTATGGAAACTTTGGCCTAAACCCCAATTATCTGATTCCAGGGCAACTGAAGCAGATTGATCCCGAGTTATTCTGTTCGTTCTACACATTCTGGAAGGAGACCGAGGCAAAAGCCAAGGACGTTGACCTCCCAGCCGGGGTCATACAGCGCCTGGATACCAATGAGTGGGTTTCTAAACTGTCCTGCTGTGTCAAAACCAACCAAGGTGTAGGCAGAATCGCCATGACACAGAAGAGGATCTTCCTGCTCACTGACAGAAGGGCTGGGTTTGTGGAGATCACCAAGTTCAGAGATATCGAGGTGCATTCACTACATTTTCGGGCAGTTGGTCGTTATGTAATTACATGGAGAGCTGTCTGGATGTGCTTTTTAATACTAAGACTGGCAAAGGACCAAAATAATACTAGCCTTATGATGCTGGAATTGTACACAGTGTTTTGTAAAATGTACGGTTGTAGTCTTTTTACATTGGTAGACCTGAAGTGACATGCCTCGATTGTTTAGCTTGGTTTCTGGCATGTAAATTTCTTAACAAATAATATTCCTGATATTCCTGTCCGCTCATTCAGGAGGTGAACATTTCCTTCGCTCATGTACCCTTGCTGAAGATCCCGTCTCTGAAGATCAGGAGCAGCCAGAGGAATGAGGTGTTTGAGGCCAACCTTAAGTCGGAGTGTGACCTGTGGAACCTCATGGTGAAAGAGATGTGGGCTGGGAGAAAGATGGCCGACGAACACAAGGTACACACATAAAATATTTCTGTGATTCGTGCCAAAGTAGACCTTCTGTTGATTGAGAACAGATACGATAACCTTTATTGACCCTGGGCATCAGTGAGCCTTGGGCACCCAACACCCTGGCACCGGTTTGGGGATTGGTTCCTCCTCCAACCACTGTTAGTAGGTCCTCATCTCTGCAGACCGGGAGCAGCTCACAGGCATCGCTGTTTCAGAGATTCTCTGACCCAGTTGTCTGGCCGTTACAATTTGGCCCATGTCTAAGTCTTCTGCCCATTTCTCCGCCCATCCAACCTTGACATTAGCGCTCGCCTGGAGACTGTCAACGTTATTCGGTTTTGCTTGTCATAATGTGTTGGCTCTTTAGTGTATTTAAGAGACGTGATCTCGAAAAAAGATGATCTAAAAGAGATCCTTAAAACTACTACTACTTCTCACTGGCGTGTGCGTGCGTGCGTGCGTGTGTGAAATATGATCCGATTCTTCTAGGATCCTCAGTACATGCAGCAGGCTTTGACCAATGTCCTGCTCATGGATGCTGTGGTCGGGTGCCTGCAGACACAGAAGGCCATTTACGCCGCCTCTAAACTGGCATACTTTGACAGAGTGAAGAATGAATGTACGTATCCTGATCCAGATACACACCCACCTTGCGTTTGTGTATTGATAATCCCAGCTAGCGTTTGTGTATTGATAATCCCACCTTGCGTTTGTGTATTGATAATCCCACCTTGCGTTTGTGTATTGATAATCCCAGCTAGCGTTTGTGTATTGATAATCCCAGCTAGCGTTTGTGTATTGATAATCCCAGCTAGCGTTTGTGTATTGATAATCCCAGCTAGCGTTTGTGTATTGATAATCCCAGCTAGCGTTTGTGTATTGATAATCCCACCTTGCGTTTGTGTATTGATAATCCCACCTTGCGTTTGTGTATTGATAATCTGAACGGGTCTGTTTCCAGACTGTAATAAGACTAGTCTTAAATGTTTTTAGAGGGGTTCTAAGAATGGTTGGCATATGTGAGAATTCGCTTGCGATTGTATGATATTGTATTCCTTCTCACATATTTACCTTAAAGTAACTTTATGCACTGTATGTCCTTTAAAGAGGGTTTGCTAAATAAAGAATGAATGAACAAATTAAAAAACAGACTTCCTGTATGAGAAAAATCGAATAATTCTGGATTTTGTCTCATTCGTGTTATCATGTAACATTCCTAAAACATTGTTCTGTGTTTTGGTCTGCCAGTGGCCATGATGGTTCCAAAGACGACGTCTGAGATGTTAAAACACAAGATAAACCCCTCACTAGAACTCGCCACTCCACAAACAGTACACGTCCTACTCTACACACCAGGTGAGTGGATATAGCCAAATTTGTGAATACATCTGAGATTTAAAATATACCATTTGTTGTTTTCTCTCAAACTCTTAGTCTGACTTAGCTTTTTATCAGTCGGTCTGCTTTAACTACTAGTTCCCTGTATATCCAGGCCAGTTCAGTTACTCTGAGGCAGACGGCAACATGACCCCAAAGCTGTGGTGCGCCGTCGGTGGTGGGAGGGTGGTGGTGTTTGATGCTACCAGCTGGTCCATGCAACAGAACTCCATTCAAGTGGGATCCCACCAACTGGTATGTTCAGTGGATATGAAAAGTCTACACACCCCTGTTAAAATGCAAGGGTTTTGTGATGTGAAAAAACGAGACAACATAAATCATGTCATCTTTGATGTGACCTATAACGTGAACCATTCAATAAAAAAATGAAATCTTTGAGGGGGGAAGTGAAATTCTTACAATAACCTGGTTGCATAAGTGTGCACACCCTTAAACTAATACTTTGTCGAAGCACGATTTTTATTACAGCACTCAGTTTTTTTGGGTAGGAGTCTATTTTTGGCATAATGGCATATCTTTGGAGCAAAAGCGCTCCAAATCTGTCAGATTGCGAGGACATCTTCTGTGCACAGCCCTTTTCAGATTGCACAACATATGTTTAATTAGATACAGGTCTGGTCTCTGGCAGGGTCATTCCAAAACATTAATCTTCTTCTGGTGAAGCCATGCTTTTGTGGATTTGGATGAAAGGTTTTTGTGCTGAAGGGTGAACTTCATCTTTAGCTTTCCAACTGGAAGCTTGAATCTTTTGTGCAAATAATTTGAACTGTTCATAATTCCCTACACCCTGACTAAGGCCCCAGTTCCAGCTGAAGAAAAACAGCCCCAAAACATAATGCTGCCACCACCATGCTTATTTGTGGGCATTGTGTGCTTTAGGTGATGTGCATTGTTGTTTTTGTGCCAGCATACCTTTTTGAGTTATGGCCAGAAGGTTTAGGCGTCTCTTTAATAGTGTATATATGGACCTCGCCTCTGTCTCTTACTGAGGTGGATTTAGCTATCAACCCTCTTGTCCAAACCAAATCAGATTACATGCAGTAATGTCTGGTTTTGGGACTTTTGTTTTCGGGCGTCTGTGTTTTTATTCTGTCTGTAGTCTTTGTTAAATTATTAAAAAATATATGTTTTTTATATAGTAATATTGAGGTTATTGACATGGCTAGAATATCTAATGAAATAAAAGGAATGGGGTATCATTTTGAACCACTCTTTCTAAATATGTTTCCTTTATTTTGTGGACAGAATTGCATGCTACAATTGGACAAGGATCAGGTGTGCATTGGTTCCCAGGATTCCATCATTTACATAATTGACACTCGCAGCATGTCCTGCAATAAGCAGCTAACAGAGCACAGGCATGAGGTCCTGGACTTTGCCCTGGATGAGAGGAGTGACAAGAACTGGTAATGTGTACAGTATGAATGCCTCCCAATAATATAGTGTGCTTATTTTGTCATTGGTGATTATGAGTTGACTGTGTATTACGATAGGGTGCAATTTGGGACAACCTGTTATTTTCATGATTCTATGAAACAAGGATGAAAGAGTATTGCAACATGACTGTCAGAATGATTGAAGCACTGACTTATGAATACAATTTTACAGACTGACATCAAATCACTATAATATTGCATGACTCATAATGTGGACTCCTTTAGTGTAGTGATGGCTAGTTCTGTCCAGCAGGTGGCAGCAGTGTACATTTAAAAATACACAGTGATGCGTCAAAATCAAGCTGCTGTGTGGTGTTCGTTTTAACCCCTGTGTCTTCTCCTCCTAGCCAGATGTACTCGTGCAGCGTCGAAGGCACTGTCATTCTATGGGACGTCTCAACGCTCAAAGTGAAAAAGCAGTTTCACCTCACCTGCGAGAGGCTTGTGTCCATTCAGCTTTTCAAAGGAACACTGTGGTGTTGTAAGTTGACCACAGTCTGACTGGGAACTGTGTGTTCCAGTGACCACAGTGAGGCCGTGTTAACCGTGGCGAAGCCGATCCAAATAATGTGTTAACTGTACATGTCGTCGCTGTGCTGACTAGGTGCCAGGGATTCGGTCATTGAACTGAGGAAGAACGGGACGGCACATCGTAAGATGACACCTCCTCAGAGTCTGCGCGGCGTGCCCACTGAGTTCAGCAGCCTCCTGCTCTTTTTAGAGGTACAATGTGGGCTCGTGTTCCTTCACTTTCGCCTCTGTTTGGGTCTCTCTTCGTCTACACCGGATGTAAACAGCATATGTCTGGGTTCCCATGAGCACGGCGAGGCGCAGAAGCTTTTGTCTTTACCTCGGACATTTGTAGTGCTTCTGTGCAGACATTAGTAGTGCTTCTGTGCAGACATCTGTAGTGCTTCTGTGCAGACATCTGTAGTGCTTCTGTGCAGACATTAGTAGTGCTTCTGTGCAGACATTAGTAGTGCTTCTGTGCAGACATTAGTAGTGCTTCTGTGCAGACATTAGTAGTGCTTCTGTGCAGACATTAGTAGTGCTTCTGTGCAGACATTAGTAGTGCTTCTGTGCAGACATTAGTAGTGCTTCTGTGCAGACATTAGTAGTGCTTCTGTGCAGACATTAGTAGTGCTTCTGTGCAGACATTAGCAGTGCTTCTGTGCAGACATTAGCAGTGCTTCTGTGCAGACATTACTAGTGCTTCTGTGCAGACATTACTAGTGCTTCTGTGCAATCCATGTCAAGTGGTCCGTGTTGTGTCGTGACCCGGTAGCTGGACCCGTCCACTGTGTGTTTTAGATGGACCAGTTGTGGACGAGCTGTTCTGATTCTGATGAGCTCTGTCTCTGGCACTCTAAAGACCTGACCGAGCCGGTCCTCAGGGTTCAGCTTCAACACTGTCCAGGGGTCAACTGTATGATCAGGGTTCGGAACGAGGTAAGACACTCAGGGAATAGGGATGTAACCTATTATTCTAATTATCACACAATGTTTGGTTCATCTTGCAGTTTCTACCTCTTACAGCGGATTATACATTTGTATAAATGTGTCACCTGATGTAGTAGGAAAATACATTTCCTGGGCAACTATTGGTTGTATATGTTTGCATGATAACATCTTGACGTGTTTATCTTTGACTTCCCACCTTCCTGGTCCAGATCTGGGTCGGCTGCAGGGGCCAGAGGCTGGGTCAGGGTGGAGTGAGGGGGAAGATCTACATAGTCAACCCAGAGGGCCATCGTGTGGAGAAGGAGCTGATGGCCCACGCGGACAGCATCCAGGCACTGTGCTCCGCGGAGGGTCGCTATGTGCTCAGCGGCTCAGGCTGCAAGGACGGCAAAATTGCCATCTGGAAAGTAGAGTGAAGGAAGAGGACTAGGACATGTTAAAGTGATGAAGACTATTAACTGTTCGTGTTGCTTATGAATGAGAATGGAAATATGTGTTAAGGAACATAGCTGTGTTGGTTTGGTTCATACTTCAGTGGTGAGAGGATATTGATTCTCAGGGAACTTTTTTATGTTCAAGGACCATTGCAAGTCTTGTCTCTTCTGTCTGCCTCTGTATGGTTAGCAACTTTTCTATTAATACTGAACCAAAAAATACTCACATGCACAATGTGTATATCACCAAAGATACAGTTATGTTTCATCTTTGAAATATATCCCCTCCCCCACACCGTTCTGACTTTATTCTCATATTAAATACAATGCTTGTACTGTTTGTGTTTTTACTCATTGATGCAATGTGCCTGTTTTTTATTTTGGCATCATTGCATTGGGATTATGCATGCCTTTCTCTCAGTGAATAGTCCTATTTAAAACTTGAATCCTTAGTTGCTACAGTATATCGATGTTGGACGTGTTCATGTGTTACATATTATAAAAGCCACAAGCTTTATTCAGCAGACCAAGAATGTTTAGACCTCTCGTTTTTAAACAGAATGAATAGTTTCTTACGATGCAATCAGCGAGCAATCCACCGTTTCTCTTATCGTTATTCCAGGCACTATGATAATCAGCACAGATCTTGTGATCTGTCTCCTGGACTGAATACCAAAATTACCGTATTCCCAAAGTGCACTATGGTCAGTTTTGTACAGCTGTGTATAGGGAACTGTAACACATATAAAGCTGGTGGGAGGCTGTTCTGAAGGGGTCTGCTATGGGCCTTCTCTCTGTGTTGTCGGACTCTTCCGTGATGTCAACGGAAGGAATGTTTTGGGATGTATCCGTGAAACAATGGGACCACAGTTCTCTTCATGCATGTGTGGGTGTGATTGAATGTCATGTAATTGTATTTCTATGACATCACATAGACCGCTTCTTTCATCAATGCATTTTTTCAGCCATCTCTATAATTCGTAATCGTATTGACATGGTATGAAATGTTGAGGACATGTATTGTGCTTTTATTATAACAAATAAGACTGGCAATCTGCAACCATTTGCTGGTGAAAACAGCAAGTAAGAGTAACTAATGCCCGTGCCATGTGTCACATGAGATGGGTGGGTGAGTCCATTAAACGTCCATGCGTTTCCTCTGGCAGAACACTTCAGCCATATTGGAGTAATTAGGTTAGTGAGCTGAGCTGTTGTGTCTGTGTGAGCCGCGAGGAGGTTGAGGAGTAATGGATAAGCAGAGGGAGTCCGAGGGGGTTGAGGAGTAATAGATAAGCAGAGGGAGTCCGAGGGGGTGGAGGAGTAATGGAAAAGCAGAGGGAGTCAGAGGGGGTTGAGGAGTAATGGATAAGCAGAGGGGGTTGAGGAGTAATGGATAAGCAGAGGGAGTCTGGGGGGGTTGAGGAGTAATGGATAGTGATGGGCATTTAGACTCTTTAGTGAGCCGGCTCATTTGGATTGGTTCACCTAAAAGAGCTGGCTCATTTGGCTCTTTGTTCCGTATATATATATTTAAATCGGCATATGTTGCAAATATTAATCCAATCACCCTAAATGATCTAACAGACATAATAACACGTGCTGGCTTTACTAATGCTGTAGAAAGTAACACTTTTGTTTATTTATCTTTCACTGGAAATTATGATTTTTATAGCAGTTTGCATGCATAACAAACAAACAGTAGAACACAGATCACAATAAAAAGCAATAACAAAAAACTGAAGAACACATCAACTAATCATTTTAAATGGTAAAGGAAACATTTAATTACACAATCACTATAGTAATATCAGTTTTAACAAATAAACATAGCAAAACTATTCACATGTCTCTAGGTTTAACTAGCCTTCTTATCCAGTATCACAGACGGTTGATCCTTCTTCAGTTGTCTCACTTTCAGGTAGCACAGTAACAGCAACTTTTCTTTGTCTTTCGTAAAATACGTCCAAATATCCGATCTTGTATTAGCATCACTCATGGTACCGGTATTCATATAATCTCTACAGCATCTTTTATTAGCATCACTCATGGTATTCTTATAATCTCTACAGAATCTTTTCCCGGGTTATTTTATAGGCTATAGGTACATCCGAATCTTAACACACTAAAAACATATTTACATATATTACAAAATCTTAATAAACAATTTTTAAAAGTGTTTGAAAAGTTTTTTTATTTTTAATAATTCTAAAATATTGTATGTAAATGTATAGGCTAAATGTCATTGGCCAATTACAACATCAGTCAAGGGTTACGTTGTACTTTAGTGGTTCACTCTTGTTCAATAGATTTCAACAGTAGCAAACATTTAGTTAAATTCGTTTATTTTATTAATTGTGTTTACGGCAAAAGCCTTTTCTAAATGCGTTCCCTATACGCAACTTGCGTCAAACATATTTAAGAGCCAAATGAACGTCTCTTTTTCCTTCGCGAACCGGTTCCCATCGTTCACCAAAGTGAGCCGTTTAAAAGGAGCCGTTCAAAATGAGCCGTTCGTTCGCTAACGACCCATCACTAGTAATGGATAGGCAGAGGGAGCCCTCCACTGATCTCTGTCTATAACGGGACTGTAACACGCATATGTGGCAGAGGGCACTGGTGAACCACCGTAACTCGGTTCGGTAATCGATTGTAAAGATCAACGTGAGTATGAAGTGACTGTTTACACTTTAAACGATGTGAAGAATATTCCAGAAGTTTAACGTTAGCCAGCTAGCATGGAACACTGGTCAGTGAGGTTGCAGTGGGAGTTTGAGGTTTTAATCATACTTTAATTTGCTCTTAGGTGGGGAAACGGTTTAACGACATACCATATATATATATATATATATATATATATATATATATATATATATATATATATATATAATGAATATGCATGCACTTACTGCAAACCCTAGAGGAGTTCCCGAGTCTAAAATGTTCTGGGAATATTGAATCCATGTGAAAGTGTTTGCATTGTTAGTCTCACACCAGGGTAAAAGTACATAATACATTGTATCTCATGTAAAAACTCTTAAGTTGCTTGAACATTGCCTACATTTCACAAACTCTCGTTATTGTTTTAATTGCTTGCTCAACTTTAAACCATTACTTTAGCCTGCACGTCCTCAGTCATTCATATTGCACTTATTTTTGTATTATTGTCTATTAGTGTAATATCCAAGCTTGCTAGAACTTATAAACTCCATATAGGCAGTTACAAATGTATATCCAACAGCATGTTATCATAAGCCCCAAAGTTTAAAGAGAATACCTATGATTAAGATCAGTTCAGGACCTCCCACAAGATAGAAAAAAATGGTTACGGTAAGAAACTTATTTGATTTTCTAGGTTTTTACAGTTAAGTCCATTGATTTGTTTACTCTGATGCAGCATTACATCATTATTTTAGCATCATGGCCAGAGACATTTAGTTTGTGTAATGATCTATATCATTACTACCTACCGATTGGTTAAGGTAGTTGGCTGGTTTACTGGGGGCGGGGCTTGGAAGTCGTCAGAAAGGAGGGGCCAGGTGTGTTAGTAAATGGGTGTAGTGGCTTCGTAGCACTGACAGAAGTGCAGTGGGAAGTGTTTTGCTCCGATTTGGATACACTTTTACATGTAAACAGACAACCAATATGCAGTTCTGGAATTTCCTGGGCTGTGCCAATGGAGGTATAGTATTTGTCATATTTTAATCCATAACAAGAGTGGCAATATATGAGAAGCCGTGGTATGCTTTTTGTGTTGTGAACCAAAAATGTGCTTAGGAAGACTGAGAATGCCTGAGATAAGACGAGGAATTTGCCACTGTGCAAGCAGTTGCATGTGAAATCTAAGAGACAGGTCAAGCGTTTCTCAACTCCCAAATGTTATTATGTGGCGCCAGATATAATTTAGTACAGGGATCATAACATTGTTTACTTTGCTGATACTGGATGTGTAACCCTCAGTGGAACCCAAAACCTACTTGGTTTGTCAAAGTTACCTGATACATTCCAGGACACAGCGAATATCTCAGAGGATATGCAGCTTCAGGGCAACTTTTTTGGTATGCGTTAGTGTCTCTCTCTAAAGGCTTGTAATAACCAGGCGAATGTGGAGTTCTATGTCTGTGAAACTAGATCCTAATGCTTCTGTCTGCAATGATACTGGTGAATGCAGTCCTATGGGGACTGTGTGTGTTAGCTGGTAGGGGATTGTTAATATGTTTTAACAAAATAGGAATGTATAGATAAACCCACTGCTGTAAGTATCTCTAAATGACTCCTGCTTTATGACTTGATGATGGTATCATACAAATGGGCTTGTTGAACACTGAAAAGTGTATGGGCAAAAACATGGCTTTCTTTTACCTGTCTCATGACAACAGTAGTCAAATCAGTAGTCAAATTCAGAAACGTTTTTATTTTACCCACCTTTCTGAAATCATCTCAGTCCTACCAGAGGGCAGACTCAGCGGTTCCTTTTTGTATCAGTGTTTTGGAACACATTCCAATCGCTTTACGTCAGGCAGCGACAACCTTTCTGTTTAATCTGATTTGAGGTGATCAGATATTCACTGGCATTGTATGTTAGAACAGTAGGAAGATAAAGGAACTGCCTTAGGTTTGCCTCAGGCAACTTCAAGCCTTCTTCATGTGCTCAACGTATCTTGGTTGGTTCAGCGAATGTCAAATCAATGGAATTTGCATTGTCCTGACAAGTCATATTGTGTAATATCTAAATCGTACAGCTTCTGTGTGTTGGCCATTTGTTTATCATTATTATTCTTTGTTTTTGGCCTCTGAAAGGGAAATGAGGCCAATGCTATCTAAATGTCCTTGCTAAACCCTTACAGCACATATATGCACACTAACTGCAACTCACTAGTTTGCCTAAGGATATTCAAAGAGTATCTATTTGCCATAATCTGATAAATGACATGTACTTTAATTTATGGATATTTTTGTCAATTGCCATGGCATGGTAAACACTGAGCAGATGATAGGGAATGAATTGCCTTGTAAAAATTATGTTTTAGAATCCCTGGAGATCTAGGCCTACCGTAGAAAGCATTTAGCAAACATTAAATGTTGATGTGGAGTTTATTTCGAAAAAGAAATACCTAGAAATTCAGCCTGTCAACAATGTAACAATGTAAAACATTCCATCTGTAACTTTAAGTCATTCTGGAAAATAACCTCTGCTTAATTACTAAATATAAAAATATATTTATTATGCCATGATGGATGTCAAGTTTGAACATTAAGACAAGAAAATTGTACAATATGATTTCAATCAAAATTCAGTTTTCTATAATATTACATCATTACAATAAAGACAGAAAAATCCTCAAATGTTTTCATTAGGTTTCCAGGTAATAGGATTCACAATCTACGGATGTTTATAGAACATGCGCTGCTGTAACCAACTGTGAGTGCAACATTCTGGGAACAGTTTTGTGTTTTGAGAACATGTCCCTCATCAATGTTCTACTACAGAACCAATTTAAAATTTACTTAGACAATATGACCGGCGTCGATCAATATTGTACTGCTGAAGAAGAAGCAGCTTATAATTATTATTATCACCATCCTTGGGTGTCAATATAATATGTGTTGCATTTTTGAAACATTGCTCTTGGTATAACATCATCTGCAGAGATGCAAGAGACACGAGAACCAGTTTGTAGGCCTGTTTTTTTGCCTAAATCATTGTGACCCGGGTTCTCACTAGTATGCTGATTGTGTCCGGGAGTCCCGCAGAGGACGCTGCAAGTTGGCCTAGCGCTGTCCGGGTTGTTTCTCTCTAGGTATCGCTCTTGGCGGGGCGGGCCCCCGCAAGCTCGGTTGTGATTGCTGGCCAGAGGATTGCTACCCCCCCAGGCGCCTTGGTTTTAATCTGAGTCCTCTTTGAGAGAGCAGTGCGATAAGACGCAGAATGGAGGGCCTCTGGGAAGTCCAGTGGTCTGGGTGCCAATGCATCACGGTCTTAAAAAGGGGCCGCTGCTCTTACTCTGTTTTTAAGCCTGGAAAAAGTGCCTGGAAATATGTACGAAAACATCTGAGGTAAAATATGAAACGAAATGGCTTCTGAGGGCACGCTCCAATCTACTGCTCTCCAGAGCTCGCCGAGAGTTTCTCCCCCTCAGTCAGTTATCATGAATTGGAGACGGGACACTCTTGAATTTACTTATGGGAATAACTTTCTCTAGACTCTCTAGGTTTTACTACACAGTATCACAACAGTCCCAACTGTTGTGTTGAGTGGATCTTGAGTTGAGTGTATTGTAAACAGAAATGTGCAAATACACTGCAGCTGTGTAACCCGTTGTGATTTATTATGCATCTCTCTCTCTCTCTTTAGATAAATAGTGATTAGGTGAAGGTGCTGATTAGACTGTTTGCCTGCCAGGTCTCAGAGGAAGTGTGGAGGTCTTTGCGGTTCCCTCTCCCAGGTGCACACACAGCCACACACTAGGAAGCCTGTCGTGATTCACTGTGGATTACCTGACAAGTGGCGCCCTAGTCCCTATGTAGAACACTACTTTGACCAGAGCTTAATGGGCATACGTAGACTTCAGCCCGTCAGGCCACGTAGGCTTCAGCCCGTCAGGCCACGTAGGCTTCAGCCCGTCAGGCCATGTAGGCTTCAGCTCGTCAGGCCAGGCAGGCTTCAGCCTGTCAGGGCACGCAGGCTTCAGCCCGTCAGGCCACGTAGGCTTCAGCCCGTCAGGCCACGTAGGCTTCAGCTCGTAAGGCCAGGCAGGCTTCAGCCTGTCAGGGCACGCAGGCTTCAGCCCGTCAGGCCATGTAGGCTTCAGCCCGTCAGGCCACGTAGGCTTCAGCCCGTCAGGCCACGCAGGCTTCAGCCCGTCAGGCCACGCAGTCTTCAGCTCGTCAGGCCACGTAGGCTTCAGCTCGTCAGGCCACGTAGGCTTCAGCTCGTCAGGCCACGTAGGCTTCAGCCCTGTTTACAGCGATGTTGTCACATAGTGCTTTTACAAACACCTAGGCTGAAACCCGACAGAACACGCATCAACAAGTTGATACAGAGAGGCTAAGGAAAATTCCCTGATGGTCGAATTTAGGAAGAAGCCTAGAGAAGAACCAGGCTGTAAGGGGTGGCCATGGTCTCTCAAAACACTCCGATGTCCAATGTCACCAATGTCTTACCAGTGGTCTGTATGTTTTACAGAATTCAGGAAGCTAAGCCGTCCCTGGAATTCAGTTTTTGACCACAGTATTGTCACACCCAGCGTTTCAGTAGGGAATGTGACAACCAAATTACCCAACTCAATTCCTCTGAGCCCACACCTTCGTTATGCTGTCGTCGTACTGTTTTTTGTATGTATTACAAACTATGATGATCCTTCGCAACACAGATCATTTGTGATGCTAAAACACTCACTAGCAATGCTGTATTACAGGGTTTGGCTCTCTGTTGCTATTCGCCATGACTATCACTTGCTATAGCAAACAAATCCTAATTTGATTTGTAGCCAGAGACAAATTGAGTTATGTGATTACAATGATTACAGCAAATGATGTGTGAATTGTAAACATTGTGATTCAATTGGATTTGGATCTATTCATCCTTTCCTCACATTCACGCATCTTTTCCCAGGAAAATGACTCTCTGGGCCGTTAGGCTTGCTCACCCTCTTCCCCAGCGGCAACTCAAATTATTATGCAAAGATTTACCTGAAAGGTCCGGTCAGCTACATCATTTTATACAACGTAGCCTAATTGTGCTGACGTCTCGGTGCTCCCCTGTCTGTGATATAATTTAAACGATGTAACTTAAACTTGAGTTTGTTTCCTCGAGTTTGGTACTGCACAGTTTGTGTTACATCAGGGTTTGTCTCTCTTTGCCAGAGGTCACTGCCGTCTAGTCAATGACAGAGCCGTTTCTGCTGAGTCACAAAGCTCATGTATAGTCTCACGAAAGCCCAGGTGTGCTGCGGTGTACACACTGTGCCTGCGTCTCAAATGGCAACCCTGTTAGCTTTAAAGTACACTGCACCTGAGCAGCATGCATGGGGCTTTGATCAAAAGTCATGCACTCTGTAGAGACTATGGTGCCGTTTGGAATTTAGCCTGAGTAATCCGTTTAAAAAGCTGATGTGTCGTCTCAGCAAGTACTCTGGATGTAATCGCTTGACAATCAGTCAGATCGATCAAACATGCCTGGTCTGCTGCAGTGTGTCTGTCCACCGCTCCGTCTGACTGGGGGATTCTAGGGATGTGGGTTGTGTGGGCAGCAGACAGGCAGTAATGACCCGACTTACAATTAAAGCTGTATTTGTTTTACCACAGATAAGAGACAGGTAGAATAAAACGAAGAGTGAAAGTAGTGGAGAACCTATTGGAGGTTTTACTCATTTTACCGTTCGACTGATTTGTCTCATTTGAGTTGATGATGCCCAAACAGTCAACAGTCATCAGCAAACAAAAAAATAAGTAAATTATTAAAGTCATTAAAATGACTGAATAAAGTCTGTATTCTCTTACTTGTAGCATGTGTAAACTCATCAGTTAATAATCATGACCTAACATGTGTTCTGCTGCTGCATGCTGCTCAATCTATTTCCCTTCGCTTACGGAAAACAAAATATTGTTGATTGGACCACTGTGTGCCTGGGAACGACTTATGAATCCAGTTCTACAACCTTGGCACTTACAATATTCTTGTTGTGGCTTTGATTGCAGCCCTGAAGAGTGATAACAGTAAATCACTCTGGATTAAAGCGTCTGGTAAATTTCTAAAATGTAGCTTTGGGAAACATTGCATGCCATCATCATCATCAGAAAAAAAGGCTGAATGTGTGAAGTGCTGCAAAGAACGTCTTTAAATAGGCAAACAATTTCGATCCAGTCTCTCTCTTGCTTATAAATAAGCAGCTGCAAAAATAGCAACCATAATTGAATCGAATTATGCTTATTTTTTATTTTAGACATGTTCTCTACATTAATTTTTCTTACTGCTCTAACCATTTCTCAATGTGCTCCACCATATCATATTCTTTACCTTATGTTAAACTGTCTTTGTGTTGGTGAGCTGCATGCAGCTTGGTAGAAACATTAAATGTGCCGGCGCATCACAATTTAGCATCGTCAGAGCTCCGCCCTGATTATAAGTAGAGGGGAAAACACTGGAAAGACAAGTTCATTTGAGTTCACTCTGTGAATAATTTATTTGGGCTGCAGTTTGAGGTTCAGTTAATTGCAGATTTCTCAGGCAACTATTGAATTTGATCTCTGCACCGGTGGTAGCTCGGGGTCTTAGTATCTCATATCAGAGCCAGACCTGACCCTAACCCTAACCCTAACCCTGATTATATGTATGTCATATTGCACAGTTTTCATGTCTTTACAATACTACAAGGTGGATAGTTGTAAAACTAAATAGATACTCTTGAAAGAGACACGTGTCTAAACATTTGACTGGGACTTTACATTCACATTCTGTATTCATATTTCAATAATTAAGCAAAGACTGATCCAGAAAGACGCGCATGTATTGCATTTATTTTATATGAACGCATGTTACCTATTCTACTGTGGCAAATGACACGGTATCACTGTGGAGATGACCCTGTTACATCATCTGTGTGAGCAGGCCAAGATCCCGGGACATTTGGCATTGTAATGTGTCAGTCTGTCTGTTGTGCTAAACTGATGACAGCTAGAGGGCTCTGTCTCCACTGGTGCTACTGGTCACTGGCTGGTCACTGGCTGGTCACTGGCGGGTCACTGGCTGGTCACTGGCTGGTCACTGGCTAGTCACTGGCTGGTCACTGACTGGTCACTGGCGGGTCACTTGCTGGTCACTGGCTGGTCACTGGCGGGTCACTGGCTGGTCACTGACTAGTCACTGGCGGGTCACTTGCTGGTCACTGGCGGGTCACTTGCTGGTCACTGGCTGGTCACTGGCTGGTCACTGGCTGGTCACTGACTGGTCACTGACTGGGCACTTGCTGGTCACTGGCGGGTCACTGGCGGGTCACTGGCTGGTCACTGGCGGGTCACTGGCTGGTCACTGGCGGGTCACTTGCTGGTCACTGGCTGGTCACTGGCTGGTCACTGGCTGGTCACTGGCTGGCCACTGGCTGGTCACTGGCGGGTCACTGGCGGGCCACTGGCTGGTCACTGGCTGGCCACTGGCTGGTCACTGGCGGGTCACTGGCTGGTCACTGGCGGGTCATTGGCTGGTCACTGGATGGTCACTGGTGCATCTTTTGGCTCTGGACTCTGAATGGATTAAAGTTGGCTCATTTATATGTGTGATTTACCATTAAATCTCTTGCTAACCTTCTTTCTGTTTCCTTTGCAGACCTTTCAAGGATATCTACATACTATGCTGGTAAGGAGCCGGGAACTTTGCCTACTGTACTGGTAATTTCTCACTGTACTGGTAATTTCTCACTGTACTGGTAATTTTGCACTGTACTGGTAATTTCTCACTGTACTGGTAATTTTGCACTGTACTGGTAATTTCTCACTGTACTGGTAATTTTGCACTGTACTGGTAATTTCTCACTGTACTGGTAATTTTGCACTGTACTGGTAATTTCTCACTGTACTGGTAATTTCTCACTGTACTGGTAATTTTGCACTGTACTGGTAATTTCTCACTGTACTGGTAATTTTGCACTGTACTGGTAATTTCTCACTGTACTGGTAATTTTGCACTGTACTGGTAATTTCTCACTGTACTGGTAATTTTGCACTGTACTGGTAATTTCTCACTGTACTGGTAATTTCTCACTGTACTGGTAATTTTGCACTGTACTGGTAATTTTGCACTGTACTGGTAATTTCTCACTGTACTGGTAATTTCTCACTGTACTGGTAATTTTGCACTGTACTGGTAATTTTGCACTGCTTTGATATTGGTAGATTAGCAGTAGAGGTTGACTCTTTACCCCAAATCCAAACTCCACCTTTTCCAGCTTGTCACATGTAGATGTGTATTATCGTGAGGATATCAGGATGTAGTTTGCCATCAGCAAGTCTCACCCTCATTATTCATTCATATTTAATAGCTTGAATAACATTTATCAAAAGACAGTATGTCAATTGCAAAGATGTGTTAGTAGTTTTCGACCAGATGCATATCTGAGGCGGACACTTTTCTGTTGGATGTGTAGTGGGACAGGCTAATAGCGGAAACACACTTCTTTACTCACAGGGTTAGATGGGACCTTACAGTGACTACTGGCAGGTTAAGTGGCCGGTGGTTTTTAGTGAGCTAACATTTAGCCGAGTGGTTGTATTGATCCATATTTGTGTAGTAAATAGTGTGACAAATAGATAAGTGTTTAAATGAAACCCCCCCTTGGATTAGGCATCACATACAACCATATAAATACTGTAAAAAATATATAAATACCTGTCAACAAATAAACACTGTTTACATGCCTGTTTACATGCCTGTTTACATGCCTGTTTACATGCCTGTTTACATGCCTGTTTACATGCCTGTTTACCTGCCTGTTTACATGCCTGTTTACATGCCTGTTTACATGCCTGTTTACATGCCTGTTTACCTGCCTGTTTACATGCCTGTTTACCTGCCTGTTTACCTGCCTGTTTACATGCCTGCGTAAAGCATCTGTCTGACTGTAATCTGATTGAGGAAATCCAGGATTTCCACACCTCAGTGCTGTTTCATGTATTTTGTAAAATCTCTATCTCTTACTGCTCAGAGCGCAGAAACATCAGCACACACACACACACACACACACACACACACACACACACACACAACTCCCTCTGCATCCTAATTGTCATCCCCTGAAGATAATAGTTTGCCATTTAGGACACAAGCCCCGTCGAGTGTTTATGTGCTCGCTGAAGAGGAGGAACAGATCCAGGACATCTTGAGAGGAAATTGCTCATACATATTCATTTTAGACAGTGTGATGGTGTGAAATACTCTTATTTGCCAGGCTATACTGCCAGGAAAATGTGACTACCGGATCACTTTTCCCTCTCCAGAATGAATAATTAATGTTGTGGCCGTGACTGATCATCGTAACTAGCTGCAAAACAGCAGTGAGCAGAAAGCCATCATGCTGTTAAGGTGAGGGGCACAGTATGGTCAGCAGGTGGAAATATGGGTCCCAGGTTGTCTGCTGCAGAGATTTAACGCAAATTACTGACATAGACTGAAGTCTCAAGGTTGGTGGAGTCCTATATGTGGACCAATCACATGTAAATATACAGTGGTTGGTGGAGTCCTATATGTGGACCAATCACATGTAAATATACAGATGTGTGGTTGGTGGAGCCCTATATGTGGACCAATCACATGTAAATATACAGATGTGTGGTTGGTGGAGCCCTATATGTGGACCAATCACATGTAAATATACAGATGTGTGGTTGGTGGAGCCCTATATGTGGACCAATCACATGTAAATATACAGATGTGTGGTTGGTGGAGCCCTATATGTGGACCAATCACATGTAAATATACAGATGTGTGGTTGGTGGAGCCCTATATGTGGACCAATCACATGTAAATATACAGATGTGTGGTTGGTGGAGCCCTATATGTGGACCAATCACATGTAAATATACAGATGTGTGGTTGGTGGAGTCCTATATGTGGACCAATCACATGTAAATATACAGATGTGTGGTTGGTGGAGCCCTATATGTGGACCAATCACATGTAAATATACAGATGTGTGGTTGGTGGAGTCCTATATGTGGACCAATCACATGTACATATACAGATGTGTGGTTGGTGGAGTCCTATATGTGGACCAATCACATGTAAATATACAGATGTGTGGTTGGTGGAGTCCAATGTGGACCAATCACATGTACATATACAGATGTGTGGTTGGTGGAGTCCTATATGTGGACCAATCACATGTACATATACAGATGTGTGGTTGGTGGAGCCCTATATGTGGACCAATCACATGTACATATACAGATGTGTGGTTGGTGGAGTCCTATATGTGGACCAATCACATGTACATATACAGATGTGTGGTTGGTGGAGTCCTATATGTGGACCAATCACATGTAAATATACAGATGTGTGGTTGGTGGAGTCCAATGTGGACCAATCACATGTACATATACAGATGTGTGGTTGGTGGAGTCCAATGTGGACCAATCACATGTACATATACAGATGTGTGGTTGGTGGAGTCCTATATGTGGACCAATCACATGTAAATATACAGATGTGTGGTTGGTGGAGCCCTATATGTGGACCAATCACATGTAAATATACAGATGTGTGGTTGGTGGAGCCCTATATGTGGACCAATCACATGTAAATATACAGATGTGTGGTTGGTGGAGCCCTATATGTGGACCAATCACATGTAAATATACAGATGTGTGGTTGGTGGAGCCCTATATGTGGACCAATCACATGTAAATATACAGATTTGTGATTGGTGGAGCCCTATATGTGGACCAATCACATGTAAATATACAGATGTGTGGTTGGTGGAGTCCAATTTGGACCAATCACATTGGTTTCTCTCTTTCTGAACCTATACGTTCAGTAGGGTGGCTTCACAATGGTACTTTTCATTCCACAGCATCTCGCGTAACTTGATCAGAATTCCTCACCTGTCTGCACCCTGGGAAGCATAATGTGACAAGGACAAAGGGAATGAGGGAAGGATTAAGGCGGGGGAGGGGCCTGTTTTGGCTGACTGCCACAGGCACGGTACCAAACCTGGAGGAGGAGGTCATAGAGGAGGAGCATGTAGTGTAAATGTAGTGTTTTTGAAGAGTTGAGCTCCTGTTGTGACTCGTGACCCTGGTCAACTTGCTCTGTAGCTCCTCCCTCTCTTTCTCCTCTCTCGCTCTCTTTCTCCTCTCTCGCTCTCTTTCTCCTCTCTTGCTCTCTCTTTTTCTCACCTCTCTCCCCTCTTCTTTCCTTGTCTGTCCTCCCTCCCCTTTCTCCCCTCTTCTCCCTTTTGTTCTCTCTCCTCTCTCTCCCTCTCCTCTCTCTCTTTCTATCTTTGTCCTTATCACCCTCTACCAACTGCCTCCTGAAGAGCTTCTGTTTGTTCTTTGTAGAAAACAAACAAGAAAGGCTGAGTGAATTTGAGAATGTGTGAGATTAGCGTAAGCCGCCTTCTCCCACACCTCCCTCTACTTCCCTAAATGAGGTTGAGCTCTCGACTAGTCACTCTCTCGTCCCCCCCCGCTCCCCCTCTCTCCCCCTCTCTCTCCCTCTCGCTCTCTCTCTCTCTCTCCCCCCCCCCTCTTCCTCTCTCTCACAGTCCTTCCTGACACAGCTATCTCAGCAGTAGTATTTCAGAACAGCAGCAGCAGCAGCAGCAGGTCCAGGATGTACAACCAAAGCAGACAAGCAGCGGGGATGTTTGTATCGCTGAACTGAACCGTTGTTTGGTTTTCTCTGGGTTTTTTCTAAACTGTTTTCAATGTTCTTCACTCAAGTCAAGTGCTCCCGGATTGGATTAATTCTCTAAGGCTCAGGCACGCTGAAGGATTTAGAGGCTGGTTGCCAAAGCTGAATGTGTTCAAGAGGAATCAGATCGGATGCTGACATTATGGACCTGTCTCTTTTCCTGAATGACACCCGACACCTCCTCTGACCCGGATACAGCCTGTCAGACTAGGTGGATGTTGGGATAAAAACCTCTTGGGGAGTTGCTTTCTTGACACCCCCTCCACCTCCTCCAACCTCCGACCCCCCACCTCTGGGCGCTGAGTCAGGCCGTGTGAGCAGGTCAGCAGGGGGTCGGCTGTGAGGAGCGGAGGCCGTGCGGGGTCCTCAGAGGGCCCGGCCCGGCTTGGCCTCTATGCGGTTGAGGAGGGCGACAGGGAGCCCAGGGCTGGTTCTGGCCGCGGGTTCTGGTGGTGGGCAAGACGAAACGGCGCTGGTTCTGGCCGCGGGTTCTGGTGGTGGGCAAGACAATCCGGCGCTGGTCCGGCTGCAGACGTCATGGAGAAGAGCGGATGCATCCCTCTATGCTGGGCCCGGAGTGCCTGCGTTTACGCACAACACCCTCCACTCACAAGTATGTGTAGACAAATGATATGGTCCACCAGAGGCTTATCTAGTCACCGCCATGTTACAGAGCTCTGAATGTGGCAACGTGGCACGCGGCGGCGTTCCCGCAGGTATTTTGTCTTCCTGTCATGCTGCAACTTGCATTGGCTGCAGGTGCGCTGAACGCCAGTGCCTCGGTGTACAGCAGCGCTGGAGCTGCGTCGCCCGGGCCGTAGGCAACACGACGTCTCTCTCGGTTCGTCGCCCGGTGTGTAACGAGCTAGGTTGCGCCGTTTAATAAGTCATCCGTCGCCACGGGTGTAATGGGAACGCAATCTTCTGGTGCACAGCTCTGCCTCGCTGTAGTCCCAGTGTCTGTAGCCGAGCGTATTTCATTACGGAGCGGAGGAGTGAATTCCCGTTGGTCGTGAACTGATTATGCGTCAGCCCAGGCTGTGATTGGCTGGTGCGTTTAGTGGAGCTGGCTGCTGATAACTAGGCCAGGTAGAGAGCTAACTGTCCAGCAGAAACAGCAGCAGCTGCTTTAGACACTTCCCTGGCACCTGCAATCAATCATGGGTCCCGGTGCTTTGGAGAGGCCAGACGCTGGTCCGTCCCTTGTTTTTCTTTTTCCAGACTCTGGTTGTTCTTCACGCGGCTTCCTCCATGGAAACAATAATTTGCGCATAAATTAAAGCCAGGCCGAGCCTCAAGGGGGGGGCGGGGTTGGCTCGGGTGGGGCAGAGGATGAGAAGCTTTATTGCAGGAGTGTCATTGGAATCGGATCGGATCGGATTGGACTTGGCAAGCTGCCCAGTTGGCACCGTGTCCCCATGTACCCAAGTGCACTCCATCTGACCCAGACCCAGAGTGTCCGTGGGGAACATACAGGCTTCAGAAGGCAGAGGCCTTGTGCCCAGAGGACTGACTTCACAGTGAAGGATGGTGGTGCTGATAAATATGGTGCCCCACATACATTATAAATTATTCTGCATATCTGTGGTCTGTAATAGAACAGTCTGTAATAGAACAGGGTACGGTCTGTAATAGAACAGGGTACGGTCTGTAATAGAACAGGGTACGGTATGGTCTGTAATAGAACAGGGTACGGTATGGTCTGTAATAGAACAGGGTACGGTATGGTCTGTAATAGAACAGTGTACGGTATGGTCTGTAATAGAACAGTGTACGCTATGGTCTGTAATAGAACAGTGTACGGTATGGTCTGTAATAGAACAGTGTACGGTATGGTCTGTAATAGAACAGTGTACGGTATGGTCTGTAATAGAACAGTGTACGCTATGGTCTGTAATAGAACAGTGTACGGTATGGTCTGTAATAGAACAGTGTATGGTATGGTCTGTAATAGAACAGTGTACGCTATGGTCTGTAATAGAACAGTGAACGGTATGGTCTGTAATAGAACGGTGTACGGTATGGTCTGTAAAAGAACAGGGTACGGTATGGTCTGTAATAGAACAGGGTACGGTACGGTCTGTAATAGAACAGTGTACGGTATGGTCTGTAATAGAACAGTGTACGGTATGGTCTGTATTGTAATAGAACAGTGTACGGTATGGTCTGTATTGTAATAGAACAGTGTATACTATTCTCTGTGGCAGACGGTGTACAGTATTGACTGTAATAGAACGATGTACAGTGTTGTCTGTCCGTTGGGTCTTTGTTTATGTGATTAAGGTCATGTTTCCTTGCGTCAGAAGTAGGGCCTTTGAATGCCTTTGAATTGCTAACTGAGAAACTTACAGTTGTGTTTGTGATTTTGTAATCAGATTATTTTTTACTCCTGGCATTTTATTTTAGTGACAATTTATCACACACCTTTTCTTAACATTATGCCCATAATCTCTTAACTATAGAAGTATCACATAGGATTTTGCAAGCTTATCAATAAATCATAATGTATTATTTCATTAGCAGAATCAGCTGTGTGTGTCCCAGGTTTGAGCAAATATTGGCAAAGAGGGGATAGATGATGAGCATCTAAAGTCACTCTATTGGAGGGTTACAGTGTAACAGGCTGATGTGATCTGTATTGACTTCTGGAGGGTTACAGTGTAACAGGCTGATGTGATCTGTATTGACTTCTGGAGGGTTACAGTGTAACAGGCTGATGTGATCTGTATTGACTTCTGGAAGGTTACAGTGTAACAGGCTGATGTGAATTGTATTGACTTCTGGAGGGTTACAGTGTAACAGGCTGATGTGATCTGTATTGACTTCTGGAAGGTTACAGTGTAACAGGCTGATGTGATCTGTATTGACTTCTGGAAGGTTACAGTGTAACATGCTGATGTGATCTGTATTGACTTCTGGAAGGTTACAGTGTAACAGGCTGATGTGATCTGTATTGACTTCTGGAAGGTTACAGTGTAACAGGCTGATGTGATCTGTATTGACTTCTGGAAGGTTACAGTGTAACAGGCTGATGTGATCTGTATTGACTTCTGGAGGGTTACAGTGTAACAGGCTGATGTGATCTGTATTGATATGGTCGATGTGATCTCAGCCATAATATGACTTTCAGCATGTGCTGACACACACACACACACACACACACACACAGGCTTCCATTTCTGCAGTTGTCATGCTGGGGGCCATAGAAAGAGAAAAATGTGTCCCCAACAACACACTTATTTGCACTATTTATAGGTAGGGATCTAAAGTAGTGCATAATATATTGGTAGGGGTCTAAAGTAGTGCACTGTATATTGATTTGGAAAGCATATGCATATGGGAAATAGAACAGTGAGTTCCTGATCCCGATATTATTTCCCTGGCTTGTTGACCTCCTGTCGTTCATGTTTCAGGACTATAGGATTACCAAAGTGGATATGGCTAACAGAGGACTCTCATTTTCCTTACTGCAATTAGCCTGGAGAAACTTGTCAGTTTTCTTCCGATTCAATGTCCCCCATCTGTCATGTGAGCTTTGTGTGTGTGCGTCTGCACAGGGTCCTAGCCTAAAAATGCCCCTGTCACCTCTATTCATTCATACCTCCGTCTCACCAATCCTAGATCATGACTGTGACCTTTAAGGGCCACAGTGATCAGACTGACCGACTGAAAAGATGAATTTAACTCTGTAGCTGCGCAGCTTCACTGGGCTGGCCTGTACGGCTAACTAGAGACTAGTGTGGTTTACATGTACACTAGATAAGTGGGCCTCTGCTGTTCACCTGCTGTCTGCTTGTTTTTCCATAGCTGTTGCACAATGTTATATCTAGGGGATTTCAATTGAATTTGTAGTGTAATGCAATCAGAAGTGGCAGTACTGATCCCATACAGATAAAGGTCTAAGATAAGTGTATTGTCACAGATGGGAGCCAGTGTAGTCAGTATATTTACACAGAAGTGGAACCATAACCAATTTCCCCAAAGCAAATTAAATAACGCAGTCGGCAACACAATCAGCTCCATTCACTGAGAGTCAGTTATGTTGGTCTAATTCTACTTAATATGACTTAAGCTGTAATGCATTCTGGTCCAGATTGCATTGAAGTGGTGGAAGGCAGAGAGTTCTTCAGAGCTCAAACTCAAGTGTTTTGACCTCAAGCAACAGAGCAGAGAAACCTGTTCTTTTATATTGCATTTCTACGAAGAAGAATACTATGACTCAGCCCCTGTGAGGTAAATGTTTGCAAATACAGACTGCTGGGACTTAGCCCCTGTGAGGTAGATGTTTGCAAATACAGACTGCTGGGACTTAGCCCCTGTGAGGTAGATGTTTGCAAATACAGACTGCTGGGACTTAGCCCCTGTGAGGTAGATGTTTGCAAATACAGACTGCTGGGACTTAGCCCCTGTGAGGTAGATGTTTGCAAATACAGACTGCTGGGACTCAGCCCCTGTGAGGTAAATGTTTGCAAATACAGACTGCTGGGACTTAGCCCCTGTGAGGTAGATGTTTGCAGTAAAGTTCCTTTATTGTACATTATTGTACATTACTGTGATTTGTGTCTTGTTCAAAGTAAAGCCACATTACCTCAGTAGACGGACCAGACTGATTATCCTCTCAGGGCATAACACAGCAACTCACCCTTCCAGGAGTTCGCCTAGCCGTTGAATGGGTCCTCGTGAGTTTGTAAAGGCAGTGTTTTTCTTCGCAGCATCGAACTACCGGAACAGTAATCTCTGATTGTTCAGTAGTGCTGATGTACCGCTGCGTGACTCTCATTGCTTCTGACGTGTGTTGTTATAGTGACATTGCTGTGGCCAATGTGGACCCAGAACACGGTCAATATCGAGCCAGGAGAGCAGCCTGCTGTAAGGCAGTAATATCACCTCACAACAGCCCTGAGCATACCAGAGCTGAGCATACCAGACCTGAGCATACCAGACCTGAGCATACCAGAGCTGAGCATACCAGACCTGAGCATACCAGACCTGAGCATACCAGACCTGAGCACAACAGCCCTGAGCATACCAGAGCTGAGCATACCAGACCTGAGCATACCAGACCTGAGCATACCGGACCTGAGCATACCAGACCTGAGCATACCATACCTGAGCATACCGGACCAGAGCATACCAGACCTGAGCATACCGGACCTGAGCATACCGGACCTGAGCATACCATACCTGAGCATACCGGACCAGAGCATACCAGACCTGAGCATACCAGACCTGAGCATACCAGACCTGAGCATACCGGACCTGAGCATACCAGACCTGAGCATACCGGACCTGAGCATACCATACCTGAGCATACCGGACCAGAGCATACCAGACCTGAGCATACCAGACCTGAGCATACCAGACCTGAGCATACCGGACCTGAGCATACCAGACCTGAGCATACCAGACCTGAGAATACCAGACCTGAGCATACCGGACCTGAGCATACCATACCTGAGCATACCAGACCTGAGCATACCAGACCTGAGCATACCAGACCTGAGCATACCAGACCTGAGCATACCAGACCTGAGCATACCAGACCTGAGCATACCAGACCTGAGCATACCGGACCTGAGCATACCGGACCTGAGCATACCGGACCTGAGCATACCATACCTGAGCATACCGGACCAGAGCATACCAAACCTGAGCATAGCAGACCTGAGCATACCGGACCTGAGCATACCGGACCTGAGCATACCGGACCTGAGCATACCAGACCTGAGAATATCAGACCTGAGCATACCGGACCTGAGCATACCGGACCTGAGCATACCGGACCTGAGCATACCGGACCAGAGCATACCGGACCAGAGCATACCAGACCTGAGCATACCAGACCTGAGCATATCAGACCTGAGTTGTATTTCTCAACCCTTTCATCAGGGACCAGAAGAAGGACCTTTAAGTACTGTCGTGTCCAACAGTCTATTGACGAGGTTGGATCATTTAGTTTCTTTAGCACGTCACACCTCCACTTTCTTTTAGTGTTGCAGGTCAACGTAGAGGTCAGCGTTTTGTTTTGGAGATGTATTTCCACGTACTCCAGTCGACTCACATTACAAACAACCTCAATTCAAATACCAACATGTTTAAGGGGGTGTGTGTGTGTGTGTGTGTGTGTGTGTGTGTGTGTGTGTGTGTGTGTGTGTGTGTGTGTGTGTGTGTGTGTGTGTGTGTGTGTGTGTGTGTGTGTGTGTGTGTGTGTGTGTGTGTGTGTGTGTGTGTGTGTGTGTGTGTGTGTGTGTGTGTGTGTGTGTGTGTGTGTGTGTGTGTGTCCTGAGAAAAGTATTTTTTTCCCCCAAAGCAAACATCGCTAGTTGAAGAAAACCAAGTATCTGCTTCATCATTGTTAACCTGTTATCAACGTAATTCCGTTTTTGTTTTGATCACCCCCTTGGTTTATCGTCTGAAATACCACAGGATTAGAACCACCTGGTTCTAGAGTTCATATAATAACAGCCAAGAAGAGTCAATGAATGCTTGTCATGCGGTAACTCTTACCTACAGTGGGTTCTCTCATGGGGGCGTTTATTTAGTACGCGGAGGAATTTTCTCAATGAACGTATTCTGGCAGGCACCGGTTAAACTTCCTTCCATGAATGGGCCTGCTTGTGTTTTTGTCAAATAATTGACCACTTTTTAGTCTATGGTTACATGCTTTTGATCAATTGTGCGCTCTCGGTGTGTGCGCGTGTGTTTGTGTGCGTGTGTTTGTGTGCGTGTTGGATGTCTATGTGAGGATATTTGTCAGTTGAAGGCGACTAGGTCGATCTGTGAATTTAACAGTCAGCAGATATGTTATACTTCCTCCATTAAATCTCTCTGCCTGGATGCCTGTTTGTTGGCTGACTGCTACTTTATTTGAAGGACAAACTAATATAATATTCACAGAAATAAATAAATGTACTGTTGTTGCACTTAAGTTACATGGTCCATATATTGTGTATCCTGTTCAGTTAGGTTGGGTTAAGTTTCGGCTGGGTTAGGCTGGGTTAGGTTAGGCTGGGTTAGGTTAGGGTGTATGTGACTGCAGTTGAAGAGACTTTCATAGTTCCAGACAGACTGACCTCATGTCTTAATGTATGGATGGAGGAATCTGTTATGAATATAGACCGGGTGCTGGGATGTCCTTCCCTTTGATCCACCCTGCTAGCGGAGACTCTAAACTCTCTTATATCCCAGAGAAGAGACTGGGCAGATTGTATTGTGTAGCAGAGAGGACTCTGACCGCCCCCCAGGAACAGGAGACCGAAGGAACATGTTGATCTTTGCACTCCAAGGAGAAGTCAATTCAGTGATGTTGAGTCTGGAGTGCTCCGATCTGTGATAGGCTGCCTGAGCTCCAGCCAGGGAGAGCCCATGTGCTGTGTGAGTATACAGCCAAGACATGCTGATGACTCACGGGGCTCCAGAGTGGACTGGACTCATTGTGAAAACCAGGATGTGACGTGACTGGACAGGAAAGGCGTGAATGTGCTCTTTACTTTGTTTGTTTGAGTGTGTGTGTGTGTGTGTGCGTGCGTGTCGGGGGGGGGGGGGGCGGGTGTGAGCAAGAGAGAGAGAGAGAGAGAGGAATGTGTGTCACAAAGAAGTGTGGTCGTGTGTGTTGAGACATGGATCTGCCGTCAGTGTTTGTTCCCAGCTTTCCTGAGTACTAAAGTCGTAGGTGAGGACAAGCAGTGTAGCACTGGAGCACTGGAGCACCCAGGGTGGCAGTAGGGCAGTGTGTCAGGATGCCAGTACGGGACTCTACAGGGGCGTGTACATGCTGGCCCTTCCTCAATAAAGGTAGGAACGAAGAGTGCTTGTGTTGCAGTTGCCCTGCCTGTGTTCAGTTCAGTCACCAGTGTTTGTTTGCAGGCGACACCGCATTTATGAAAAGCTTTTGGTTGTGCAGTTCCTCTAGGCGGATCTTGTCTACGGTGCTTTTGATCTGGTGTAACGTTCCTCTTGCCATAATACCACAATTCCTTTATAAGTTACCGTAATACCTCTAACCAGTAATGTCTACTCTATTTGTCCGGGATTATCAGGTTGTTAAACGGACGACTATGTTGTTGTGTAGAGGGCGTCTTTTACTCGACTGTTGTGTTGTTATCAGTAGCAGATACAGGAGGGCTCAGGGATGTTACTGAACAGTACCGAGTCAATATTATTGCCATGTTTCTACATGACAACCTCAGTAGAAAAGCCATGGGGACGGTTATGGTCATGCTGGCATTGCATCTACCCAGTGCCAGCCAGCAGTCAGGCCTGGAGACCTACAGCTGGAGCCAGCACCCTCTTATCCATTAGCCTGTCTGGTCATCCAATTCTCTGTCCTCCAGTGCACCTCGGGAGCTGGAGCACAACATAAACCTGATGTGTCCGTTCAGCTGAACAGCCGTTCCTTCTTTCACTCTTCCCTTCAGAATATGACAAACAGCTAGCCCCCACCAAAGGAGGCATGGCGTCGGCGTACCTGGACCCCAGTCTGAACCGCCCCGCTGGGCTGTGTGGCGGGGCGGTGGAGCCACGTGTCAGTCTGGGCTTGGAGCGCTCCCTGGGGACCATGGACCGCGTGCTCAAGATCCACCACTACTTTGAGAGCAACAGTGAGCCGTCCTGCTGGGCCAGTCACATCCGTCACGGAGACGCCACTGATGTCAGGGTGAGCTAAGCAGCTGATTGGCTTACATTTTTAGTCACCACCCATCATGCATAAGGTAGGCTGTGCTTGGCCAGCGCTCAACCGGGATAATTCCTGTCATTTTAATCATTTCACCATTCCAGCTACATTAATACGCAGTACTGGACAAAGTGGCTTTTGGTTTTCAGTTGACTTGGGGGGATTAAGTAGTCATTTCAGCTATCAGACGTTGGTCATGTCATTATTCCTTCCCATGTTCTTCAATATATTGTTTTACTATGTGTAAATCAACTAATCGACTGGATAGAAGAGAGGGTACTTAAGGACAGGTACAGTGGATGTGATATGGTTAGAGTTAGGCCTATCGACTTGAGTGATTGATTGAATGTTGATTCCCTGTGTGGTCTGTGGAATGGTCTCTCAAGTCTATCAACTCCAGCTACTAGACAGGAGCAATGGGAACCCGTACAACTGGTTTTAGCTTGTCATTTGGGAGCAACAGAAATTGAAAGTCTTCCCTGAGAATGTTTTACTTCCTATTTATATTTTTTCACTAATTTCATTTTCAACCCTGTTATGCGAATGGAATTCTTGTTTTAATATGCTTTTTCTATATTTTCTCACATATTTTATAAATACATTTTTTAGCCCCATTGTCAGAAAGGAAATTACACTTCCCAAAAAAGCACTCTGATTTTGGAATGACGTTGTTATGTACATAATCAAAATGTTCTGCATCTCCTTTGGAAAAATCAATCTCTTTAATTTAATGGCAAAACCACCTAATTATCCAACTATATACTAAGTATCTGACCTATGATGTATGGTTTAATGGTCTCTAACTCAAGTAGCTTGGTTGTCAGACAACATTAGGTACATAATAGAACAAGGCCTTCTAATTAATCATTTTTACAGAATTTCGATGTCACCTCACAATGATGGATTAGCTACAATGATGGCTCCGGTCTCCACAAATACTGAGAACCTTTTCCTGCACACTTCTTAGAGAATGTCTCATACAGGACAGGTGTCTGAGGTCTCTCATTGGACAAGTGTGTTATCCTGGAGTCCGGATGACACTCATGTAGACCAGGGTTGTGTCTGGTGGTCCTCCACACAGCTTCGCTCACAGTCACTCTGAAGCTAAGTGACTGTGACAGCTAATCAGTTATTTTCATCTCCTGCTCATTCCAATTGTAGGACAATTGATTACTGTAAAATGCCATCTATCAAACTCAAGTCCCTAAGGCATGATGTTGTCTACCCGGATCGTTTGTGATACAGTTTGTCAGCTGTTGTTAAGGGTTCCCTTGTGAGGTGTTAATTAACTTCATCCCTCCTGTATCCTGGTTAATTAACTTCATCCCCTTCTGTATCCTGCTTAATAAATGTCATCCCTTCCTGTATCCTGGTTTATAAACTTCATCCCCTCCTGTATCCTGGTTTATAAACTTCATCCCCTCCTGTATCCTGGTTTATAAACTTCATCCCCTCCTGTATCCTGGTTTATAAACTTCATCCCCTCCTGTATCCTGGTTTATAAACTTCATCCCCTTCTGTATCCTGGTTTATAAACTTCATCCTCTCCTGTATCTTGAGTGTGTCTATGCGTGTGTCTTCTGTCAGGGCATAATCCAGAAGATAGCAGACATACACAAGGTAAAATGTGTGTCCTGCTTGGGCCTGCGCCTCAGCCACCTGCCCTCTGGGGACGTCCACTGGTTCCACCCGGATATGGGCGTGTCACACATCAGGGAGAGGTACGAGCTGCACCACCCACAGGACGAGTGGAGGTAAGAAGACCTAGAGCCTGAATAAAGTCCATGCAGGAGTTATGTCTGGGTTATACATGTTTTATTCATGTCTGTCGGTCTAGATGCTCTTCATATGAACATTACTACAGCCCTCCAGAGTAGCTGTCTGCATGAAACACTTGACTGTTCTTGAACTGTCTATGGTATTTATTTTCCCAATTCAAACTACAATGTGCCTGTGTTGGGGAAGGAACATGAGAGATTCTGTTGTTTTATTAGATTCCGACCAGTGGCAATGCCATCAGGGGAAAGTATGTCATGGAGATAAGGGACTTGTTGCTATGGAGATGTGTGCCTGTGGCAGTTTTTGTCGTTGACAGAAGGCTGCTCTTCTCCTAAGGCGGGAATTACATATTTGGTTGTCTTAATGAGTTTCGTCTAAAATGTTTATAGTCACCCTGTGAATTTGTTTTGCAGACATTTGAAGTAATTTTTTGCTGATTTACACCAGTTGAATTAGGAGTTCCGTGAAGAGTGAGACGTCCTGATAGGGGCAGTTGGGGATTTAAATCTGGTCTCTAATGGGGAATGGCACACTGAGATCTGGTCTCTAATGGGGAATGGCACACTGAGATCTGGTCTCTAATGGGGAATGGCACATTGAGATCTGGTCTCTAATGGGGAATGGCACACTGAGGTCTGGTCTCTAATGGGGAATGGCACACTGAGATCTGGTCTCTAATGGGGAATGGCACACTGAGATCTGGTCTCTAATGGGGAATGGCACACTGAGATCTGCTCACTAATGGGGAATGGCACACTGAGATCTGGTCCCTAATGGGGAATGTCACACTGAGATCTGATCTCTAATGGGGAATGGCACACTGAGATCTGGGGCCTGTACCATGAAGCTGGTTTTGGTGGCTAGCCAGCTATGTTTCAGTTAAGTTTCACCCAACCCTGGATTTTAGGTACTATGTAAGTAGCTCGGCTTCAATCGGTATTCGTTGCCATGGTATCTGACGCTGCACGGCTAACCTGCTCCGGGGCAGGTTAGGTTCTGCATTCGAGATCTAAGTCAGAAGTTGGACCAATCAGCGGTGAGCAAAGACACATATAGGTGACGTAATTAATTCCTAGCTTCTGTTCTCTGTTGTAAATGCTTCACATTTTACACACACACATATATATATATATATATATATATATATATATATATATATATATATATGTATATATATATGTATATGAATACACACATTTTCATTTCATTCATTTTCAATATGATTAGCCTAAAATCATTATTTTACATTAATCGCCTATAAAATGTATTCCTTAACTTCGGCATTAACAATCAGCAATGATCCTCCAAGATTGTTCTCTTGCTTTGGCAGCAGAGACGGTGTTACTGCGTGCTTGAAAAACATTTTCATATTCTTCATATTTCTGAAGAATAATTTCTTGCTCCTAGCTCTGCGTAAAAAATATATTGCTCTCGCCCTATCCATATCGAACGTGATTGGTTGTTCGGTGCCGACGTTACTCTTTTATGTGCACGCGCGCGCGGAGTAATCAGAGTTTAAGGATCAAAGCCTGGGTTGACAAAGTAAGTTGATGAGCTGCGTCATGGTACCAATAAAGCCTGATTGCGTCGGTTTGATTTTGTCAATTCTGAACCAATCCTGGAACCCTGAGTTTGTTCAACCACCATCATGGTACAGGCCCCTGGTCTCTAATGGGGAATTAGAGATCTGGTCTCTAATGGGGAATGGCACAATAAAACTTAACTGGGACCTGTGTGGGCCATACTGTAGCGAACCGGTACAGTACTCCTGTTTCTGTTAAATGTGTTCAGTTCAGCCTTAACCTTTGTCAGCTGCACGTCATCCCGTACACAATAACAGAATCATGGTGTGTGACCGAGTCTGAGCAAGACTCTGTAACACGTATTCTCTAGCCTGTCACTATGTTCTTGTTCATCTTTTTTATGCATTTTCTTCCTGTCCTACAAAAAGACGTTTTCCATTTCATTATGCGGCACACAACCGTGTCTTTATTTCATAATAATAAATAATAAATGTCCACATTGATTTTATGCCGGTAAACAGAAGTGTCATTTGTCTTTCTGACTGACCATATTTAATGATATCTGTTTGTCTGTATGTGTTTGTTAACTCGGATGACAGTTCCTGTATATACATCACACCCTGTATACACCTGCTTCATTCATTTTATTTTGCCTGTAGGCTTCTCTTTCTCTTTGATCTCCGGGTTTTCCTTCTCTCTGATACCTCATTTGTATTTTCCTAAGTGTGAGTTCCCTATGCATTTTTCCGCCCACAGTTATGGCATTCTTTGTCTTTTAGGAAAACTAAATGTGTCGACTATGACTATTGCCATGGGAGAAAAAGTAAACTGTGGATTTTCGAAGAGTCAAAATATAACCACGTATGAATTGGTCAAATCCAGGCTGACTGCTTGGCCCTGAATATTCTTTATATAAGTATGAATGAATCCTGTTTCTCTACAGGCCTTTCAGGGTAGACGCATGACAGTAAATTCAAGGGTAGTTTGATACAACAAAAGAACATTTTCTTTAAATTGACTGTTGATAAGTTGAGGACTATGGTAATTGGAGACGACAGAACTACCTGTGGATGTGACAACCAGTGTTTGATGTCAAGCGGCCAATGCTGATTTCTTTTTCCCAGAGACCGACTGGCAGATACCTAGATACTGGCAGATACTTAATAGCGTATTAGAGATAACAAGGCAGTGTCTAGACATGACCTTTTCATTTTTGTTGAATTGTAGAGACACTAATCTAGCCTATTGCTATCTCTGCTTTCCCTGTGGCTAGACAGCAGTGGTGATAGTGGCTTGGCACCCTCCACAGCACTGCTGGTTTTCCTGAAGCCAAGCAGGACCAATAGGGTCCGCTCTTCCTTCTGGCAAGACCAATAGGGTCCGCTCTTCCTTCTGGCAGGACCAATAGGGTCCGCTCTTCCCTCAGGCAGGACCAATAGGGTCCGCTCTTCCCTCAGGCAGGACCAATAGGGTTCGCTCTTCCCTCTGGCAGGACCAATACGGTCCGCTCTTTGCTCAGGCAGGGCCAATAGGGGCGCTTTTTTGTGTTAATGTTACTTTTCAGATTAGACATTAGGGATTAGTTGTTATGTGAAATGTAGGCATGAAGGTTAGGACATTGATTCTAGGTTTAGGGATCACAATGTCATTTACATCATTTACATTTTGCGCATTTAGCAGACGCTCTTATCCAGAGCGACTTACAATAAGTGCAGGCATTTCACATATAGCTAAAAACACACATCAAAAAGGCAATAAGTACATTGTTCCTGGGTGGGTGCAGGGGGAAGTGCTAGAGATAGAAGAATGATTCGGTAGTGAAGTTTCAAACGGTCGAGAGTTGTGGAGCTCCATTCATGGAGCTACTGGAGGTACAATTTGAAGAGGAATGTTTTTAGACGTTTTTTGAAGATTGGTAGAGAGTCCGATGATCTGATCTCCAGAGTGGAGTTGTTCCACCATTGCGGGGCAAGCACGGAGAACAATTTAGACTGAGCAGATCGAGAGTTGCCCTCCCGTAGGGATGGCACTACCAAGAGGCCTGAGGTGGCAGAACGAAGTGCTCGCGTGGGTGTGTACGGCTTGATTAGTGACTGGATGTAGGAGGGGGCGGTTCCTCTTGTTGCCCCATAGGCTAGCACCATGGTTTTGTAGTGGATGCGTGCTTCGACCGGGAGCCAGTGTAGTGTGCGGAACAGCTGAGTGACATGGGAGAACTTTGGTAGATTGAAGATCAGGCGGGCTGCTGCATTTTGAATGAGTTGCAGGGGTTTGATGGCGCACACTGGGAGACCAGCCAGAAGGGAGTTGCAGTAGTCGAGACGGGAGATGATAAGTGCCTGGATCAGCACTTGTGCGGCTTCCTGCGTAAGATACGGCCTTACTTTCCGAATGTTGTAGAGCATGTACCTGCAAGACCGGGACACCGCCTTGGTGTGTGCAGAAAATGAGAGGGAGTTGTCAAGGGTCACGCCAAGGTTTTTCCCACATTGGGTAGCAGGGACTGTGACGTTGTCCACCGTAATGGACAGATCCTGGAGCGGGCAGGCTCTTCCTTTGAAGAAGAGCAGTTCAGTTTTACCTAGGTTGAGTTTCAGATGGTGTGCAGACATCCAGGCCGAGATGTCAGTCAGACATGCAGAGATACGGGATGCCACCTGGGTTTCAGACTGTGGGAATGAGAAAAATAGTTGGGTATCATCAGCATAGCAGTGATAGGAGAGGCCATGTGAGGATATGACAGAGCCAAGAGACCGGGTGTATAAGGAGAAAAGGAGAGGGCCTAGGACCGATCCTTGGGGGACCCCAGTGACCAGGGGCTGCATGTTCGACGGCGAGCCTCGCCACACCACCTGGTAAAAACGGTCCGACAATGTCAATGTCAGGTAAATATTCTATAAACATCCAAATGGTTAAACAATGATGTGTAAAATTACACTCCCTGGAAAGTTGTGTATTATTCACGTATTTGGGAACATTAATTTTAGATAAAAACCGAACCAAAAAATAAGTGCAAGTGATCAGAAATACTCTGAAGAGAAACTTGGCAGGTTTAAGCTTTCCCATATGTATTAGACACGTTGACTAGTTTGGTCTTGACGACATGGGTGTGTATTAACACGTCATACCAAGATCAAACGACCAGAGCATGAGTCAACTGTCAGAAAGAGGCTGCTCAGACCTGGTCTCCATGGGAGGTCCAAAGGGAAGAAGCATCTACTCCTTAAAACGAATATCCAGATATGACTGACGTTTGCCAGACATCACCTGGATGAAGACCATATCTGGAACAATATGCTCCAGGCAGGTTTGTTCTGTCTAGAGTCAAGGCTGTGTATCGCCTTGTTTACTTTTCACCACTGCACTTTCTGAACAACTCGTTCCGTTCCCAAGCAGCATTATAATGTGTAGAACCACCCTACCATTGTACACAATGAGATAATATATTGGAATTGTCAACCAGTGCCCGTGCTTATTCTGTACCCCCGTCTGCGAGGCGTCGGAACAGTGCGGTGAAGTAATGGAGATGAATTGTACGGACGAGATGAATTACACTGTGTGCTATAGTTAGTGCGTTTATTGAAGTTACCTCAGGGGATTCTCGGTGACTGTGGCACTTCATTATAAAACGGGTTCTTTAATCATTTATTGTTAGTCCTAATTCCTTCTGTCCGATGAAGGAAGCCCTGTAGAGTCTAAACCCCCACAAAAAAATAATAATAATCACATGCACTGTTTTAGATTGGCAACGCCGTCGCTGGAAGATGATAAAGAACACTATTGTTTTTTCCGTCTTTCCAATCAGAGATGAATGAAACCTGCGACACCGGGTGAGCCAAGTTAACTCTGCGATTTGTTTCCACCCGCTAGTTATCTCAACGCCCAGGACCCGAGGTGACAACATGTTCTCCAGTTCCGTAATGACGGACCTGATATTGTGACATAAACAGCCATTTAGGATGCGCCTCGGGTCAGACAACGTGCATAGTGTCTCATTAGCCGTGCGTTCCTCACAGTGATGCATGTGGCGCGTTGGAAGGACGAATACCGACGATAATATCAAAGTATGCGTGTGTGACCTCACTCCAGTGCCATGTAGCACGTTACTGCTTGTTTTCCCGCACTGTTATGTTTACGTCTGGTACGCTTCACAGCAAGCATTCGATACACTAGACCAGGGTTATTTCACTGTTACTCTGTTTACCCACCCTGTGTCCCCAGTCCAAACCAGTCGAAACCAGTTTTCCGATCGGAGGGTTGCTGTTAAATAACGGAGTGTAGGTGGCTCCGGGATCTAGAGTTTTTGAACAGTCACGTTGGTCATGGACTTGGTGATGTGGCATTTATTCATTAAACAGTCACAATGTTCATTATATACTGATCACACACACACATCTATAAGGCCCGTCTTAAAACGCAATTCAACCTATTGAATAAAGTTCTTAAGACCTGGAAGTTCTAAAGACTTCTTGGCCAGGTTCTAGAGAACTGAAAAGGTTCTGAAGACTTTCTGAATTTGCTGCACACAGTTAATACTGAGGTGTAATGTTTGAAATGTACATGATGCCAGTAAATCGGTTGCTATGAATACAAAATGCATGAATTTTATTGTTTCTTATTTTCTCCTTTGTAAAGCACTTTGAATTGCTTCTATGTATGAATTGTGCTACATAAATAAACGTGCTTGCTAATAATGCTGTCAAAATGTCACAGAGCAGCAGACAGTCTACGATGTAGAGATCCCGTAAGGCTGTCGTCAAGGCATTCGTGTGGAAATACGTTCCCGTATCCAACTGACTGCTGGTCCAATTATCTAAATCTACCCTCAGTCAGCTGGTCAACACTTACCCCGTGCTCTCAAACCCAGTGTAACGTTATCTAAATAAAACGTTAACATGGCAAACAAACACTCATTCATCTTTTTATAATATCCTGCAAGAAGCAAGCTAACGTTAGATGACCAATGCTAAGCTGAACATGTTTGCTAACCTATCAGAGTGCGTCTTCAGATGCCTGTAAAATTAAAGATAATTTATCTTGACAGAACATATTCCGTAACTTCTTTTGTTTGGGCCTTGTATGACATTTTTAAAGAAATATCTCCACTTGATCCTGTATTGCCTGTTATGTCCCGCTGCTATTTGCACTTGTGTTCTGTGTATTTATTCTGTAAATGTATGTTGTCTTGCACATTTTCCTCCTTATCTTGGCCTGGTCGCCGTTGCCAATGTGGATTTGTTCTCAATCGGCCTGCCTGGTTAAATAAAGTTTACAGAACATTGGTACCAGCAACTGCGATGTGAGTGGTTTGTTGTCCTCCCTCACGTGTGTCCGCGGGCGCAGCATATACGTTACGTATTATATTATTATAGGTGAATAACATTCAGCTCGACGTTTGCTAAAACTAAAGATTGTTCACAAGTCTTGCATCTGAAGTCCGAGTCAAGTCTGAAGTCTTTTGGGGACGAGACTCAAGTCAGGTCTGGAGTCACTGTGTGGGCGACTTAAATGCGACCCGAGTCCACGCCTCAAACTCGAGTACCCCTGTCTGGTCAGCACAGAATGAAAAACAATTAAAACAATAACAATGTCTTTCTTAAGAGTGGGGTTCCTGTCCATGGGGCAGCATAGGGAACTGGCCCTCTATCTTCAGACTGGGCTCAAACCTCACATCAGGGTCAGAGTTTGTAGGTCGAAGGAACAGGCTTGAAACAGAGTTTGACCTTGCAGCTATTTCAAGATGCTCGGCAGTTTGTTTCACCTCGTGGGTTGTTCAAGGGAGTGATCGGGGGGTGGAGTGATCGTGGAGATAGTGATCGGTGGAGGGAGTGATCGGTGGAGGGAGTGATCGGTGGAGGGAGTGATCGGTGGAGGGAGTGATCGGTGGAGGGAGTGATCGGTGGAGGGAGTGATCGGTGGAGGGAGTGATCGGCGGAGGGAGTGATCGGCGGAGGGAGTGATCGGCGGAGGGAGTGATCGGCGGAGGGAGTGATCGGCGGAGGGAGTGATCGGCGGAGGGAGTGATCGGCGGAGGGAGTGATCGGCGGAGGGAGGGAGTGATCGGCGGAGGGAGTGATCGGCGGAGGGAGTGATCGGCGGAGGGAGTGATCGGCGGAGGGAGTGATCGGCGGAGGGAGTGATCGGCGGAGGGAGTGATCGGGGGTGGAGTGATCGGGGGAGGGAGTGATCGGGGGTGGAGTGATCGGGGGTGGAGTGATCCGACGGTACCCAGTGCCAGAGGTGAGCAGGACTGGCCCTGCTTCCCAAATGGTACCCTGTTGTCTTTGTAGCGCACTACTTTAGACCCGGACCCCTGAGACACATTATGGTGACTAGTGTCGTTCCGGAGGTCTCCTTCATCTTGCCTGTCTCTATGATCAGTTTATGTGACAGGGATCCTCTGTGGAACTACAGAATAATTAAGATGGCAGCTTCACCTAAGATCCTACAGATTTGCAGTGGGATCATAAGACATCAACTTATGTTTGATATCAAAGCATCATAGGTGTCCTGTCAAAACTATTTTGTGTGAATGTATTCTCTTGACACCATGTTTTCTGCTTTGTCTCTGTGAGCACCGGGTTAATTATGTCATTCTTTTATTTACAGATATGAGCTACGGATACGCTATTTGCCAAAAGGGTTCTTGAACCATTTTACAGAAGACAAACCTACACTGAACTACTTTTACCATCAGGTGAGCGAGTGTCCCAGCACATCCACTGTCCCTGTGTCCCAGCACATCTACTATCCCTGTGTCCCAGCACATCCACTATCCCTGTGTCCCAGCACATCCACTATCCCTGTGTCCCAGCACATCCACTGTCCCTGTGTCCCAGCACATCCACTGTCCCTGTGTCCCAGCACATCTACTATCCCTGTGTCCCAGCACATCCACTGTCCCTGTGTCCCAGCACATCTACTATCCCTGTGTCCCAGCACATCCACTATCCCTGTGTCCCAGCACATCCACTATCCCTGTGTCCCAGCACATCCACTGTCCCTGTGTCCCAGCACATCTACTATCCCTGTGTCCCAGCACATCCACTATCCCTGTGTCCCAGATCATCCACTAACACAGTGGGCCCTCCCTCTATTCTCGCTCCATCCCACCCACGCACCATATCACCTATAAAGTGCACGATATTTGTGTACTGTAGAAGTCAGGCTGCTATTTTGGGATGTGCCCTATGCCACCCCGTCAGCGGGGCTGTACCCCCGTCAGCGGGGCTGTACCCCCGTCAGCGGGGCTGTACCCCCGTCAGCGGGGCTGTACCCCCGTCAGCGGGGCTGTACCCCACGTCAGCGGGGCTGCAGTATAACTGCAGGTCTGTCTGGGTTGGCTCACCAGGAGTTTTCTTGAAGAAACAAACAAGAAAGCCGAACTACAAGTGGGTCTCTGTCAGCGATAACCTGCTGGGTGTACGGAAATAGAGTCAACATATGAAGAGGTTCATTCCAAACACTATATATATTCATATTAAAAAAACGTGTTGGCTTCTGTAGAACTATATTAGTTTTAATGTGTTTTTCCGCTGTTGCTGGTAAACAGCAGTCGTGCAAGTAGCCGGGGACATTTAGCCGGGGACATTTAGCCGGGGACATACGCACACACTGTCCAAGGACGTGCCCTCCACCACACACACACACACACACACACACACACAAGAACGTGCACTCCACACACACACACACACACACACAAGAACGTGCACTCCACACACACACACACACACACACAAGAACGTGCACTCCACACACACACACACACACACACACTCTCTCCATGATGTATTTTTTATCCATGTATAATTGATTTAGTATTTTTTTAAATGTGAAACTTAGGCCGTTTTGTAATTTCTTTTAACTGTTTAAACTGAAGATACTCCATAAATGGTACTGAGACTCAGGCATATCTCCCCTACAGCCTCGGTTCTAAAGGTGAATGTGACATTCTAACACGTTTATAAACTCTCATGATAATCCCCAGGTCAAGAGTGACTACATGTTGGTGATGGCAGATCAAGTGGACCAAGACATTGCACTTAAATTGGGCTGCCTAGAAATCAGGTTAGTGTTCAGTGGTGATCAATATTACATAAACAACAGAGTTAATTTACCTGTATAGATGAATATATATATTTTCATTCAAAACCATTCTCATATAGAAGCTTTGACTACTCTTATCTCTTCTGCTCCCTCTGCATTCTTTTCCAGGAGGTTTTTCAAGGAGATGCGAGGAAACGCCCTGGATAAGAAGTCAAACTATGAATTATTGGAGTAAGTGGTTATCTTAAAGTGTGGAGCCTTCTGGAGGTAGGGGTTCGATTATTCAACCTAGTCAGTGGCCCGCTGCTGTGTGTGATTTAAAGAAAAAAACGACAACCTGCATAGACTAGGCATTATTTAGAGACACTATTTAGAGAGCTCTAATAACTCACCTCCATCCTCAGTCATTTCCTACGGAGCCACTGTACAACGTGCCACTTCTTTAGTGTGATAGGATATCTCAGCCAGTTTAACCAAGGCAACTTAACAATCGGTTTGGTTTGGAATGCAGCCCAGAAATCCTGCTGGTTGGCAGCCATGGTGAAATCCATTAAGGGTGTTTGGTGCCGGGCAGCTCCACAACGGCAGAGATGTGTTCATCAGTTACCGTGCAGAGATGTGGTCCAGTTAAAGTCACTATAACAAATACTGTAGGTTGAGCACCACTGGGCGGACATTGGTGTCTTTTTGTTCTCAAAGAAAATGAAAGAACATATTTGCATCGGTGTCTTTACCGTGTTGCTGAGTTAGAACAACACTGCTCTCTTGTCGGCCATATTTAGGTCAGACTTTGAGCTGATACAGACAGAGACTTGCTCTTGTGACTCTTAGCTAAATTATGAGGCCTTGAAGGGGGTTGTGAGGCAATACTTGGCCGAATGGTCATGAGCTTTGGTCCATTAATGATATGTTGCTGGTTCTAATCCCAGACAAGGCAAAATAAAATGAACAGTTAGTAATTCTGCCATTCAGCACTTATCCATAAATTCACCTTTTATTTGCTCTGAGTGAGTGCTGACTAAAACCTACATGCATGGCTGAGTGGGGTTGTCAGATCTGTGGCTAGCAATAGAAACTCGTGGAAATGGCCCCAGTCTTCATCAAGCTGACAGGTGCTCTGAAGACAAAATAAAAATCATAGGCGCTTCAAGAAGAAGTATGCTTATTGAAATCAGCAATTATCTTTCTTTCAGTGTCTCAGTTTTGCTTTATTCCGACGAAAATATAATACCATTTGATATAATGTTAAACATATTCATTCTGGTAATACTATTTGATTCAATTTCTCCTGCCCCAATATTATTGTTCAGCCTTACTCAAATTTGTTCCCTTTTCTGCTCTGTTCTATGCAGGAAGGATGTGGGTTTACGGAGATTCTTCCCCAAGAGTTTGCTGGATTCTGTGAAGGTAAGAACCCCTCTTCCTCGTTTCCTTAAGAGCACAAAAACATATTCATCTTCAAACAGAGAGAGAGACTTTACGGTCAAGAATAATGATTGAAAAATCATGCTAACACAAATACATTTATTGTCACAATAAATGTTGAATCATTATTATATAAATTGAACGGCTGCACCACAGCGAAATTCACCATGACCCATTTACACTGGAGCTTTGGCTGGACGGATGCCAATAGCCTGCTGTTCTGACCAGACTCCAACCCTCCATAAGTTTCAGCTCAACCTGGATGATCCTGCCGGAGGAGTATCCATCACAGGCTGTTTGGCTGTAGACAATGGGGCTGCAGTTTAAATGTGCCCTGCCATAACCTTATCTGGCTCTGTGAATAGGCAGAGAAGAGACACACCGAACCGCCCCTATTTGTTTTCTTTTGGTTTTGTGCGTACGCGTGTGTGTGTGCTGTATTTGGTTTCCTTTGGTTTTGTGCGTACGTGTGTGTGTGTGTGTGTGTGTGTGTGTGTGTGTGTGTGTGTGTGTGTGTGTGTGTGTGTGTGTGTGTGTGTGTGTGTGTGTGTGTGTGTGTGTGTGTGTGTGTGTGTGTGTGTGTGTGTGTGTGTGTGTGTGTGTGTGTGTGTGTGTGTGTGTGTGTGTAGCCCCTGGAGAGCTCGGTCAACGACACTAATGGCCCCATTAGGTGATGCGCTTTTATTTGGACAATAAATCTATCCAGAAGCTTTGCTTTGTAGAGATCAACAGAGAAGCTTTGCCGTTCAAAAAAAAAAAAGTATTCTCGTGGACTTTGTTTAGGATCCAAATGAGCTTCATCATTCAACGTGTCACCTCAGTGTGCCAGATGCTGAAAGCCGATCACAGCCAATCACAGCCGATCACAGCCAATGAATTCCAGTTGTGCTCCTCACTACACCTGGTGCCTTTCAGATGGTTCCTTCTCTCTCCACTTTAACCTGTTACTAACCAAGCATTGCTTGTCCACCTGTATGTGTATCTGACCCATGTTAACCTGACATGCTAAACTCATGCTCACAGTCTTCCTGTGTGAGCCGCAGCCACAGGAGACAAACACTATTGATGCTATTCAGAATGCGTCAGAAACCCAATTGTTCCCTCAGAAGGATTTGTGCACTAATTGAGCAGAATTAGTCGGGGGGTTTTATTCGCGAGAGGAATTAATGACCTCGATTGTTGTTATTCAAGTAGGGGGTTCATGCCTTTCCAAAATATAATTCTCATAATTAGAACACGCATTGTTAATGTTTTGCTTTTCACTAGGTTTAAATTACGTTTCTTCATCCTAGCTTTATAGATCCGACGTTTTTGGCTCAAATTTTTTTTGCTATTGCAGAGATGTGATTTGAAGATGGTGGTAGAGATTCTGAAAGTACAGTATGGTGTTTGAGTGTGAAGAAATCTCCTTGTTATTAATTATGGGTTATGGAGCTCACAGAGTGTCGGTATCAGTGAGTCAACTGAGATTATTCATGAGAATCACACTAAGATACATACATTTCGTTCAGTCTTGGCATTTGCTTAACAAAAATATTGACCCTCCGGACCAGCTGTAATGAGTAATTGAAAATCAGCAGTTACTGAATGTTTTCAGAGTGTTATTTGATTTTATTTATCACTAGTTTATCCATAGAACCAACTGTTCCCTTTCACTGGCCTTTAACATATATACGGGTTCCACATTTGTTCTTACATAAACTCCACAAATGTAGCTTTATTAATAATGCATTCTTAAAGGAAGTAAATGTTCCCTTTTATTGGTACCTACTTTTCTAGGAATTGTAGGTGTCCTAATAATTTCTCTGACTTTCTTTTTTCTCTCAAAGGCCAAAACTTTAAGGAAACTGATCCAGCAGACATTCAAACTATTTGCCAATTTCAACGACGACCAGTGTATCCACAAGTTCTTCGAGATCCTGTCTCCCATTTACAGATTTGACAAGGAATGTTTTAAATGTGCCCTGGGGGTAAGCAGACTACTGATACAGCCTCCACTATTTTACCCCCAGTTTAATATGCAGTCTTAGTAGCCATGTTTTATAGTGACCCCTACAGGGCAAACACTTCCCTTATCCTGTGTGTGTCCGTATGCCTTCTAGTCTAGTTGGATCATATCTGTGGAACTCGCCATCGGACCTGAGGAGGGCATCTGCTACCTGACAGACCAAGGCTCAACGGTGAGTGCTGGGGAGCTAGACTAGACATATTCAGCACCCCCCCCGCAATGGAGACCAGCACAAACGTGTCTGTTCTTGTTTGTGTCTGTGTGTTCAGCCCCCCACAATGGACACCAGCACAAACGTGTCTGTTGTTTGTTTCTGTGTATTCAGCCCCCCACAATGGAGACCAGCACAAACGTGTCTGTTGTTGTTTGTGTCTGTGTGTTCAGCCCCCCACAATGGAGACCAGCACAAACATGTCTGTTCTTGTTTGTGTCTGTGTGTTCAGCCCCCCACAATGGACACCAGCACAAACGTGTCTGTTGTTTGTTTCTGTGTATTCAGCCCCCCCACAATGGAGACCAGCACAAACGTGTCTGTTCTTGTTTGTGTCTGTGTGTTCAGCCCCCCACAATGGAGACCAGCACAAACGTGTCTGTAGTTGTTTGTTTTTGTGTATTCAGCCCCCCCCACATTGGAGACCAGCACAAACGTGTCTGTTTTTTTGTGTGTTCAGCTAACCCCCCACAAAGGTGACCAGCACAAACGTGTCTGTTGTTGTTTGTGTCTGTGTGTTCAGCCCCCCCACAATGGTGACCAACACAAACGTGTCTGTTGTTTGTTTCTGTGTATTCAGCCCCCACAATGGAGACCAGCACAAACGTGTCTGTTCTTGTTTGTGTCTGTGTGTTCAGCCCCCCACAATGGAGACCAGCACAAACGTGTCTGTAGTTGTTTGTTTTTGTGTATTCAGCCCCCCACATTGGAGACCAGCACAAACGTGTCTGTTTTTTTTGTTTTTTTGTGTGTTCAGCTAACCCCCCCACAAAGGTGACCAGCACAAACGTGTCTGTTGTTGTTTGTGTCTGTGTGTTCAGCCCCCCCCACAATGGTGACCAACACAAACGTGTCTGTTGTTGTTTGTTTCTGTGTGTTCAGCCCCCTCGGCCGGGACAATGGAGACCAACACAAACGTGTCTGTTGTTGTTTGTTTCTGTGTGTTCAGCCGACCCACCTGGCCAACTTCACCCAGATCCAGACCATCCAGTACTCCAGCACGGAGGACAAAGTCCGCCAGGGAATGCTGCAGCTCAACGTGGCCGGAGCCCCGGAGGTACTATGGGAACGTGTGTGTGTGTGTGTGTGTGTGTGGGAGTGGATGTGGGTGTGTGTGTGGGAGTGGGTGTGGGTGTCGTATTGTATTTCTTCAGCCCCATGGTCATATTCTTAACGGGATGTATCCGCTGTTTCCTGAGCAATACTGAGCTTATTTCAAGTGTGTGTATCTGTCTGTGTGTGTCTGTGTGTGTCTTTGTGTGTGTGTGTGTTTGTGTGTGTGTGTGTGTGTTTGTGTGTGTCTGCAGCCCCTAACGGTGACCACGGCTTTTCTGAACACGGCAGAGAACATGGCTGACCTTATAGATGGATACTGTCGCCTGGTGAAAGGATCCAACCAATCCTTTATTGTCCGTGTACAGAAAGGTAAGCCAGCATACATACACACACACACAGACACAACACACACACACAGAATGGGTTTGTCTAAGGAGCTCCAGATAGGAGCCCTAAACATTAAACATGTGTTGTTGGCGATTTTAAATTGACATAATAGATTGTTATTGGTTTTCTGGTTTATGTATTTCATAAATAAATAAAGACTAGTATTATATTATTTAATAACGTTAAATATTACATGCAATAACATTGAATACAGCGTTAAATGATGAACGTGTTGACAGGCACATTAGCAGGAGCCTTGAGGGAGGACGCTGTCTCTAACCTGTCATATTCTCTCCAACAGAGGGAGACAGAGCACTGCCTTCCATCCCAAAGTCCACTCCTAAGTACGTACACTAAACACTACTCTGCCCACTGTCTTTCTCAACCCCTCTTTCACACCATGCCTCTCTTTTCCATCCGGGAAGACTTTCTGTCAGGTTGTGGTCTAACACACAGCACTACGCTCGCCCCAATCCCGCTTCTCTTTTGGCTAACCCATGAGGAATTTCTCTGTGTGCCGTAACAGGGAATCAAACCATTTCTAAGAGGTCACAGCCCTCCCCCCGTTCACCCATTCACTGCCCTCTTTAAGCCATGTCATTTTGGATGTGGAAGGGTCTATTTAATGGGTTTCCCCTTCACGACACCCCTGCTAATGTTTCCCCTCCAGTGAATGGGTTGGTCTAGAAACTGCCCATAGCAAAGCCCGGTCTTAGTGTCATTGAGTGGACAGGCCAGTGTCTGTCTGTGTCGGCCTGTCTCTGTGACTGAAGGGGCACCACGTTCCCTGGACAATGCAGAGTGTTCATCTGTTCAAACCTTCATTCCGCAGGGTCTCCAACCATGAGAAGCGGCTCGATGGGGGCGTCCGGACAAGGGTGGCGTGTGTCTCAGGTTGGACTCTCACTCTCTCTCACCCTTTTCTTTTTCTCTCATCCTCAGAGTTGTTTTCAGCTTTTAATGGTGCTTTTGTGAGGTGAAGCCGTTGAGTTGAGTTTAGTTGCTTTTTACCACGATGACAAAAATACTTTCCACACACTGTGGCCTTTCCTCGGATTTTGCTGGTTGCCGCGGTGACGGGTACATGCGGATGTGGCAGTAGAATACACCTGATGGTTTTATAGCCATCTGCTTGCTCGATGTTTGACATTTCCTCTGATACTTGTATACTTATTGTGTGGCGTCGTTGAATTAGTGGAATCGCAAAAGATCATATTCTCTTCACCGTTTCCCACACTACGTTTCTGATCGTAGACCCCGGACTCACAGCACACTAGGTGATTACATAACATGTTGAATGGTAGTTTTTCTCCTGCCAACTGTTCTGTTGTTACGATACTCTATGTTTCTGTATGCTTATATTCTTTCAAATGTTAAACTAATGGAGTTTTTAAAACATTATTCTATTTATTCAAAGCCGGTCAAGTATTTGGTGCTGTCGTTTTTTATCTGCAATCCGGTCCTGCCGGATAGAAACTGCACAGATCTGAACAGTGTCTATAAATGTTGTTGACGACAGCTCAGGACCCAATATACTGCATGTGTAGTGTGATACCTACCCAGGGCCCATATGGATGTGGTCACATATGCTACATGCTAAGAGCACTGTGCAACCTGTTCACTGTCTAGTAGTCGGTCCATTACGGGATAATGCTGTCCTGACCGAGTCCCATGATCGCGGTACCACCACATGACATATTCCGTCCAGGTTTAAGGTCACTGTGAGGCAGGTAAAAAGAACCATGTGACCTGTGAACAACCCATGTGAGTGAAGGCACAGCTTATATGAGAAAGCAAACCCTGTTGTTGAACTGGAGCGAACATGGGCCCATGTTCTGTTGTGTCAGGGCATAGGTGACTGAGGCTGATATACTGGTACAGTTTGTCCTGATCTGAGTCTGCTGTCAGACAGCTCTATAAAGCGCCCTGATGAATCATCTGAAGGCCAGACTAGGCAGGTGGCACATATTACACTCAATGTTGAGTTTCACCTGTCTGGCAATGCATCATCGCACCGTAGCACATGCTAACACTGTTTAGAGACGTTATTCACATTAACACTCTGTCTGGAGACATTGTTCAACTTAACACTCTGTCTGGAGACGTTGTTCCCCTTAACACTCTGTCTGGAGACGTTATTCACCTTAACACTCTGTCTGGAGACGTTGTTCACCTTAACACTCTGTCTGGAGACGTTGTTCACCTTAATTCACCTTAACACTCTGTCTGGAGACGTTGTTCACCTTAATTCACCTTAACACTCTGTCTGGAGACGTTGTTCACCTTAATTCACCTTAACACTCTGTCTGGAGACGTTGTTCACCTTAATTCACCTAAACACTCTGTCTGGAGACATTGTTAATCTTAATACTCTGTCTGGAGCCACCGTTATATTTAACACCATCGTGCTGTGTGTACATGTTGGTGCGTGTGTGTGTTTGTGTTGCTTTGTGTCCCCTTACCCGTTTTTTGTCCAGCCCTGCTCCTCTTTAAATGTCACAGAGCTCCTCAGTATCTGGCCTGCATCACAGCCGAATTCACAGCAGCATGTTAATGAGCGTGGCTGGGTGAGAGTCCAATAGAGAGCTGATTTAGAGGGTTGGATGGAGCAGGATGGAGAAGGAGACAGGCAGGCCTGTGTGCATATGACCTCAAAGAGACCGTACACTCAGAACGAATAGAAAGACCCCTGTCTGGATTCTGGAATCCCCCATGTTGTAGCATGCTGTTCCCAGGGAGGAACTTGTTATGGCGGTGTCCATCTGTGTTTGTGTCAGACCTAAGGCTGATTCCCAAATAGACATGGCCTGTATTTTAGTCAGAGCTGCTATAACAGTTAATCTGGATATATTAATTTTCCCCATTATTCTGTACATGCATGCAATTGTCTCTGCCATTTTGTTATTGTGAGTCAATATGATAATGCATGGATGCAGTTGATTTATTTCTGTTTGAATAGCAAACGGAGATTTGTGTCATACCACGGCTGCCAGCCAATCAGCATTCAGGTTTTGGAGCATTCTGTTGAATGAAGATGCTGCTTTTTGATGCATTTCCAGCTAACGTTAAGCTAACACCCAACTTAGTAGGACAACCAATGGAAGACTCCAGTTACGTTTACAGTCTCCCCCAAAATATCTCTGATAATAATCCTAGGACAGCCTACTGTCAGCACATTGTGAATGCCAAGTGAATTCCCTTAGAGTTGTAACAGTTGCCTGCCGCTTGGTTTTGTGGCCTGAGGTGGTCAGAACGTACTGGTCACTGCTTTATCCACAGGCACTTCTGGGACAGCTCTAACAGCAACACCTCTCTCTCTGACCACTGTACACGTCAAGTAAGGAAGTGTGAATGCCCTAATCACTTTGTTCATTGGTTCTTTCTCTCTCTCTCTCTCTCTCTCTCTCCTGTTGACATTTTCCTACCTGTGCATGCAACCTACATGGATCAGCAGGGGGTTTAAGTGGGGATGGTAAAGTCTAAAGTTATATACTTCTGTTTTTCCTAGTTCCCCCGTTTGCCTGTTGGCATGTCCTAAATCATAGTCTATGAATCTAACTGTATTGTCTTTTTTATGTTTAGAATTGATCATATCCAAGTTACGTTTTGAACATTTTTTTTATTAATAATGACACACTCCCTGAGCGTTCTAAAGTTGTAATAACACCAGACGTTACCCCATTTAACTGTTATCAGTATCTTTTTAACACTAGACGTTACCCCATTTAACTGTTATCAGTATCTTTTTAACACCAGACGTTACCCCATTTAACTGTTATCAGTATCTTTTTAACACCAGACGTTACCCCATTTAACTGTTATCAGTATCTTTTTAACACCAGACGTTACCCCATTTAACTGTTATCAGTGTCTTTTTAACACCAGTTGTTACCCCATTTAACTGTTATCAGTATCTTTTTAACACCAGACGTTACCCCATTTAACTGTTATCAGTATCTTTTTAACACCAGTTGTTACCCCATTTAACTGTTATCAGTATCTTTTTAACACTAGACGTTACCCCATTTAACTGTTATCAGTATCTTTTTAACACCAGACGTTACCCCATTTAACTGTTATCAGTATCTTTTTAACACTAGACGTTACCCCATTTAACTGTTATCAGTATCTTTTTAACACCAGACGTTACCCCATTTAACTGTTATCAGTATCTTTTTAACACCAGTTGTTACCCCATTTAACTGTTATCAGTGTCTTTTTAACACCAGATGTTACCCCATTTAACTGTTATCAATGTCTTTTTAACACTAGACGTTACCCCATTTAACTGTTATCAGTATCTTTTTAACACTAGACGTTACCCCATTTAACTGTTATCAGTATCTTTTTAACACTAGACGTTACCCCATTTAACTGTTATCAGTATCTTTTTAACACCAGACGTTACCCCATTTAACTGTTATCAGTGTCTTTTTAACACCAGACGTTACCCCATTTAACTGTTATCAGTCACTTTTTTTCCTTTCGGTTTGCTATAACGTAGGGCAGTCCCGACATTCCTATGGAATTAATCAGTCACTGGAAAGATTTTGTTTCTGTAACAGCAGAGCAATTAGAAAAGACTCCAGGACTCTGGAGTTACACATGACTCAATCTGTTTTTCATAAAGAAATTTCAAAAAAAAAAAAACTCCCATTGTCTCTTGCTCCTACACACCTCCCCTCCCCTCCCTTTCACTTAAGCAGCACAGCTGTGTTGCTGTGTTTCCCCATTGGAACACGTGGCCTGAGCTGTGTGTGGAGCACAGAGGCACATCACAAGGCTGTGCTGTTTGTCATATGTGCTGGTGGTGGAGGGTGGCTTCTAATAACGCAGCTACTGGGACTGCGGTAAGATACGTGTCTACTGCTTTACTTACGTTGAGTCAAGTCCTGTAGGACTGTGGTTAGATACGTGTCTACTGCTTTACTTAAGTTCAGTCAAGTTCTGTAGGACTGTGGTTAGATACGTGTCTACTGCTTTACTTAAGTTCAGTCAAGTTCTGTAGGACTGTGGTTAGATACGTGTCTACTGCTTTACTAAAGTTCAGTCAAGTCCTAGTTTGGGGATAGTTGAGCGTCTGCCGTGATTTGGCTCAGAAGCAATGGTATATTTACCCCTCTACCTCTCTCCTTCTCTCCCTCTCTCCTTCTCTCCCTCTCTCATCTTCTCTACCTCTAATCTTCTCTCTACCTCTCTCTACCTCTCATCTTCTCTCCCTCTCTCTCCTTCTCTCCCTCTCTCTCCTCTCCCTCTCTAATCTTCTCTCTATCTCTCTCCTCCCATTTCCTCTCCTCTGTCCAGCTGTTGTGCTCACTGTGTGTCACTCTCTTATTTTCTTCCAGAGACTGACGACTACGCGGAGATCGTAGATGAGGACGACACGTACACCATGCCCTCCAGTGAGTACCCTAGCACCTGTGGCACATGGAGTAAACAGGGGTTCATCTGGGGACAGGTGGGGGGGGCTGGGGGTAGCTACAGAGAACCAGCTGTAACCTCCCCTCCCCAGACAACTAGATGTTCTCTCCAGACCCTGATTATCTTTTAACTCGGCTCTAGTGGCCAGTTTACACAGTGTTAACTGGGTTTAGATGACACTGGGTTTACACAGTGTTAACTGGGTTTAGATGACACTGGGTTTACACAGTGTTAACTGGGTTTAGATGACACTGGGTTTACACAGTGTTAACTGGGTTTAGATGACACTGGGTTTACACAGTGTTAACTGGGTTTAGATGACACTGGGTTTACACAGTGCTAACTGGGTTTAGATGACACTGGGTTTACACAGTGTTAACTGGGTTTAGATGACACTGGGTTTACACAGTGTTAACTGGGTTTAGATGACACTGGGTTTACACAGTGTTAACTGGGTTTAGATGACACTGGGTTTACACAGTGTTAACTGGGTTTAGATGACACTGGGTTTACACAGTGCTAACTGGGTTTAGATGACACTGGGTTTACACAGTGTTAACTGGGTTTAGATGACACTGGGTTTACACAGTGTTAACTGGGTTTACATGACACTGGGTTTACACAGTGTTAACTGGGTTTACATGACACTGGGTTTACACAGTGTTAACTGGGTTTAGATGACACTGGGTTTACACAGTGTTAACTGGGTTTAGATGACACTGGGTTTACACAGTGCTAACTGGGTTTAGATGACACTGGGTTTACACAGTGTTAACTGGGTTTAGATGACACTGGGTTTACACAGTGTTAACTGGGTTTACATGACACTGGGTTTACACAGTGTTAACTGGGTTTACATGACACTGGGTTTACACAGTGTTAACTGGGTTTAGATGACACTGGGTTTACACAGTGTTAACTGGGTTTACATGACTGTGCCACAGCCTCTGCTGATTGGTGGAGGTTGTAGTTGTTGTGGGACTGAAATTGCTACTCGACAGATGTCTAGTTTGTGTGGTATCTCTGCACGGGTTTGTGTGGTATCTCTGCACGGGTTTGTGTGGTATCTCTGCACGGGTTTGTGTGGTATCTCTGCACGGGTTGCCTTAATTTATTTTTTACTGTTATAGTAAAATTGACAGTTTCTAGTGAGCAATTAGCATTTATATTTTGTCATGTAGATGATGAATACTTGACATGGGGTGATGTGTAATTGTATTTGTGGATGCGTAATTGTATTTGTTGGTGGCAGTTAGTAGAATGGACTGCCTTTACTATTTCTCTGTGTTTGCTTGCTGCTTATTCAAAACATTGTCTCTGCTCTGTACATTTCATCTTCAATGTCTATTATTTATGAATCGTACTCCAGGCAAATTCCTGGTCCACCTTGTATCGTAGCAGTGTTGACGATTCAAATGTCCTGAAACGCTAGCGGTTTATATCTTAAAGAACATACGCACAAAACACGACACTCTGCCAGAAACAGAGCCTGGTGACGAGGTACTGTGTAGGTTAAGGGTATATATCTCCCAGCAGTTCGTTTGCGCTGGCTGTCTTCTGCGTGCAATAAATGTCACTCCACTTAGCCAGAAAAGCACTCTCTCTCAGTGTAAGTTGTGTACGTAATCCCCAAAGAATAACACGGTAGTAAACCAAACCAGCCAAGTCTGAAAATTACAGCCATATGTCCACAATTCTAAATGTCCAAATATAGTGTGATGAATACTAGTGAGGTGATGCTTGTTAGGAAGCCCCTGACCAGCAGTCATGTGAAAAAGGGCGCTTTTTAAAATATTTGGACACACGAATGTCAGAGATCATTTCAATCATTAATTGAGATGCGTAACCAAATTCAACAAACTTTAAACCATTTACGCAATTTCATAAACAGAAATGCAATTTATTTTCTTTTGCAAAAAAGTAGTGCACTCATACTTTTACCATTACATAAAATGGCTAGAATTGGCACTGATGTTTGGAAAATCATTAGAGAATAACTTGGGAGTGTCCTCCCTTCCTTAAAGATGAGTTTGGTCAGGTTTGGTCTTAACCAATATAGGTGTGATGAAAGACCAGTCCAATGCCCAAAGAATACTGAAAGACATGAGTCTGGAAGAAGTAACAATGCCGCTTCCAGGCAATTCAGAGGATATGTCCAATGGGTTCCAAACCACTGCCAAGAGGAACAGCAGTGGCACTATGGTTTGGGGCTGCTTTGCTGCCTGGCCAACTTGCTATTATTAAGTCAACCATGCATTTGAGGAGGATGTGAGGCCATCAAAAGCTATAGCTAAACCGACATGGATTTTGCATCAGGTAAAGGATCCAAAATGAGAAGAAATACTTGAGAAAAGCGAGACTGGTTCAAAAAGAAGACATCGAGGTTAATGGAATGGCTAAGTCAAACTCCAAGTCTTAATCCAATCAAAATTATCTGCCTCCTTAACAACTGTTTGATCTGAAACCCTTGAAGTGGGCCGTGCATGCAGGAAAGTCCTGAAAAGGGCACAGTTGAAGTAGTACCTTAAAGAAGAAAAATCCTCCCAGTCAATGTAAGACAGTGATCTTCATTTTATGATTTATTTTCCTACATGAATTTGCTTTTATGTTCATTTTTGATGAAGAAATAAATCAGTATCATTTATTTTATTAGGTTACTTTTATCTGTCAAACTTATGAACGTGAAGATGTAATCTGAATGTCCAAATATATACAAAGGAGTGTACTTGTTCACGTGACTGTATGTAAAATAAAATCAAATGACTGTCGTTGTACTTCTACTGCTGATGTAATTCTAAAAGACTTCTCCTCACGTTAACTGCCCTTCAGAGTACTATGGATTAGACCAGGAAGGTAATCGTGTCCAACTCTATTCTCTAAATGCAGATTGCCTTTTGGTTGTATTGTGGTCAGACCAGAGTCTACAGTATATGTCAGATACTTTCAAGTACTTAAGCAATACCTGTTTTAGCTAACGCGCCTAATAAAATGTAACCAACATATTACTCTCTGAGAAGGGTGAAGGTTAAGCAATGTCAAGTATTTGAAAGTATTTACCATGTGACCCAGGTCTTCTTGTGGTTTGACTGGTGTAACAGTGCTTTTGTAGTATTCTTTAATTTTGCCTGCCATAATAGGCGTATTTTGTAGTGTATTAATAATTCTGGATTTGCAGAACTGGTAAAGAGGACGCACTGTCTGGCTTAAATTGAAATAGTACTAGTCTATCCCAGGACAAAGCTGTGGATGGAAGGTTTCACAACCACTCGTTTAATATGGTTGGTTGTTGTATATTTCAATGTATGTTTGTGTTTGTAAATGTCAACAATTCCCCCATTGCATGCAAATCCTTGGCCTTCATGTACAGTCCTGATTTAAATGGAAGTGCATGTCATGTGATCCTCGGTCCCGCAAGCGCAGATTGATTCACACCTATGAGTCGGACAGACCAGTGCCAGACTAGTGCCAGTCCAGTCTAACACTCTGTTTGTACCCAGCCGGAGACTATGAGATCCAGAGGGAGAGGATTGAGCTGGGCCGCTGTATCGGAGAGGGACAGTTTGGAGACGTTCACCAAGGAGTCTACATGAGCCCGGTGGGTTGTCTCCTAAATGCCTCCTACTGTGTACTTCCTAAATGCCTCTTCCTGTTCACTGTGTACTTCCTAAATGCCTCTTCCTGTTCACTGTGTACTTCCTAAATGCCTCCCCCTGTCCACTGTGTACTTCCTAAATGCCTCTTCCTGTTCACTGTGTACTTCCTAAATGCATCTCCCTGTCCACTGTGTACTTCCTAAAAGCCTCTTCCTGTTCACTGTGTACTTCCTAAAAGCCTCTTCCTGTTCACTGTGTACTTCCTAAAAGCCTCTTCCTGTTCACTGTGTACTTCCTAAAAGCCTCTTCCTGTTCAGTGTGTACTACGCTACATTTGACTAGGGCTCTGAGTTTACTCATTTATTTAGACTGTTTCTGTGTATTATATTCTTGTTTTTTTATTTTTATTTGATTTCTCTACATAGGAAAATCCCGCTCTGACCGTGGCAATCAAGACATGTAAAAACTGCACCTCCGATAGTGTCAGGGAGAAGTTCCTGCAAGAAGCCTGTAAGTTTAGCTTTTCGTCACATAAAAAATATCTGTGCTCGCTCTAGACATAGGGAGCAATGTGTCCTATTGGCCCTGGTCTAATGTAGTGTACTATAGCAGAAATAGGGTGCCATGTGTCCTATTGGTCCTGGTCTAATGTAGTGTACTATAGCAGGAATAGGGAGCAATATGTCCTATTGGTCCTGGTCTAATGTAGTGCACTATAGCAGGAATGGGGAGTCGTGTGTCCTATTGGTCCTGGTCTAAGGTAGTGCACTATAGCAGTAATAGGGTGCCATGTGTCCTATTGGTCCTGGTCTAATGTAGTGCACTATAGCAGTAATAGGGTGCCATGTGTCCTATTGGTCCTGGTCTAATGTAGTGCACTATAGCAGGAATAGGGAGTCATGTGTCCTATTGGTCCTGGTCTAAGGTAGTGCACTATAGCAGGAATAGGGTGCCATGTGTCCTATTGGTCCTGGTCTAATGTAGTGCACTATAGCAGTAATAGGGTGCCATGTGTCCTATTGGTCCTGGTCTAATGTAGTGCACTATAGCAGGAATAGGGTGCCATGTGTCCTATTGGTCCTGGTCTAATGTAGTGCACTATAGCAGTAATAGGGTGCCATGTGTCCTATTGGTCCTGGTCTAATGTAGTGCACTATAGCAGGAATAGGGAGTCATGTGTCCTATTGGTCCTGGTCTAAGGTAGTGCACTATAGCAGGAATAGGGTGCCATGTGTCCTATTGGTCCTGGTCTAATGTAGTGCACTATAGCAGTAATAGGGTGCCATGTGTCCTATTGGTCCTGGTCTAATGTAGTGCACTATAGCAGGAATAGGGTGCCATGTGTCCTATTGGTCCTGGTCTAAGGTAGTGCACTATAGCAGGAATAGGGAGCCATTTTGAAGTGTAGCAGTGGGGTTCTGAAATGCTTTTTCAGCTCCAGTGGTTTTGATGAAGAGTAAGGCCCTTTTATCCTGATGAAATGCCCAGACAAGGTGGGACTGAGTCAGAAGGATGAGAACACAGCAGGAATTTAAGAAAGCAGCTTTATAGATGGATGGGTTCAGAGGAAGTGGGTTTACACGTGTACAGTCCTTTCACAAGTTCACTGCACACAAACCAGTTCCCAAGTTAATTTCCGTCACACAAACCAGTTGCTAAAATATTTGGGGTTGGACCAAGAATACCAAGAATGATCTATCTTTGCAAGAAATGTAATTTTCAATTTCACACAACATAGAAGCACCATCTGCACAATGCCAAAGCAAAACATTATTCATAAAGTGGATCGCAAACCAAGTGCAGAAGTCACTATTTGGATAAAAATAAGCAAATACTTAAGAGCCTATGATTGAAAAACTGCTGCAGTGATTAATAGGTTTGAGCAGGTAACAATTATTTTACCTCTAACTGATGCAGTGATTAATAGGTTTGAGCAGGTAACAATTGTTTTACCTCTAACTGCTGCAGTGATTAATAGGTTTGAGCAGGTAACAATTGTTTTACCTCTAACTGATGCAGTGATTAATAGGTTTGAGCAGGTAACAATTATTTTACCTCTAACTGATGCAGTGATTAATAGGTTTGAGCAGGTAACAATTGTTTTACCTCTAACTGATGCAGTGATTAATAGGTTTGAGCAGGTAACAATTATTTCACCTCTAACTGATGCAGTGATTAATAGGTTTGAGCAGGTAACAATTATTTTACCTCTAACTGATGCAGTGATTAATAGGTTTGAGCAGGTAACAATTATTTTACCTCTAACTGATGCAGTGATTAATAGGTTTGAGCAGGTAACAATTATTTTACCTCTAACTGATGCAGTGATTAATAGGTTTGAGCAGGTAACAATTGTTTTACCTCTAACTGATGCAGTGATTAATAGGTTTGAGCAGGTAACAATTATTTTACCTCTAACTGATGCAGTGATTAATAGGTTTGAGCAGGTAACAATTATTTTACCTCTAACTGATGCAGTGATTAATAGGTTTGAGCAGGTAACAATTATTTTACCTCTAACTGATGCAGTGACTCATGACCATGTTCAATAGAAAAAGTAAAAGATTTTTTACATGCACATTTCCACGAGAACTCAGGATTGGGAATCGAGAGAAAAAGTTGCTAGCACATAAAGATTTGACTCTGCAGAAATTGAAAAAGGGGGTGTGATTTAATATGTCCAGCTTTACTCTTCTAGAGGGATCCCCTTCAGTGTAAGAAGTCTAGTATGCCCACTGAACAGCTTCTGGAGTGGTATAATGTGTTATAATGCGTTATGATGCGCTGTGATGCGTTATGATGCGTTGTGATGCATTAAAATGGGTTATGATGCGTTATGATGCGTATTCATGCGCTATGATGGGTTATGATGCGTTTTGATCGATTCAATTGGTCAAGCAACTTTGTGGCAATCAAAAAATGTCAGCTGAGAGCCTGCATGTACTGAATGACCAGGTTGTCCCATCAACTGATCTTGTGGATGGCACAGGCATATTACAGGATGACAATGCCAGGACGCATCAGGCTCAAACTGTGCTCCAGAGGTCCAGGGAGCTTTACCAATCAGTTTCACTCATGAATTGAACACCACAGAGTTCTGAACTCCATTAAAGGCGTTTGGGATGTGCTGGAGAAGACTTTAAGAAGTTGTTTGACTCTCTCGTCGTCACTACATGATTTCTGAGAAAAGATAATGTATGCAACTGTAAATGTAAAAGCATTTGATTGTTTCCTCCTGACTTCCTCTGTGTGTTTGTGTTTCCAATCAGTGACCATGAGACAGTTCGACCACCCCCACATAGTGAAGCTAATCGGAGTGATTACAGAGAACCCTGTGTGGCTCATTATGGAGATGTGTACCCTGGGAGAGGTAAAGGACAAACACACACTCAGAAAGAGTTACAGCAGATGTACATTTAGTGCAGAGATCGATTGAACCTGTTACGTCGGTGACAATAACCTGCTGATTGTACAGGAGAGTAGTGTTGTCTGACTGAAAATGGGGGGAAAAAATCTTATGTTTATTCTACTGTTCATGTGGCTGGCGCCATCTTGTGTTGAATTGGGGGATTGCATGTTTTGGCCATGGCTGGTTTTGATGTACGTTCATGTACACTAGGTTTCTGTTCCTGTCATTACAGCTACGCTCTTTTCTGCAAGTCAGAAAGTACAACCTGGACTTGTCATCCCTGATCCTCTACTCGTTCCAGCTAAGCACAGCACTCGCCTACCTGGAGAGCAAACGCTTCGTACACAGGTGAGCCAAACCTGGCACAAAGCCTAATGCATTCTGGGTGTATCTTATGCATTTGAATGTAACAACGTCTTCTGTCTGCAGGGATATCGCAGCCAGGAACGTTCTGGTGTCGTCGGTGGACTGTGTAAAACTGGGAGACTTTGGCTTGTCTCGATACATGGAAGACAGCTCGTACTACAAAGGTGGTTGTTTCACGTGTTCTGAGGTGGCGCTGTGATTCATCGCTGTGTGATGCTTACCAACGTATGTGTGTTTGTTTTTGTCTCACCTCCACAGCCTCCAAAGGGAAACTGCCCATCAAATGGATGGCACCAGAGTCCATCAACTTCAGACGCTTTACCTCGGCCAGTGATGTGTGGATGTTTGGTAAGTGTTTGGTAAAGCTGCATAGGGGTACGATTTGAACCAAAATCCATTTAAATGTTAGAAAAAGCGCCCCAATACTTTCCGTTACTTCCCTTCGGCCTGAGTTTGATTGACAGCTGGGTTCTCTCTCCAAATCACATGATTGCGCATGCAGGCTATTAGATGCAAGTTTTTAGACACAACGAACCATAAATTCATCGACATAGAAGCTTTGGCTGCTTTCTGTCTGTATGCGTGTTCACAAACTGAGCTATTACCCCTCTCGCCAGAGGTGATTGGCTAAAGATTTGCTGGATCCGGATTGGCTGCATTGTAGACTACCAGAGCAATATTTTCTAAAGTGATTTCTAGAGGCAGGGAGCTGTCTGTCACAACTAAGACACCATGTTTATATAGACAAAACATTTTAGACGGTTTAATATTATGACAGTAGCTGACGGACTATACGTGAGGCTTTGAATAAGTACTGAGATTCTTCTTTTCATCCCAGGTGTGTGTATGTGGGAGATCCTCATGTACGGAGTCAAGCCCTTCCAAGGGGTGAAGAACAACGATGTGATTGGCCGGATAGAGAACGGCGAGCGTCTGGCCATGCCTCACAACTGCCCCCCCACCCTGTACAGTCTGATGACCAAGTGCTGGGCCTACGACCCGAGCAAGAGGACCCGCTTTATAGAGCTCAAAGCACAGCTCAGGTATGTCCGTCCAACAGTCTACATCTGCATTGCTGGTGCACTCGCTTGTGGACTGGAGCGCACATCCAGTGATCCTTTATCATGTCTTGGAGTGTTTTTTACAACTACTCTGTCATGAGAGGCATACTTTATCAAAAATGTTTAACAATATTCAATTGTTCAACCTTTCACTGAATCTGCACTGAAGAGACATTTTTTTTATGTGCCAGTCATTTCTGTTATGCCTGGACGGATGTGCCAGTCATTTCTGTTATGCCTGGGCGGATGTGCCAGCCATTTCTGTTATGCCTGGGCGGATGTGCCAGCCATTTCTGTTATGCCTGGGCGGATGTGCCAGCCATTTCTGTTATGCCTGGGCGGATGTGCCAGCCATTTCTGTTATGCCTCGGCGGATGTGCCAGCCATTTCTGTTATGCCTGGGCGGATGTGCCAGCCATTTCTGTTATGCCTGGGCGGATGTGCCAGTCATTTCTGTTATGCCTGGGCGGATGTGCCAGCCATTTCTGTTATGCCTGGGCGGATGTGCCAGCCATTTCTGTTATGCCTGGGCGGATGTGCCAGCCATTTCTGTTATGCCTGGGCGGATGTGCCAGTCATTTCTGTTATGCCTGGGCGGATGTGCCAGCCATTTCTGTTATGCCTGGGCAGATGTGCCAGCCATTTCTGTTATGCCTGGACGGATGTGCCAGTCATTTCTGTTATGCCTGGGCGGATGTGCCAGCCATTTCTGTTATGCCTGGGCGGATGTGCCAGCCATTTCTGTTATGCCTGGGCGGATGTGCCAGTCATTTCTGTTATGCCTGGGCGGATGTGCCAGCCATTTCTGTTATGCCTGGGCAGATGTGCAAAGTTTTGTCCAGACGCCTAATGTTACGTGCCATTCTGTAAAAGGCCAGGGACGCAGCATCGATAATGGGGAAACCGGACAGTGTAATAATCGGTTTCTCGTCCGGGTTCCGTGGGGAACATTCAGCAATGTTCAGCAATATACATGTTCTCTAATTAACCACTAGGTGGCACTCCTTCACAAAAGCATCCACACATTGGATTGAAGCTGAAATGTACTAGTAATGTATTGGAAGACAATCACAGTCCACAGGGTTAGACCTGTTCAGACAACACACTCCAGTTAGTAGTGTACACTACAATATTAGTGTGTACACTAAAACACTACAATATTAATGTGTATACTACAGCATTACAATATTAATGTGTACAGTACAACACTAAAACATTAGTGTGTACACTACAGCACTACAACATTAGTGTGTACGCTACAACACTAAAACATTAATGTGTACGCTACAACACTATAATATTAGTGTGTACACTACAACACTATAATATTAGTGTGTACACTACAGCACTACAACATTAATGTGTACGCTACAACACTATAATATTAGTGTGTACACTACAACACTATAATATTAATGTGTACGCTACAACACTATAATATTAGTGTGTACACTACAACACTAAAACATTAGTGTGTACACTACAACACTAAAACATTAATGTGCACACTACAGTAGTTTACAGTTAGAGTAGTTTGTCAACTCAGAAGAAGAAGACAAATTACCTGTTGAAAGTGGCCTTATTATTGGTGTCAATGCTGTTAAATGTTCCAACAAGGATATATATTGTACTATGGCCTGTCTAGGATTATGGGAAGTTTCTGTGAGTAGTCCTGACTTGTCAGGCCATGTCTGTCTGTAGCACTTCCTGTCTGGGATGACTTCATTATTGGCATGGTTACAGAGATAAACAGTTCCAGGGCCCTACCCTCAATATTTACTATTATTATGCTTTCTTTGTCTGCATTCCTTTTTTGTGGGTAGGGAGTCAGAACTGGGTCCAGATACCTGTGTGTTATGTTTGGTTTGTAAGTCAGAACTAGGTCCACATTCTTGGATGTTTTGGTTTGTAAGTCAGAACTAGGTCCACATTCTTGGATGTTTGGTTTGTAAGTCTGAAGGTCCACATTCTTGGAAGTTTGGTTTGTAAGTCAGAACTAGGTCCACATTCTTGGATGTTTTGGTTTGTAAGTCAGAACTAGGTCCACATTCTTGGATGCTTGGTTTGTAAGTCAGAACTAGGTCCACATTCTTGGATGTTTGGTTTGTAAGTCAGAACTAGGTCCACATTCTTGGATGTTTGGTTTGTAAGTCAGAACTAGGTCCACATTCTTGGAAGTTTGGTTTGTAAGTCAGAACTAGGTCCACATTCTTGGATGTTTGGTTTGGGAGTCAATATATCTGTGTGTTAGGGTAAGAAGTCAGACCTGGGTCCACATTCCACAGTGTTTGGACGTAGAGTCAGAACTGGGTCCATATGTACATATATACAAGTTCCCAGAGTCATCCCCTTTAATGCAACATTGCTACATTTGACGATGTGTCGGTTTTTGCCATAATATGGCGGGCCCATAACTTCTATGCATGTTTACACTCGTGTTCTTTGGCAGTCAGATATCTCAGGTTAGATTCCCCCAACAGACATGAAGTCATTGCTTCACCCCATTACTGGCAGGAGTCTAACGTTTCCATCAATGGCTGCATTCTGAAAGAATCCATATATTTAATAGATATTCCATATATATTCTATATATATTTCCCAAGCTAGAGCATGCCGTAGAGACACTGGGCTGTGTTTTTTATTGACGCTGTTTAACACCCGGCTTCGTTTGATGTCAACCACACTGGTAATGTTCTGGTGCTACAGTGAGGAGACAGATGTGTATGTTTGATGTCAACCACACTGGTAATGTTCTGGTGCTACAGTGAGGAGACAGATGTGTATGTTTGATGTCAACCACACTGGTAATGTTCTGGTGCTACAGTGAGGAGACAGATGTGTATGTTTGATGTCAACCACACTGGTAATGTTCTGGTGCTACAGTGAGGAGACAGATGTGTATGTTTGATGTCAACCACACTGGTAATGTTCTGGTGCTACAGTGAGGAGACAGATGTGCATGTTTGATGTCAACCACACTGGTAATGTTCTGGTGCTACAGTGAGGAGACAGATGTGTATGTTTGATTTCAACCACACTGGTAATGTTCTGGTGCTACAGTGAGGAGACAGATGTGTATGTTTGATGTCAACCACACTGGTAATGTTCTGGTTCTACAGTGAGGAGACAGATGTGTCTATGTGTTTCAGTTGTAAAGTCAGTCAGTTCAGCATTGTTATAATGCAGATATAACATTGGCTGCTGCGTTGCCATGTGGTGGAACTCCATAAGAATCTCAGACGAGCCACCAGGATGTGGTGGACATGTCTATATTCCTTAATACTAATCAATGTTACCAATACTGAATTAACATTAAACACGGAATTCAGACTCAACGTGAGACGGACCTAAGTGTTTCCGAGTTAACACTCAACAAGTTTAATGCAATAAAGATAATTTGAGGAAAACCGCTACACAGACACAGATGGTAACAGTGCTATGATCAGACTAACCTGATCTGACAAGAGTTCAGTACAGGCTATTTATAAGACGTAAGTACGCACACACTTTTACTCACAGTATCACACAGGTAAATAAGCGAAACTCGTGGGTCTCTAATAAACACAAACCTTTCCTGAAAGTGGAGTGTGTGATAGACTGTCACCAGACAGATGTCAACCAAGGTCCCTAGCATCTCCTATACAATTACCCCCTACACATACCTTCACCGTAAATTAAGCAATGACTTTCGTTTGTGTTCCGATACACTTTCCCCAGGCTGTAAATTAAACACACCCATCTTCTATGCAAAAAAAATAGATCCATATTTCAACAGCCGTTAGAGGAAATCTCTGTACTCTGAGTAGGGAGGGGACATTATGATTATGTTCCATGGAAAAGAGGGCTGTCGAAACCAAACACTACATGCCATGCATCTGAGCCTGACTGCTTTGCATATTTCCCTACCAGATAGGCAGCTCTTTGCCCATTGGTCATGTCTTTCCCTGCCAGATAGGCAGCTCTTTGCCCATTGGTCATAGCTTTCCCTGCCAGATAGGCACCTCCTTCCCCATTGGTCACATCTTTCCCTGTCAGATAGGCAGCTCCTTCCCCATTGGTCACATTTTTCCCTGTCAGATAGGCACCTCCTTCCCCATTGGTCACATCTTTCCCTGTCAGATAGGCAGCTCTTTCCCCATTGGTCACATCTTTCCCTGTCAGATAGGCAGCTCCTTCCCCATTGGTCACATCTTTCCCTGTCAGATAGGCAGCTCCTTCCCCATTGGTCACATCTTTCCCTGTCAGATAGGCAGCTCCGTCCCCATTAGGCACAGCAGTAATGCTTCTCCAGGCTGACCAGAATCATCTTCTCAGGTCTCTCACAGCTCCGTGGGGGGGAGCTTGAATCCACCGACCACTCTTTAACAATGTACCCAGAGGACAGCTGCCAAAGGCAGTCGTCTCTCCAGCACAGTGAGGAGGGAGGAGTGAGGAGGAAGGCTTAGGGAGAAGGCAGCTGAGAGAAGAAGAGACACTGGGGTTATTCTACAGGACCTCTAGTGAACACTACTGAACAACACTACACTGACTGGGCTCTGTGTCTGGTGGTCTCACTGGTTGTTGGGATGCTGTGTTGATAGTAAGGCTCCTGGGTCACGTATACTGGGGGTCTTTACCCTAATGGATTATCTGAAGGGACGGGATCCTGTGGTCCTGTACAAACTCAAGTGGAGGCTCAACTCTCTTGGTTGAAAGGTACATTCAATGTAAGTTTCTCCTAGCTTTTTGCTCTTCGTTTTGTCATGACTCAGCCAGCAGACTTTGTCCTTTTGAGGTGTGCCTTGAGCTAATGTGCAGTTTCTGATTCCCGTACTGCACGTGGAAATACAGTCTTGGGGACGTTCTGGTTAATATATGTGGAGCATCGTATGACATGGGACCTACTGAGTTCCCGTTTAATACACTCTAATATACTCTACGTTTTTCTTCTGTGACAATTCTGTCAGACTATTTTATTTACTATTAAAAGGCAGTAGCTGTTAATTTGCAAGCAGTAAGTAATACTTTACACAACCCTTTGTCAGGAAGCGCTTTATACGTATGTCTTATTTACAATCGTCTGTAAAAAGTGGCAACGGTTTTGGTGAGTGTCCTGTAGTCTGCCTGTAGTCTGCCTGTAGTCTGCCTGTAGTCTGCCTGTAGTCTGCCTGTAGTCTGCCGGTTGTCTGCCGGTTGTCTGCCTGTAGTCTGCCTGTAGTCTGCATGTAGTCTGCCGGTTGTCTGCCGGTAGTCTGCCGGTAGTCTGCCTGGTCGAGCTTGTGCTGAGTATTCTGGAGAATGACCAGAGCAGGTGGTCTGTGTGTTATTGTTCCATGTCATTTACTGTGGCACACACACACACTGCAGCCCGGTTACTGAGTCAACCAAGAACCACAAATAGTGCTGCCTGGAGATGGAGAGACCGACATAGAGAGTAAGAGAGAAAGAGAGAGCGGGGGGGAGTGGGGAAGATAGAGGTGGAGAGAGTTTTGGGGCTCAGTGGAAACAATCTATTCTCTGTATTTGGAGGAAGAAGTATTGTGAAGCGCTAACTGTCCTGATCACAGGTACTGTGTGTTTTGGTTGTGTTGTTCTCTGTTTGACTAATCATTGCACATGAATACCGGGGTTGAAGACAGATATTTTCCATCTGCTTAAATGTTGGCTATTGAAAGTGATGTTCAGTCAGGACTGTAACAGTACAGTAGACATGCCCCTCCTCTAATTTAGCAGCTATAAATAGTGTATTTCTCTTCATGGTTATTGCAGGCTTTACATGGTGGTTTGCAGCTCCATGTGTTCCCATGGTTTTCCCTTTTGGTTGTATAATGAGTTTCCATGTGTTGTGGGCGAATGCATTAAATCACTACAGTAGATCCCGCTTCCTGTCAGACCGCTGTCAGCCTTCCCTACTGTATATCCCATCAAGGTCCTGGCTGATTACTGCATGTCAGTGTCTCTAATAGCACCATATTCCCTACAAAGTGCACTCATTTGACTGGGAGTTTCTTGAGAATGGGCTGCCATTTTGTGCGTACAAGAGAAGATATTCCAGAGCTCGGCTGTGTTGTCTGACAGCCATCCTGTCGCCCGCTCACTGCTATAAGACTGAGACCATCATTAACCTGTCATTAACGTCCATGACCTGTGCTGGGTTAATGGGTTAATGTGTCTCCCTCTGCAGCCTGATCCTGGAGGAGGAGAAGCTCCAGCAGATGGAGAGGACGCGCATGGAGATGAGACGCCAGGTCAACGTGTCCTGGGAGTCAGGAGGAACAGACGAGGCACCACCTAAAGTAAGGGCCACCACACACACACACACACACACACACTCTCACTCACACACACACACACACACACACACCTGCCCTGTCAGTCTGTCACACTTCTGGCTCGTCACATTACAGAATGATCACCAAAGTCACCAAATGACTTATGGAAACACATATAGAACAGATCAATATCGTTTTTGAATGAGCTTCAGTCAACAACTGGCTCTTAATTGTGTTTTAATAATCAATTTTTACATTTGAGTCAACATGCTTTGAGGGTAGGTACACTGCTTATCTGTACCTAACCCAAGTCTCCACCATTGACAAATACAACATTGTTAGTTGTCGTGAGTGAACTGATTAGCATACAGCCACTGTTATTTCTCGGACAATCTGGTTAACATGTATGATGACTGTTAGATCACGGATACGTGGTTGTTTTCTATGGAATTGTGGGTACGAACATTGTTTTTGACAAATGAGATGACTAACTACCTCATTGGCATTGCTGTTCCTCTTCCACACTGACTACTCTCCACACACCCTCCCCACACCCTCTGCACACCCTCCGCACACCCTCCCCACACCCTCTGCACACCCTCTGCACACCCTCTGCACACCCTCCGCACACCCTCCGCACACCCTCCACACACCCTCCGCACACTTTCCGCACACCCTCTGCACACCCTCCACACACCCTCTGCAGACCCTCTGCACACCCTCCGCACACTTTCCGCACACCCTCTGCACACCCTCTGCACACTTTCCGCACACCCTCCGCACACCCTCTTCTTGTTTTTAGTTGTGTATTTAAAAAGTCACCCTTAAAATGTGTTTTAAATATGTCATGCTCAACCCACGTTTTATCGTTGTGCTTCTGTCTGTCCCACTTTCCTCCTTTCCATCTGCCTGTCAACATCACATTGCTATATCATTCCTGTACGGTCTGTCCATTCACCAGCCAACACAACCAGGCCATGGAGCAAAGCATTAGTGGGGAATGTCTGTCTGTGCCCATACCTCAAAGATGTGTCTCTCTGCTCTCACTGTGCTTTGGGCACCCACCCCCATTACCACCACAACCCCTTTCTGTGTCCTCTTGTTCATGGCCCCCTACTGTGCAGCTCTGAAGGGGCCCCTCCCTGCCCCCACTATGGTCAGGTCTCAGACCCCCCAGTTCCACAGTGATCGGCAGGCTACTACCACCCAGAAGCAGAGACAGCTGACCAACAAACCACTCCAGACAGGTGTGATAGGACACTCTGTCACAGCAGAAATACAGCACATATTCCTGTAACTCTCAGCATAAATGCAGCACATATTCCTGTAACTCTCAGCATAAATGCAGAACATATTCCTGTAACTCTCAGCATAAATACAGCACATATTCCTGCAACTCTCAGCATAAATACAGCACATATTCCTGTAATTCTCAGCATAAATGCAGCACATATTCCTGTAACTCTCAGCATAAATACAGCACATATTCCTATAACTCTCAGCATAAATGCAGCACATATTTCTGTAACTCTCAGCAGAAATACAGCACATATTCCTTTAACTCTCAGCATAAATGCAGAACATATTCCTGTAACTCTCAGCATAAATGCAGCACGTATTCCTGTAACTCTCAGCATAAATACAGCACATATTTCTGCAACTCTCAGCATAAATACAACACATATTCCTGTAACTCTCAGCATAAATACAGCACATATTTGTGGAGCACTGTGAGGTCACGGAGCACTGTGAGGTCACGGAGCACTGTGAGGTCACGGAGCACTGTGAGGTCACGGAGCACTGTGAGGTCACGGAGCACTGTGAGGTCACGGAGCACTGTGAGGTCACGTAGCACTGTGAGGTCACGTAGCACTGTGAGGTCACGGAGCACTGTGAGGTCACGGAGCACTGTGAGGTCACGGAGCACTGTGGTGTCATGGAGCACTGTGAGGTCAGTGTCATAGTGTGGAGAACAGAGATGTCCAACAGACAGTGATGTATGTACTCCTATTGTAACATGATTTGTCTCTATCGTCGTCATCTTTGCTAGGGTATCCTAATGTTACGTTGAGGATTTCCTCTGATCGGATGTATAATCTGTGTATTGGTACTGTGTTTGTTAAACACTGTATCATATGTTCCTCACGTGTTCCTCTCATGTTCTTTATTCTGTGTAAGTCTTTAACCCACAGCCTGTTGTGTTTTACTCTTCTGCACACTGGAGGTTTGGCCTCGAGCATCGTACTGTGAGAGGGTGTGTCAGGTACTGTGAGAGGGTGTGTCAGGTACTGTGAGAGGGTGTGTCAGGTACTGTGAGAGGGTGTGTCAGGTACTGTGAGAGGGTGTGTCAGGTACTGTGAGAGGGTGTGTCAGGTACTGTGAGAGGGTGTGTCAGGTACTGTGAGAGGGTGTGTCAGGTACTGTGAGAGGGTGTGTCAGGTACTGTGAGAGGGTGTGTCAGGTACTGTGAGAGGGTGTGTCAGGTACTGTGAGAGGGTGTGTCAGGTACTGTGAGAGGGTGTGTCAGGTACTGTGAGAGGGTGTGTCAGGTACTGTGAGAGGGTGTGTCAGGTACTGTGAGAGGGTGTGTCAGGTACTGTGAGAGGGTGTGTCAGGTACTGTGAGAGGGTGTGTCAGGTACTGTGAGAGGGTGTGTCAGGTACTGTGAGAGGGTGTGTCAGGTACTGTGAGAGGGTGTGTCAGGTACTGTGAGAGGGTGTGTCAGGTACTGTGAGAGGGTGTGTCAGGTACTGTGAGAGGGTGTGTCAGGTACTGTGAGAGGGTGTGTCAGGTACTGTGAGAGGGTGTGTCAGGTACTGTTAGAGGGTGTGTCAGGTACTGTTAGAGGGTGTGTCAGGTACTGTGAGAGGGTGTGTCAGGTACTGTGAGAGGGTGTGTCAGGTACTGTGAGAGGGTGTGTCAGGTACTGTGAGAGGGTGTGTCAGGTAGATGTCCCCACTTCTGAGGAGGCCAAGTGTGATGCCCTGATGAGGAGTTGCCTGCCTTCATTTAACAACTAGTCCTGAATTAATGACTGAGAACAGTTCACCACTGATTATCTCCCCCTGGACAAAATCCACCCACATATTAAGTCAGCTAAACTCTCGTGACTCTTTTGAATTAACCGCCTGTTTTTTTGTGTGTAACCCTTTTTTGTTGTTTCCCGTTTTTCTTTTTTTTAACTCTATTTATTCAACTTGCATCTGGAGTTGTTCTCCCAGTGTGTTTGAACTAGTGAACGAGAGTATGGCCAATGTAACAGACGTCTGTAACTCCATCCACAGCCCAGCAGACCGGGGTACCCCAGTCCACGCTCCAGTGAGGGGTTCTACCCCAGTCCACAGCATATGGGAAAGCACAACCATTACCAGGTAATGTCAGGTTATCACAGGTTATAACAGAAGCTGGTGTATTGAAGTGTGTCAGACCCAGCCGATCCATGGTTGCCATGGAGACGACCCACACTTATTAATGTCAAGTACCAGTGTTCTGCCGCCCAGTCTCAAAGCATGCCCCCCCTCTCAGATGGCAGGATACCCAGGCCCTCATGGTCAGCCCTCCATGCCCAACAGCCTGTATCCTCCCCCGGGCCCCCACGAGTCCCATGACTCCTGGAACCACCACCGGCTGCCAGATCTCCCCAAGTGGTCCATCAAGAAGGAGGTGAGGATCACAGCCAGCGCTGGGCCCGTGGATCTGCCAGGAGCAACGTGGTAGTTAGTTATCGTCGTGTCTCTGTCTCTTGCAGGACCGGGGTCTGCCCCCCCTCCTGATGGAGGAACAGCTGATGATGCAACAGCACCAGATGAAGGAGGACCAGCGGTGGTTGGAGCAGGAGGAACGCTTTTTGGTAACTCACACACACTAAAACACTCACTTGCACACAGTTACAAAGCCTTGACAAAGCTTAATAGACATATATGTTGGATTAGGGTTGTCCGATCAACAAACAGATCTATTAAATACCAAAACCTTTCTACAGAGAAATAGCTGATTTATTCTACAATTGCCTTTATGTTGTGCTTCACATAGTCCTTCAATGAAGCACAAAATAGTTTATGCACTCAATCACATTAAATAAAATGTTGTTTGCTATTTATTGTGCAAGTTAAATCCCATATTTACAACGGCAAAAATAGTGTCTCACAAATGATTATGTACATTATGTTGAGCTTAGTTATTTAAGTAGCACTTAAGTAGTCATTATCTCTGAGATATGTCCCACAATGCCTCATTCCACTTCCTGGAACATTTTCCACTTTTAACAAAGACCTTTTCAGAAAGAAAGACCTTTTGGAAATCCTAGCAAGTTTGTCTTTTTGTAGATGCATATTGTGTGTGTGCGCATGCGCCTGCGTGCACGTGCGTGCGCGTGAATACATGCCTGCTCAGGTGCGTCTACAGCAAATTCCTAGCTAATGATAGGTTATTCACCCTATGCGCCATTAAATGTGCTTAACTTTTTTTGACCCTCAGTTGGTGAAAGCCAATGATCTTTACTGGAATGCTGAGTAGGCTGAGTGCAGTTCAAACCCATAGAGGGTCTAGTATAAGGGGAGGGGCTAGTATAAGGGGAGTGGCTAGTATAATGGGAGGATGTGGTTGAGTGCAGTTCAAACCCATAGAGGGTCTAGTATAAGGGGAGGGGCTAGTATAAGAGAGGGTGTGGTTGAGTGCAGTTCAAACCCATAGAGTATAAGGGTCTAGTATAAGGGAGGATGGGCTAGTATAAGGGAGTGGCTAGTATAATGGGAGGATGTGGCTGAGTGCAGTTCAAACCCATAGAGGGTCTAGTATAAGGGGAGGGGCTAGTATAATGGGAGGATGTGGTTGAGTGCAGTTCAAACCCATAGAGGGTCTAGTATAAGGGGAGGGGCTAGTATATAAGGGGAGTGGCTAGTATAATGGGAGGATGTGGCTGAGTGCAGTTCAAACCCATAGAGGGTCTAGTATAAGGGGAGGGGCTAGTATAAGGGGAGTGGCTAGTATAATGGGAGGATGTGGTTGAGTGCAGTTCAAACCCATAGAGGGTCTAGTATAAGGGGAGGGGCTAGTATAAGAGAGGGTGTGGTTGAGTGCAGTTCAAACCCATAGAGGGTCTAGTATAAGGGGAGGGGCTAGTATAAGGGGAGTGGCTAGTATAATGGGAGGATGTGGCTGAGTGCAGTTCAAACCCATAGAGGGTCTAGTATAAGGGGAGGGGCTAGTATAAGGGGAGGATGTGGTTGAGTGCAGTTCAAACCCATAGAGGGTCTAGTATAAGGGGAGGGGCTAGTATAAGGGGAGTGGCTAGTATAATGGGAGGATGTGGCTGAGTGCAGTTCAAACCCATAGAGGGTCTAGTATAAGGGGAGGGGCTAGTATAAGGGGAGTGGCTAGTATAATGGGAGGATGTGGTTGAGTGCAGTTCAAACCCATAGAGGGTCTAGTATAAGGGGAGGGGCTAGTATAAGAGAGGGTGTGGTTGAGTGCAGTTCAAACCCATAGAGGGTCTAGTATAAGGGGAGGGGCTAGTATAAGGGGAGTGGCTAGTATAATGGGAGGATGTGGTTGAGTGCAGTTCAGACTCATAGAGGGTCTAGTATAAGGGGAGGGTCTAGTATAAGGGGAGGATGTGGTTGAGTGCAGTTCAGACCCATAGAGGGTCTAGTATAAGGGGAGGGGCTAGTATAAGGGGAAGGGCTAGTATAAGGGGAAGATGTGGCTGAGTGCAGTTCAGACTCATAGAGGGTCTAGTATAAGGGGAGGGTCTAGTATAAGGGGAGGATGTGGTTGAGTGCAGTTCAGACCCATAGAGATGTATTATAGGGGAGGGGCTCGAATAAGGGGATGAACCAGAGAAGGAAGAGGGAAGAGGAGAATAAACCAGAGACGAGAGAAGGAAGAGGAGGATGAACCAGAGAGGAGAGAGGGAAGAGGAGGAGGAACCAGAGAGGAGAGAGGGAAGAGGAGGAGGAACCAGAGAGGGAAGAGGAGGAACCAGAGAGGAGAGAGGGAAGAGGAGGAGGAACCAGAGAGGAGAGAGGGAAGAGAGAGTGAGGAGGAAGAAAATGAGAGAAAAACAGAGGGAGAATATAAAGAGGGAGAGGGGGAGGGATTGGCAGGCAGGCAGGGAATGTTCACAGTGTGAGTCAGTAAGTCAGTAAGTCAGTAGTCACCCAACAAGCACATATACTTTTATCTGACAAGAAAGGGGTGTGAAAGTGCTGACTTTTTCTCATCCAGTTGATGGAATAGTTGGCAGCAAGTTTCATATTCTGCACCCAGGCACTGAAATACCTACAGGAGGACCTCAGTCCAGAGGATGCAGGCTTTCAAGTCCTGCTTAGGAAAACTGGTACAGCATGGGGCAAGGAGGGAGGGATTGGGGGGGGGGGTTTAATGCAAATTGTTTAGTAGATGGGTGAGAGTTTTAGGTTATTAGGTCAGGGTTTTCTTTCTGCTCTGGGGTATTCAAAGCGATGTATTGGTTGAACTTTTCTTCTGAGGCAAAGTGCTCTAAAGTGAAAGTTTAATTTGCTAATATTCCTGCTGTGCATTTGAATATCTGTTGTTCTGTTTTGTTCTGGGTTTACAAAGCTGCAGTATGTATTCATATGTGTGTGTTCATATATGTGTGTATTCATAGTGTTATTTATTTAGATGTAATTTCACTGATGTTCGTTCTTATTGTTCAGGAATTTAGTGGTTAAACCATTCATGTTTTCTTTAATGGCTTGTCTGATTTATTTTCCCGTCGTATCTTCTGTCTGTCTCAACCAGAAGCCAGATCCAAGGAATTCAAGAGGCAGCAGTGAACAGGATGACTGCAGCCTTCAAGGCACAGTAAGTGTCCTCTCTAATTGGTTTCACTTCATGGAATAACTGGACAGAATCTCTCTTTGCTAACATGTACAATACAATTTTGATGTTTTTTTTTTTTTTAAAGAAAGAAAAAAATAATTTTCCATAAATGTTTGAGTCTTTGCTTGTAATGATAATTTTAGCCTGAGGTTTTGGATGAGTCATAAGCTTGTACTTGACGACAGCCCTACAGTGGGTAGAAGTTCTCAGGGATTATATGAGTCAAGCCAGTGTTAATGTATTTCTACTGCATTTTACATTAACCCTATTTGTTTATACATGATTAGTCAGTAAACTTAAATACCCAATACTCCCTGCTTATTCTCAAAATATCAATGTGTTCTTAGACATACTTGGCTGATAAATATTGTTGAAGAATTCGAATAATTTTACAGACACATCTTACGAGACGTACTGGCTCTGTGTGCGGGCATCAAACTCACATCACTGTCAACGCAAACCCTCGTGTACAATTAACTGAGCTACACAGTGTTCCATAACACGACTCACACTCAGAGCCAGTTATTTGTTTGCATATTGATACATACCAGATACACGCTTATAGCGGGAGCATTCCTGTGGAAGGTTTTATCCCTGGGCCGTATGTATTTATATTAGCACTCCTGGGATCTGTCCTCAACTGGATTAGGGGAAGTCGAGGATCAGGAGGTTACCAGATTCACACAGAACATCTGGGGGACAACTATTATAAATATACAGACAGATTGAGGGAAAGGCTTTGAAATGCAGTGAAGGTTTGCTTTTTGAACACACTTTGGCATGCATATTGACACGAGATGAACGAGTATCCCTCTGGTAATAATTTCGTTATAATTGAATAAGTCGTGCTCAGTCGCAATGTGTTGAGATGTATTAAGCGCTGTGTTTTCCCTCGCCATGAATCATCGGTCGGGTTCAGGCCAAACTCACTCAGACATTCCATTCCCGTGCCCTTTTGAAAACATCTACACTTAATTTATGCATCTCTCCCGCGTTTTGAACTCCACTTTAAAATTGTCAAATTGATATAGTTTCTTCTGAGAACGATGGCCGTTGTACTCTTGTCTCTGAGGATACAGTCATAGAGTTGTGTTGACACGCTGGGCGTACTGCAATAAGAATGGATATATGTCATGTTGGTCCATCATGTTAACTAGTAGATTTCAGTCAGTGTGTGTGATTTCAGTGTGTGCGTGTGCGCGTGTGTGTGTGTTCTGAATGTTGGGGAAGACACTCCAACAATGCCAGTGGCACCCGGCGACAGACCTTCTGGAATGCTGTGGGAGGTGGAATGAGTACTGCTGATTTATTTCACCGGCCTGTTTGTTCTCTGTTTGTGCAGACTGGAAACCAGCACATATACCAGCCCATCGGCCAACCAGGTGACGTCTTACTGAATGTGGCACGCATGATTACAGTTTTTAGCACCACTTATTGTTTTCACTTTTCCCGGTGGGACTCTAACTGTGTAGACTCCCGAGCGAAGACCTACGCTGTAGAGCCCCTCAGCTGTTACCCCACATTCCTTCGTCATTTAAACAGCTTTACTACGTTGACAGGCCTGGCCTGTGTTAGTTTGTGTTTCCATAACAGTATTTCACAGGAATTTATTGCGCCTTCTACAGTTTCATAACAGAGGCATTGAGTCCATGACCTTCACAAATCCTGCATGTATTATTTACAGTGTATAGAGATAAAGGCTATATGTTCATATATGCATTTCAGCCATGAAGCAAAACACCTATCAGGGAACTCACCTACTAGATTGAGCAATTGTTAAGCGACCGGTCTAATGAATATGCAGATATATGCAGATTGTACTGTGTTCATGTATCGTATTGGTCCTTCGCCACAGAACATGCGGCCCCACCAAAGAAGCCACCTCGGCCCGGGGCCCCCAGTCATCTGGGAAGTCAGGGCAGCCTGAACCCTGTGGACAGCTACAATGACGGAGTGAAGGTCGGTTTATTTTAAAATATCGACACATTTAACTTTGGTTCTACGCCAAGCCAGTGATTTGTCTTGATTGTTTACTTTACATTCACAGACACATACAAAGAGTCAGGGAATAATACATTCCGTTGAGCTGCTTACTAAGTATTGTGTTTGGGTATTATCTTTGCATGTGTACTTATAAACAACAGCATTTTTAGGTGGTAAGAGTTCACTTGACTATCTTCGTCGACTGGCTGGCCCACATTCTGGTAGAACATGCCCAGAAAATTAGATTTTTACTGTGGCTCACAAAAGTATTCACCCCCGCAGACTGTTTTATTTTTTGTGTTATAACACCGCGTGCAACGAATTACAGAAAAACCTGGCGATGAGATGGTAACTATGGTTACCTGAAGTTCCTGTGTTGGCACCAACCAAGTGGGAGCATCGTTTTTCCTCAGCTATCTGAACTGGTAGCTCCGCCCAACTGCCAGTAGGAGGCTGAAGGCTGTGTCCTCAATGGTCCCCGGGCCCCTATGTAGCGCACTTATCTGATAGCACAAATTATGCATGACTACCAAGCAGTCAGTCACCTTGTCCACTACTACAAATACTACTCATTCTGGGCCTAGAATACCCAGGGCACAAAACTTGTAAGCCAGTTTTCTGTCCAATCATAGGGATGCTGCTAGGTAAATGTCATATAAAACAGTGACAAACATTAAATGAGTGGCAGTGATTGGCCAATGTTATGTTATATGTAACTTAACATCCACTTTTTAAAATACGGCCTCTTTTCGACCAAGTACTTCACAATTTCCAAACGATGAGTCCATCGTTTCATGCCATGGATGAGTATTTCTCAAGTGCATCCCCTGCAAACGGGACAGGATTGTTATGGAGAACTTTGTTCTCGCCAACTTGACGCTAAACTGTACCCATCTATGGAACGAGTTATAGGTGGTGCTTATGATTGTAACACTGAACGAAAGAAGTGGCGCTCGTAAATGCACACATTTTGTTACAAGAAAAACAGGCGTGAACTGGACCATTGTGATTTCAAAGGTGGAATAGCCTGAAAAAAAATATATTTCTTTAAGAGCAAGATTGAGGTGACATGTAAAATTTGAGATGGACTTTTAGCAACCGATGTCAGTGATTAACAGCGATCGTCTGTCTATGCTGACATATGATGCGTTCCAGTGCTGCTATTACAGTGTTAATCTCTGTCCCAGTACTCTGTATAGTGGTGGCATTTATGCCAGAGAAAAGAACACAACTGAAATACAATATTGCATGATCACTGTGAACTAATATTCAGTCACAGAATTATTTTTTTTAATGTTAATTCATGGTTGCTGTCTTGTGGTGTTGCATGGATTTATAATGCTAGTTGCGTTAATACTTCTTCTTTTTCTGTCCCTCTTTGCCTCTCTGCCTTACTGTTGTTGAACTTAAGCCCTGGCGGGTAAGAGAACACTGTGTATCTGAAACTCACTGTGTGTGTGTGTGTGTGTGTGTTTGTGAGGTCCTTATGTGTGCGTCATTAGACCTTATTTCTGACAAAATTGTCCCTCCCTATTTATTTTACGTAAAATTTGCTGTGGGGTTACCTGCTATGGGGTTACCTGCTATGGGGTTACCTGCTATGGGGTAAGCTGCTATGGGGTTACCTGCTATGGGGTTAGCTGCTGTGGGGTTACCTGCTATGGGGTTACCTGCTGTGGGGTTAGCTGCTGTGGGGTTAGCTGCTGTGGGGTTAGCTGCTGTGGGGTTAGCTGCTCTGTGGTTAGCTGCTCTGTGGTTAGCTGCTGTGAGGTTAGCCGCTCTGGGGTTAGCCGCTGTGGGGTTAAGCCGCTCTGGGGTTAGCCGCTCTGGGGTTAGCTGATCTGGGGTTAGCTGCTGTGGGGTTAGCTGCTGTGGGGTTAGCTGCTGTGGGGTTAGCTGCTGTGGGGTTAGCTGCTGTGGGGTTAGCTGCTGTGGGGTTAGCTGCTGTGGGGTTAGCTGCTGTGGGGTTAGCTGCTGTGGGGTTAGCTGCTGTGGGGTTAAGCCGCTCTGGGGTTAGCCGCTCTGGGGTTAGCCGCTCTGGGGTTAGCCGATCTGGGGTTAGCTGATCTGGGGTTAGCTGCTGTGGGGTTAGCTGCTGTGGGGTTAGCTGCTGTGGGGTTAGCTGCTGTGAGGTTAGCTGCTCTGGGGTTAGCTGCTCTGGGGTTAGCTGCTCTGGGGTTAGCTGCTGTGGGGTTAGCTGCTGTGGGGTTAGCTGCTGTGGGGTTAGCTGCTGTGGGGTTAGCTGCTGTGGGGTTAGCTGCTGTGGGGTTAGCTGCTGTGGGGTTAGCTGCTGTGAGGTTAGCTGCTCTGGGGTTAGCTGCTCTGGGGTTAGCTGATGTGGGGTTAAGCTCATCTGTGGTTAAGCTTTTCTGGGGTTAGCTGCTGTGGCTGAGACGTACATTCTCCTCTGGTAAAAGATTCTCTGAATCTAATGCCAACTGGGTCCTGACAAGGGTTCATTCACTTGTTGTTTGTCTATTAAACATTTCATCTTAACACATTCCTTCCATTGTTTGTACTGACACTACTTCTTTACCATCAACATAACAAGCTGGTTGTGTTTCATCAGGTTTGTGCGACAATAATGGTGTTTGTCAATTATAATTTCAAACAACCTACTAAATTATAAACACATAACCCAATGAGTCATTCTTTAATTCAATATGTACACTATTGACACTTTTCCATGGAATGTATATGCTGATATAATTCTGACATAACCGCTGAACTTCATTTGATTTACAATTCTAATGATACTTTTGACTTTATTAAGCCTGGACTTTCCAATTCCCTTGTCGTTTTCTTAATTGTTATTCACTACCATGGATGACTGTGTGGTTGACTAATGCAAGACAAATACTGCCATCTTGCGGCCACAACCGTTTGAAATGAGAGGTTGAACATTTAAATTGATCTACAGGCCTTTTCTGTTTCTGTTTTCTGTTCTTTCCCTGAATCTAGCTCCAGCCTCAGGAAATCGCCCCACCCCCCACAGCCAACTTGGACCGTTCCAATGACAAGGTCTATGAGAACGTCACCGGACTGGTAAAGGCTGTCATAGAAATGTCCAGTAAAATACAGCCGGCGCCACCTGAGGAATATGTGCCAATGGTCAAGGTAGAACAGGCACAGCTTTCTTTAACCACCCAGTTAATCAGTCATGTTCAGGAAGGTATTTTGCAACAGATAATTGGGAGTCTCTTTTTGTGGTGTTGTAGTCGCAACTCTTTTTCCCTACTAGTGTTTACTGACGGGATTGGTTCATAGGAGTTTATTTGCTTTTCAGGATGTGGGTCTGGCACTACGGACACTCCTGGCCACAGTGGACGAAACAATCCCTTTACTTCCGGCTAGCACACACCGAGAGGTACGCTAACACTATCAGGGTATTGCTAGCCCCCTCATGAAACATCTCATATTACATCAACTGCTATCTTAAATTATAGTTACCTGGATGTATGCACCCAGACCTTTTTTGTGCCTTTTTTGTTTTTTTAAATGTATTGTTTTATGTTTCACCAGGTGGAAATGGCCCAGAAGCTATTGAACTCCGACCTGGCTGAGCTGATCAACAAGATGAAGCTGGCTCAGCAGTACGTCATGACCAGCCTGCAGCAGGACTACAAGAAGCAGATGCTGACGGCGGCCCACGCCCTGGCCGTGGATGCCAAAAACCTTCTGGATGTCATCGACCAGAGCCGCCTTAAGATGCTGGGCCAGCCACGCCCGCCACCTCACTAGTGATGGAGTGGAGGGAGGGATAAACTAGCTGAACTCAAAGCTGCTGCTGGATAAATGACTGAATCATTACTGGGGAGGCGCTTTCATCTGTCCAATCGGGTCGAATCAGCGATTCTTCTTGGAACGGAATGGGGGACAACGGCTGCACTTTAGGGAATTTGAACTGGGCACTGTTCCTACAGAAATAGCTGAAAGTACTGGACCCTACGCTTCAACCAGCTGTAATGTGCCACCTATGAACCCAATAGCCCAACACAGAACGTTGTTTTTAAAGACTTGGAACCATTTAAATGGTCATATTTTATTGCGTTATTTTGTGTTCTGACTGACATGTGAATTTCTACAAACCCTCAGCCAGACGGATCACGAGACACACGTTTCGGAAATGTATCTCCCCAGTGGACATATGGGAGATGATGTAGCTGACAGAACTGTACTGGAACCTCCATAGAAGAGGGGACATTGAACTGCTAACAAATACGTCTGACATGTTTCACTGTTGGCACTTCCTGTCAACAACTCAAGACAAATTAACGGAGGATCACAAATACCAGTATATATTTTCTCTAAACTCGATGAGTTGTTGATATGTGATAAAATAAAGAATGAATTAAAACGACGACAAAGAAAATAAGTGACCGTTCTTCCATTTGTTTATACGTGATTGTAAAAGTATGTTATCGAGAAGTTTGCACGTAATTTATTTTACAAAAAGATTTCATTAAATTCGTAATAACATTTGCATGATTTTTTTTTCTCAATATCGACATATCTACTCAAGTGCCTATTTAACATCAAAAAGCAGACATATAGTCAAGCATCTTCGTAGCATTTCTCATACGTATTGGCTATTCAGATACATGGACATTGAGGTGCAAAAGTATTTGGACGGTAACAATTGTTTTATTATTTTTGCTCTGTTTTTCCAGACTTTGGATTTTACATTATACATTGACCATGAATTTAAACGGGAGATTGTGAGGATGGTTTGAACATATTGTACATAGTCTCCCTACTTTAAGAAACCAAAAATGTTTGGAACAAATATATTTGTCTGAAGAAGTGAAGTGTAGTATTTGGTCAGATATTTCTAGCACACAATGATCATGTTAAACATTTTGGATGCATTTGCAGAGTGTTGTGATTGTCATATTGTTCTGTGTTTAAAGGTAGAATAATATATTGTTTTATTTTCACTTGTAACTTATATGGTTTAACAAATTATGTAATAGCTTTGTAAATACTTCTACTTTAATGTGGATGCTTAAATAACAGACCATCCGGAAGTAATTGTAAATAATGATCAATGAGAAAGCAAGGCGTTAATGCAAAATGACACAATATATAACATGTCACACTGTTGATCTTCTTTTTTTTGTTCATTTTATTTATACAGGGAAATCCATAAGAGGCAGAGGTTTTATTGTCATGGTGTGCGGTAGGGAGAGCAGGTGCCGTTGGTAAAATAGAAAATAGATTTACTTAATAAAACTACTTCAGATTTACGGCTTCAGGCCGGTAAAAACACAAAATAAACACGGAAAAATAACACACGGAAATAACATGAAAATACTTTACAAAGTCAATCACAAACACTGGAACAGATTGAGGGAATGTTATGAAGAGCAGACATGTGTTATGAAGAGCAGGCACGTGTCATGAAGAGCAGGCATGTGTCATGAAGAGCAGGCATGTGTCATGAAGAGCAGGCATGTGTTATGAAGAGCAGGCATGTGTTATGAAGAGCAGGCATGTGTCATGAAGAGCAGGCACGTGTCATGAAGAGCAGGCACGTGTCATGAAGAGCAGGCACGTGTCATGAAGAGCAGGCACGTGTCATGAAGAGCAGGCACGTGTCATGAAGAGCAGGCACGTGTCATGAAGAGCAGGCACGTGTCATGAAGAGCAGGCACGTGTCATGAAGAGCAGGCACGTGTCATGAAGAGCAGGCACGTGTCATGAAGAGCAGGCACGTGTCATGAAGAGCAGGCACGTGTCATGAAGAGCAGGCACGTGTCATGAAGAGCAGGCACGTGTCATGAAGAGCAGGCACGTGTCATGAAGAGCAGGCACGTGTCATGAAGAGCAGGCACGTGTCATGAAGAGCAGGCACGTGTCATGAAGAGCAGGCACGTGTCATGAAGAGCAGGCACGTGTCATGAAGAGCAGGCATTTGTCATGAAGAGCAGGCACGTGTCATGAAGAGCAGGCACGTGTCATGAAGAGCAGGCACGTGTCATGAAGACCAGGCACGTGTCATGAAGACCAGGCACGTGTCATGAAGAGCAGGCACGTGTCATGAAGAGCAGGCACGTGTCATGAAGAGCAGGCATTTGTCATGAAGAGCAGGCACGTGTCATGAAGAGCAGGCACGTGTCATGAAGAGCAGGCACGTGTCATGAAGAGCAGGCACGTGTCATGAAGAGCAGGCACGTGTCATGAAGAGCAGGCACGTGTCATGAAGAGCAGGCACGTGTCATGAAGAGCAGGCACGTGTCATGAAGAGCAGGCACGTGTCATGAAGAGCAGGCACGTGTCATGAAGAGCAGGCACGTGTCATGAAGAGCAGGCACTTGTCATGAAGAGCAGGCACGTGTCATGAAGAGCAGGCACGTGTCATGTACAGCAGGCACGTGTCATGAAGACCAGGCACGTGTCATGAAGAGCAGGCACGTGTCATGAAGAGCAGGCACGTGTCATGAAGAGCAGGCACGTGTCATGAAGAGCAGGCACGTGTCATGAAGAGCAGGCATGTGTTATGAACAGCAGACACGTGTCATGAAGAGCAGGCATGTGTTATGAAGAGCAGGCATGTGTCATGTGTTTACATGCTTTATTTCTATAAAATAACACAATTCTGATCTTTATTATCTGTGCCCTGGTCGAAAACCTTTAAAATTAGTTCAGTACGCCGTTTTGAGTTAACTTACAGCTGCAATCTTTTTAAACTAGTCACTCCAATGTTTTAGCCGAGACATCTTAGAAATTGGTTGATAATTATGAAGAACACTAGAGTCTCCACCTTTATGTAGAAGCAGCACATATGCAGTTTTCCTGATCATTGGAATGACCCCAGTTGATATAGTCAGATTAAAAACATGCATTTGTTTCCCTGAGATATACCAGGTGAGGATTTAATTTATCAGGACAAGTTGACTTCTTAGCGTTTATAGTTCTTAAAGCATCTACACTTAATTTTCTGTGATTCAGAATTACCAACTCTGTTTAGACACACAACAAATGTGTTCCGACCCCCAGCTATAACATTTAGAACATTTTTAAAACGTACACAAACAGTGCAAATAGAGCAAAACTCATAACACCAACAGTCAGACGAATGGTCTTAGGGAAAAAACATGAATATCATCAAAAGTTTTCTGCAAAAATATCCAGTTATCGTGAGCCAGAAGTTGATTTTTTTTTTAAATGGCAGCCTGCTCTAATAAAGTGGCGGTTAAAAGCATCGCCAATAGCGTTCTTGTCAGAACCAGTAGTAGGACCAGTGTCCAAAGCTACCTGTTCTGGTAAGATAGTGTGTGAGCCTTTAAGTTAGGCCTTGCGGAAGATTTAGCTCAATGCAGAACTTTTTTTATGCTATCTGAATCATGTGTTTCCCAATCCCAAATAATAATTGCAGAAGACATTAATGAAGCAATTAGATAAAATAACTGGCTAAGCATGTTTTTTATTGCAGAGGGTGGACGGTATTACCTGGCCTGATTGGCCTTAACAAATGCCTGTATGCTCTTCTGACAATATCTGGGCATGCTCCTAACGAGACAGCCAATGGTGTTCAGGGGGATCTCCTCCCAAACCTGGACCAGGGCATCAGTGAGCTTCTGGACAGTCCGTGGCACTACTTGGTGGCGTCAGATGCACCGATACATTAGGTCCCACCACCTCGTGACCCATCGTCAAACCGGTCTTGCTGGATAATGTTCTCTGGTGAATGCCAATCGAGCTGCACAGTGCTGGGCTCTGTGAACAGGTCCCACTAGAGGATGTTGGGCCCTCATGCCACCCTCATGGAGTCTGTTTCTGACAGAAACATGCACACCAGTAGCCAGCTGGAGGTCAGGAACATAAACACCAGTTGGCAGCTGGAGGTCAGAAACGTGCACACCAGTAGCCAACTGGAGGTCAGAAACATGCACACCAGTAGCCAGCTAGAGGTCAGAAACATGCACACCAGTAGCCTGCTGGAGGTCAGAAACATGCACACCAGTAGCCAACTGGAGATCAGAAACATGCACACCAGTAGCCAACTAGAGGTCAGAAACATGCACACCAGTAGCCAGCTGGAGGTCAGAAACATGCACACCAGTAGCCAGCTGGAGGTCAGAAACATGCACACCAGTAGCCAGCTGGAGGTCAGAAACATGCACACCAGTAGCCAGCTGGAGGTCAGAAACATGCACACCAGTAGCCAGCTGGAGGTCAGAAACATGCACACCAGTAGCCAACTGGAGGTCAGAAACATGCACACCAGTAGCCAACTGGAGGTCATTCTGTAGGACTCTAGCAGTGCTCCTCCAGTTCCTTCTCATGCAACAGTGCAAATACCAACACATCAAATGTGTTGATGTCCTTCTACGGACCTGTCCAGCTCTTATTGTGGAATGGTTTGTCAGCTGGCATCTTCGGCATTCTCCTGAATCTGTACTGAGTAATACAGCAAAACTTGTGACTATGAATGTGCCATCCTGGAGGAGCTGGACTACCTGTGCCAGGTACTGGGCTGCAGGTACCACATCATGCTACTAGAAGTGACCAGTACATTAGCAAAATGCAAAACTAGAGAAGAATCAATCAGGAAGGGTTCCTTTTTTGGGAGTTGTCTTGCCTTTGCCTTCACAATCTCTTATGCTTCCTAACTAGACCAATTGATATCCCATAAGTATAATTGCCCTGCTGATAATATACTGTGATGATTATGTGTTCTCTTTATTTTTTGACCAGTGACAATATTACTAGATTCCTGTGTACCGTTTGTTTAGCCTGATGTTTCTTCCTCCCGGTACCTCTGCTAGAGACCTCCTCCGGTAGTGACCTGTCTGCCCGTCCCGTCAGCCCGTCCCGTCTGCCCCTCCCGTCTGCCCGTCCCGTCTGCCCGTCCCGTCTGCCCCTCCAGTCTGCCCGTCCCGTCTGCCCCTCCCGTCTGCCCGTCCTGTCTGCTCTGAGTAATACCTGATTGCCTGCTGATTCCTGTATTGTCGCCTAGCCATTAAAACCATAATCCATCTGCCGGATCCTATTCATTACTCAGGTTAACAATGCAATATTTATTCAGAAATAATGACATTGCAACAGTTTTATAGGAAAATAGTTGTATTGGACATTTGTAAAGTTCAAAGCAGGTTTAGGCATTTTAAATCAGGAAAATAATTCCCTTAAACCCTAGTAGACCCATGTGATCAGCAAACATCTGGCTATGCTTCCTACTACCAGTCTTTCAGTATTTTCCTTATTTTATCTGATTACTTTTAAGTGCATAGTATATAAGTGCAGAACTTTTGTCAGTGCACTCAATGCAGCTCAATAGTTCAATGTCAGAAACATACTGCAAACACTTCGGATATGACTGTGAATATCAGTGAAAATGTCAAACCTATTATGTATGTTCATTATTAGATTTTTGCAAAAAATATTAATTGGTCAAAAGCAATCAGTCAATGCACATTCACTATTCACAAAATTAAAAAGCCCTCAGCCCCCCCATGCTTTTTGCAGACCCATTCTTTGCGGCTGCGTTTTATTCAACTCAGTCTTAAACTCAGTCATCATTGGACTTTAGGTTTCCTGTGTTTGTGGTGACCTGATCCATATTCACAACCTCTGCACTTGTTTGTACAGTAGAGCCTGAAAGATAAAAAGAGAAAGAAATGGGCAATTATTAGTCAGAATCTACACATAACCCACAGTGTTTTCAACTTCTGACCAGAACCCATTGACAATAGAGTGACATGTGGGACAAAGTCTTGCTTATTATATTTTACTTTTACATTTTCCAATGTATTGACATTAAATTGGTTATATTGAAACATCTCCACAGCAGGTGCAGGAGATTTAGACATGTTTCTTTCAAGTTTCTTATTACACTACTTGCTAACTGCCGCCCTGTGCTGAACTTGATTGTCCGTATGCCGCTAACAGGATTCAAACACATGCTGGCAACAATGCAGTTCTACTTTATGACAGTAAGTTTGGCCACCTGCTCTTCTGAGGGCCCCCGTTTAGTGTATTTGGCTCTCAGAACGCAGCTGAACTAATGCTCACCCACCTTCTCTGGTAAACGTAGACGAGAAACAGAATGTCGTCCCGAAAGCAGGTGAGCTGGTGGCACGAGTGTGTGTTGAAGATATAGGCAAAGGTGTCATTGACGAATGTGTTGACTGCCTGAACAAAATTAGAGGCACAAGAAGGCTTTATTAGAACTGTGATAATACACCCAGAATAGTCAAGTCAAAGTCAAAGTGTTTTATTGTCATGTGTACCGAATTACTTGCATCAAACAGAACAATGAAATTCTTATGACATGGCAAGCAACAGCTACGTTGTTAAAAGAACAAAAATACAGAACAGAAACAACAGAATATACAAAATATACATAGCTACAAAATATACATAATGAAGTGTGAATATGGCCAGTATGCAATCCTTAAATACTGCAATAAAATTGATCTAGTGCCAGTAGTGGATACCAGTGGTGAATATACATAATATACTAGTTACAATATACTAGTTACAAGATATACATAATGAAGTGAATATGGCCAGTATGCAAACCTTAAATACTTAAATACTGCAATAAAAGTGATCTGGTGCCAGTAGTGGATACATGGATAAGTAAATCAGTGTTGCTGGTTGAGGAGTCTAATGGTGAATAGATAGTGATGCTACTTACTTTATACATCAAGATGTTCCATTGCAAGTGGCACACAGACTTTAACTATGGGAACAAACAAGAAAAACAACAGTATGAACGGTTCGGTCAATGCTTAACATTATACACAGATAAGGCAGTACATTTCAATAATGGCAAACCTTGAAGTTAACGAACAGCTGTGGAGCCATAGACAGGAATCCAAAAGCATATATTCCTGCAGGAAAAAGCAGTCGTTATTGCCCCCTAATAGCTGCTATTAATACACATCACAAATAAATAATTAGCGAGCACAGCTTATAGTCGGATTGAACAGGCTAGTGTAATATATATATGTATATATTTCCCGTATCAATTTGTATTACATTCAGAACGACCAAGTCGACTTGATAGATTATGTGTAAAACTTACCACTGACAAGGTTGTTGATTAGCAATGAATAGTAGCTGTCAAAATAAATATCAATATTATATGTTGATTATTGATGTCCTAGTCATGCCTACAGATGTATGTTTTACATGTAATGAAACTCGTTAGTTGCCTCACCTTTTGTACCTCAGATAGAACAGAGAGAAGATGGCCCCGCTAATAGACAATGGGCACACTAAATACGACAGACATTTCATTGCCTAGAACAATGAGAGCTGTATTAGAAAAAACTTATGTGCTTGGTTTAGTGGGCTAGTGTTATTGGAAACAAGAATAGTAGCACGAATTCTGCAACTCCCAATATGCACCTGTGTATCATGTTGTGTCGTCTTTCTCTCCGACTCATCAAATTTACCAACCTGAATACAATAAGTTTCAAGAGAAAACGAATGACAAATAATTCAACTATTTATCATTGAGATACAGTTGAATAATTAATATAATAAGTATATATAATCATCCGAATTAAAACATTTCATAAAATGTTAAACACAGAACAAATTGCCTTCGCCATTTGAGCAATGACACAATATTATGAATACAAAAAAATCTGGCATCACATACTTACATGAAAAATAGACCTAGATGTTCTCCACTGAAGCTGTATCTTGTAAACTTGTTTGACCTTCCATAGCTATAGGGCAAGTAGAACATAATGTATCAAACATATTAGAAAGGGTCCGACTCCAAGTTCTAACATATGCAGCATCTAGAACAACTGCTTTTACAAATTACATAACAGCACGCAACATAGAACCTCCTGCCGTCCTGGGCTAATGTTGGGCTTGTCTAAAAGACTACAGTTGAAAATAACAGATTCAGCATTTATATTGTAAATCCTTTCAAACCTGGTAATTTGTGTCAGATACAGTACCTCGATAATGGCTCCTATTCCGACAGGGATAAGTACTAACAAGCTGCCTCGTTCCTCAAAGATTTTCAGGAAAATCACAATTGTGCTGAAGCATCTCCAGAGCACTGGAAAACATAAAAATACAGACAGTTACACGGATGTGACATGGGTGAGATGATATCAGCAGGGCTGCTGACGGTGATGTTTATGGGCAGAAACTGGGTTAATACGGTGGCTTCTCTTGAATCTCTATGGTCTTGATCTCATTTGTCCCTAGTGGTACACTATTTCCTATATAGTGCACTACCATAGTCCGACAAGTGCACCATAGTAGAATAGGGTGCCATTTGAAACGCACCCCACGCCTTATGCCTGATTTGTCCCAATTCATGAAATTGTCAAACACACAGACACATAAAAACATGGCATATGAATGTTATTATGAATATGTATTTAACCCCTCCCATACCACTCTTGCCTGATTTTTGAGACATGCCCATCATGCTTTTCTTCTTCCTCCAAAAGCTTATATCACTTTTAAAGGCCAGGAATTCAAATATGATCTGCAAGGGTTAGACAAGTTACTAAGTGTAGTGTTTTGAACGTATTTGAATTTAGTGATATAATTTGTGTATTCTGATGGCAAGCCCTTACATGGAACACTGTCACCAGGGCCGTCGATGCCAACAGGTAAAGGTTGGTGTCAATGAAAAGGCCTTTGATTTCATCGATGTTTCCCTCAGTGAAACCTAAAACACGAACAACAGAACATGTTTAGCCAATTACATGTTTCACAGTTAATTAAATGTGAAGAAGTTACTCCATTTCCACAGGATAATTTTTCACTGTTCAAGGTGATCCCTTTTATCTATTCCGGTTTCACTTTGAAAACAGATTGTCTTTCAATGCCTGGCTATTGGTGACTTCAGAGCTTCATGAGAATGTTCCTAAGACAACTGCTGTTACATCAGGTTTACACAAAGAATACTTCTGCAATAACATTTTTTACAAGATATTACGCAACAGCTAACAATCAAGTATCTCTATAAAAAAACAAATCTGTGATATTGTGTACCTGCTAACCTGCTAATGGATGCCATACACTACCAGTCATTGAGGAAATGCTAGTGAGCTATTACAATAGCACTAGTTAGCCACGTCAGAATGCAAACAGGGTATCCACCAGCTATTCTGACTGAGAGACATCACATTGCTAAGAAACCCAAACTATTCAGTTACGCTGAGGTAAATAACTCACCAAAATGTTTCAGAGAAAACATGACATCCTGCATGTGGATCCAGAAGCGAAACTGTCTCAGCGACAGGCCTTTGTACGTTATTAGAAGAGGTAGTTTTGTTAAGGAGACATTAATTTCCTAAAAAAACAACACATAAGTATTGCTCCCCCGTGTCTTTATGGCTTTTGGAATTATCTTCTTAAGAATTGCTTTCACAAATGTGATACAAAAAACATGAGTAGAGTTACAGCTCACCATCATGTCCTTCACTCTGACACTGAGCTCATCGATGTGTAAAAGTGGAAGATAAATCATACTGTTTTCTTCCTGAAATCTAAAAAAAATAAAAAGTAAACATTCCTTACCAGGTTTGCATGACATGAGTGATGTTATGCCATCTAAGGTATAGCCTACTACCACAATAAAAACACACACACAATACAATAGAGGGCTGGCCACCCATCAGAGCATGGTTCCTCTCTAGGTTTCTTCCTATATTAGATCCCCCAGGGTGTTTTTCCTAGCCACTCTGTAGCAACTTGTTGACGGGTTTTAGGCTGGGTGATTGTAAAAGCACTTAGTTACAATTTTGTTGTTAAAAGGGCTTATATTTAATAAATACATTTGATTGATTATCGAGAATTAGACTCACACTCTCATGTACCGCCGGATATCACTTGGTAAGGTCTCCTTGTTGAACGTGAAGTCCTCTGACATCATGTTCAGTGTCAGATGGGACCGCCAGTGAGAGATTGGTTTGTCTGATCGTGAGCCCGTGACAGTTTGTGTCTGAAAAAGACCAAGGGACGATGTAAAAGTGTAAAAGTAATAAAAAGTATGGACCGAACAGAGGTGGTAATAAAGCAGACGTAACCAGGCAAGGCTGGAACATGGACAGAGGAGAAATTTTCTTCTCTTACATCGAGTTGTTTATGTGGGGTCGGTGTGTCTTTGGGCACCATGTATGTGCTGAGCTGGGCAACATGATGGACCTGCTGGTTGTCCTGCAAGGGAGACACTCCAGACTTGTGTACAAAAACCACTGTGTGCAGGGTCCCGTTGTTACGCGTTTCCAACGGCAAGGATACATTCACCACCCTTCATTTGAAAAGCACGGTGATAGGTTAAAGACATGCATACCAAATACCAGGCTATTGCATATAGCTATATCTCCAGAACTTTCTTGACCACAGCTCTTATTTGCTTTGTTTTGAAATATCACTTGGGAATTAGCCCGTAAACTGGTCTTCATATGGCAAATAACTTGACTTAAATTGACATGCTATTTTGTTCACCATGTGCCCGCTTATTGAAATGGGACATCGACCTACCTTTCAAATTTGGAATGTATGTCAAAGTCATCTATCTTGGTGATGAGGTTGAGTTTCCCGTCGTCAGGTTTTAAACAGGAGAAAATGCTCAGCTGTCAAAAGGTGTATTATGTATAATTGGTAACATGTATTTCATTAGATATGCATGAGCCCTGAAGGGGCAATTATTCTACAGTAATCAAAATGGAATGCATTGAACAACACAGCAGCTAAGGCAATAAATTCAACTAACGACGCTATGTCGAACAACACAACATTTTGCTGCATGTGTGTCTAGAATATATGGAAGTCCAAGCCTCTAAATTACCTGAAGATGAGGTCTCTTTGCAAGGTATGAAGAAATGCACTCTCCTTTACCTCTGTCGCAAGGCTTGGTGTAAAGGAAGCCATAGATCACCCAGCAAGTGTGAAACATATACATGACAAACACTCCTAGTAAAAGCTTTGTTATTGAAGTCCTCTTAAATGGATTGTTTGAACTCGAAGGCTTGGAATAGCACGAAGGGAACATTTTAACTGTTGGTATAAAATATGTTCATTAAAGCGAACAATTCGTATGATAAACATTGAGCGCAAACGCCAACGACATGGTTCCATGAATCTACGCCACCGCATATAGCATTTTTTTTATTACACAATTTGTCAAAACAGGTTCCTCAGTTTCCTCGGCATCCTCCCGACCACAACGCAGCATTGGGCTGGAGCATGTGAAGATGCTGAGACAGTTCCGTTATGATTCTATGGTGCTGATGCTGATGTCACGCCTTCTGAAACGTCATGTGAAACACAGGGTGGCGATTGGTTCGCCAGAAATTCTCAATTTAATGCATTTATGCAAAAAAAAACATTAAAACACGGGGAAATATACATGGCTGTTTTGTATTTTTTCTCAAAAAATATGTACTGTCCTTTCTTCGAACATTTCTTGCGTTACTCTGTGTGTAAATGACTTTCAACCTCCGGTTCAGGGGTCATGCACGTGTCCTGTGACACCAACGCGCATGCCCAGTGTCGTCGTAGAGACCGGATTGCTACACCCGAGTCGAGCCGAGGAATAACCCCATGTCTGGTTGAACCATTGGGGTCATGCGCGTGTTTCTTAACTTTTTTACGGGATTTTCTTTTGACTCCATGAGAAGTTTTGAAGTTTGTTCAAGAAGAACGACCTAGTCCTGTGTTGCTACCACATACAGCACATCAGCATAAAAGTTGGTTAGCTACAGTAGCTAGTTTATGGTAGCTATATTAGTAGATATCAAGCAATGTATATGTGCTCGCTAATTGTTTACATCTAACTTTGTACTGGATTGGTTGCGTGACTTTTCTAATCGGAAACCGCAGATTTTCTGTATTACTGGGGTGAAACTGAAATCCCTAAACTAACATTGCCAACTTTCCTGCAATAAAGCTGATAAGTTGGTTCAATGAGGATCCGCACTGCAGGCTTCTGATGAAACTGGAATAACCTGCAATGCAACTAAACACCTGCAGTTCGACTAAGGACACTTCTTAAATGAAGTGGCAGTACACATGACAATGGAAGCATGTTTCAAGTCATTCACAAGGGCTGGTATTCTTTCGAAAGGCCTAGAAAGTCCATGCAGGATCCTTCCTGTCGGTTTTACCTGCAGGACAGTGACTTGTTCAAGATCAGCTCTAAAGGGCCAACTCTCCTGGCATCGGTCGATGACGAGGGGAAAATCATCATTTTTACGAGCATTTCAGCCTGGTAGGTCAAAGATAGTTGCTGCATATGTCTGTGTGGTACTGGTAGCAATAGCTGCAACATACACGTATTGATGTTTATTCCTGTAATGTTTCTTTTTACACAGCAACATCTTTCATTCGCCATAGAGTAACAGAAGCACCCCTCTCTAGTGCTGTTCCTGCATTTGTTGTCGTAAGTATTAGTCATACCAATACTTATTTACCTATCAAGCCATTTCTACAAATCAAATGTTTGTGAAATCATATTGCATTTTTCACATACACAGGAAGTCATGTCAGCCTTGACATGCCACAAACTAGAATTCAATTTGCATCCTCTCAAAAATGGATTGCTTCTTAAATGTGTACAAAGCGATGTGTCTGTTAGCTGTGTCATTGTTTTCTTAGTACGGAGTGTGTGTGACATGATGGTATTCAGAAAGATACTTGATGTACCCTCAATTGTGATCTTTTCTCATAGATGAGATTTGACAAAGATGGGACCGTTACCTCATTTGGTGAGTAGTATTGGGATGCATACACTCAGTGGCCAGTATAAGGTACATTCATTTAGTACTAACTCAGTACTAAAACAGCCGTTACTACCAAACAGCCTTAATTCTTTAGGGAAGTGATTCCACAAACTGAGTTTATGTGAGTTAATCTTCCACAGGAATGTTAAGTCTACATTAGTGCAATGGCATCAAGCACTAGCTTCAGAATGGACTGTATTCCTGATGCCAATTCGTTCACTCTCACCCCAAAGATACATATTGGGTAACGGTCTGTAGAGTGTGCAGGCTACCAGAGAACTGAAATCACAAGGATGTGTCTGGATACATTCTGACAGACAGTTGGTGCTTTGTGAAATGGCATGTTATTCTGCTGTAAATATCCATCCAAGTTTTGAGTGTGACCTCTGACTCCTGATCTCATTCCTTCAGAGAGAAAAAAGATGGAGCTGTATCAAGAGCTGAGTTTGCAGGCCAGAGACCTGAGATTCCAACACCTCACCAGCATCACTGCCAGGAACAACAACATTATCATTCGCATTGAGGTAGCTAGTTTAACTTAAAAAAACGGTATTCCTCCAATACATAGTCGACCGTATCATACGGTTATACCAAATGGAGGCGTTTCTATCCGTGTTTGTTAGAAATCCCTGCTAATATGGCTCGTAAGCATGGATCAATACCCGGTTAGTCTCCAATCTCAACTGTCACAATCATTGTTTAACTGAAGAAACTGTTAGGCCAACAGTGGGGTTTGTCACCTGTCAGGATGTAAGTTAAGGTCCTCCAGCACTGAGCATCGTCCCCTTGTGTTCCTGTGTCCTTCCTTAGGCCTTAAAGGCTGTAGTGACCCCTAACTGCCTGTTGGTGTTGGATTTCCGAGGCCTGGGACTAGAGAAGTGGCTGGTCTTGGAGTTGGCAGTGCAGTTGTGTGGGGATCACGGGGTGCTGGCCACTCATTCACTGCCATTTGAGTTCCGCGCCCTGGAAGCTATTCTGCAGCACAGGGTACGACACAGGCCGCCCCACTGGAATGGTGCAGTTCTATCCTGTCAGAATCTGACAGAGAAATTTTAAAGGGATTGTTAACATTTAAAGGGATTGTTAACATTTAAAGGGATTGTTAACATTTAAAGGGATTGTTAACATTTAAAGGGATTGTTAACATTTAAAGGGATTGTTAACATTTAAAGGGATTGTTAACATTTAAAGGGATTGTTAACATTTAAAGGGATTGTTAACATTTAAAGGGATTGTTAACATTTAAAGGGATTGTTAACATTTAAAGGGATTGTTAACATTTAAAGGGATTGTTAACATTTAAAGGGATTGTTAACATTCTGTTTTTTTCTCATGCACTCATTGTTGTATGTTTGTGTGCAGATAAACACCCTGCAGGCTCGTCTCAATGAAGTTCAACCCGTCATCTTGAGCATTCTGGAGTCCCTTGTGGATCCTAAATTACTCTCTGCAGATCGCAGCAAACTGCACATACTACTCCAGAACAGCAAGAAGTGAGTGGAAAAGAAGTGTAGTAGGTGTTGAGTCTAATGATCAGGTTAATTTTGTCAAAGCAGATCCTCGATTGTTGGTGTAGAAAAACGCCAGCGGCTATTTTAGTTTCATGCAGTTGGCTGGTTTAACTCTGTGTCAAGACTCTCTAAATGTTTCCCAATACAATTTGCACAGCATGTAAGAGTTCTGTTTTCCGTCTAGCCTGTCAGAGCTGGAGACCGACATCAAAGTCTTCAAGGACAGTCTGTTAAAGATCCTCGATGAAGACGAGATGATCGAGGAGCTCTGCGTCACCAAGTGGACAGATCCCTGTGCGTTGTAGGTGCCATTTTAACATGACATTCGGGACCAGTGGCCCCTGGGGAACGGTTAGACGTGTGCATCAGGGAGCCTTATTTACTGTCGTTTGGTCTGTGTGGGTCTCTGGAGGCAGGGAGGAGAGCAGTCAGGGGATTGACCATGCAGAGGAGATGGAGCTTCTCCTGGAGAACTACTTCATGCAAGCTGAAGAGCTGAGCAACACGACCAGGGAGTTGAAGGGCCTGATCGATGACTCAGAGAGTATCATCTTCATAAACCTGGACAGGTACTGTTTACTGAACCCATGCAATGGCTATGCATAATGTAATCAGTCGTGCTGCTTCAGTGCTATGGAATGCCAGTTGAGTCGTCATTAAATCAGTTAATATGGCTATGAAATTAATTGTGAAACGAATGAGCCAATATATATTTAAATGACTCATTATATTAATAAATGCGGTTTTGTTTCTAAATTGTGTTTTGTTTAAACTAATTGTGTTTGCGGGCAGTCATTTTGCTAGCTATTTTTACCTGGAAGACACACGTTTTGGATTTTCAGTACCTTGCTATGTTATAGGGTCCTTTAAAATAAATAAAACTTGTCCTTTGCAACACATAATTATGAAAGAAAAACATACATTTTATTTATATATTGACTCATTTATATAATTACATGTAGTCATATATGTATTGCCTTATTTATTTCATAGCCATGTGAATTTATTTAATATTTACTTCAATTGCATTCCATACCATGCAACATTTATTGACAGAATCTGGACAAACTGATCTGTTTTAATGTATTGTGGCTGACAGCAATTCTTAAGCTTATCTGTGGCACTGGCCTGTTTGTTCACCTGCTGATGGTGCCAGTATCCTTTTTCTCTCGCTTGTTGATTTGTATGAACGGCTCTGGTAGACAGGCCCAGTTTCTCATCGTTCAACTCTCTCTTTCCCGATTGGCCATGACACGATCAGCCACCGGAACGTGATGATGCGTCTGAACTTGCAGCTCACCATGGGAACCTTCTCCCTCTCCTTATTTGGCCTTATGGGCGTGGCCTTCGGGATGAACTTGGAGTCGACGTTCGAGGAGGTGAATGATGAATATGCGTTCATCTTTAATAGGAGGTTTTCTTTTGAGTTTGTTAGACCAGAGATCACGTGCTGTCAGAATGGGCGGTGGCAAACTTGTGATTGCTGTCTGTTATTGGGGAACCTGGATGACTGTTTGGTTATGTTGTCCATTAAGATCTAACACTAGATAAAACATGAGTTGTTTCTTCCCCCCTACAGGACCCCAAGGTCTTCTGGCTGGTGACAGGCTTTATGTTTCTTGGTAGTGGGCTAATCTGGAGGAGGTTGCTGTCGTTTCTGGGGCGACACCTGGAGCCAACCGTCCCCTTACAGGTACCTCGTAGTGGATATTATGGTTGACTTGCACATAAATACACACATCTAACAAATCATTATTGAACATGTTGTGTAGAAGCAGGTATGTTATCATACAACCATCTGGTTCTTCTCCCTAGATCCCGAATGTTTGGAAAAGAAACCAAATGAACTCAAAGGGAGCTGAGCTGAAGAGTGGAACGAGATGATTCTGGGTTTTTTTTTGCTAAAGAATCTACATAGACTGTTTTCATGTGCCTCGATAGTGGTATTTTCCTCAGATGGAGAAGAATTCTGTTCTTGTTTTCACAATGCAATTTCTGATGGTTGTACACTTTTTTTCATGTATTTCTGGTCACGGATACATTAGATCTTCAAACACCCAGTATGCCTCAACGATATCAGGGATAATTCATTAAACATTTAAATTAGCTTTTACTCCTGACCTGTTGACTATAAATCACTTCTGAGAAAGGTCTGCCTTACTATACAGCTCAATATAATGCGTTTGTACAAATCTATAAGATGTATCTATGAAATCATTACAGTCGTATTGTTTGTCATATATATATTGTAGTTGATTTACTAATGTAAATATAGCAAACAAATTATTTTAGTGGTTTCTCAATATGATTGAGTAACCATTTCTCATTTATGCCTTGATAGAAATGTAAAATTGCCATAAAATGAAAGTTATATACTGGAAATATTTATGATCATTAAATTATATCGTAATTTCTATCTAGTTACAAATGCAGTGTGGTTGTACATACTGTATATCAGTTGGCAGAAACCTCATATCTCACGTACAAGGATGGGCTTATGGGCTGCCGAAGCCACTCCACTGTGGTCTTGGCTGTGTGCTTCAAGTCATTGTTGTGGTGAAATTTGAATCTTCCACACAAGTTTTTTTTAAATAAAATATGAATGGGTCTCAGAAACCCTGCCACAATGAAAGATTGCATATATTGACACATTTATTTTCAAGAAGCCAAAAACCTAGCCATTCATTTAAGGATTTTTTTCAGTTTAACAGTAGAATGAATCACTTCCCAACTGACCCCAAACCTGGACAAAGGGTGGTTTAAAAAAGGAATGAATTATATCATAAATAAATGCATTTGGTGCATCAAATTTTTCTTGGAGCACACCGAGCTCCTTTCACCAGCAGGGGGGAGCAAAACCTTACAATTAGGAAATATCCTTACAGTGAGTTCTATATTGAAATGATATTTTGCGTAGTATAATTGTTGAGGTATGATCCTGTCCCATTGTTCAATTTTCAGATTTTTTGGGGGGTAAAAATATATAGACAACCGTATACACTATGTTGACTGGCGTCCTATCATTCCTTAAATGTGTACAGATTAAAAAACCTTGCAGACCTTTCAATGTATTGTGAGCTGTCGTGTCGCCTCCGGAATTCCTGCACTGCTATCTACTCCTGTAATGGCCCCTGAGCTGTAGCGCATATACTCCTGTAATGGCCCCTGAGCTGTAGCGCATATACTCCTGTAATGGCCCCTGAGCAGAGCGCATCTACTCCTGTAATGGCCCCTGAGCAGAGCGCATCTACTGCTGTAATGGCCCCTGAGCAGAGCGCATCTACTGCTGTAATGGCCCCTGAGCAGTGCGCATCTACTCCTGTAATGGCCCCTGAGCTGTAGCGCATCTACTCCTGTAATGGCCCCTGAGCAGAGTGCATCTACTCCTGTAATGGCCCCTGAGCAGTGCGCATCTACTCCTGTAATGGCCCCTGAGCAGAGCGCATCTACTCCTGTAATGGCCCCTGAGCTGTAGCGCATCTACTCCTGTAATGGCCCCTAAGCAGAGCGCATCTACTCCTGTAATGGCCCCTGAGCAGAGCACATCTACTCCTGTAATGGCCCCTGAGCTGTAGCGCATCTACTCCTGCAATGGCCCCTGAGCAGAGCGCATCTACTCCTGTAATGGCCCCTGAGCAGAGCGCATCTACTCCTGTAATGGCCCCTGAGCAGAGCGCATCTACTCCTGTAATGGTCCCTGAGCAGAGCGCATATACTCCTGTAACGGCCCCTGAGCTGTAGCGCATCTACTCCTGTAATGGCCCCTGAGCAGAGCGCATCTACTCCTGTAATGGCCCCTGAGCAGAGCGCATCTACTCCTGTAATGGCCCCTGAGCAGAGCACATCTACTCCTGTAATGGCCCCTGAGCTGTAGCGCATCTACTCCTGTAATGGCCCCTGAGCAGAGCGCATCTACTCCTGTAATGGCCCCTGAGCAGAGCACATCTACTCCTGTAATGGCCCCTGAGCAGAGCGCATCTACTCCTGTAATGGTCCCTGAGCAGAGCGCATCTACTCCTGTAACGGCCCCTGAGCTGTAGCGGCATCTACTCCTGTAATGGCCCCTGAGCAGAGCGCATCTACTCCTGTAACGGCCCCTGAGCAGAGCACATCTACTCCTGTAATGGCCCCTGAGCTGTAGCGCATCTACTCCTGTAATGGCCCCTGAGCAGAGCACATCTACTCCTGTAATGGCCCCTGAGCTGTAGCGCATCTACTCCTGTAATGGCCCCTGAGCTGTAGCGCATCTACTCCTGTAATGGCCCCTGAGCAGAGCGCATCTACTCCTGTAATGGTCCCTGAGCAGAGCGCATCTACTCCTGTAATGGCCCCTGAGCTGTAGCGGCATCTACTCCTGTAATGGCCCCTGAGCAGAGCGCATCTACTCCTGTAACGGCCCCTGAGCAGAGCACATCTACTCCTGTAATGGCCCCTGAGCTGTAGCGCATCTACTCCTGTAATGGCCCCTGAGCAGAGCACATCTACTCCTGTAATGGCCCCTGAGCTGTAGCGCATCTACTCCTGTAATGGCCCCTGAGCTGTAGCGCATCTACTCCTGTAATGGCCCCTGCGCTGTATCGGCTGGTTCCTGTTTCACTAGAAAAGTAGTAGCCCAGGAAAACGGGAAATAAACTCACTTGAAGAGAGGAACACCGAGTCGTGGCTCACAGGTTCTAGGAGTAATGCGACTGCGGGTCCACAATCTGGGATAAGACAGACTGTTGTTAACAACTGTTAAAGGGTTTTATTAAGAGAGTGCTGTAACAACTGTTAAAGGGTTTATTAAGACAGAGTGTTGTAACAACTGTTAAAAGGGTTTATTCACTGTCGGCGGGACTCCTACGCTTATTTTGTACCTTTCGCATCGGGTTTTTCCAAAGGAATAATGATGAACATTTGGATGCTCTTGTCGCTCACAGTGACGACCTGTTTTATGGTGAGTAAAGTTATTTGTTTTAAATCAAACCCTTATTATGTATTTCGCAAATATTCACACTGCGTTACAAGTTGATTAATCGTGTCCTCGATATAATACGGCTTGATGTTGGTTAGTTGCCTCACGTTTGTATCGTCTAGGAGGATATTTCACTAAAATAAGATACGTGTTATATATTTACCTTGAATATTTCCTGTTCATTGGTCATCGTTGGCCCAATCTATTTAACATGCCTTTGCAATATTTGCTGTTATTCATTCATAAAAAAAACTATAACAATTGATAATAGCCTATGTATAAATCCATAAAATAATTATATTTTAATTATATTAGGCTACTTTGATATAACTAGAAAAAAGGACGAGTGGAACTCTAGTCTGAATGTAGATTAAATATAACCCGCATTAAGATGACTAGAAAACATATTATGACTGGTACGTACCAATTGTTATACTAATTATTATCCAATTACCTCAATATGAAGTGCTTCCAATGGAGTGATAACACATATGTATTGGGCTTATTCTGCTCTGTAGGGACCGTTTCTCTCCAGTACACTGTGCTGACTTGGCCATTGGATACCGGTGCCATTGTATAATCACACTGTATTAGCAGATCATCAATTGTTTCCATATTTGAAACCGATCAGCAGTTTTGCACCTACAGCTGCATAAAGGCACATCGATGTGTTCATTAGCCCCACAGCTTCCCAACCCAGGCTGTTGTATGAACCAAAACAAGGAAGCAATAAAGGCAAGAGCCCTCACATTTATGCTAAGGTGGATGCAGTATTTCTCATCTGTCATCAACTAGCTGCTGACTTATTAAAGGATAAAAAGATTTGTCTATCTGTATGGGTTTGATATCCTTGTTTGTCTGTGCTCTGTCAGTGGGTTCTATGTTTAGAGTAGGGTGTTCTGGCTGTTAATCTATTTATTCTAGTATTGGTGATTGAATAAAGTATTTTTTGGGGGGTTGTTTGTGTAATGCAAGTTTAGTGTTGACTGCCAGGTGTTCCCTCGTGTTGGGTGAGATTTTACTCCACAAAGTCTATTGAGCATTGCAAACAACATGTTGGTTTATAACATTTACATATTTGTAATCTATCTGAATCATTTATTCAGAGCAACCTAGCTGAGGAATACTGATTTAGTGCCTAGCATACCAACCTATTTGTCACCCTTTAGCTCATGGGTTTTTGAATGTTAAAACCAATTGGCCATTATTTTTGCAACCATCTTTTTTTTCGTGAAATTGACACCTAGAAGTGTCATATCACCACCATATCATCACCAACAACCCATCACAGGCTTTTCCAGAGTGCAAAGCAAATAACAAGTAACAGTAATTTCAAAAGAACATTAAGTAATAGGACAAGACTTGCCAGATGTTGCCGATGATGCTGTTATGTTCTCCCACAGTTTGTCACTCAAATTATTTTCTGTCTTTACCACAACTATCAATGGCATCGTTGGAAACCAAATCCACAGTATAAGGACACCCAGAGTTGCAAGGTCTGTGGAAAGAGCTCAAAAAACCTGAATGAAAAAAGTAAATAAATACTATCCTGTCAAATATGGTTTCTCTGGGAGAGGAAAATTCTAATGTGGAGCAGTGATATAGACTGCCCCACCCTCAGTGTGCCGCGGGCTCAATTAAATTAGCAAATGGAAAGTTCTCAGTGAATAAAGCTGGTGGCGGTTAGGCAGTTAGGCAAAGCAGCTGGTCGGTGTGAGGGGAAACTTTGTGAAGTAGACATGCCGTCTGCTTGGTGCATTTTGTCATTGGTTACTAGGTTTCAGTTTCACGAGAGCGTGATTTCTGCCCCGTCGGAACAGTTCTGTCAGGGACTGAGGAAGATGCACAGTTTGTGCTTCTATTGGACACTGTGTGCCGTGCTGAGGTGTTCAAACTGGATGATAAAACTGTGTTGGTTGTAAGACTCACATTTGACTGAGGTGGTTTTAGAGTCAGAGGGCTTTGAGTCAGCGGGAGTATTGTCGATATTATCTATGCTTATACATATATATATATATACATACAGGCAATGCATTGCTAACCTTTACTTGTCTTTTTGTTAGTTTGTGTGGTTTTAATTTAACAGTAGGCTACATTGATTAATCACCACTACTCTGATCTAACATCATAGAGTGAAATGCAACATGAAGGAGCATTCAATAGAATCTCTAATGCAATAATGGTGTGCACACAGCACTGTTTACATATAGTCGTAAAGCATTGTGCACCCCTTCACTGTCTGTTCCCTGATGATAGGTATGACTCCTGCTCGGTGCCTCTTGCCCTGTTTAACTCCCGTGTATGGTCATAGCTTCCTGAAAACAACAACCTCCACTCCAGATGTGTTTGTACTGTACACATGTGCTCGAGCCAGACATTAGTTTCCCTTTTGTCAGCAACTGAGTCTGAGGCGAATGTATGCGTGGGATAGATAGGGTGGAAACGTTTCAGTCAAGAAGACGTTTAATCCACATGTCACCCAGTTTGGTTGACACACAGAAGGGCGGAACTATGACGTTACAGTTTCTCACTAAGTAACAGTACTTATTCCGATTTAATTATGGTGAAATTGCGGTTTTAACATGCTACCCATTATTATTAGAGTGTCCTGGCGCCCTATTGGGTTTGTTGGTTTTATGAAAGGGGATTTGTGTTCTCTTCTGTCTGCGAATCACTTTGGGAATGTATTAAAGAAACAAACTTTTTGTCTCGTCAGCCAGAGTGGTATGATCAGTGCTGTTGCCAAGATGTCAGGCTGTACCAAGGCACTGTGTTCTGAGCCCAACATGCAGGACGGTAGCTTAGCTTATCTTTGTTGTATCTACTTGTGTGTGTGTGTGTGTGTGTATGGGTTGACCGACATGGCACATGGAAGTAAAGTAGATCTATGCGACATCAATATTTATACTGGGTAGCCCACCTCTCCTTCTCTCCTATCTGAACAGCGCAGTTAGAGGATTGGCCTTTTTTCTGTCCACCGAAGCTAGTGTGGAATTGTAAACATACTGTATTCGCGGGGTCAAGTATCTTGTTGTGTTAAGGTTTGACGACGGTTCATAGATTATTTCTTTCGGGGCCTGAGGTTTTTTTCCACTCAGGTCTTGAATCTGAGTTCAAATGGTGCATGTCACTTGTAATCAATGCTTACTACCATGCAATAGGCAGTAGTAGGCAAGTTCCTCACACAGGCCGTGTCATCTTAAACCCGGCTGAAGATGATTTTTTTCATGTCTTTTTTGAGAGCCCTGGTAAGCATGCCGTAGAGGCCCTGCAACCCAACATGTATAATTCAAAGAATTCAACCACACATTTGGGATCCTTTTATAGATTTAAAGCAAGACTGGCTGGGCCGAAAGCCATCTGTACTGAAGGGGAAACAGGTCAAGATGTCCTTCTCGAGGGAGGCTGTATTCCTTCCTGTTCCAGCACTGTATGTTTGGAGTCCATCTAATATGTGTGGACGGGTTTTTATTGTCATGGCTCCTACTCAGATAGGTCTGCTCTGTTGTCTGCTCTCTCCGTCAGTTGGTAATGTTTCTAACCCTGTTGTGGGTTAGGTGGAGGGTCTGCCGGGTGGAGGGCCGGCCGGGTGGAGGGTCTGCCGGGTGGAGGGTCTGCAGGGTGGAGGGTCTGCCGGGTGGAGGGTCTGCCGGGTGGAGGGTCTGCCAGGTGGAGGGTCTGCCGGGTGGAGGGTCTGCCGGGTGGAGGGTCTGCAGGGTGGAGGGTCTGCCGGGTGGAGGGCAGGCCGGGTGGAGGGTCTGCCGGGTGGAGTGTCTGCCGGGTGGTGGGCCGGCCGGGTGGAGGGTCTGCCGAGTGGAGGGTCTGCCGGGTGGAGGGTCTGCCGGGTGGAGGGCTGCAGGGTGGAGGGTCTGCCGGGTGGAGGGCAGGCCGGGTGGAGGGTCTGCCGGGTGGAGTGTCTGCCGGGTGGTGGGCCGGCCGGGTGGAGGGTCTGCCGAGTGGAGGGTCTGCCGGGTGGACGGTCGGGTGCGACAAGCTGTCTGTCGGAGGCTGTAGGAGTGGTTGTGTGTGTGTGCGATGGTGGAAACACTTCAAGAAATACCACAGACTCTCTCTCTCAGACCAAGCTTGGGATTTGGTTTAAGAATTGTGAAAAGCTGTAATTATGATACAGCCTGACTTTAGACAGTAATTGCTAAGTAATCCAGAAGGGATCTCGTGTGCAGACTCCTTTATCATTGGTCGTTGTTTAACTCTGGAAAGATTTCATGTCAGTTCTTAGTTGGTTTTATTATTACCGGTATTAGCTTTACATTAGGTGAACTGAATGGTAATTCAAATACCTCTAATTCCCCATCATGCATTTTTGTAGGATTATAAGATAGCTGTCAAAATGTAGTACTGCTATATATGAACAATACAATAGCATATATTATTTTCCAAGTTAATTCTAAAGACGTGCCGAGAAAAGAAAGCCTACATCCCAAGAAATATGCACGGACAGACTGCACGGACAGACTGCACGGACAGACTGCACGGACCGACTGCACAGACAGACTGCACAGACCGACTGCACAGACCGACTGCACGAGCTTCTTAAACAGCAAGATGAGGCATCATTATCCATCACTTTCACTACTTCTATGGATGTTGCAGAAATGTTATTTGAAGTGGCTACTGAGCAAGACAACGAGGAAACCGATTATATATCTAAAACCTTGATGTAAGTTAGCGTAATAGACAACATTTATAAATGGTCCAATGTTAGGTGCATGCTCCAGTAAAAAAAGTCTGTAAAAAGTTATACTTATACTAAAGGAAATATATACCTAGGTATACTTGATAACTAGCTAAAAATGTATAGTTATGCTTAGTTATACTAACCCAGTCACCCTCCCATATTCACAAGAACATGAATCACAAACAAATCTCTACACACTTAAATTTGGTCAGCGTTGTTTCTTCATACATCTTGTCTAAAACCTCTTTACTTGTTGCAAACAACGCATTAGATTGGTATGATTGGTCATTCCAGAGATCTACTGGATGCATCTGTGATGAAGCGTCCAATGAATTATGACAACACTCCAATGTTTCTGTGTGTATGAATCATACAACTGTCACCGTAACAAGAACATGAAAAAATGTGAATATACCGGTTTTAAAACAAGGACAATCTTATCCGGTTTAGTTGAAACCGAAAGACGCCTGTAGCACAGAAGCACAGCAGATGTTTCCCAAACCTTAATATTTTTTCTTTCAACTGCCGCCAGGAAGACCTCATTGCTGGAAAACCATGTACGGTATACAAACATCCAGTGTTCACTCTCTGGAACCGGTCCTAGCACAACACCTGTGTTTGTGGAACCATATTGCGAATACCAGACATTCCTCCGGCCTGAATGGACCGTATTCATCATGTCAGTGTCTGCTGCAGCTCTGGCGGGGTGCGAACCGCTGTCTTAATAGTTTGGTAATGCTCTTCCTGTGTACTCCTGCGGGTCTGTGACTGTCTGCAGCTGGTTGGATGGCTACTACATCATCTAGATCTGTATTCCAGATGGCGCTCCTATCGAGGGAATTGGGTGCCATGGTGGTCAGGAGAATACAGCAGGTGTAGGTTAATATCACGATAACATCTGTGCTCTCCGGGGCCAGTTTCCCGGCACAGTGGGAGGGGCCTCTGTATGTTTGTGTGCAGGACCACTGTTACTGGGGGGTCTATTTATTTGTATGCTAGTGCACGATAAACGATAAGTTCATACTGCCGAATCAGATGAACCGCCTAGCAACCCACACGATAACTTATGACTCTATTTCTAAGCGTAAACGGTGTTTGTTTTTTCCCGGTTGTTGACGTTTTTTCTAGATCCAATTCTAAAGGTGGTGTCATTAAGTGCGCATTGATGACTGGTGATATAGATGCTTATGTTAGAACTAACAGATTTATAATTATTATTAGTTAATACTATCTCCCTAATATACTTATTTCAAGCTTGATGTTTGATTTGTGTGGTAGCAGGTGAGTTCTGCTTTCATCAGGACTGTAATGCTATTCTTCAGATTACGAGTAAAGGAACCTGGTTAACTACGGCTTTAGTTTCTGCATTAGCAGAAGGATTGGCATCGTTGGATGTGTCTGTCAAACAGGTTAGACACGCCCAAGCCTTCAGGGCCAATAGGTGATCATCATATTGTGATTCCATTCACATCCGGTAGGCATTCACTGCTTTATGTTCCTGGATAATGTAAAAGAGGCTTCAGAGTTCTGGTGATTTTCTCTCTCCTCACCTGAGAACGATCACAGGTGTATAGCTGACACAATGTGTTCCCAATATATTTTCCTGGTAATAGACACTCATTTGTTTGGAATTCTCCACCACCCTGAAGTCGGCCACAAGCCAGGGAACACTGACAGTGTAGTTTGGCTGGCTGGGCTGTTTGGGAGGAACTAAGCAGTGAGTAGGGGAGAAACTAGTAGGGGGTACTGGTATTACCTTTAAAGCTGCAGACCTGGCACTGTCTGAAAGCCCAAACCTTTGCTTCTCCACTACCTGTACAATACCTCGCTTGTCCTGCTGCTTTGGCCAAGGAATGCAAGGCTCACCTCCCATGTGTCAGACAGTCAGTTTTGTAATGAGAGATATTATTCACCACTACTGTATATTATGCTGCTGTTGAAAATACACTTCTCTCGTTCTCTGAAGGGTTACGAGGGGTCACCCTACGAGATCCTGTGTTGACAAACAAAATCCCCATGAATTATGGGATTTAGAAAATGGTTAATTAGAAAGTGTGTGTGTGTGTACATCGACAATTGGTACAGTAAGACTTGAGAACTGCATGTGACCAAATTGTGAAAATCAACACAGTAATCTCTAAACATTTTTATGTGAGGCCTAACCCAAAAGAAGTTTAAAGAATAAATCTTGAATGTCGTTTTAAACACAGGGGCTTTCAGTACTCAGTTGTACTTTGTACACTATCAGGGCCTGACCTGTCAGGGTCTTCAGAATACAGTTATATCTGTATTGATGTTGTACCTACAATATACTCGTTCCCAATGTGAGAAAAACCCATTCTTTTAACAGTGGTTCAACTTTTGCCTTTGTTTTCCAATGAGAAAGAAGCTCCTGGAGCAATCGGCATTGATTTAATCTACCGACCAATCACCTCCCACCACAACCTGCGTGTGTCTTGTGCACTCAAGCACCAAGAGCTAAGCCATAATGTTGTTCTGGGACAACTCAATCTTGAAACTCCACTGACAAAAGGCGGAACAACTCAGTTACCGTTTTAGAACTTGATTTGAATTGTGAGGAAGTAATGTAACTACAGTAGCTAGCTTGTCAGCTAGGCATTTGCATTTAGTGTTGAATAGTACCAGCAGGTTGGTTTTGTTTTGCAATACGACACGGCTGCTTCAGGGCAAACTGGATGTAGTATACATAGGTCCAGGACAGACCACACACTGTTGGGATACAGATGGTTTTAAATCCAGACCACAGCTATTTTAGCACACCCTATGTGTGTTCTGTCTTCACCGTCATGTTGAAATATACCTCAGCCAAATACATTTGAACTCTGTTTTTCACAATTCCTGAGATTTAATCCCAGTAAATATTCCCTGTTTTAGGTCAGTTAAAGAATGTGAAATGTAATAATTATTGTAGAGAATTATTCATTTACATTTTTCACCTTGATCACATTCCCACAGGGTCAGAAGGTTACGTACGCTTAATTAGAATTTGGTAGCATTGACTTCCACAAGCATCCCACACAAGCATCCCGCACAAGCATCCCACACAAGCATCCCGCACAAGCATCCCGCACAAGCATCCCGCACAAGCATCCCGCACAAGCATCCCGCACAAGCATCCCGCACAAGCATACCGCATAAGCATCCCACACAAGCATCCCGCACAAGCATCCCGCACAAGCATCCCGCACAAGCATCCCGCACAAGCATCCCACACAAGCATCCCGCACAAGCATCCCGCACAAGCATCCCACACAAGCATACCGCATAAGCATCCCGCACAAGCATCCCGCACAAGCATCCCGCACAAGCATCCCACACAAGCATCCCGCACAAGCATCCCGCACAAGCATCCCACACAAGCATACCGCATAAGCATCCCGCACAAGCATCCCGCACAAGCATCCCGCACAAGCATCCCGCACAAGCATCCCGCACAAGCATCCCGCACAAGCATCCCGCACAAGCATCCCGCACAAGCATCCCACACAAGCATCCCGCACAAGCATCCCACAATAAATGTATTGATTTGTCACAATCGCTTTCCGGAGTAGTCAAGCAGGTTCTGGAGCAGTTAAGCAAATCTGTGCAAAATACTTTAGAACACAGACTTTTTTTAATGATGGGAAATGAAACTACTGTTACAGTACGGTTTTAAAGTGATTAATTGAAACTCTCGACCGTCCTGTATAAGCGTGGTTAGCTAGGGTTAGCTGGGCACCCAGATTTGGAATCCCCTACTGCTTTCCTGCATCCCTTTCAGAGGCTAACTTTGATCCCAACTTCCTGGATCTTATGATATGTCTGCCGTCTCTATAGGATCGGTTGCCTAGCAATGTGTGTTAACATCCCCTGTGTGGGGTCACACTGTCACAGTTCAGAGACCTTCGGGGAACAACACAATGACACTCGGAACACGTGTACGATACGCAACAATAACATCCTAAAGAGAATGGAAATCTGAGGTTCATCGGTTGCTGTGCCTTCAACTGATTACCTCGGTGAACTCATTTAGAGGTCAAAAGTGAACGTCTTTATCAAGCGGGAAATTCCCTCCTTTTCAGGAATAAGCTTTATTGGGCAATTTGATAAACGTTTTGCTTCAGTGGTTCTGAAAAGACATTGGCCTTGGCCTCTCATTGTGTTGGTTTCCGGCGAAGGAAGGTGTCAGCTTTTTTCTCAGATCGTCCTTGTCTGTCTCTTTTCATCAACAACAAGAAATTTTTAACCTGGCTCCTTACTGTCACCATCTTTGAGCTAAGCACAGAAAGGCACACACACAAAAGCACACACACACACACACACACACACTGCACGGAGGGCTGATCGCTGGCACCTTTGTCAGCTGTGTTGCAGGATCTTTTGTGGGAATTTGGTGAAGCACAGTTGTGTGTGTGTCTGTGTGTGTGTGTGTGCGTGTGGAAACGTCACACGCCTTGGTGAGCATCAGCGGCCGTGAATAGTGGTTTCCATGGGCCCAGGCTATTCGAGGAAGGTGGCACAAGGCGACAGTGGTAGTGTAGAGATTAAAAGAAAGGCAGGGGACTTGGCATAAAGACATGGATCCAGGCTTCAGAGGGGCAAAGAGAAGAGACAGCAGCTCCATCTGCTCTAACGCAGCTTTGTGCCTTCAAAAAGTGTTTAGTCTGTCTGTTTGTTCATTCATCTATTCATTTATATATTAACACAGACATACACACCAGATGGACAGTCACAGCTAGAAAATGGCACCTTAAAAAAGTGTCCCCGAAAGAGTTACATTTTGTTGAATGGTTCTTTATTTTTTGCTCTTCAGTGTTTCATTTGTGTATCAAATAAACAGCACAGATTACTGCTGAAACACGGTCTAAACCGGGGATAATTTGTGTCGGGATCAGGATTTGAAACACGGTCTAAACCGGGGATAATTTGTGCCGGGGATCGGGAATTGAATTTAAGTCTCTTTCTGTCTGTTCCCAGATGTTCACCTCTGCCCAGTCTGATCTGTACCTGGATGACCATTCAGGAGATTACTACGATGATGACGATAACTGGACCTCTGGGTCAGGGTCTGGTGACATAAGTAAGCAATGGTTACCTTCTTTCCAACATGTCAGTGATATATTCTATATCATCCTGTTATCTACATTTAGGAGTTGGAGGAGTTCGTACTAAATCTAAAGATATAAATGTACTGTCGAAGGCATGCACACCACAGCGTGGGGGGTTTTCAAGAGGGAAACATCTCCATCAGATGGTGTCATTACCTGATCAACCAAGAAGGGCACTAAAAGTTGATGTACCCCATTGCTGCCCATTTTCTGTAAATGAACCACATTTTAGTCCACATGAGAAAGGCTGCTTGGCTCCTAAATCCTAAAACCATTGGCCCCCTGGAGTCTCAATCTAGAGTCTGAGCTCAACCATTCCTGGGATTTTTATCCTATAATCCTGTCAGTTTTTAATGTCGCCTGAGATATTCATTCTTTTGCCTTTTTAATTTGTTCCTTCAGAAAGTGACCTTCATGATCCTCTGTCTCACGAAACCATATCCAATATAAGCGTGCAATGTTTGACATTTTTAACGTAATAAAGACAGTTGAAATGTTGGATGTAAATGCTTCCGTGGGCGCTTCTAGGATGTGGAGCTATTTCTTAGATTCTCCATCGAACTGTAATATAATCTAACTATGTGCCATAATGTACTCGCTTCCGGTCCTATTAGGTTTGTATGACTTATTTATCAGTTCCCGATGCAATAAGTATTGCTTCTGTAGGACTATTTATATTGTTAATAACTTCCTTTTTCCCATTTAAATCATGTTAGTGGCTCTCTGCAGTGAATGCCTTTCGACTAACCGATTGATTTGGCCATTCTTCTACGCAGCTTTCAGTGAGGACAATGAGGAAATGGTCAAAGTGAGAAGGGTGTTTTTGACTTCTGAAAATGAGCCATCACAGGACTCCCGACCCGACCTTTCAAACACCGTGGAGGAGACATTTACATTCACTGACCTTAGCACAGAGACAACACAGTTGGAGGTAATCTATGCCTGTTTTGTTTTTTTGCCTGGTTGTCTTGAGTGTGTGCCGAGCTGGTGCTGTGTGTTTATTGCCTTTCACCGCAGCCTGGTGCTCTCTCCCACTATGACATGCCAAGTACTTAGCCACGTTTGGCCATCGAGGAATGCACTTATCGATCATGTTGGGACCGCGAAACCTCAAGCGTTGTGTCAAACTGAACAATCGATGAACGAATGAGAGAATAATGACCATCGCTGGTTAGCTTGATGCGCATGTCTACCTCCTCTAATGGAAGAGACATTATACTGTACATGAATCAATCCGGCCTTAGCGAGAGTACGTGAGCCTGTTGGAGCTATAGTGGGGTGAGCGATGAACTATGGAAGGTGTCTTCTTGTCTCGTTTCAATTTTGTTCCGCTACCGCTCAGCCATAGCTATAGCCATGGTCTGTACTGAAATGCATTGTGTGCATTTGATCAGATTGCCCTACTCTAAAAGCATATGGTAGCCAGCATAGTCAGAAAAAGTGCATGTAAGTATGCCCCAAATTAAAGTGGAATACAAAAATAAATGTCCACATCTAAACTTCAAACTGTCTCCCGTCGACACATTCGAATCAGTACTGACTAGATAACTGCTAGCTACCAGCTCTGTCTCATGTATGTGCCTTTGTATTTACCCTTCTGTTTTTATTAATCATAACAGAAGACATCGAATCATAAGATGATCCAAGTGATTAAATCAAATCTGTATTCATGCTCATGACTTTTCGGAAGGCAAAGAAGTCCCTGCTGATTACCCCTGGAATCCCATTGGTTATTCTCTCTAAGACCCGGTCCCTGCTGATTACCCCTGGAATCCCATTGGTTATTCTCTCTAAGACCCGGTCCCTGATGATTACCCCTGGAATCCCATTGGTTATTCTCTCTAAGACCCGGTCCCAGATGATTACCCCTGGAATCCCATTGGTTATTCTCTCTAAGACCCGGTCCCTGCTGATTACCCCTGGAATCCCATTGGTTATTCTCTCTAAGACCCGGTCCCTGATGATTACCCCTGGAATCCCATTGGTTATTCTCTCTAAGACCCGGTCCCTGATGATTACCCCTGGAATCCCATTGGTTATTCTCTCTAAGACCCGGTCCCTGATGATTACCCCTGGAATCCCATTGGTTATTCTCTCTAAGACCCGGTCCCTGATGATTACCCCTGGAATCCCATTGGTTATTCGCTCTCTCTCTCTGTCTCTCTAAGACCCAGGTCCCTGAAAAGTCTCTTGATGTAAGTGATGAGACAAAAACTGTCAGCGAGCATCCTCCCAGCACCACGAGTTCTGACAAGACAGTGTCCGAAGGGGACTACCCCTACGAGGTACAATCGGAAAACCTCTTCCAGAGGAAGGAAGTGCTAGCAGGTATGTTCTTCAGAGCCATTATGAGTCCTTCACCTCGTTAAAAATTGCTGTTTTGTATTTTATTGTTTACTTAGTGACTTCTTTCGTCTCTTTTTCTAAAAACGAGTAGAATGATCGAAAAAAAATATAAAAAGAGACGCCGCATGATGAGGACAAAAAACAATTCAGGGCCTTACAACTTCTGTAACTTATTAATTATTCAGTATTTTTATAAAAAAAAGCTATATATAAGCAAAGTGATACATTTAAGTACATTTTATATATCATCAGACCAGCAGACAGTAGTGATTGCATATATTTCCGTACTGATCCCATTGGAAATAACAAGATCTGGGGACGTATAGTTATAGGGAACAGCAGATTGTTAGTTAATAAGGTTTATACGTAGTAGCAGCACCAACCATGGGTCTGTCTGTGTTTCTGTTTATATCTGAAACAGGGAAAATCATGTGAAGGGAATTTGGCCTGATTTAGCAGGGAGCTTGATCTGACTGTGTTAGAATTGAAGTTAGAATGGACCTACAGTATTACCTCTACCCAGGTTTCATTGTGTGTTAAAGCCAGACCGATAAGTTTGGCATTCTGATCTATAAGCCTTTTCTGACCTGAATGTCGCCCCCTACCCCACCACATTCCACCTATCCAGCGGTGATAGCTGGTGGGGTTATAGGTTTCCTGTTTGCCATATTCCTAATCCTCCTGCTGGTCTACCGCATGAGGAAGAAGGATGAGGGGAGCTACGACCTGGGAGAGCGTAAGATCCCCAGCTCAGCCTATCAGAAAGCCCCCACCAAGGAGTTCTACGCCTGAACCACCAGCTCAGCCTATCAGAAAGCCCCCACCAAGGAGTTCTACGCCTGAACCACCAGCTCAGCCTATCAGAAAGCCCCCACCAAGGAGTTCTACGTCTGAACCACCAGCTCAGCCTGTCAGAAAGCCCCCACCAAGGTGTTATATGCTTGAACCCAAGTCACTATCAGGAGAAACCCTGAAAGCAACATAAAGACAAAGGCTATGACCAAATTTTACCCTACTCCCTCCACAATGCACACTACTACACAGGCAATAGGGTGCCATTTGGGACGCAGTCCAAACATCTCATATGGCAGTGTCCTCCTTGCATGCTGTTAGTTGAATAGTACTGGATGAGGAAATGTTTATTGGATCTTTTAAACAGAGCAAATACATTATTTGTTTGCTTCATGAGAGCAACAGGGCTTATTTTATAGAAATGTCAGTTTTATGCCCAAGAAATTAAAAGTTTGGCGAGATTTAACTGTAAGACTTTCAACTGTAATGTTGAGATAGTTTTATCTTTCTGATCTCATAGCCGTCTTGTCTCCATTTTAACATGGATGTAAACAACACAATTGGTTATATATATTTTTTTCATTGTCGTTGGGTGAAAATGTTATTACGTGATTCCGTACTACCCAAAGACAGCTGACCAAAGCAGAGCGCATTCCTTTCTAGTAAAGAATTACTGTGATTTCATGCAATTAAATTGGTACTTTTTGAGGAGCACATTGTATGCATTTTATGTTCCTTTTTTTCTTAATATTCAGTGGAATAATCTACCCATATTCAGTAACGTGGGGCAACAGTGTAGCCTAGTAGCTTAGAGAGATTTGTCAGTAAATTCAAGGTTGCTGGTTTAAATCCCTTAGAAAATAAGGTAAAAATCCCATTCGTTCTGTCAATGAGACCATTTACCTTTTTAACTTCCGGGTGGTTGCTATTAAGCTTGTGTTCTGAGCATACTTATCTGGTAAAATAACGTTACATTTTGTCTAATAGTTTATTCAGAGTGTACACCTCTTCGAAACTATTCCAATGGCCAAATCAACATATAAAAGCAGATATGTGTGATTGTAATCTACAGGTTTTATCTGACGTGGGGAATTAATGCAATTGAACACGATCACGTCTGCTCTGAACAACCAGTTTGTTTTTTTACGTTCAACAACATCAGTATTACAGTGGTCCAATATATTACACAGATACGCAAAGGAACACTGGACAAACCTGATGCCGTATATCAGTTGGAAGTAACTGGCCACCTATGTCAAACATCCCTGGTTCCTACCAAGTGTACTACCAAGTGTACTACTGTCTGTCAGAATCCTAGTAGCACACTAGATATGGAACATGGTGCCACTGGAACAAGGACACACTTTATTATTGTCCTGTTCACTTTCTAGCATCTGTAAGGAATTATTAATGTCCACCAGGACAGAGAGAGCATCTTTATGATCATTCGGTTGACGTGTTTTTCTCGTGGCACGTAGGTAGAGGTACAGTACATTCAGTAAGACATTCCTAGGACTTGGAACAGTATTTTTGCCATTTTACTTTGTATAACGATGTCTCCTTATTCTTTTGTTGCCTTTAGTCGTGACTCTTAAGTCAACAGTCTGCATAATTTAATATAATGTATGTATTAATTTATATATAGAACATATTAGAAGTAATACGTTAGTTCAAGTTTCTCAAAAATGTATATTCACAAATGTTTTAAAGCCTCTAAAGTGCCTACAATTCTGAAACACTTTTTTGTTTACTGTTCAAGACAAATTGTCTGTACAGTGGCATAAAGAAACAGTTGGTGTGATCACAAGCACAGGATAGGAATGGCAAGTAGTATTACAAAAGCAGTATTGCATCTTATTATAGGAGACAATGCTAAATAAACAATGTGGATTCATATGATGTGCTTCTTCTTTGGATCAATTGTATTTGTAACTTGCTCAGCTGTGTGTTCTTTGAAATGTGGTCAAACAAACACACAATGAATCACCATTAATTACTTAGATTTACACTCCCAGGATTGTACTAAATGTTATTGTGTGGATGCTGGTACACAAAATGTATGCAAAGTTCACACACAATGTTTCTGTAAAGATATTTTTAAAGCGTTTTTATGCTTTATTTAAGTGATAGGGAAAGTGGAGAAGCTGCAAAGGGCGCAGGTGGAAATTGAATCGAGGGGCCACACGATTTATATTTAAAGGGGCACTGTGTAGAATCCATCCTCAACTTTTTACCAGACATGTTAACAATAGCAACATGTCTTACTGAACAAGATAGGAATAGCAATAGCTAGTCCAGGGTGGTTTCGGGTGGAAAGGAAAATACTGGAAGTGTAGAACTTATAGAAAAACCAGCAAGTAAGTTTGAATGATAATTATCTCTGGCATTAATCCGAACAATTTTGTTGTAAATAAATATTTTCAACATTTATTTTAAACATTAATAGCAGATACAGAAATGTCAGTTGTGCTTGCATGTATGCTATTAGTACAGTACAGATTTTACATATGACCCCTTAAATCAAACAACACAAAAACATGTTGCAGTGTGCCAAATGGCTAAATGCTGCCAAGTGATCCAGCTAAATCAATGTGTCTTCAGTACATCGTCAACCTGAGAAGTAAATTATACTGGCATTTAAAAAATGTGATGTTTGTCAATTAGATTGTTTTCCCAGTTTAGTAATAAACATAAAATTAACCAGGTCCAGGGTTAAGTTTACCAGAAACAACTCGATTTGGTGCCTGGATCTAGGGTTCACTTGTTTTATCTCGAAAACTTGGGACCAGAAAGGATCATCAATAAGGTTCAATCTGCATGTCTATAGAGTTTGTAGGATTTAATTTATTCATAACATACATGTATTCATGTTCATTACACATTGTCAGTGTGAATTCAGTAAAATCACAAATATACTAACATATACTAACAACTAGGCTACACAAATTGCTATTGATTAACTGGTTTGGAGTTGTAAAATGCCACTGTTTATTCTTGACCAGGTTTCTCCAGAAAGAGATGCTGCCTGGTTAAATAAAGATGAAATAAAAAAATACAATCGAATTAATTTAGAACATGGTTAAAAAGGTAATGCCTCCCCGTGGGCATTAAACACGCTCTGAGGCACCTGAATTATTTGTTGTGTGTGTGTGTTTTACCATAAAGCATACCTTATGGAAATCCGTTAGGAAACAGCAGGGAAGCCAATTACAGTGACTGCAAGAACAGAAACGTGGACACCCAGTTATATTTGCAAATGTATTGGTCTAAGATAAGAACAATTTATGTCTTAAGATTTCAAAACGGTCACGACTCAATAAGTGAAAGACATATTTCAACATATATTCGCAGGAGTATGCTTTGTTCAAATGGAGATAGATAGGGTTTGAGTCTGCGATAAGCTTCTGACTAAATGAGCAGTTTGCCTGGTTTGAACACATGCAGAACCAGCACAGGAGCGGAAGACCACAGTCGACCACCCAGTCTAATCACAAACATATAAAAAGGGTCTCTAAGGTCTCACCCATTTCCCCTGCTGAAATCAACATTTTACGTTAATTTAAAAACAAGTACTGATCTTCGAGGGGAACCATCAATACTAATATCAATACCGAATTCTGAAACCACCTGATCGTTGATCAAGTTCTCACAGCTGTTTGTATGAAAGCTATTATAAACGCCATATGATTGTCCTTACGCGGTTGCCGTTTTCGGTAAAATATCCAGGAAGTTGTTTGAAAACTAAATGAATACGTATTAAGCATCATTCAATGTGGCCAGAAGAAAATAATTTTACATTAGAAGCGTGTTTTGTTTTTCTAGACAGTTAAAAGACGTATTTTAAAGTAAGTGTATTTTCCTTTCTGTAAACGGGGTGTATTTTCCAAACAATCGCGTAATAATTCATCACAAATACCAGCACGTCAGCAGCAATGATGCTAAACTTTGTTCTGCTTTTTGCTAGTTAGAAATACATGTGTTTAGTTGGTATGACTGCCAATGTCTGTGTCAATGTCTGTGTCAGTCAAACTGCTGCATCTGAGAAATGTAGGATTCTCAATATAATCTGTCTAGAATGCACACGCCGCGTAGAATATAATTTGTCAGCTCTGCACGAGTTATAAGATAATACCAAAAACATATTTCTCACCAAAACATGACGTTGTGTTGAGTCATTCTCAGTCCGGTACGGTATGCACATGTGTACTAACGAGCACAATACAGCCGATTGGCCACGCACCGGTCACAGGAGTGGGATTATACCTATATTGTTAAATAGGGGACTATTTTGGATATGGATGACACCGATATTTACAACTTCACAACTAGTTAATCACCTCCCTTAATGACATGTAGTTCATCAGCAGTTCATTGCATTCACATATTTGAATGGCCAAGATTATTCACTCCATGTCAAACTCCTAAAAAACTATATTTAACACGGCAGGGAATTTCTATATAATGAAGCGGTAAAACACGGGTTGGGCAACTGCATGCCAGCTATTACTATAATTTTAATTGTAATACTAGAACACTTTTAACATAGTACAGACAGGCTTAAAAGTATTCAGACTCAAAAGATATACTTAGCAAAACTGCATTAATAGAAATTATTATACTTCAATCTTTGAAAAACAGGGGAAAAGGATGTCTGTAAATATTTGCTGCACAACTCCCGCTCGTCGTTGATTAAGTGGATGGTCAGACATAAATAAGGCTCCATATGATACGACGACCACAAGTCAGTGCCAGTGGTTGTTTAATTTGATCTAATTTATTTGAACCATGTCCTTACACAAAAACACATGAATGGCTTTTGTTTTGTTGGTCCACCGCAGACTTTTTTTGTCGTGAGAACAGCCTTTGGAAAATGACTGTAAGTGATGTCTGATTTGTAGTTTTTTTTCTTCAAAGCAATGCTCCACGCTTCACGTGTTTGCGTAGGCCTCATTATTTTGCTTTCCTCATATTACCGAACGTGTCTGGCTTTGAGTTGATATAACAGCTTGCTTTCGTTTCCTCTCTTCCCAACCACTGTCGACCGACATACTTTGCAGATTATTATTTTCTGCTCGTTCTCGGACGAATTAAACCAGAACCATGTCCAAATAATGGAAGTTGCACTGGTCTATTTTTTTTACCAACTCCTCTTCGTTGTGTGTAGCTTTTTCCGATTTTTTTTCGTGAATAAACGTATCACATATCTGTCTACCTTACTGTGTCGGTTCTAGCCTTTGCAGGTTAGTGGGTGGAGTCGAGGCTCCATGATTGGGAGCACCGGTGGCTGGTACATACATGCAGAAGCGAGGAGACCGGGTTGGCCGGTTCTCTCCATGGAGTCCGTTCCTCCATTCCATTTGACCCAGCTGTTTTTAAAGATATTTATTGGGCATTTCTATGCTTTATTAAGTGACCGTAGATAGTACAAGCAGTATATTAGCCTGAATGGACCTGGGTAGAGCCCTGTTTTTCCTGTGTAACCGAGAGTGAACTCTCTAGTGTAGCCCCTATTTATCCCCTTTAAACCCTGCGAGATTGCTCAACAAACCAGATCATGAACTCTGACACATATAGAACCCCATTACAATACTTAGCATTTTCGTCGTCTATCTAACAATATGGTGTGTTAAATCCCAGTTCCTTGTTTATTTACAAGAGCATTAGGGCAAAAAGCCTTTTGTAAAACACAGACTTTAACAACGTTAACCTTAATATTTACATTTTCTTTTCTACAGATGAAAGACGGGCAGACTAAAAAAAGCTACATTTTCTCACTGACTCTCACCATCACATTTCTCCACTGTAGCTGTCTGCCACACAACACAGAAGCAAATACATTTTCGCATAAAGCTGAAGAAATTGCCAGTTATGCGAAAGTAGCTCAGATCATCATTGACCTGGCGGTGCATGGCAAAGCCCAGAACCGCTCCTATGAGAGACTAGCAGAGTTCACTGATTCAATAGGGAATCGGATCAGTGGCTCTAAGAACCTGGACCTGGCCATCAAGTACATGTACAACGCTCTGAGGAAGGACGGGCTTGAGAATGTGCACTTGGAGCCTGTGACAATACCACACTGGGTCCGGGGAGAGGAGAGTGCCATGATGTTGTCTCCACAGAATCGCACTCTGGCCATCCTTGGTCTCGGGAGCAGTGTTGCTACACCCAAAGAAGGTTCGTTAAATGCATTGTCACACTCCCAAGCTGAGGGCGGTAACTGAAGCCACGTTTCAGATACGTCTTTGACTGGCGCAGAGATGCGTGACGTATTGCATTTCCCTGTTGGTCCGCTGTCGTTCAGGCATTGAAGCAGAGGTGCTGGTGGTGGAGTCTTTTGAGGAGCTGAAGAACAGGGCGGTGGAAGCCAGTGGGAAGATTGTGGTGTATAATCAGCCCTTTGTCAGCTATGGGAAGACGGTGCAGTACAGGGAGTTCGGGGCCTCTGAGGCAGCTAAAGTCGGCGCCGTGGCTACTCTCATCCGCTCCATCACACCCTTCTCCATTAACAGGTACTGGATGGGTCATCATTACCCAATTGGTCCCGTTCCATGTACCGCCCTTTGGCTGACTGCCTGTTTGGCACTACACTGTTTCTAACAACTTTTGCGAGTCTCTATATACACTTTGACCCACATTTGTTGTTATTTAATACACAATATACAGTGTAAGAAAAATCACCCTTCGTGGCTTAATATTTTCGCACACTAACTTTTAAGCAGATTATAAAAAATAAATGTCTGCGTTAAGATATGTGCAGATCTTTTCTAGCTGGTCCCTGTGTGTTGCAGTCCTCACACAGGCTGGCAGGACTACCAGGATGGCGTGAAGAAGATCCCCACAGCCTGTATCACGGTGGAGGACGCCGTGATGATGGCCAGGATGGCTCGGAGACACCAGAAGATTGCTGTGCGACTCACCATGGAGGCCCAGACTTTCCCTGACGTTGGCTCCTTCAACACGGTGGCTGAGATCGTCGGCAGCGAGCATCCAGAACAAGTAGGCTACACTAAATTTCTAGTTGGGTACGGGACACCTTCATGTGAATAGCTAGCTGCTCAACCTTTTTATGTGGTTGTTTTTGGGGTTCTAATGCTGATTCTTTGTTGACTAGGGCCACGTGCTGCATAATGCTGGTTAAAGGCAATACTCAATACTGAACATGTAGTGGGTTTTTTCTTTGCTCATGTGAAGGGGTACCAATGCTGACCAATGTTTTGTCAAAAGTCTTCTCTTTGTCAAATGAGCCAAATAGCCTAGCGTCATTCAGAACCGTGAAATTCTCGTGGCCCGACACGTGACGACGTCTACGCAGTGATCATGTTGTCATCCGGTGAAGATTTGTTTTGTGAATATATTGTGCGTGTGCGGGTCTTGGCATGGCTTGCGGTAGAAATCCTTTTAATTGGGGCATCCCAGGTGCAGTGAGGGTTGAATGGGTGTAGACTCAGTTAGAGGTGAGGTAAGAGTAAGTAACTAGATTCACATGGTTTTCACACATGTTCCACGTGTGTGTGTGTGTGTGTGTGTGTGTGTGCATGTGTGTGTGTGCATGTGTGTGTGTGTGTGTGTGTGTGTGTGTGTGCGCTCTGTAAGGTCAGTGAAAGCCTGGAGCTCTCCGCCCCCGGGAGCCAATTAGAAAGCAGGAGCTGTGCTACCATGTCAGACGTATGAAGGGTCATTTGTACAGTTCTGTACAGTTACACAGCATCTGTCCGCTCACTGTCAGCGGTATCCACGGAGCTTCTTATTAGTCGTAGGACACCATTTGTGTCCCAAATGGCTACGTTTCCCCCTTATAGTGCCAACAGGTATCTGGCAAAAGTGCACTGTGTAGTGAATTGGGTGCCATTTGGGAATCAAGCAGTGCCAGAAAAAGTTTTGTCATATCTTCCCATCTCTGCTATAGGTTTGGCTCCTCTATCTAAGGAATTGATCTGTCAACAGGAGGTCTGTGAATTTGTTTGAGTAGGATGTTTATTTGTTAGGTTTGACAAGGAAGTAGGTCACGTTCCAACAAGTTTTTCCAGGTTTTTACCTGCTTTGAAATTAGTACGCCCCCAAATTATTGTGTTCCCAGTAGGGCTAAAACAATTAGTCAACGCTATCCACAAAAACGTATAGACAAATATATTTGTCGTCGACAAGCCGTTTCATCAAATAGGACTATTTTAAGTGCCTGCAATAACGTAATTTGTCCAGAGCATCGCTGTAGCTCCAGACTGTAACACAGCCCTCCCGTATGCAATACAATAAAAGAAAATGTCACTGTACAAACGGAGCAGAACAAGTCCGCGTGTGGGAAAGTCTCACTAATAGTGAACAAAAAAATATGTCATCCGTAATGCGTGCAAGAGGAACTAGCTTTTCATGGGAGCACAACATGCGCGCACTGAAACATTTATAGGGAAACATCCCGAGATTCCCGACACAAGAGGAGATGAAAACAGTGAGAGATGAGTGTGTTGCAGCTGTAACAAATGCAAGCAATGGCCAGTTAGTGACACCAGTTGATAACACCTGCACATTTACTTATCCTTGTCAATGACACTTCCTCACACAGTACTCAATGGTTCTGGTTCTGGTTGTATGCACTTGTGGTTGCATGCAAACTGCATTTTGTTGTGCTGTACTTGTACTGTCCAATGACAATGAAGTTGAATCTAATCTAATTTCATATCGTGGCTTTGTGAAGCTGATTGGAAAACTTGAGGGTGAGCGCTTTTCCATTTATACACCCACGTCAATCTGCTGGGCAACTGTGGTGCAACACTTTAGTTTCCCTATTACGGCTCTTACAATGAAACAATGTAACCTCATAGCCGACACCCAGGATTAATTCCAACAGGACAGCGTGCTGGAACACACTGGATTACATCTATGATGTAATCTCTGATACTGAAAAATATTATCTCTAGAAAATATAATCTCCACCCTTTGGAGATGTCATTCTGTGTACACGTCACTTCACATCGATCTGAACTGAGATCCGCAGTCATCTAAATCCACAGTCATCTTTATTTGTAGTACTATCCATATTTGTGGTACTATTTTTATTTGTAGTACTATTTTATTTTGTAGTACTATTTTATTGGTAATACTATCTTTATATTGTATATTTTGGACTACCATTTCAGTTACTATTCAACTGCAGCTTCATTACATTGTATATTCTTTATTCCTTCCTTCCTGAACCTTATCATGTCCAATGGCTCTGTATCACCACAACAAACTCCCAATAGATTTTGAGTGTGTTATAACCAGAGATGTAGACATCTGTGACAAGCCTGCCTGTTCGTGAGTGCTCGCCCTCTCACCTGACAATCTGTGAAACCATTCGCGGACATCTACAGTCAATCGAGCTCTATGAAAACATGTGCAAATCTGGTCATATTGCATCACCCATGGGGCTTCCAAGCCTCTAGTCAGCCAACAGCACATACAGTGCTCAAACCTAGCCTGTGGTGGACAGCAGGCTGTCCAGTTTATTAAAAAATATCACTAACTAGCTGCGTTCAATCTAGGCATGACTCACAGTGACTGCACATGGAATGTGGGTGTTTTACTGACTTCACTGACGTACTTTCTGTCAGATGTCTGCGTTGGCAGCACTGCTGTGTGACTGAGTGGCTCTGCCTGTTTTAGTCAGCCTGTCATGTGATAGGGAGAAGTAGTCGACTCATGTGATTCTCTGCTGGGAAATGATTTCAGCAACAAAATATTCTAAGAGGAGCAAAACAAAACTGATTTTTAAGACTACACATCAATGACCTGTGGTGAATGTGACTGTACTGCACTAACAATTATGCAATAATATGAATATTCAATTAATTTGAATTGGCAATTTCTAAATTGTTTGCCGAATAATGTCGTACATTTTTGTTCAACAAATGTTTCCACATTTGTTATTATTTGAAATGCTACATTCTTGTTAGAATTTGGCCAGTAAATCATGATCATTTTAATTTGACGGTATTGTTAAATTAGGATTTCTCATATCGCATATCTAAAAAGCGATATCAACTATAAGTGTCTAAAGACACGTCGAAGAGCCAAAACATTATGACCATTATATGCAAATGAAGGCACAAACCCACGACAAGGTGTTGGGTACCAAAGGCTCATAGATGTTAATGGGCAAGAAGAAGAAGGGTATGCCATCTGGTCCGAACAGACATAAGGTGTGCTGTGGCACAAATCGCAGAGGCTTTTATTGATGATTACGGGAGGAATGTGTCACAACACACTGTATTGCAGCCTGCTGTGGGCTACATAGACGCATAGCGCTTAGAGTGCCAATAATGACCCGTGCCTGACCCGGGTCTGAAAGCACCTATAATGGGCCGGCACGGGTCAGAACTGGACCTTGGAGCAGTGGAACAAAGTTGAAGGCTGTATACCTGTGTGCCAATTACCTGGGGAAGTGACGGCACCAGGATGAGTTGCGGGAAGGCAACACGCCGGTGGAGGGATGATGTATCTGGGCAATGGGATGATGTATCTGGGCAATGGGATGATGTATCTGGGCAATGGGATGATGTATCTGGGCAATGGGATGATGTATCTGGGCAATGGGATGATGTATCTGGGCAATGAAGACAACACATTTTTTCTCACACTTCTGCTCCACTCTATTTCGTATGGACTTGGTCACAGCCAAATATAATTGTAATTGCTCTGGTGATGGGGTTGATGAAGACTGTGCTCCCTCCCTCATTGTTCCGCTCCTCACATCACACAGACGGACACCGTCCTTCATCTGCTGCAATTACGGAGGGAAGAGGGACGACTCCTCTTCCACAGTCTCCCTCTACGACTCCATGTCTCCACTGCTGTGTTCAATCACAGCTACTGCCCAGATCACAGCTAGTTCGAGAGGAGATCTATACAGGTGTATTAGGTCTATACAGGAGATCTATACAGGTGTATAAGGTCTATACAGGAGATCTATACAGGTGGATTAGGTCTATACAAGAGATCTATACAGGTGTATAAGGTCTATACAGGAGATCTATACAGGTGTATTAGGTCTATACAAGAGATCTATACAGGTGTATAAGGTCTATACAGGAGATCTATACAGGTGTATTAGGTCTATACAGGAGATCTATACAGGTGTATAAGGTCTATACAAGAGATCTATACAGGTGTATAAGGTCTATACAAGAGATCTATACAGGTGTATAAGGTCTATACAAGAGATCTATACAGGTGTATTAGGTCTATACAGGAGATCTATACAGGTGTATTAGGTCTATACAGGAGATCTCTACAGGTGTATTAGGTCTATACAGGAGATCTATACAGGTGTATTAGGTCTATATCTATACAGGTGTATTAGGTCTATACAGGTGTAGATCAAGAGATATACAGGTGTATAAGGTCTATACAGGAGATCTATACAGGTGTATTAGGTCTATACAAGAGATCTATACAGGTGTATAAGGTCTATACAAGAGATCTATACAGGTGTATAAGGTCTATACAGGAGATCTATACAGGTGTATAAGGTCTATACAGGAGATCTATAAAAGGTGTATTAGGTCTATACAAGAGATCTATACAGGTGTATTAGGTCTATACAGGAGATCTATACAGGTGTATAAGGTCTATACAGGAGATCTATACAGGTGTATAAGGTCTATACAGGAGATCTATAAAAGGTGTATTAGGTCTATACAAGAGATCTATACAGGTGTATTAGGTCTATACAGGTGATCTATACAGGTGTATAAGGTCTATACTGGAGATCTATACAGGTGTATAAGGTCTATACAAGAGATCTATACAGGTGTATAAGGTCTATACAGGAGATCTATACAGGTGTATTAGGTCTATACAGGAGATCTATACAGGTGTATTAGGTCTATACAGGAGATCTATACAGGTGTATAAGGTCTATACAGGAGATCTATACAGGTGTATTAGGTCTATACAGGAGATCTATACAGGTGTATTAGGTCTATACAGGAGATCTCTACAGGTGTATTAGGTCTATACAGGAGATCTATACAGGTGTATAAGGTCTATACAGGAGATCTATAAAAGGTGTATTAGGTCTATACAGGAGATCTATACAGGTGGCTGCTCACTCACAGGTTTCCACAGGGACGTCTCAGGTTGGGAGGATTACTACTGAATCCCCAATGCCTTCTTCTTCCTGTTATCTTCAACCAGGTGCCAGAAGAACCTTGCAAAAATAAAAGTTGATGGTGAGGCCCAGCCCCCAGATTACACCCTAAACGAGGCCCAGCCCCCAGACTACACCCTAAACGAGGCCCAGCCCCCAGATCACACCCTAAACGAGGCCCAGCCCCCAGATCACACCCTAAACGAGGCCCAGCCCCCAGATCACGCCCTGATCGAGGCCCAGCCCCCAGATCACACCCTTAACGAGGCCCAGCCCCCAGACTACACCCTAAACGAGGCCCGCCCAGCCCCCAGATTACACCCTAAACGAGGCCCAGCGCCCAGATTACACCCTAAACAAGGCCCAGCCCCCAGATTACACCCTAAACAAAGCCCAACCCCCAGATCACACCCTTAACAAGGCCCAGCCCCCAGATCACGCCCTAAACAAGGCCCAGCCCCCAGATCACGCCCTAAACAAGGCCCAGCCCCCAGATCACGTCCTAAACGTGGCACAGACCCCAGAAAACACATTACATCAGGACCTTGTGAATGGAGATGAAAAAAACTGCTTACAATAACACTAGTGTGGCGATTATTGTACCTGTCAAGGTACTGACATAACAGATATTTAAGAGGATTGAAAAGTTAGATTCACTACTAGTTTAATTATTTCTATATGTGCTGGTGCACAGGTAAATAATTAGTTGTATACGCTTGTATAGGTGCATCAAGAGTCTTGTTGAATTAAAATTAAGTTTATTTTCAAACATGTAGCTGTTTCTTTTCATGCAAGTGTTCTCATGTCCTATAAGCCAATTTCCTCTGGAGGCTTTGAAGCGGTGTGTTTTCTGGGTCAAAGAAGTGGTTGTGCTGTAATGATGCCTGATTCCCATGACGATGCCACCCACCTGTGCCCCAAACTCCAGCCTCTCCATTTGTCCCCTTTCAGCCTTTTCTAACCAGCTTACTCCTGTATAGGTTTCAGTATGTATGGCTCTCTAGCAAAAGGTGTTCAAAAAAGTATCAAAATCTCTACAGGCAGTACCTCTCCCCGATCTGTCAAATAATCTGTAAAAATCTGAAACCGATCTTTAATCAGTACAACCGTTTTCAGCTGTGCTAACACAATGCAAAATGTTTTTCTAATGTTCTATTAGCCTTTTTAAATAATAAACTTAGATTGGCAAACGTTGTATATAGATAGATTTGCAAATGCTCGTCTGTAGATTAAATGCAGCAGCAGTCTAACGACTAGCTCTACACACAGGCAAGAGTATATTGATTAGGAATCGTTAAGGCAATTTCACTGAACATCAAATTCAATCTTTGATTTTGACATGTGGCTGTTTCCTAAAATAAGGTTAAAGTAATGAAACTCATCTAATACCGGTTAGATTTGATCAAACGAGATTTGCTTTTCCTCACACGACCTGAACATTTGGACCGTGACAATATTTGTCAAATAAATACTGTTTCCTCTCTAAGATAAATGTGGGCTTTGCCTCTCACACAAGTACGCACGCCGGCAGAGTCTGAAAGCAGGTCAGTCGCAGGTTGGCTAACCCTCTGTCGATGGGCTGCTGTCCACTGGGATTCAGTCTGCCATAACAACTCATTCCCTCCACTGTGCAACGCAGCACCAGAATAGCGCAGAATCAGGTCGCGGACCATGAATGGTATCTATGGATACTAGCAGAAAGTCCCCAAAGGGAAAAACCCCGGCTCATCTGACACTCCATTCATTGCATGGTCGGTCAAATCTTCAAAGAATCTGAAAAACGCAAACTGACCCGGGGTCCGTTTGCATTCGGGCCCGTCGTGTTCGTAGAGAGCCGGCGACTGCAAATCTGCGACGTCCTGGCCGCCACCAGGGCTTGGTTAAGCTCCGCTGAGGGCGCGACCCAAATGGCGCCCTAATATGATCTGTGAAGTGCACACATTAAAGCATGGTCCCTAAGGACTCTGTAGGTACCTGGTGCTCTACGCCGGGAATAGGGTGTGTCCAGGTCAAATAAGGCGCCAGAGGTTCATCGTTCCCGTCATGTTGAGAAGTAGAGTGGTCCTCAGCGAGCTCGTTTCCCACCCTACCGGCGTTTATTTACCCAGAAGCATGACTTTAGTTCTGATGCTCTCTGGGCCAAGACGTCGCCTGGGCCCACCTGCATTTGTACCTTCTCCTCAACCTGGTTCTGGTACAACCCAGTGTCACCCCGAGCCTTGGTTCTGTGGTTCTAAACATTTTTCTGTCTCCTTCCCGGCACAAAGCGGCTGTAACCTTCATGGCTTTAGCTGAGGTTGATTATGTCTGCTGATTTATGTGTCAGAGCCTGCCGGGGCGAACGGGAGTTTATCCGCTCTTCGCTCGGCATCTTTGTCACTCAGACTGGGGTTGCTTTTTTACATGAACCCGTGTCAACGTGCGGTTCAGAGGAATCGTCTTGTAAAGCTGACACTTCTAGGATAAGGCTATGCTGGGATCATGGATATCCCTGCTCATTTATAACGAGCTTTAGGCCGAGTGGTTGTGAAAACGCATGGAAAAATCTGTTTTCATTTGTTTGGTTGAGCGGTAATAGAAAGTATGTAATACCATGTAAAATGAAAACTGTTCAAGCTACGAAATAACATGATTCCACAACTGATAAGATTAGACTTGCGAGGAACATGTGTACTGCAGGTGAGTAAGTAAGAAAACCACTGAAAAGTTTAGCCTAGGAACGCTGATAAAGACGGAACACAACAGAAGAACCCATAGTTCATGGTCACTGGGATATTATGGGCTGGTCACCTGGCCACCTATTGAGTCAACCAAAAGAAACTGGACAAGACCAGGAGATGGGGAGAGCAAGTAACATTCGGTAGACTTCTGGTAACCATCTGGTAAACATCCGATAAATATCCGGTAACCATGAGGGATTAAATTAAATTAGTGTGGTTCGTGGCCCTCAATTACAGGCGTGGCTGTGTTTAAAACGGAGAAAAATGTAATGTACTCTTAGAACAGAGTGGACATGACGGAGTCGTCGATCAGATCTGTGAGGAAAGGATTATTTTGGGATTATTTTTCTACACAAAAAAATTTACACAATTATTTAATGACATTTTGATGGTAATCAAACATGTATTCAAATCGTTTGATTTGTATAATTCAATCAGTATGAACAATGTGCATTGCTCCGATTAACAAAGTACACATTCGATTTTGAATTCGCACACGGTCTCTGATTCGATAATCGGGTCACGTGACCACGCCAGTTAATAACCGCCGGCCGACATATCTGATGAGTGAATGTTATCCTGAAGTGCTTCATCTGTGACGCGTCTCTTGAGATGAGCACCGGCTCACTGCGCCCAGCTCTCGGTCTGCCTCGTCAGGTCCACGGAATGGGTCCTGTGTAAATTCAGTGAACAAGCGTTACGAGCAAACATAACCTTGAGTCTGAGGGTGCCCAGATGACACACTGTGTTTCTTTACAGTGCTCTAATTTCCACCATGAGGCAGGAGACCAGACTGACAGTGTACTAAACCACAGAGTGAACGGGAAGGCTGGTGGTATTCTGCCCGATTTATTATTTATTATTATGTCCTGTTCCCTAGGTCACGGGAAGCCTCTTCAAACATCAGTCAGGGTTTTGGCAAGCCGTCTCCACAGACAATGACTCTGCAGTCACATCCATCAGCTCGACTGTTTCTGTGATATAAAGTAATAGGAGCGAGTGCTGCTTGTATCTCCGGGACGTGATGGATCGGCCCAGATAAATTCCTCGCTCAGATTAGTTTGAGGTGCCGTACGTTTTTTTTTACCGGTCACACCTGTGACTTGGTCCTTCAAGTGACGGACGCAAGTTTTTTCTGTAGCGATCTAGGACACGCCCCGCTAACTGCAGAAAATCACTGTGGACTATATGTGCATTGTCGCAGACTGTTATCGCGTATACTTTGGTTTCTTTTTAAATGTTCCGGTGTGTTTACCCGACTGCGACGCTGAAGAACAGTGTTTGTGTACTCGCATCTTGAACATGAGCCGAGCTGACGTCCTGTGTTGCTGACATTATGTGGCATGCTGAACGCTAGCGATCAACCGGAGTTCGTGGGCCACTGGGCAAATGCCTGTCCCCTATCTCCTGCCCCCCTATCTCCTGCCCCCTTGTGAATCCTAGGTGTTACACAGAGGACAGTTTTTGCTGTAAGGGGGTATGAGCTAGGCGTTATAGTGTGCCGTGTGTAACACCTAATTCTTACCACACTCAGCAGAAACTCTCCTCTGTATTAGTCCTATCCCATATTAGCTGCTAAAACTCTCCTCCATATTAGTCATATCCTCTGTCAGCTGCTAAAACTCTCCCATGTATTTTCCAACATTCCTGTAGATTATAGCAAAAAATAAAATATCTAAAAATATAGATCTTAAAACACACGCAGGGCGAACAGACAATGTTTAATTAACTAACTGAAATAAACCAAGACAGAAATAAATTCACCAAACAGAACAAACAAAACTAAAAGACAGACAAGACACAATTCGGGAACTTAAATTCGGTCATTGATGAGGGGAAACGGGTGTCTGTGAAGAAGTGAGGATTCAACGTTATGTGGAACAGCGATTCTCTATATTCGCAGGAAATTGAACATGCAAAATCGTTGACCTCATTTCCTGTCATTCACCCAAATGGTATGATTCAGTCTCGAGGTCCATAGTCTATTTTTATTTACAGATGACTACCGCCAAAACTGACACTACGATTCTTATTTACTCAAGTTTATGTAATATGTCACGAAGAGGTATGGCTTTCTGTTTAACAGTTTGGAAATTAAAGCATGTTAAAGACGCATACACAATTTAGACTGGTCTGGTTTAGACCTGTATTAGCAGGTATGTGTTATTAGAAACGCAACAGTAATCCCCGGTTTGTTTTGTATTCCCCTAGTGCTGTGTTTCTTATCCTCCCACCAAGACATTTAAAAATGTTCATGTTTAAACTCTAACCTGGCATAGACTTTTTCCTAATTAAATCAGGTGGGCCATCTTTGGATTAAAGCACCAATGTGTTTTGTTTCTATAAACCCTGCTCTTGGTTTTTTAAGGGACACATTTAAGAAACAGGGGTGCATATGATTCAATTCACCACAGCTAATGTGTAAATAAGCTAATTGATCTGTTGATTGATTGATTCAATTATTCACAGCTAATGTGTAACTAAGCTAATTGATCTGTTGATTGATTGATTCAATTCATCACAGCTAATGTGTAACTAAGCTAATTGATCATTTGAGTGATGTATTCAATTATTCACAGATAGAATATTGAAAGAATATTGAATGTATTCAACTTTGTAATGTGAAAAATACAACGTTGGAGAGGTTGCAGAATAATCAGAAGTAACGAGGCACGAGAGGGTGTGATTTTTGGTCAATATACCACAGCTAAGGGTATTTTTTTGGCACATTGCATATACCGTAAAACCATAGGTGCCTTATTGCCATTATAAACTGGTGAATGCAGTTAGAACTGTAAAGGTTTTTAGCCTGTTGTGTAAACTTATCAAATACCTACTACAACATTACTGTTTTCAGAGTTGAAACCACCCTATTTTTTAAATAGTACTAAGGCATTTGTGATGGGTAGTTTCTGACACCAAACAGTTAGAATTCTTAGAGAAGGCTACACATATTTCGGCCGTTCACAGAAGCTTCAAAAAGCTATGATGCTGTCATTACGGAAGACTAAACATTAATAGAAAGTTGGCTCGCTGCCACGGCCTTCTAAATAATACAGAAGTAACAAAAAAAGAAACATGCCATGTGGCTCTCTTAGGCTAGATGTAGAAACCCTGGGCAAATCCCTAGACATTTGAAGAAATGTTTCACACAAATGGACATTTATTTAATCCAGTCTCCTTTTTCCTGGCCCTTATCTTTTTATGTATTAATGGTAGAAGTTCAGTTTGTTTGTGTTTGTAGTTTTCATTTATTTAATCCTGTTCCACCTACTAACCCTGACGGTCCAGGAACCCCAGACTGGGAGAATGTTGAAGCAGAACACTGCGGCAGCAGATATGAGAGCTAGCATAACGAACACTGCGGCAGCAGATATGAGAGCTAGCATAACGAACACTGCGGCAGCAGATATGAGAGCTAGCATAACGAACACTGCGGCAGCAGATATGAGAGCTAGCATAACGAACACTGCGGCAGCAGATATGAGAGCTAGCATAACGAACACTGCGGCAGCAGATATGAGAGCTAGCATAACGAACACTGCGGCAGTAGATATGAGAGCTAGCATAACGAACACTGCGGCAGCAGATATGAGAGCTAGCATAACGAACACTGCGGCAGCAGATATGAGAGCTAGCATAACGAACACTGCGGCAGCAGATATGAGAGCTAGCATAACGAACACTGCGGCAGCAGATATGACAGCTAGCATAACGAACACTGCGGCAGCAGATATGAGAGCTAGCATAACGAACCTAGCTCACGATTGGAGATGAGGGTGGGATATGACTGAATGATTTATTTGACTGATGTGGTGGATGACTATAAGCAGTTCAGTATTCACAATTAAAAGGCCAGCTTCCACAAACTGTTTTAACAGTGTTTTTGTATGTCATACACATCGGCATGGTAACAAAGGTCTTTGCTATCGTAAAAAACAAAGTGAAGAAATGATGGTCCTTTGCGTTTGATTTCACACTCTAGTTTTGAGAGTACATGTTTGTCCGGGTGATGGCAATATGATATGGATTACTCATTATTTCCGGGTTGGGGTACTCACATATTCAAGCCAGTTTCTTAAAGGCTTTATTCTCACTTGCCACTATTATGTCCTGACGATACAAACAGAGTCCTGTTTAAAGTCTGCCTCGTTGTCTTTTTGCCCCGGAAACCGAGACTATATTGTATATGACCGCCTACTTCTGAGGTATTTTGGTTCAGGGACGGGCTGAAGAATGGTTAAAGGGGATATATATAACACATGGCACCCACTTAGAGATTGGGGGTTGTCTGGTTTATGAAACTCCCGACCCCCTCCCTAACTCTGTATGACGCTTCATTCCTCACAGAAAACATCTGGAAAAGTTTGTTCCAAAACCTCTTTTTCTTATAATAACCATTACAGTGAAATCACAGTGGTGGTGGGTGTTTTTTTATCAGTCTTTTTTGTGTTTCTAATTATTCTTGCCGTATGCACTTTAGTAATCCTAGATTCCTAGTCATTCATTGTAGTCTATCCTACAAAGATCAGATTGAAGTAGTGTACTATGTTTACTGTTGGGAATAGGGTACCATTTGGGACACTCCTTACTGAAATATATTTATCTTTAGCCCAGATTTTCTGTTTTGTCATTCTTGCTTTGAAAGGTAGCCTATTGTCTGTCTGTTATTGCTAATAACTGGAGCCTGTCTGTAATGTAACAGTAATACTGACCTCAGGTCTGCTGTCTGTCTGTAATGTAACATTAACACTGACCTCAGGTCTGCTGTCTGTCTGTAATGTAACAGAAATACTGACCTCAGGTCTGTTGTCTGTCTGTAATGTAACAGTAATACTGACCTCAGGTCTGTATGTCTGTAATGTAACAGTAATACTGACCTCAGGTCTGCTGTCTGTCTGTAATGTAACATTAACACTGACCTCAGGTCTGCTGTCTGTCTGTAATGTAACAGAAATACTGACCTCAGGTCTGTTGTCTGTCTGTAATGTAACAGTAATACTGACCTCAGGTCTGTATGTCTGTAATGTAACAGTAATACTGACCTCAGGTCTGCTGTCTGTCTGTTATGTAACATTAACACTGACCTCAGGTCATCCCCTGTCAGGTGGTGCTTCTCAGTGGGCATCTGGACAGCTGGGACGTGGGCCAGGGTGCCATGGATGATGCTGGTGGAGCCCTAATCTCCTGGGAGGCCCTGTCTCTGCTTAAAGACCTGGGTAAGAACCCAGACCTGCCCGGCTACTGAAAATGCGTCCAAGGCTGACATTATTGTAATGTGATAACGATTTGCATCGACTGTTGATATTGGTGTTTCTGGTCAACTGTCACTTGTTCCACTCGATGTCTAATTTGACATGAGTCTGTGGACTGAAGCCTGGCAGAATGCCTGCCTGTCAATCCCTAATGAATAAGTCTGAGTTATTGCAATTGCACTGGGATACAAGCGCACGGCGTAGGAAGGACATTTATTTAACAAAAATGTCACTATAAATAAAAAACTCTAACCAACCAAACAAAGACTGACAAGATGCGCTGGGAAATGAGAAATGTAGATGATGACAGTGATTGGGGAGTCAGGTGAGGACAACAGAAAGAACGAAACAAGTATCCATGATCCAAAGGGAGAGAGGGCGTTGTATCTCACGGGCACGGCGATCATGCCGTATCAGAACGTGAGAGCAATGGAACTCTCTAGAAATGTGGTTCTAGTCACTGCCGATATCTGCTGTTTGGCAGTTGGCACGTAACTTGCAACAAACTTGTCTTGACCTTTTAACTAGTCCCCTGTGCGGCACTCTCAAAGTCACACTGAACTATTACCTAATGCTTCACTGGAGTCTTCATGAGCACTCGAACTTCATTCTGAAGCACCCCAGTTTCTAACCGTAGACCTAACGTTTACATTGGGTTGACATGAATCACGTTTTGTTGTGTCGGGGTTTTGTTGTGTGTTGTGGGGATTTTGTTGTGTGTTGTGTGTGTGTGGGTTTTGTGGTGCGTTGTGCGTGTGTGCGGGTTTTGTTGTGTGTGTGGGTTTTGTTGTGTGTGTGTGTGTGTGTGTGTGGGTTTTATTGTGTGAGTTTTGTTGTGTGTTGTGGGGTTTTTGTTGTGTGTTGTATGTGTGGGTTTTATAGTGCGTTGTGTGTGTGTGTGCGGGTTTTGTTGTGTTGTGTGTGTGTGGAGTTTGTTGTGTGCGTGATGGTAGTAGCCCAAAGCCATGCCTGAGGGGGTCCAGGAAATCGCTCCTGAAATGGAACGCTGGCTTATTTGCACCACCCATGAGGCCTTCATAAGTGAAGGATAGATAAGAGACAGTGGTCACCTTGGTGCTACTGGAGAGATGCTTTTTCGGCTGCTATTTAGGGAAAACACAGACTGTGGGCAAACGGAGGCTTACAGTCCCTGGCTGCTCAGTTATTAAAAAGAGCTTATCATCTCTTATCAACAATTTTATCACAATATTTTTCTCTTTATAGTCCAGTACTGTGGTCCAGGGCCCACAAGTACACTATTAATGGAATATGGAGTTTGAGTTTGTGACTCAGCAGTAGTTAATTCAGAGTTTGTGACTCAGCCGTTGTATAGTCAGAGTTTGTGACTCAATCGTAGTAAATTCACAGTTTGTGACTTAGCCCTAGTAAAGTCAGTTTGTGACTCAGCCCAAGTATAGCGAGAGTTTTTGTTTGTTTTTCATTGAATGTCCTCTGTGTCCCACGGTATGTAGCCTTGGGTTGTCATTGAATAACATACAGGCTAGCTAACTCAGTGTAGTAGGGGCTTGTCATTCCAATGAATGTTGGAAATGTTGACCAGAGTGTGCAGAAAATTAATTTCTGCTGAATGTATGGAATACTAAAAAAGCTGTAGGGCTGGTTGTTTGTTATGTGAAGGAAAGGAAATCAATTTATTGCAATGCTCTCTTTTTATTGCTTTGGTAAAACGGTTGTGGCGCATATTTGAATTATGAGTTTGTTTCTTAGGTCTGCGTCCCAGAAGAACCCTACGGACAGTCATGTGGTCTGCTGAAGAACAGGGAGGAGTGGGAGCGCAACAGTACTTCCAGCTTCACAAGGTTCATTTCTTTATGGTGCATCTTGTTCTTTTCTATTGCCAATCGACGTGTACATTCTTTTAACACAATTGTAAGTACAGTGGATATAAAAGGTTGACACACCCCTGTTAACCTAGTTGCATAAGTGTGCACACCCTTAAACTAATGCTTTGTTGAAGCACTGTTTGATTTTTTTTTTGATTTTTGGGTTTTTACTTTTTGGGTAGTCCATTAGCATGGCACATCTTGACTTGGCAATATTTGCCCACTCTTATTTGCAAAAGTGCTCCAAATCTGTCAGATTGCGAGGACATACTACGACAGGACTACTGTGCAAGCCCTGTTTAGACCACCCCCACAGATGTTTAATTGGACTCAGGTCTGGGCTCTAGCTGGGCCATTCCAAAATGTTAACCTTCTTTTGGTGAAGCCATGCTTTTGTGGTTTTGGATGTGTGCTTTGGGTCGTGTGCTGTAAGGTGTGCTTCCTCTTCAGTTTTCAAAAGGAAGACTGAAGGGTTTGTGCCAAAATTGTCTGGTATTTGGAACTGTTCATAATTCCCTCCACCCACACTAAGGCCCCGGTTTCAGCTGAAGAAAAACATCCCCAAAGCATGATGCTGCCACCACCATGATTCACTGTGGGCATGGTGTTCTTTGTGTGATGTGCTGTTCATGTGCATGGTGTTGTTTTTGCACCAAACATACCTTTTGGAGTTATGGTCAAAAAGTTCAACAGGGGTTCCATCAGACAATAACACATTTTCCCACATGCTTTTGGGAGACTTGATGTTGTTTTTGCAACCTTCTGCCAGGCTTGGATGTTTTTCTTTATAAGAAAAGGCTTCTGTCTCACCCTAGCCCATAGCCCATGCATATGAAGAATAATGGAGATTGTCCCAAGTAGCACACAGCCAGTGCTTGTCAGAAATTCTTGCAGCTCTTTTACTATTGCTGTAGGCCTCTTGGAAGCCTCCCTGACCAGTTTTCTTCTCGTCTTTTCATCAATTCTCGAGGTACTTTCTGTTCGTGTTAATGTCTCTGTGCCATATTTTCTCCACTTGATGATGACTGTCTTTATTGTGTTCAATGGTATATCTAATACCTAATTCTTTCATACCCTCCTCCTGACTGATATATATTAAACAATGAGATCCCTCTGTTAATGCAGAGCTTATTCAGATTGTGTGTAATGCCATAATACTCTCAATTTCTGGTGGCTTTTTAAGATCAAGATCCATTTTTCTTTGCGAATCAACATGTGGTGGGAACTGGCTTCATTCTGAGCGATACACAGCAATTTGTGTTAGTCTGATCTACTATAAACGATGTGTGGTGAGGTTTTGAACTGTTTGAGTCAGAATGGAGCACAAACCGCACTGTAAATGCCAACATCCTGAGAGCCGTGTGGTTAATGTGTATGTTATCTTGAACATAATCACGATGGTTAGAGGGGCAAATAGGGTTCACATACTGACCAGCAACACATTGTCTGTAACATAATCACATGGCTGTAGTGTGGGTGAAGCCAACTGCAGAGCCGGATCGTATATTTGTGGTATTTATTTGATATAAAACAAAGTGTGCAAAACAAGCGACTTACAAAATAACAAACACATCGATATATATATATTTCCGAACAACAATCTCTCACCGCTAACTGGCGCTAAGGTAGATTGTGACATTGGAATAAAGGAGACTACCACCACATCCAGTGAATTGGAAAGTACTACTAATCATCTAACTGAGGACTGGTGTGCACAAAAAAAAACTAAACCACCCAACCGGAACAAGCCTTGTGCATCCCACTAAAAGACCACAATAAATACTACTTAATCTAGTACAACTCACGGTATATAAACTACTGACTGGGTACGACCACAATAAATACTCTCTAATCTAGTACAGAACATGGTATATAAACTACTGACTGGGTACGACCACAATCAATACTATCTTATCTGCTACTGGTTACATTTGTGACACAAAAAGTTCTATACCACTATAACACTATACTATACCACTATCAAAGTGGAATCCGCATAAAATACAGTGCAGTCAACTGTTGTTGTAAAGAGACAGTATATGCACTCTCAGTGGCAGAAGCAGTAAATGTCACGTCTGTCCAAGTTTTCCCTAGATGAGCATCTTGATATTTGGGGGATTTTAACTGTAAATGTACAACATAATGTATTCCTGTAGTCCTCAGACACAATTCAGAAAATGAATCTAACCTCATTATCACCGGGGGAAAGTGATTTATTATCTCAACCCCACCCTGTCACGGTTTTTGTGAGGTGCCAAGGAAGGATAAAGCCAGGCGAAAGACTGACAGCTGGTGAGGTGGTTTTTAAATTCACACAAAACAAGCACTCCAAATAGTAATATAGAAAACATGTAACGAAGTACATGTAATACATGTAGCTCTCAACAATAGAGAACACGCAACATGTAGCAATTCTACTCAAAGACACGACCAAACACAGAGAACAGAGGGGATGGACACCAGGTGTGCGTAATGACGAGACAAGACAATGTGGTGATGGGATGAGCGATGTGGCTAGAGGACGACCGCCGAACACACGGTTTCTTTCTGCAAACCCACCCACCTACAGAGAAATATTTTTACACCACCACCACCCACCTACATACATTTATTTCCACAGGCCCACCCAGCTACATAGATTTATGTTGCCCACAAAACAACATCGTTTTTTTCCTGACATAAAAACATCTACACAATTTTTACTTTTACTTTACAATCATTTCATTTCGAGTCATGTTTTTTAACCATATCACGTTACAATCGCTGACAGAACAGTGAGTTGTGACAATAAAATGTATTACTAGTAAACGAATAGCACATGCCTTTCAAAGATTTAAAAAAAAAAACCTGGCCCACACAACCCAACATCTGATTTTAACCCAGACTTTAACCTGGTCCACACTACCCAACATCTAATTTTAACCCAGACATTACTCTGGCCCGCACACCACCACCCAACATCTGCTCACAATCTAAGTGCCTTTGCTCTCATATGAAACTACCAGTGGCTCCCCCATCCCTAACACAACACTTGGCATGTGCCAGTACCGTTAAACGTGGTTGCTCTCACCTTCTTCCCTGTAAAACCATCCCTTCACCCGGACCTCTTGGAAAAACGTCAGGTCAATTTCCAACCTCCCATTTAAACGTCCTGGCCTTGATCCAAACCTGACGGAACGTCTGCTCTGTTCACCCCTGTCCAGATATTTGGGTCAAAATCAGACGCAGGACAGTTTTGGAAGCATCAAGATGCGTTAGACACATTAGATGAACAACTCCAGTCATCTTCCCTGTCATAGACACTCACACTTTCCCCCTCTCCTAAGTCATCACCAACCAGGTTGTCACATTTGACCCTGCTCTCTCGCTTAATGCCCACGTTTATTATGGCTGTAGTACTTAAAAAAGGCTCCTCCTGGTCTACATTTTCCTATTTGGCATGACGCCTGCATACCTGTCTGGTCTGCTGTTCCTCCATGCACAGTAGCACTGTATATTTAAGCCACACCAACCGGCTTTACAAAGCCAGGACCCAGTCTCCAGGAAATGTATGGTTAAGCAATGGACAATGGACTACTGTGCCTTGTCCTCCTGTGCACCCCATCTGCACTGACACTCGCATGCCTACGTGCTTCTTTCAGCTGTGTCCTCTCACTTCCCCACACCTCCTCTCCTCCAGGAGAACATCTCCAACTTTGACCTTGTGATGGAGTCTGACATGGGAACCTTCACGCCCCAGGGGCTGCAGTTCACGGGCAGTACCCAGGCCAGGGCTATCATGGCTGAAGTTGTGAAGCTACTGAAGCCCATCAACACCACCAACCTGGAGGAACACGCAGAGGGAACAGATATACAGATGTGGATGGATGCTGGGGTGCCAGGTATGTAGACTACTGTTTATTGTCAGACTTCATAACCAGGAGTCAGGTATGTAGACTACCTTTAATAGTCTGACTTCATAACCAGGAGTTAGGTATGTGGACTACTGTTTATTGTCTGACTTCATAACCAGGAGACAGGTATGTAGACTACTGTTTATTGTCAGACTTCACCAGGAGTCTGGTATGTGGACTAGTTTATTGTCTGACTTCATAACCAGGAGTCAGGTATGTGGACTACTGTTTATTGTCTGACTTCATAACCAGGAGTCAGGTATGTAGACTACCTTAATAGTCTGACTTCATAACCAGAAGTCAGGTATGTGGACTACTGTTTATTGTCTGACTTCATAACCAGGAGACAGGTATGTAGACTACTGTTTATTGTCTGACTTCATAACCAGGAGTCAGGTATGTAGACTACCTTTTATAGCCTGACTTCATAACCAAAAAGTCAGGTATGTAGACTACTGTTTATTGTCAGACTTCATAACCAGGAGTCTGGTATGTAGACTACTGTTTATTGTCAGACTTCATAACCAGGAGTCAGGTATGTAGACTACCTTTAATAGTCTGACTTCATAACCAGGAGTCAGGTATGTGGACTACTGTTTATTGTCTGACTTCATAACCAGGAGACAGGTATGTAGACTACTGTTTATTGTCTGACTTCATAACCAGGAGTCAGGTATGTAGACTACCTTTAATAGTCTGACTTCATAACCAGAAGTCAGGTATGTGGACTACTGTTTATTGTCTGACTTCATAACCAGGAGACAGGTATGTAGACTACTGTTTATTGTCTGACTTCATAACCAGGAGTCAGGTATGTAGACTACCTTTTATAGCCTGACTTCATAACCAAAAGTCAGGTATGTAGACTACCTTTTATAGTCTGACTTCATAACCAGGAGTCTGGTATGTAGACTACTTTTTATTGTCTGACTTCATACCCAGGAGTCTGTTATGTAGACTACCTTTTATAGTCTGACTTCATAACCAGGAGTCTGGTATGTAGACTACTTTTTATTGTCTGATTGAGTAACCAGGAGTTTAGTCTGTAGAATACCCATTATCTGTGTCTGGCTAGGACTTCCATTTGTCAAAGACTATAGCACCATATACAAGGACTGTATTATTTGTTGTAAAAGTTTTCAGAAATATCCGTCTCTCTGTGGGTTCCCAAAAGTAATTTCATTGAATGTTCCATCTGTGGGTTCCATCTTGTCTTTTTCTGTGAACTTTGTTCAATCTTGAATTTTGTTGCTTTTTATGGAAATTGACGTCAGGTCTCCTTGATGTTCACACCCATGTTGTTCTCACGTCAACCCGAGCAGATGTGACCTTTAAATAGGAATCCATCTCGTTGTTTAAACTAATTCAGATATTCATTTCCACATGGTCTCTCTTGTCATTTCGGGGGAAGTCAAGGAAGTGCATTATATAGAAATATGCTGTGTCGTGCCCTAAAAACAGGACACACAGGGACCAGGACTCATTAAACCGAACAAAGTGTGTGTGTGTGTGTGTTTGTGTGTGTGTGTGTTTGTGTGTGTGTGAGACAATGACCTAGTTAATGTACTCGGGTTTTATCAAACACAGTTTTAGAGAGCTGTTTTAAAGTCCTTAAAAGCTAAAGGTGATGAATGTCAACAAACAACAACGCTAATTAGAAACCACTAGAGGGAGAATATATTTACAAGATGTTTAGCAAAATCGTCAAATTGTTTGTATAATTTATGACCCACAGATGGACTATCCTACATCAGCACTTCTATCCAGGAACCCATTTCTAGATTCAGGCCTCTAAAGTGGTCCTATATTTAGTTTAGATAACTGACTGTGAGTCTACTTTACTCACCATCAGTACAGGCAATGGGCTTTATACTTTACACTTAAATATCTTAACACAGAGCCAGTGTTAACTGACTGTGAATACAGGTGTGCTATCTTCACACTGTGTTAGCACAGCTGTATTCACACTCAGGTATCTTCACAGGGACACTGTGTTAGCACAGCTGTATTCACACTCAGGTGTCTTCACAGGGACACTGTGTTAGCACAGCTGTATTCACAGTCAGGTATCTTCACACGGACACTGTGTTAGCACACCTGTATTCACACTCAGGTATCTTCACAGGGACACTGTGTTAGCACAGCTGTATTCACAGTCAGGTATCTTCACACGGACACTGTGTTAGCACACCTGTATTCACAGTCAGGTATCTTCACATGGACACTGTGTTAGCACAGCTGTATTCACAGTCAGGTATCTTCACACAGACACTGTGTTAGCACACCTGTATTCACAGTCAGGTATCTTCACATGGGCACTGTGTTAGCACACCTGTATTCACAGTCAGGTATCTTCACATGGGCACTGTGTTAGCACAGCTGTATTCACAGTCAGGTATCTTCACACGGACACTGTGTTAGCACAGCTGTATTCACAGTCAGGTATCTTCACACGGACACTGTGTTAGCACAGCTGTATTCACAGTCAGGTATCTTCACACGGACACTGTGTTAGCACACCTGTATTCACAGTCAGGTATCTTCACACGGACACTGTGTTAGCACACCTGTATTCACAGTCAGGTATCTTCACACGGACACTGTGTTAGCACAGCTGTATTCACAGTCAGGTATCTTCACATGGACACTGTTAGCACAGCTGTATTCACAGTCAGGTATCTTAACATGGACACTGTGTTAGCACACCTGTATTCACAGTCAGGTATCTTCACAGGGACACTGTGTTAGCACAGCTGTATTCACACTCAGGTATCTTCACATGGACACTGTGTTAGCACACCTGTATTCACAGTCAGGTATCTTCACATGGACACTGTGTTAGCTCACCTGTATGAACACCTTTTAACAGCCTTTTAGAGTGCAGGACATGTCTCAGGAACGTGCGGATTTTATATCATTGGATCAGCAACCATCTGACTGGATGAAAGGTGGAACCTGTACAGGACCTGAACACTGTCTGAGAATTCAAAGAGCCACAACGTTAAACAAATGAATCACCGGCGCAGCTGTCCAAACACCTCAGTCTCATTTCAGTATTGGCCACGGGCTGTGTCTGCCTCCCAAACGTAGTGTACTATCTAGGGAACAGGGTAGCATTTGGGATTCACACTATATATGAAATGTCCCTCCATCCGTAACGACAGACATTTCTTGATATTTCCAGAGAGGAAGGCGTTTTCCCTCTTATACGGTTATGATGGTGCACATCATTGGCACATTTCTCCTGGAGGTATTTATATGCTGAATGTAGACAAACAGGTGTCTCCGTTTCCATTGCGTTTCATTCTACAGACGGTTTATTGTGTTGGATTTTTCCCACTCTAGTCTTGGCATGCTCGCTGTAGCTTAATGCTTCCACACACAGACGATGGAAGCAGGGGTTTTAAAACACTTCATGCCATTTCAGGTCAATGACCCTCTTATGTTGGGCCCAGGGACGGGTGTTCTGTTTAGTTGACTTATTTTTACAAATATATTTTAGCCTGTACGTATACATCTGTCCACCTGTTATATCGTTATTTTTATGGTTTTCTCCAGAACTATTGTCACACTCGGCGGAGAGCAGAAAACTATAAAAATGTGTCTGTGTGGTTTGTCAGCTTTATCTCCAAATTTTCTTTACTGTTTATAAGAAGAAATATGTTGATTTATTTGGAAAATGCATAGTTTTACCCACAACCATGCTATGATTATTTAACTTATTATGGGGAATGAATTCTGAAGTTGAAGTCAATTGAATCTGTGATAATTCTGCTCAGAAAGAGTGTTTTGGCCCCACAGTGCTGAGGACGGTTACATAAGTAAATCATTCTCCAAGAATCTCAGTATAAGATTGTCAAAAATTTGTTTGAGTTTTAATATCACCAAACCTCCAAAAGTACAATGTGAAGTCATCTCCATGGCAACAAGCATTTCTCTAATGGTAATTTCTCAGATTTTAAGAATTTAATGTCATTTAGTTAATATAACTCATTACAACATGTCCACTGTCATCCCATAACCCATTTCTCAATATATGTCAAACAAACAAATACTGTAAAAATGTATTAAATGGATCAAATTTCTCGCCCAGTTGTTGTGCTATTAGATTACCACAGATGCAAGGGACATTTCTTCATCTAAAAGAATGCTAGGGTGAGAAGATTTTCTGTTTCCATCTGGAAACTGTACAGGTACCTCGAGTTAGCACTAACTGCAACCAGACATGGTCGCTCCTAACACATTCGCTTGAAGAAGGAAAAAGGGGAACGTCACTTACGGGTTTTGTAATCAACTCTGGTTTGGTTCCGTAAACAGTCGACATGGTCACATGTTATGTGATTAGAATCTCATCACTCCATCAGGCTTTCACATTGTTCTTCCATCAACAGCCATAAACAACTGTGTTCTCTCTGTTCTCCAGGAGCCAGCCTGCACGTTGCCGACAGCAGATACTTCTGGTTCCACCACACGGACGGAGACACCATGTCAGTCCAGAACCCATTAGAGATGAACTTGTGCTCAGCCCTGTGGGCGGTTGTAGCCTACGTAGTGGCTGACCTGGAGGAGATGCTGCCCAGGTAGTCTACTCTGATACTGTCCCAAATGGCATCCTATCCCCTACGTAGTGGCTGACCTGGAGGAGATGCTGCCCAGGTAGTCTATTCTGATACTGTCCCAAATGGCATCCTATTCCCTACGTAGTGGCTGACCTGGAGGAGATCTTGCCCAGGTAGTCTATTAGACATACATGCAACCTTAGTTGCAGACCAGGTACACCCCTTCAACCAACAAGATATTAGCCAGGTGGTCATAATGTTTTGTCTAATTGGTGTAACTCTATGCGTTTAAAGTTATTTTTGTCCGCTAGAAAGGCCCGCTTGTCGTAAACAACCTTTGCAAATTTTTACTCTGCTGTAGTTTAGATGCAGTGTGTCATTGTGTATAAAAACAACACAATGTACCGTATTGAATGACCTTATCATTATCATGACCGTACCAGTAAACGTCTATATTTTATAATGTTCACTTATACTGTATCCTCAGGGTTGACTGTTGTGATTATGTCTGTATCTGCCAATAAAGTTGGGTATTTTATTTACACACTTGAACCATTGTCTTTTTTTAATGCCTCATATATAGATGGGCTTTATGGGATAAACAATCGATTGAGAATCTATTTCCAGTGAACAGATCTGATGCGTTGCCTGAAACAACTGATTCATTTTTTTTTATTGTTTTCCTCAACATTTTCAGGTTGTTTAAAAAAAAAAAAATTCTGGCATTTTAATGTGTTAAGTATAAACCAAGTGGCAACCTTCCGGTCTCTCTCCTGAAACCAATAAGGAAGTGAGTTAAACTGCAATTCATTGACTGGCCGCTTGAGGCTGGCTCCAGAAGTGAGTCAAATCTGTATCTCCCCCATGTTAAAATGATAAACTTTACAGCAGAAAAAAACATGTTTACAGCCTGGTTCTCTATTTGGATTTGGTCTATACAGCTAATTTTGCCCTTCATAACAACTGTGAGGGGGGTGAATTTTTTTATAACTCATCCGTTTAGTTGATTAATATTTAAAGTTCTGCATAATTAATGGTGTGTCCAGCGGATTCCCGCATTACCGGATGCCTGCATTTTCATAAATAGCGTAACATTTATTAACACTGACTATATTTGGAAGTATTTTTGACATGTCCTAAAAGATATGTGTAAGAAATTAGCCTATAATAACTCAGTAAACAGCATCCAGACTCCTCAGCTCCATCCACGTACCGCCTCTTTGACCATTTTCGTTTATCCGGGAGTGACGCGCTGCCAAGATGGCGACGGTCGGCTATGCCCACTTTAGGCTTCAAAAACGGTCTTCAGAAACCTACGGGTGACGTCACGTATACTACGTCCATATCTTTATACAGTCTATGGTATAAACACAGAGAGGAAAAAAGAAAGCACTGGTCAGGATTTACTCCAATGTCTAGAAAAACAACAACATTTTGCCACAATATGTGTTTGACCAGACACTCAGTGTGGTTTGTTTTGCATGGTTTGCTTGGATACGGGATGTGCGTCTGTGGTCCTGTGACTGGGGCCTGGTGACAGGCTGCTCTCAGGACGGACAACAGGAACTTGTTCTACATCTTTATGACTTCCTTTACCCCCACCAGACCTAGGAGAGCCGTGGATGAACCAGACTAATACAGATGTCCACTGTCAGGTTTTAGTCACTCGTCGATTCATGTAAGACAGATTTATTTGGTTCTTTCCGTCTACTACATTCAGTTCTCCCAGCTGTTTTCTGGTTTATTAGGCTGTATATTTTCCCCAGACAGGGTGGTTAAGACATTTTTACACCATGTTAGTTTAGTCTAGATGAAGGAGACTATACGAGGCCAGATTTGCGTAGGAGATATTTACATTGTGTAAACGTGTGAAACTTTTAACTGTCGCACATCACCTTCTTGAGGTAATGTAGCCTTCTTTCCTGTCATGTGTACTTCATTGCTACTGAGGTCTGAAGATGATCTCTCTCACAGTGTGGAGTGGAATGAGCACATTTGGTAAAAATAATCTCACACACGTCACAAGTAAAGCTATCACCAGCCACAGGACAGAAGACCTCAGAGCTGTGCTTACATGTGTTACATCCACATCTAGTAAACATAAAAAATATAATTTGTTATCTCGACAAATTGTTGTAGTCTTAACAGGATTTTAGTTTCCCTTGTATGCACTAAATGGGCTCCAGGCAAAGCCCCTCTCTCTCCATCTATCTCTCCACCTGTCCCTCAATCTCTCTCTCCATCTCTGTCTATCTCTCTGTCTATCTCTCCATCGCTCTTCAGTTCTCTACATCTATTTCTATCCATCTCTCTCCATCTCCTTTCAGGTCATTGCCCAGAGTAAAACAGGACTTTTGAATTACCATCAGGACTCCCTAAGGCCTGGTGATGCAAGAGTCCTGCTCTGCATTTGTAATGTCAAGGCCATGCATGGCTTATGTTGTGGTGCCTTAACGGATGTATGTGGAGCACTCTGTGGTGGACCCAACTGAACACTGCTAGGGTTAGCATTAGAATCACTCTTGCCTTAACATTAACTTGTAGCATTTCCAGACCCATGTTCACATGCTGCTGTATCCAGTAATCCACTGGCACTGGGAGAGTCTTGTAGTGTTTTCCGGGGGATGGTGTTTACACGCACGACAGACATCCAGAGACGTCATCTTCACATTCTCTTTCGGTTTGTCCAGGTTGGGGGACGTAGAAGAAGCCTGAGTTGAATGCCTCATCCACAGACCTGTTTTACCTGTACTGTAGATGGGCCCACAGACCTGTTTTACCTGTACTGTAGATGGGCCCACAGACCTGTTTTACCTGTACTGTAGATGGGCCCACAGACCTGTTTTACCTGTACTGTAGATGGGCCCACAGACCTGTTTTACCTGTACTGTAGATGGGCCCACAGACCTGTTTTACCTGTACTGTAGATGGGCCCACAGACCTGTTTTACCTGTACTGTAGATGGGCCCACAGACCTGTTTTACCTGTACTGTAGATGGGCCCACAGACCTGTTTTACCTGTACTGTAGATGGGCCCACAGACCTGTTTTACCTGTACTGTAGATGGGTTTGTTAGTCCAGACAGGACACCCGTTTTATCTGTACTGGAACAACAATGATTTGAAACATACTCCTAACAGACAAAGCTGACAAAAAGATTGCATCTTATATTGAAGCCTATTAGCCAGGGAGGTTATCTTTTGCAATGTGGCTCCAGTTTAATTCTGCAATGAATGTATATGGATACGTACTCTGTATTGCGTTTTTTTGTGTGTGAGAGAAGATACAAAAAAATGTTTGTGTGTATCAAAAGCATTGTCGTTTCTTTGAAAACATACACCTACTAGAATAATACAGGAATTCATATATGTATTGTATCACAATAAGATATTTAGATTGTGTTTTTTTATGGTGTCTGACTGGATCTTTTCACTCAAACGTTTGCTTTATTTGAACACACATCCTGTGTTATAAGTCTAGCAGGCCAATGTTTGTTCCGTTCAGGAAATAAACACAACCTAACCTGTCCTACTCAGGTCAAGTTGTTGCATACAAAGGGGCCCAGACCTGCCTTGAAAGCATTCAACCATTTATTTGACTTGTACAAAGAAAACCTCCAGACACCTAGCAAATGTAATCTCATTGTTTACTTAACATCCCCCAAACATTTCAGAACTGTTTTTCCTGTATGTGATCTAGAGGTATAGCAGAGGTTCATAAAAATGTCAAGCTCCTCTGGCCTAAATTCGTCCGTATCTGACCCACATTTTTCTTATGATTAGAATCATAACGTGTACATTAGAATCATTAGGTGTACATTAGAATCATTAGGTGTACATTAGAATCATAACGTGTACATTAGAATCATTAGGTGTACATTAGAATCATTAGGTGTACATTAGAATCATTAGGTGTACATTAGAATCATAAGGTGTACATTAGAATCATTAGGTGTACATTAGAATCATTAGGTGTACATTAGAATCATTAGGTGTACATTAGAATCATTAGGTGTACATTAGAATCATTAGGTGTACATTAGAATCATTAGGTGTACATTAGAATCATTAGGTGTACATTAGAATCATTAGGTGTACATTAGAATCATTAGGTGTACATTAGAATCATTAGGTGTACATTAGAATCATTAGGTGTACATTAGAATCATAACGTGTACATTAGAATCATAACGTGTACATTAGAATCATTAGGTTTACATTAGAATCATAACGTGTAGATTAGAATCATAAAGTGCAGATTAGAATCATAATGTGTAGATTAGAATCATAAAGTGCAGATTAGAATCATAACATGCACATTAGAATCATAAGGTGTACATTAGAATTAGGCGCACCAGAACAGGTGCAAATTATTATAAATTATAAGAGAGTACATTTGAATGGTCCAGCCTTCCCTAAAGACTTGAAACTTGGTCTGGTTACGTCTTCACCATATGGTAGTGTGGTAACAAATCACGGCAAGATCAAAAGTCCTGTCTGAGGCCCTCAGAAGAACCATTATTGATGTCCGTGTGCTTTCAGACATTGCCTTTGAACAGAAGAACCTCACACTAACCATAAAGTATTAGAGTTTGTGGCTGCCTTGGGGCCTAGCCTACTTGCCATAACTTAACCGTGATCCTGTCAAAAGGAAACGGCGAAATCAAACCTGGGTATGCATTTCTGTTTGTTTGTTTGTCAACCTCATTGTGGAAGTCTGTAACAGGCACTCGTTAATGATAGATGACAACAGTGTTACGTTTGAATAAAACGGTGGCATTGACAGCATGAAAGTCGCGAGAGAAAACACGAGAGATCTGCAACACGGATAAAAATCCGCTTTGAAGAAATGTGTCGCTGTCTGCCGATGCCACAACAACCAAATGCTCTTCTGTCTGACCAGAGTGCAGCAGGGTTTTTAATGGAGTGGGGGCCAAAAATCCAAGGACTTTGGGATAGATTCTACAATTTTCTGGTTCTCCACTAAAGAGATGAGAAAACATTTCTCCCTGTGATAAATGTCATGGCATATCATTTTTATGTTCAAGGTGGTGGAGAACACGATTTCAGGCGGCGCTCAGGAACATCCAACTGTTTGTGCAATTGAGATCAGACCGAGGCCATGGTGAGACGTCATCGGGTTGAGCAATCCTTGTTGCCCAAGCTCCTTTCGAATGTGACGTAACCATCACGCTTCATCGCTGACACCTCTTCTTCTGGCGGTGTACGCCTAACCAATGGGAAGTTCTGGACCTAGCGTGGCCACCCAGAGAGGTAAAGCTTCAACCAGCCCTCTTGTTCTCATGAATCACCTCTCATCTCTGAATGACCCCCTGGACTCACTCTGTGTACAGACCCATGATTCAGGGATCCTTTATCTATCCACGTTTGCTCCGGGTTTGGGTTATCCAAATATTTTCGCCCTCACAGAGAATGCGTCCCGATCTCTGCATTGGCAGATATTGCGGCAGAAGCCGTAAACCATAAGCATGCTTCGAGTAGGGAAGCTTATCCGCCTAAGTAGTCACAGGAGAGGTATTTAGTCGGCCCGGCCAGAGGAGAGCAGCTGAAAGCTATTAGTCAAGTTAGTACGTGTCAACACCACCGGTGATGTCACCGTTCGTCAGCCAATCAGTGGTTGTGAAATAAGAGATGTCCCGTAGTCTGCCCACTCCTCCCCTGACTCCCGATCACTGTGTGTACGTCTGCCATAACATTGCATTCCCGTACTGAGTAATAGGGAAGCTCAGGTGACGAAGCCTTCTGAGTGATTCCGACAGGCGAGGAGCCAGGCCTCCGTCTCTTGTCCTGTAGCTCTAACGGCATCCAGTTGATTGATCACGGCAATAAAGGAATGTGGAAACGAAGGCCCCCGGATCTAGATGTGTTGGAGGGAGATTTGCTGGAATTTGATGAGAGCATTGATTGGATTCATCTGTCCTGTTCAGCACTATAACAACGCGGCATTTTCAGTCGTATTATCGGCCAACTGTTCATGGCCCTCTGGTCATGTATGTAAAACGTTTTCAGCATTTGTTAGTCTTCTCCAGCGTGGCATTCTGTGCCTCCTCCCATTTCTCTTTTTAACCGTAGTATTTACAACCGAACCCTTTGTACAACAGAGATGTGCCTCGGAGAGCTACATCGGATAGAAGCCACCTGAAGGGAATCCATATGTACTGAAAACTATGGAATGTTTCTGATGGGAAGCAAATGCTACTCTGTTCCCTAGAGGCTACAGTAGGTCTCCACAGATCCCCAAAGGCCTGGGTTGAAGGTAGGGAAGGACGTAGGGAATAGCATGCCATTTCTTGCATCGAAGAAATCTTACCCCGATTCACGAGTGGAACAGGATCTGTAGAGGATCTGGTAAACATATAAGATGTGCCATTGTTCTGTAGAGGGACAGTCCTCTAGTGGAGGGAATGAAGACCAGCTCTGGGAATGGGCTTAACAGAGTCTAGAGAGGGTTATCGACAGGCAGGCAATCAAACACCACGTGTATGTTTGGTTTAGTGTTGCCGCGCAACAAGTGTGGACAGATGTGTGAACTGAACGAGGCTTATGTGTCAACTGATCTTTCTGTTTGTCTCCACCACTGTCACGCTCTGGATGTTCTTCTCTTTACCCGTATAGAATACTGTTTCACAAGCAGCCGTCATATATATTTTCTCCCAGAGACACTGGGTTGTTGAAACCCTGATTGCCGCTTGACTGAAATTGATGGAATATGACACTGTATACCACAGGTATGACATAGGTTACTTTCAGCTGTTCTAATTGCCTTGGAAACTAGTTTATGTTTGCTATAGGGTACCTCAGGGACTTGTGGGATATGATCAAAAAGGGCTGTATCCAGGCATTCTGTGTTGCCTAGGAACAGCTATTTGCTGGGGTGTATTGGCCATACACCACATCCCCTTTTGCCTAGTTACTGAATTTTAATAAAGCCAGGAAATCATTGCAATGTGGGGACACTCCGATTTGGTGAAACAATCTGTCCTCCATGACAGAACTCATCTCCTTAGCAACAATACTAGTTAAACCGCACAAATGATCTACTGCAGAGGTCAACTGACCGATAATGTCCGTCTCCCCCAAGTGATACGTGTAGGTCTTGACAAAACAGATGCTAGTGTGTAGATAGGTAGCTTAACTGTTTTTTCAACGTGGTAAAAAAAATAGAATCACAAGGAGCTCGTTCTATGTGTTGCAGTGATAAAGATCCAAATATCCTGCTTCCAATATTCCCAAGTTCCACCAGAGATCTAAGAACAGTCCGTACCCGTCTACCAAGAATGAGGACCAGAAAAAAAACAGGAAATGAAATGAGGAGTAGATGTAAATCCTTATTGGGTAACTGAGATGTTGCTTTGCAAGTGTTAATATTTGGTTTTGTCCTCATAGGCCTCAGATTATTTAGTTCATGCTTTTATACCAAGCCGCTAACCTGTGCATACACCTACCTGTTCCAGGGTATGAAAACACATTTCCTGGCATTGGCCACACCTGATGTCAATATCCGCAGTGACTTTTAAACCCACTAAGTACCAGTAGAGGTCCAGATTAAGTCCATTTGATGCCATGTTAAAGCGCCTGGCATGCATTGCTGTGTAGCTTTTAGAAGGGTTTCTTTTTCCAGCCCACAAATTTGTGGGAGAGAAAACCAGTAATCTATCAGGACAGGACATGCCCTAGGCCATATGGAATGATGTCATAGTTTGGATCTTCTACTAGGCCATATGGAATGATGTCATAGTTTGGATCTTCTACTAGGCCATATGGAATGATGTCATAGTTTGGATCTTCTACTAGGCCATATGGAATGATGTCATAGTTTGGATCTTCTCCTAGGCCATATGAGATGATGTCATAGTTTGGATCTTCTACTAGGCCATATGGAATGATGTCATAGTTTGGATCTTCTCCTAGGCCATATGAGATGATGTCATAGTTTGGATCTTCTCCTAGGCCATATGGAATGATGTCATAGTATGAATCTTCTACTAGGCCATATGGAATGATGTCATAGTTTGGATATCTTCTACTAGGCCATATGGAATGATGTCATAGTTTGGATCTTCTACTAGGCCATATGGAATGATGTCATAGTATGGATCTTCTACTAGGCCATATGGAATGATGTCATAGTATGGATCTTCTACTAGGCCATATGGAATGATGTCATAGTATGGATCTTCTACTAGGCCATATGGAATGATGTCATAGTTTGGATCTTCTACTAGGCCATATGGAATGATGTCATAGTATGGATCTTCTACTAGGCCATATGGAAATATGTCAGAGCTTAGGTATTGTTTTATGTTATAAGGAAATATGTCAGAGCTTGGGTCTTTTCCTTAGACTTATCTGTCTGCTGAATTGGATTAAGATTTGAGTGCAAATCCATGTCTAAATTGCCCAAAATGTTAAATGTATTTGATGCAGTTCTAAATGAAAATGTATGTTTCTGTCATGCTGGACATGACAAAAACATGTACACAGAATAGGAAACTGGTTTTCACAGTATATAATAACCTAAGAGAATGCTTTAGCATTTGCCTTTTAAAAGCTATAAGTAATCAGGATGTTTATGGGATTGAAAATGTACATTGAACATTACATGTTGGATCTCGGTAATTACCCTTCGATGTAGACAGGCTAACGAATCAGGTCTCAATTCTAATCAAACCAGCATTCGGTCTGTGTCTGCACTGCATCGCAGTTCGGAAGCAAACTCTCTGAAAGAGTTGCATAATTAATACAAAACCATACCTCAGACCCATGAAGTATGAATCACAACATCATAATAGAGGTTGTTATGGCAGCATACTGGGTCAGCGATTTTAATCATGGACTATAGTGGGCTATAAAAATAAGGTTTGTAGTATTAAACTGGCTAAATGTTCCATTCATAGGAAATTCTTCAATACATAATAATTATGAGGGTGTTAAATGTGTTAATTTGCTTTTTTTTATCATTTAAAGGTTAAATTATATATATAATTGTACAATTTCCTACAAAAAAAATCTAAATTAAATAAGTGAAATCTCAAGTGGAAGTGGGCTTGGAACTGTATACATTTTAGATGTGGGACCAGCTTTTAACGAAGTGATTAAACTTTTGTTTTAAACCGGACCAGGACCATCTGTGATTTCTCTGAGAGAGTCAGGAAGGCCAGTCCAGGGTGGAGGTGCCAGGAGGCCCCAGGAGGCCCCAGGAGGTGCCAGGAGGCCCCAGGAGCGGGGTCAATACATTCAAGGCCTTTTAAATGTATCTTGTAGTTGGACAGCAGCTACTACCACAATTTGAGGTTGACAATTATTTTGCTATATCACATGTCTGTTATTTTCTCGTGTATGTCCTGAAATACATTTCTCCCTGACCAAAATGGTTGCCATTACGAGCCATTCTGGAAACTTGAGGTATCATGACTAGCCTCTCTCGTATCTTATAACCAAATATAACGAAAGACGAGACCACAAAACTGATCTCTAAGCTAAAGCAACCCGATGCAAGGCTGAAACAATGTTACTTTGTTTACTCAAGTAGCACGACATACCTTTTTATTTTAGGCTGTTCTATAGTAATGTCTGCCTGATTTTATAGTTGTGACAAAAAGCACTTTTATAATGAAGATAACTTTACTGTATAATCCATTGTTCCATCATTTTTTCCACCTAAGAAGAATATTGACCATAACAAGTGCTATTTATGTTGGTTCTGAGGTTGTGCAATTCAACAGCATGAGGTATATAATAGAGAGGGTTTGTGTTTCCAAGTGAGAGTAGTAGGTTTGATATGGAATCTTTCTAATGAGGTTTGCATGTATTTACCAGACATTTTTACTCCCAGCAACCACACAACCCACAATGATACAGACCTTGGAATCAGCCGGACCTCGTTGCTTTGCTTTTGGCCCAGAGGTACGTTTAGCAAATAGGCACTGCTTAACTATCTGATACAGCAAAATAAATATTAACATTACAGCTGCACTAAGCCGAGGGAAGGGATGAAGTTGTCTCAATGTAGATGGATATGACTGCTTAATATGTATCGCTGTTAGCCACTCAACTGTATTAACACAATGGATATGACTGCTTAATTAATAACCGCTGTTAGCCACTCAACTGTATTAACACAATGGATATGACTGCTTAATATATAACCGCTGTTAGCCACTCAACTGTATTAACACAATGGATATGACTGCTTAATTAATAACCGCTGTTAGCCACTCAACTGTATTAACACAATGGATATGACTGCTTAATATATAACCGCTGTTAGCCCCTCAACTGTGTCCCAAATGTCACCATGTTCACCTCATGGTGCACTATATTCACTAGGCCCTAGTGAGATCTGGTCTAAAGTATTAAGTATGAAAGAAATGAAGTATGCCATTTTGGGTGCACATAACGTGAATATTGTCATATCTCTTTGGGTACTCTGCAGTACCCTCAAACAGCATGGCTTGCTTTGTTTTTCTGTCCGTATTGGAATTCACTCAGTTGGCTGTGATGTTGCAGTCACCTATAAAACGGTTTCCCACCTCAGCAACATGTGTGTGACAGTGAACATCACTAACCCTAATCCGGTAATCTGGTTTCAGTTTCTATGCTCCCACTGTAGATTAAATACTGTATATAGAAGAATGGGACCAGTTATGCCTCCAAAACGCACTCAGATCCCTATAAAGAGTGTAGAAGGGTATTCATTTTGACCCCATCTCTGCTTTTTTGGATCAAAAGTAGTGCACCAAGTAGGGTATTTTGGGACAGAGAACTGGTCAGCAGGTATTGAGTTAATCAGCCAGTACGATCAGATATGACATGTGTTGTTGACTGGATTAAGAGTAGGCTTTTCCTCTATCAGAAAGCCATCGATAGAGACTCACTGGCCGGAAGCCAGGCTAGGCCGAGGACCAGCAAGCTAAGCTAAAAAAATACCAAAAGCACATCTAGTGTTGGGACATGGAAAAAGGTGAAGAAAAAAAGAAATAGATGGAGAGATTAAGAGAGAAAGAGAGAGAGAGTCTCTAGCCAACCGTGACTTCTGTTGACATTGCTGTGCTGTTCAGGGTTAGAGCTGTTTCTATGAAGTCAGGCCTGCTAAAACTCTAGTTTGTCTCAGAGTCATACAGTGTAGATATGTCTCTGCTTCGTAGTTTGTGTCTGTCTAAAACCTGCAAGTCCTGAAACTTCCCTTTAACAGAAACCGGATCACAAGCTTCTTAACTGCTGATGGGTAATTTTGCTCGTTTTATAGTGAATGAACATCCTAAAACATTGCTAAAACTGAAACAGTGGTTTCAGTGGTTTTCTGTCATATGGCATGTTTTGCAATGTCTGTCAAAAAATTTTGCTTAGAATGTTTTTTTCCCAAATAAAAAGCTTTAAATGCAACTTGAATTGGTGCCAAGAACACATAGTTCTGTTGATATTCCATACAAATGTTATCAACCGTTGGTGTCTCTGTTACTCGTTACACAATGCCTTTTTTTATTTTAAATATATTTTCGGAGCATTTCATGCTTTATTATTTTTGAGATAGGAGAGAGGGAATCGAACTTGTGCCCAGTGGCATATATGTCGATTAGAAGCAGAAGCCAAGACTGGGGCATTTTACACTTTGCATTACATTTCCACACCAAAATATAAAAATCTGCTTTAATATTCACTCATTTCCAATTGCATTTGTAAGTAAAGGTTCCTGTATGTATATTATATGTACTTATATATAATGTCTTTAATTGCTATAGAATGCATGTATCCTGTCTGAAATATAAACATATAGTACATATATATGTATTCATTGGCTTTGCATTTATCACCTTCATGCAAATATCCCATAAAATCTTTAGGCGCTCTTCTGCTGAGGCATTTTATATGTTAATATGCTCTCACTTATCTTTTCCTCCTCACTCATTGTCTGCATTTCCAATCCACCTTTGGAATTAACTATTCATCAGCACTCTCTTTTCCCCTCAAAAATGTATTTATTATTTGAAGATTGGAGGGAGTCTCTTTCGTGATAGCAAATGTGTGCATTTGTGTTTTTTTCTTTCTCCTCTAAAAAGTACATATTTCCTATTTGATCTAGCCTCTCTTTCTGTGCAGTCGTTTTTAATTTAACAATCCTATTTCTTCCTCATTACAATAAAATATGAATTGTACTGCCATCTAGTGGACATTCACAATATTTACCATAATTTTACCTGTTTGTTACACTATGAACCTGCTTTTAAGTCGACATTCATCTTTTCAGACTGACTTCTGGATTTTGATTCCACGTTGCAGGTTAGGTGATTTTAGTCTGAGAGATACATTTTAAGTCCCAAATCCGAAATATGACAGACTCCACCTTTTATCGCTTAAGAAATAAGGCTTGATCAGGCTTGACCAGGGATAATCATTAAGATGTACCCCTGGTCAGAGTTAGAGGGTTAGGGCTTAGGGTTAACCCTAACCCTGGTGGACTGCAATTGGGTTCTAGGAACATCTCAAGTATGATCAGTGGAAGCAAGATGGACCTGAGCTCAATTTGAGTCATTGCAATGGGTCTGAATATTTATTTATATCCTGGGTGTTACGCCCCTGCCTCAAGTGGCTCGTGTTGAGGACTGGGGAACACAACTGCCCAAGGCCACCCATTGGGTGATGAGGTAGGAGTAATGGTGTGTGCAACAACTTAACAAGCAGGCCACAACTGAAATTTCCGTCAACCCAAAAGGTATTGTTTATTTTACTACAGTTTAAATAATAATAATAATCAACAAATAAACATCATTTACATACAGGAGGGGAGGACACGAGAACAATGTGAATGTAGGAGTAGGGCAATGCCAGCGGTCTGTCAAACCAAAGAAATCAAATATAAAGACCCCTACCTCGTTAGTCTGGCCACTATTGGCCAGCCCTAAACACAACTTACCTCACTGCTACAAAACACAGCTACTGGCTTCTAACCTAGTGTATATAACAATGGGTTACCTACGGGCGTATGTAAACCCCAGGGTCATTTACCTAGCCCCACTCCACAGGATACGGGTTACACTGCAGGCTATCACAAAACATTCCATAAAGAACTCCTAGTCACACAAGAATCCTCCTTCCTCCATCGACCAAACAAACTACACATTTATATGGGGCGATGAGCCACTGCAGATTGGTTGAAGCCTCTTTACTGCCACGTCCACTTCGTCAGCATTAACTCACCACACCAGAAACGAGTTAACTTCAACCCTGGGTTTTCGGTATCACGTCGTCCGTTACCCTCGTAGCGCGTTACATCACCGTGGTAACGTGAGCCTAACCTGGTCGGGCGCAGGTTTCAGTCGAGATAACAGATGAACGCAAAAAAAAGCACCGCCTCGGACCCCAGCTCCACCAACTGAGTACGTAACACTGGGTTTCTATGTCCCCTGAGATGTTTTTGATGTGTGCTGACATCTGCTTTAGAGATCTGTTGATAGACATGCTAAAGCAAAACCACGTGGATGTATACACTCACCGGCCACTTCATTAGGTACACCTTGCAAGTATTTAGACTCTTTTGGCCTTCAAAACAGATGACAAGACTGCATATATGAATAAGCCTAAAAAGTACATCAAATAACGGCCACTGAGTAACACTTTTCTCAGGTGCTAGACCAGACCTTGAGGTATGAGATTTAGCTCCTGAAGAACTCTGTCCAAAATCTCTGTCCACCAACCAAATGGAGATCCAGCTGCTCCATCACATATCAGAGATCAGCAAAAGCTACACGCCAAGAACGAAGCACTGCTTGAGAAAGTTCTCAAGACCTGAAAGTTTTAAAGACTTATGTCCAGTGAAGCTGACGTCCCAAATCTTGTCTCGAGAGACTCGTCGCACGAAGAGAGAGAGTATCGAGCTGCTCTGACATCTTTCCAGCTGGCTTTAACAACAGTGGAGTCTATAAAATTCACAAAGGTAGGTAGAGCTTCACTCGTAACATAACGTAAGTTTATTACAAAAAGTATTTATACGCCATTAGCGTATTTTATGTTTAGTTGCTTACATTAGATGATCTGTGCAGAAATGGCTTTGCCTCTGCGTGCAAAACAGCAAAAACAGAAATGACACTGCTGGGTTACCGTAACCAGCTTTCGTTTACTTGCGAGTGAAGTGGCAGCGACTAATACGCAAAACTGCTTGGCAAAAGATCTAATAAAAATCCTCAGGAACAAGTCAGGCATCAGCTGACCGACTGACACGATGGAACCAGAGCTGGAGATACATTTGGCTGCCTTTTCTAGCACAGCCACAGCAGATGTCCTGCCAGGACCAGATGGCGGAACGACCCTGTGCTCTTTTGTATGATCAGCTGTGCTACTGTCTGTGTTAATGGATTCTTCACAACTTCAGCCAAATTAAAACAGTCACTAGAGAGATTGGGCTCTTGGTTCCTGGGTGTCTTTTTTTACACTAAGCAGTCTGGCATGTCTGTGTGTGTGTGCACATGAACTTAACGAAGGGAAACTATTCAGTTCAACTGCCATATAGCCTGGCAAAGACACGGGCATATAGCCTGGCAAAGACACGGGCATATAGCCTGGCAAAGACACGGGCATATAGCCTGGCAAAGACACGGGCATATAGCCTGGCAAAGACACGGGCATATAGCCTGGCAAAGACACGGGCATATGGCCTGGCAAAGACACGGGCATATAGCCTGGCAAAGACACGGGCATATAGCCTGGCAAAGACACGGGCATATAGCCTGGCAAAGACACGGGCATATAGCCTGGCAAAGACACGGGCATATAGCCTGGCAAAGATTACTTTAGATAGAGTTCAACTTTGTCATTAATGGATGATACAAATTAAAATACATTTCCTTTGAGCCGTATGGTGAGAGATTTATCAGGAAGAAGCAGGCATGTGTACAGTAGGTGTATGATTTATTTATGTGATTAGTCTAGACTAGTAGACAGTCAGTGTGTGTGCGCTTGAGCTTTTAGGCCTATATCATTTATTTATTGTTCTTTACTTTTGGTAATGATGTTCATTTAAATTGTTCAAATGTTATTTTTTAGAAACAGATCCATCACTTCTGATATGTCTATATGGCTCTTCGAGCCGGCTCCGCATATCACAGAAAGCCAAAGTAAGTAGCTAGCAATGACACGATAAGTGTAAGGTTATAGAAGTTAAGCACACTACCTATTTTATACCACCACTTACACTCAGTTATTAACGTATATCTAAAAAAGAATGGTTTAGACTGTTCTTCCAGAGGGAATCCCTCGAGGTCTGTCAACAAATAACCAGATTTGAGAATGAGGGCCAGACTGGCCATCCGTGTGATCTGGAGAATCACAGAACGGCCGGCGCACCACCCGCCACACACGCAGTCATCACCCGTTTTTTCCCCCCAATAATCTGTTTCACTGTAGTGCTAATTTGCGTTTAAATTAAATTGCATATCTACGTCAGATTCAGCTATTTGCAGCGATACAAAAGGCTACACACAATGTGCATCTGTACAAACAAAAAATAAACAATATTTTTTAATGTTATATTAAATTATTTATGCATCAACTATTATCAATACCTATATAACTCCATTGATAACCATAGAAAAATCAAGGAAGCAAAGTATTTTTTGGTTACAATACTTTCAACCGTAGGCTTTATTAAAAAAATCTATAGTTGAGATTTATAAAGAGCAAACTTGCCAAGAAAATGTGTGGTCCTTCACGGACACTGACCCATGCGCAGGCGCACAGAAACAGGCGAGATGAGAAATAAGAAAGGAGAAAGAGAAAGCAACTTGGTGCTTCTAATGTTAAGGCTACCTGTATCAGAGAAACCCTTAACACAATCAGCTTCTCTCCAGTATGTATGTGTTGGTGAACTTCAATGTTTTTTAATTGAGAGCCTTTGCCACAAATCATAACTGGAGTAAGGTTTCGCTTGTGTGCACTCTCCGATGTTTGGTAAGGCAAGATAAGGTTATGAAACCCTTTCCACAATCAGAACAGGAGAAAGGTTTCTCTCCAGTATGGACGCGTTGGTGAACTTTCAGGCCAGAAAAATGTGAGAAACCCTTCCCACAATAAGAACAGGAGTACGGTTTCTCTCCAGTATGTACACGTTGATGAACATTCAGGCCAGATGTATTACAGAAACCCTTACCACAATAAGAACAAGAGTATGGTTTCTCTCCAGTATGTATGCGCTCGTGAACTTTAAGGCTACCTGAATCTGAGAAACCCTTCCCACAATCAGAACAGGAGAAAGGCTTCTCTCCAGTATGTATGCGTTGGTGAACTTTAAGGTTATTTGATCGACAGAAACCCTTCCCACAATCAGAACAGGAGTAAGGTTTCTCTCTTGTGTGCACTCTCTGGTGTTTGGCAAGGCAAGATGATGATATGAAACCCTTCCCACAATCAGAACAGGGATACGGTTTCTCTCCAGTATGTATGCGTTGGTGAACTTTAAGGCAATGCAATCGACAGAAACCCTTCCCACAATCAGAACAGGAGTAAGGTTTCTCTCCAGTATGTATGCGTTGGTGAACTTTAAGGTGACCTAACAGACAGAACCCCTTCCCACAATCAGAACAGGGGTAAGGCTTCTCTTCTGTATGTATGTTCATGTGTTTTTTCAACCGTGATTTAGAGAGAAAACGTATTCCACATTGGGAGCAGTGGTGAGATTTCTTTTCTTTGTGGTCTTCCTGTGGTTCTTCTCCAGATATATGAAAAGTATCCACGTCGGCAGCATCATCTGTGTAATTAATATCAGAAAAGGTCATAAGTGCAGTGATTCACATATGCCATCAACGCAGTTAGTAGATTATTTGAAAGTTCAATGTCATTTCTCTGAGTGGAAAAGTAAACATTTCAGTACATGAATACATATACAAACACAGAAAGGTGACACACATTAAAAGAAAACCCTGAATACATGAGAATAATATATAATGATGATTGCATTCAACTGTACTGTAGGATACAATAAAGGCATTACCATCATATAATGCTGTGTGGTTAGTTTCTAAATGTTGAGCAAGCCCAACTGACCTTGATTATGGAGGGAGTTGTTAAGAGGAATAGATGAAATAAATAAATCAGCTCCATAGCAGAACACATAAATATTTGGTTTTGGTGTCCTTCAATGTTGCACCAAGTCCTCCTCCAAAATCATTTTAATTTCATTAGTAGACACATTAGAAAGTAAGTCTGACCACATTTTGTAGAAAATATTTAAAACCATGTGGACCCGGGGAAGTCTTTGCTGGTCAGCTGGGTATTACAAATGAGCACAGTAGAACTCAGTGTCACCGTAGACCAGTAAGTTGGGTTTAAACAGAAGTCACTTTTTACTCTAGAACACCTTTATTACATTTAGTTCCCTTTCTGTTCTGAAATACTTACCGAGATTTACAGACAAAATAAAGGGCATAAAAAGTCTGAGAAGAAAGAATGACAAAATGCATGGAACCGGGGTCACATCTGGTTCCATTATGGGGCTCCTTACACCCTGTGCAAAACACCTTGGGCAAAAAAAACAATGCAAAAGAAACTTGTGCATGGAGCCAGGAACTTGGACTCTACACAAGACCATACAAGGATATAATGTACAATGCACATACAGTTGAAATCTAAATTCCTGACACTTTTGAAAATGTTCTAGTAAATAATTGTAGAGAGAATGAGAGAATGATGAATTTCTATTATTATATTCTCAGTGGGTCAAACGTAACATACACTCAATCTGTTACTTGTTAGCATTTCCATTAAATTGTTTAATTTTGGTCAAACTTTTCAGGAGGCCCTTCACAAGCATCCCACAATATGTTGGAGGAATTTTGGCCCTTAAGCAATTTTGCCTGAACTTTACAAGTATTTTTGGGGTCATTGCCCATTTGTACATACTAATTTGCTACAATGCTTTAACTTTCTGATTGATGTCTTGAAATATTGCTTCATATTATCCACAAACAATGCATCTAGAAGGATTCACAACACTTCACAATTTCTCTATTTCGTTAAGATACATCCTTATTCCAAAATGGATTCAGTTCATTTTTTCCTCAAAATTCTACACACACACACTTGTGAAAACTTAAGAATAAAAGTATAACATGTTCTTAACTATTCGCACAAACCCACCCAACACTAGATTGCACATATTGTCTGTCACAACAGCAGAACAGTGTCTTTCCTCACTTCAAGTTCCATTACTCCACAACAGCTTTAGTACTTAACCTATATTTTATCCTGTGTGCGCGTCTCAAATAGTGGACAAGTCTGTAAAACAAAGCTAGCAAAGTCCCAAAAACTTTACATATGTGCTATGATGGTCATGTAGACCTGTGTAGCACGGCTAGTCCATCCATCTGTCGCAAGAGAAATGCACTCGGCTTCTTTTTAGCAAATTCGTTTTGCGATTTCTTTTGTTCGTTTGAGAGTAGTAAAATAGTTTTGCATTATTTTTGCACCAATGCCAGTTTCTTAGGTGCACAATGTCCGCAAAGAGGAAACCCATTTTTATGGTGTAAGATCACTTTCAAAAAGATGTATGCACAACTTTAAGCATTCGTATTTTTAAACATTTGTGCGTTAATTAACTTAGGCATGCAAAATTAAGTTTTTTATACATGTGAGTCAATAAAATTACATTTGTGTTTTTATGTGACTGTAAACATTCATGAGTACAACTCTGATTTCTACGACTAGAAATTCTTCACTATGAACACAAATTCAAGTTTGTGGGTAGGAGTAAAGAACATTTGGAAATGACGTCACTTCCGTCACAGGGCAGGTAATCGAACCTCGACACCACAACTCTCTTACATACTTCTATATAATTCTTCAATAACTTTCTTCTAGAGTTATTGACACCATTCAAAAAAAATTATTTCAGCTTTTTTTATGAATCTTAATCCACACTTTCAGGTTGAAAATATTTTAACTGCATTTTTTAACTGCACTTTGAGAGATAGCTTCAACAAACCTGCAAATCTTCATCTGCATCACAAGGTTTCTTGAGACCCATAACCCAGAGTTAAGGGATGGTTGTCCCAACCTTCTGTGAAGGTGTGAAGGGCCTCAGCCAGATGCAACAGGCCATCTTCTTCTAGACTGTGAAGAACTTCATAGTACAGATGAGTGACACAGGTCCAGACATCTCGCCACAGGTGCTCAATTCGAAATAAGAAATAACAGGCCTTACTCAAATCAAAGGTAATCATTCATATTGTCTTACTTAAAATGCTTTCCAACAATGATTTAACATTCTCACTATGAATCTACCGTAGATTATGTAAATTAGTATTTTAACCTTTGGTTGTGTATACGCTTCGCCCAGCTCCCTCTTCCGGTGCCTTTAACACTGAACATGGTTTCAGCAATTGTGACATTTTCAATAATAGCTGTTACTATTATTACTGCACAGCCCTTTTGTGGAGCAAACCAAAGACCACCGCCAGACTGGTGAATTGCCCGAAAGCGCATCTTCCACCTCCCTATTGTGCGTTCCACAATACTACGTGCAACACGGTGTCGGTGTGCCTCGTTGAAATTTGTCTCCCTGTCATTCATAGGATTAGCCACAGACGTGAAGAGATTTTGTGCCTCCTGACCCACAGATTAATTGGTGAACACGAAGGAGTCGTGAGTGCTTCCGGGCCACCTCACCACAATGTCTGTGATCAAACCCTTATAGTCACAGATCACTTGGCAGTTGATAGCTGCATAGCCTTTGCGGCATATATATATACATACATACATGGCCATCCACAGATGATGGTTTGGGATCAAGGTACAATCGACCACTTCAATGACCCGTGGGCGGTGAAGATGTGTTAAAAAAATACTGTTGCATTTTTATGATGTCCTGTCTTGATGCTGGAAATGTAATGTGTTGCGCAGCAAGTGGAAGTACTGCATTGGTGACCGCTTGAACAGCTCTTGAAACTGATGCCTTACTTAGTCCAAGCCCATCACCAAGTACCTGGAAAAAACTGCCTGTTGCATAAAATCTCAAGGCTGATAGGAGTTGGACTAGAGGACAAGGGAAAGTTTCTCCTGGGGCACGCAGCAGCTGAGGTCCAATTCTATTTAGCAGTTGGGCTATTTGTCCTCTTGGCATCGCCTAATTATAGCCATGTCATCAAGAATATCCAAGGGGTTTTGATGCTGTCTGACGAAGTCACCAATCTACTTTGTGATTGTCTCTGTCTTTTTCTTTCTCTGACCATCAATTGAAGAACACGCTGTAGTGCAGCCATGATTTCCTCTGCAAGTCTAGTCAGGTGTTAACTCTATACCAATCCTAGCTTAATTGAAGGAACCATGTGAAGATTAATAATTAATTAATAATGTTCACATATCCCACTGCCTATTAGGCCCTACCTTGAAGAAAGTGAAGGTGTGGCATGCTTAGAAATTGTATAGATTACATCTTCCTGTTATCTATCCTCTGTTCATAATGATGAAAAGAGGTGCTTCTTATAAGTATGTACACATAGAACATGTGTCTTTTTTGTCTATACCTGTAGAAATGTATTGGCTAGATGAAGTACATACTGTACCTATATTTGAGCCATCTGTCACGCTAAATATATAGACTTTACATATTAATGATATTGAAACTTAAATGCTTCCGTCTGAAAATAATCATCAACCATTAGCCATTTACTTCAGAAACAGTTGGAAGAACTCATAACAATTATTATAGTATTTCATGTGGCCCTTATAGGCCTTGTGTGCATGGTTCAACAAAAATGTGGACATCAAAAACATTGAATCTAGCTTTATTTATAAAAACATTGCATAGTTTTATTAATTTGGGATATTCACTTCCCCACGACCTGCAAAATAAATTGTACAGTGGGATGAGCCAATACTACATATAGAAAACATTTCACATTGCACAAAAAATGACTGAAACTTCATAAATCCTCATTGAACAATACATCACATTACCTGTGTCTTCTGGCAAGATAATTGGCACAGAAATCGAGTGCCTGGAAAAACTCATCTCCTCTAGTGCAAGCCTCCTCTCTTCTAAGGCCAGCTTGGCCTTCTTGAGCTCCATGAGCTGCTGTTGAAAGTTGTTGTCTCTCTCATTGGCTTCTTGAAGGCATCGCCTAATGTCTTTCAAGACATCTAGCTTCTCCCTCTCCAGCTGCACTAGGTCCTGACTACAGCTACAGACATTCTCAAACTGCTGAGGTGTTGTGGCAGCAGTCTGGACCACTGAAGATGGAGGCTGAGGCCTGGGTGGGTTGTTTGGAGGACTAGTAGATGGTAGGTGCTGGGAGATGGCAGATGAAACAGATGGTTCCTCTGAGCATGAAGGACCTGACTCAGGCTCAGGTTCAGTAATCCCTACTCCTCTATGGATGTCAATGCCCCAACTCATGCCATCTGAAGCACTTGTGCCAAGTATTGACACGGACTTTTCTTCCTCTGCTGTAAGAAGGGGGGACACATTGGTCCCACCACCTGTTTTTTTAATTGCAGTCCTCTGCAGTGCCTTCTTCCTTTTTGCCAGGCTTGCAAAATCCTGCCACTTCTTGCGGACCTCCTTCCCTGACCTTTGAACACCCCTGGTTGCAGTTAGTTTGGTAGCAATGTCCTCCCAGATGTTTTGCTTTTCCTTATTTGTGTGGTGTCCTTTAAATCTGTTAAAAATAACATCTTTGTTTCGCTCGATCTCCTCCAAAAGGACATTAATTTCATCTTTTTGAAAGGTATCTTTTCTTGATTTTTTTTGTTCAGCCATTTTGTCAGCGACTCCGCCTGTAGTTAGGTGCTTCATATAGCCTTGTCTTGATTGCTATTCAACAACAGATGACAATTATTAGGTTAAAGTTCAGAATAAGGTTATATTGCAGCACTTCGCAAATGGACAGCGACTCTTAAGTAGCACGTAGGACGCGTTCTCGCGCGTTCATGTTAAGTGCATTTTTGGGAAACACGCGTGGAATTGCGGCGAGTTTCGTAACCTTGCACATAGAGAGCGCTCTTAAGAGCTAAGATACATCGTTATCGGGAAACCCGGCCCTGGTTGACATTGCTAAACATATGATAACAGGTGCAGTTTAGTTCTAACATCCCTAACTATAACGTTACTTTCACACAGAGCACTTCATCAACGCTAACGTCGTCTAGCACTAGTTAACAGCGAGTAAATATCGTTAGGTTGCAAGCTAAAGCAATAACGTCTTTCAGTTGCAGAAATATATATCATTATAAAGTGCTATCAAAATAGTAAAATGGTATAAAAAATGTTGAATAAACACGTTATTTACTTTACCTGTGATGCTGAGCCTAGGCTAGCAGCCTCAGGTCTGTTGTTAGCCATCTTTCGCCTTTGACGCATGCGCGATAGATGGAATCGAGGTTCGATTACCTGCCCTGTGACGGAATTGATGTCATTTCCAACTGTTCTTTACTCCTACCCACAAACTTGAATTTGTGTTCATAGTGAAGAATTCAAAGTCGTAGAAATACGGGTTGTACTCATGAATGTTTAGTCGCATAAAAACACAAATGTAATTTTTTGACTCCCGTGTATGAAAACGGAATTTTGCATGCCTATTTACGCACAAATGTTTAAGAATACGAATGCCTAAAGTTGTGCATACATCTTTTTGAAAGTGATCTTACACCATACATTTTAAACCTTGTTTTAAATGTGTCCTCGATAGGAACCTGACTTTTTATTTCGGTACATTGAAGTTTGATTATTTGTCCCACCGTTACAATAAGCCTAGCAGAAGGTTCTAAAGCCATGACATCTTTTCTGGGAATTTCCCAAGCCGTTGTCCCAGCAGTTAGCTTAATGTCCTGCACAAAACTATAGTTTCCAAAACAATTGTTAACACAAAATCTGTGGAGTGGTAGAAAAATGTGTTATGACTTAAACCTGATTGGCTGATGAAGACTATAGGGGCAGAAGGACAATAGATTGGCAAAAAAACATTGTCTTAACCCCCTTGTCTTTATTCTAGCATAGAAGATTGTGTTATCCTGTATTTAATTGAGATCTGTGAAACTACAGTCAGTTAAACATTGAACACTCCTGCAGATAAAGAGTTCCCACCATTATTGCAACATTTTGCTTTTGTTCATGGAAAGAATTTGATAAAACCCACTTCTTACCTTTGCTAATTGATTCCCCGATGTTAGACATCTCTTCCTCTTCGTCTTCATCTTCATCTTTAATTATGACATTCATAGTTGGACTGCAGTCTTCCAGCTTCACTGATGCCATCTCTGAATCCACCAATCCACACTGAGCTCCACTGTTACATTCAGAATCCAGTGACTCTTGTTTGGTCTCAGTATGGAGGGAGAGTAGCAGACTGGGTTTGTCCTTCCTCTGCTAAAAAAGGACCAAACCAGAACCATACATGACTGATGAATATGTGGATAAAATACATAACAGAGAAAACGCAATGAACTTATATAGGAAGTGCGGAGAAATTTCACTCGATTTATTGTTTATTCTTTCTTTTGGTAATTACTTCAGAATTTCATGAAGGCCTGTATGTTCGATTTTTTATGTTTTTATATTTATTCGCTGCTGGTAATTAATAATGACAGCCAACCCACATGACTGTAGATCTCTTCAGAACCTGTGTAGACCTACTTCAGTCAAGTGATGCCACTGATGGGCTACAGTTGGGCAATACAATAACTATTTTAACTATTATTAATCTGAGCATGAGTGAAATAACAATATTGATCTGCTGCATTACCCGTGCTGTCCTGCCTTACTCACTCTCCGAGACACTTCAAGGAGAGGAGTTTGTCTTAGGACACTGTTTCGCCATCCCCTTGTAACCGATAAGCAGACCAATCTCAAAATCCAGAAGTGAAAGGATTTCCTCTGGCATCTGTGTCAGATGATCAAAACGTGTAGCCATTTCCTTTGTTGGAATGTGGGCACGATTGATGGGAACGCCGTCTTTGGTGTAGGCTGGGGGAAGTTCTATAAGCATCGTGGAGTTGAACCCTCGCACCCTTAGCCCTTACACTTGGCATGACTGAGTCCCTTTCCACCATTGTAGTTAATTTAAGATTAACTAAGAGTCTGCTTGTAGCTCTTCGCTTACTTCCTGATCCACAAAGACAGTGTCGCTTTGAGTGTCAAGCAAGGCATATATAATAACCTTTTGGATTCAGTAAACCACGCGCACGCACGTCCTAGCCGTTTTCGGTTAATAAATCACAATGAATTCTACATGTGGCGCAGCTTTTGCGGCTTCATATGACACCCATATTTGCCCATAAATAGTCAGAGAAACAAAGGAATTACTTTTGGGTCACAAGAAATTGCAAACACATTTTAAGAATTGCAAAAAAATAAGTGAGTGTCATAAATAAAAATCTGAAATCGCAAACAATTTTTAATAAACGATGAAAAAAAAGTATGTATTGTTCGCTATAACTTCTTCGCAAAATATTATTTTTGACTTTGTGATATTATTTCTGGCTTTCGATTTTTTTCGGACGTTTGCAATATTTTTTCTGGCTTTACGAATGTGACACAATAATTGCCAACTTGGCGGGGGGGATGATGGGCGGGGTAGAGGGCGCTATTATCCCCGTCTACGGCAATTATCATTATCTCCACTACAACTGTAAGATCATCTTGGGGTTTAGACATTTGTGTGTCCGTCACACCTGAAGAAGTTCAATCATGATTCATGACCCATATTTATATATAGGTGGCAACTAACATCTATTTGATCATCCATTTGCCCCATAAGTGAAATAATGAAAAATAAAATAAAACATTCCTCGTTACATTATTAGGCCATGCCCATGAGCATCTCCCACACCAAAAATACCCAGATCAGAACATAGACCGTAACCCAACCTAAACATGCTGTTATAAATAATGGCATTTCACGCCATTTCTAATAAATAAACAAACACATTTGTGACCTAGTACCTGTCCATTTTAAAATGTCCCACAGTTTTCAGGAGGAATCCACCATTGCTGCTTGCATCTATATTTATCTTTGTCGTTTGGTTTTCTATTTGGAACCGGACTAACGCTAAAACCTCCCGTTATCAGATATTGGGAGAATAAATAGAAACGTTACAACTTAGTTTGATCTGGATCTGTTCGTTCGTAACGGTTTAAGTCCACTCGTTTACATTCAATGAAGAACATGAAACATATACTTTTAATAACATTAACGATCACTGGCATTTAAACGTTCACACGGCAAATTATATCGAACTGAACAAATACGCAAATAAGCTGTTTTTAATCACTTACCATTTCAGCGACTGATTTCTATTCGTATTTCCTGAAATAAATGTAAAACTATACAGATGTTTGAAACCCGAACTAAAACAGCAGCGTGATAAAACAGAAGTTGAATTCGTCGTGTTCTACAGTGGATATTTTATTTAACTTAAAATGCGCATTACTGCCCCCAACTGGCCTGGAGTGTGGAGCAGAGAATCTGAAAACTAAATACAAAATAATTAATAACAACTTATAATACAATTATTCCTTAAGTCTAATATACACTGCTCAAAAAATAAATAAAGGGAACACTAAAATAACACATCCTAGATCTGAATGAATGAAATAATCTTAAATACTTTTTCCTTTACATTGTTGAATGTGCTGCCCATGGAGGTCTGGATTCGGAGTCACACTCAAAATTAAAGTGGAAAACCACACTACAGGCTGATCTAACTTGATGTAATGTCCTTATAACAAGTCAAAATGAGGCTCAGTAGTGTGTGTGGCCTCCATGCTCCTGATGAGGTGGTGGATGGTCTCCTGAGGGATCTCCTTCCAGACCTGGACTAAAGACCTGATTTCACAGAAGTGTGATTGACTTGGAGTTACATTGTGTTGTTTAAGGGTTCCCTTTACTTTTTTGAGCAGTGTAAATCCCTAAAATTGTAACCATTGATTTGGCACTGAAATAACATTTGTAAGGCACGGACCAGGCTGCCCAGTATGGCTCTTTTCAGTATCGCTCTTTTTCAAACATCCTGGAGTGTGAACCTTTAAACAAAAAAGAACACAACATTTTCATAAACCAAATATTCTAAATGACTAAGACTAAATATATATGTTTTAATTATGCTAAAATGTTATGCTGGCCAATGTCAAAAGCCAATGGGGCTTCCAAGCCAGCTAGTGGCATAGCCAATGATTAAACCTAGACTGTAGTGGTCAGCATGTTTTTTTTAAAATTATTACCTGCAGATTATTAAGTGCAAATAGCAGTGGGATTCTACATGGAAATATGTTTAACGACAGCCAGCCGACTAATGTGTAAAGGTTGCAGTGGTAGGTGTAGTATGGGACACTGGTAACAAAACGTATAATACTGTCATAGACCCCATCACATTCTTCAGGAGAGTTCGACGCAGTTATAACTGACATTACCAAAAAAAAAACATTGGTATTATAGTCATCTTCACAAAGGCAAGTTTGGCAGTATGAGTGGAGGCCCTGTTGCGGAATTGAAAACCGAATCTGGATTCAATTTTAGATTTGAAGTTGTTTATGTGGAGTTGGAAGGAGAGAGAGCAGTTTACCAAGACACCTAGGTATTTGTATGTATCCACATATTCCAATTCAGACCAATCTAGCTTTTTATCAATCATGGCTAAGATGTCGTTCAAGACCTTAAATGTGGCCGTGGTGCTGCCATGTCCTGCACGGGAACCAGATTGCATAGCGGAATCAATACAAAGGGTTTCCAGATGGTTGATAACCCGTTTGTTGACCAAGCTTTCAAACTTTGGATGAATATTGGTCTGTATCAGTTGGGGTTGAGAGTGTCTCCGTCTTTCAACAGGCGAATGACTGCCACGGATTTCCAATCTCTCTGAATTTCAGGAGAGGTTCAAAAGACTGATAATGGTAGCAATGGTAGCAATAATATTATTTTAGCCCAGATAACCTTAGAAAACAGGGCCCAGCTGAAGCAGAAATTGCTTCTTTCAGATAATCTGTTTTTCCTCCTTGGCAAAAGAGTTCAGTGCTCCTTTACCTTTTGGTGGACCTTTCTGGAAAATATACTATACAGGTCACAATGAAATCTTAAAACAATGAAGACTGTGTGACTCAAATGGCTCGTAAGTAAGAGGAAGCAACTGCCCAAGGCCAGACGCAGAGTAAGAGAAACCGGAGTGATGGTGAGTGCACAACTTAAATAATTATGCCACAACTGAAAATTCTGTTATCCAAAATGTATTATTTATTAGAAAAAATTATTAAACAAAAACACAACTTGCCAGTGGTCTGTCAAATCAAAGAAATCATACAAAAATGACCCTGAGCTTCCCTACCTCTTTAGTCTGGCTGATATGGGCCAGTCCTAAACACAACTTACCTCACTGCTACAAAAACACTGGGGAACAGCCACTGGCTTCTAATTTAGTGTATACAACAATGGATGACCTATGGATGCATGTAAAGCCAAGGGTATCTTATCTAGCTCTACTCCACTGGATAAGGTTTACAAAATACAGCAGGTCTCAAAACACATTCCTTAAACAATTACTCTCAACAAAAACACCAAACCTAACCAACCCCAATCTGTCCATTTATAGGGTGATGAGCCGGTGTGGATTGGCTGAAGAACTTGATGGCCACACCCACTATGTCAGTAGCAACTAACCACACCTGAGAAGGATTAAAGACTAAGGGAGAACACACACATACCAGCTCCACAAAACGAGAGGACGTAACAAAGACAAACGCTGTTGTTATTATTGTTGTTCTTGATTCTCAGGCTGTGTATTTAATGTCGCTTTGAACTTTCCTGGCTCCGCGTACGTCACACACACACACATTAGACAGAACCAACGGGACCATAATCATGTAATCTCAATCATGTCCACAATACGGCAACATTAATTTGGGTTCATTTAACAGTATTAAATGCACTCATAAAATGCCTTTTGTACAGATTTCTGGACATCTATATTAATTTGCAAGGAGGCTTTAACATATTGGCTTCACTTCATGTGCCACCATGATTTTACAACAGCCTGGTCCTTTTGACATGCGCCATCTACTGTTGTTCTAATGTTGATACGTATAAATATCTAGGTGTCTTGTTAGACAGCTCTCTCTCCTTCCAGCCGCCCACATTAACAAACTGAAATCTAAAATTAAATCCCGAATTGGCTTCCTCTTTCGCAACAGGGCTTCCTTCACCCAGGCTGCCAAACTTGCCTTGGCGAAAATGACTATTATCCCAATGTTCGACTTTGGCGATGTCATTTATAGAACAGCCTCAAACTCTCCGCTGAAAAAACTGGACATGATCTACCATAGCGTCATACGTTTTGTTACAAATGCCCCTTACAACACCCACCACTGCAAGCTTTATGCATTAGTCGGCTGGCCGTCACTAACTACTGTATGTTGAAACTGTATGTTGTCCTGCACATTTTTCGCCTTATCTTGGCCAGGTCGCCGTAGTAAATGAGAATTTGTTCTCAATCGGCCTACCTGGTTAAAGAAAGGTTAAATGAAAAAATACACCACCTGAATCAGAGAAACCCTTGCCACAATCAGAACAGAAGAAAGGCTTGGCTCGTGTGCACTCTCTGATGTTTGGTGAGGTAAGATAATGTTACAAAATTCTTCACATCAATCAGAACAGGAGTAATGTTTCTCTCCAGTATGTACACGTTGGTGAACTTTAAGGTTACCTGAACTAGAGAAACCCTTCCCACAATCAAAACAGGAGTAAGGTTTCTCTCCAGTATGTACGTGTTGATGAAATTTCAGGCCAGAAAAATGTGAGAAACCCTTCCCACAATCAGAACAGGAGTAAGGTTTCTCTCCAGTATGTACGCGTTGATGAACTTTAAGGTTACGTGAAGCAGAGAAACCCTTTCCACAATCAGAACAGGAATAAGGTTTCTCTCCAGTATGTATGCGCATATGAACTTTAAGGTGACCTAACTGACAGAAACCGTTCCCACAAACAGAACAGGAGTACGGTTTCTCTCCAGTATGTACGTGTTGATGAAATTTCAGGCCAGAAAAATGTGAGAAACCCTTCCCACAATCAGAACAGGAGTATGGTTTCTCTCCAGTATGTATGCGTTGATGAACTTTAAGGTTACGTGAATCTGAGAAACCCTTCCCACAATCAGAACAAGAGAAAGGCTTCTCTCCAGTATGTATGCGTTGATGAACTTTAAGGTTACGTGAATCTGAGAAACCCTTCCCACAATCAGAACAGGAGTAAGGTTTCTCTCCAGTATGTATGCGCATATGTGCTTTAAGGTGACCTAACAGACAGAAACCCCTCCCACAATTAGAACAGAAGTAAGGTTTCTCTCTTGTGTGACCTCTCTGATGTTCGGCAAGTCTAGATGATGATATGAAACCCTTCCCACAATCAGAACAGGGATACGGTTTCTCTCCAGTATGTATGCGTTGGTGAACTTTAAGGGCATACAATCGACAGAAACCTTTCCCACAATCAGAACAGGAGTAAGGTTTCTCTCCAGTATGTATGCGTTGGTGAACTTTAAGGTCACCTAACTGACAGAAACCCTTTCCACAATCAGAACAGGCGTAAGGCTTCTCTTCTGTATGTATGTTCATGTGTCTTCTTAACAATGATTTAAAGAGAAAACGTATTCCACAATGGGAGCAGTGGTGAGACTTCTTTTCTTTGTAGTCTTCTTGTGGTTGCTCTGCAGATATAAGAAAAGTATCCATGTCAGCAGTAGAATCTGTGTAATAAATATCAAAAAAGGTCATAAGTACAGTGAATCACATACGGCATCAATGCAGTCAGTAGAATATTTCCAAGTTGAATGTAGTTGAACAGTGGAATGTTAAAAACATGAATACTTATATAAATACAGAAGGGTGACAGACAATAAAATAAAACTCGGAATATATGAGTGAAGAATAAACAATGATCATTCCATAAAACTGTACTGCAGGATACAATACAGGCATTACTATCCTATAAAGCTGTGTGGCTTGTATCTAAATGTTGAGCAAGCCCAACTGACCTCGATTATGGATCAACTTGTTAAAAGTAATGGATTTAAGTGACATTGATTTGGTCTCTTCCATTGTGACAATGATCTCATCCACAGGACAGAACGGGTCTTTGAATTGTTGAAATCATATAATAATAATGTGAATGATTTACTATGGCCCTGGCAGTCACCAGATCTCAACCCAAGTCAACATCTATGGGAGATTTTGGACCAACGTGTTAGACAGGGCTCTATACCACCATCACCAAGACACCTATTGGAGAACGTCTTTAAGAAGAATGGTGTCCTCTCCCTCCAGTAGAGTTCCAGATACTTTGTAGCCAAAGTGCGTTGAAACTGTTCTGGTGGCTCATGACCGTAAACCATTCATCAGTGGTTCTCAATCCTAGTCCTGGGGACCCCAACTGGTGCATGTTTCTGTTAGCACTCACACTTGATTGACGCAACCAAACAACAAGTTAATCATTTGAAGAGGTGTGAGTCACTTTAGGCTGGTTTATCCTGTAAAATGTCACGGTCTGCTATCATACACAAATACACCGTACATAATTCAGCTCCATAGCTGAACACATTCATATTTGTTTTTTCTTATTTAGCTACCATCATCTCTTTCTTTAGAACTTGGTTGGTTGACCGCATCTCAGCAACAAATTCAGCAATAATAACGCTGACAACAGCCAGTCCTTAAGGATACAGCTCTTATAGTGTCCTTCAATGTAGCACCAAGTCCTCCTCCAAAATCATTTTAAAAGTTAGACATTTTTTATTGTATTATTTATACTTAGGGGAATCTAAAAAGTGAGATTGCACTGTTTTGTTTCACGGTTTTTAATTTAATAAATGCAACATTGTTCCAAAATCAATGAGCAATCGTTTTAAATAACCGTGATTTCAATATTGACTACAATAATCGTGATTATGATTTTTTTCCCATAATCTCTGCAGCCCTAGCATGTAGCACTCCCAAACAAATGACGCATTGTTGATGTGTATCCCCACCCCTAAGAAAACGGGTGCATGGAAAGACACACTTCCTATAGCGCTGCTTATTTGCCTTCAGAACTATGGTAAACTACCGATAGAAAACTTGCACGGAATGTCACACAACGCACTTGCTGAAGTTACAGAAGCTGAATAGGCTTGTGTTTTGGGGTGCTTTATGGTTTCCTGGTTGAGACGTCACCCGTCTGTGATGTTCCGTCTCGCCATTGGGCTGATTACACACGTGCTTCATGACACACTCACGCAAAGTGTTCCCACAGCGTTTTCACGCGGCTCGAAGTTCCCTCATAGGGAACAGTACACCAGCAGAGCTTTATACGACAACAGTGATGGCAAGTGGGAAAGCTACACTCACAGTCTACAGGTGGAAGAAGAATAAGAATGCGTTTCCATCACCAGCGGACTCAAGAAAAAAACAGAGACAGTCTGGAAAATATATATTTACAAATTGCTCTCCTATTATTATTTTATTGCTATTATGTTATGCTTTATTTGAATATCAATAAGTATTACTTTGTATTCAATAGGTAGGAGTGGATACCCTTGACCAGATGGCAAGATTGTACTCTGTAAAGGGAGGAACTTCTCGCTGGCCAGTTGCGATTTCTTACAACCTGCTAGACTTGGCTGCTATCAACGCACATGTGCTCTACACGACATGCCTCGAGAAGAAAACCAGCAGGAGAGATTTCATCATGGATTTGGCATTTGAGCTGCAAGAGAACTACAAGAACGCGAAGACAGCCACCAAGGAGGACGCAAGAGGCACGTTGCCACCAGGCAAGAAAATACAGTATCAAGTCCGCATGTACACTTTAAGTAGACTAATGAACACTGTGGGCAGTGCAACCGCTTTGTTTGCGTGTCCTGCCCAACACAAACCCCTTGAAGCTGTGTGCCGACTGTGGACGGGAAGCATAAATAGAAAACGATTCGTTTATCGCACGGGTATCAGCAGAATAGCCGATCGTGGCAAATACAAACTTCTCTAAAAACGTGTTTTTGTTGTCTACATTGCCTTAGTAACTGGACTGTAATTACTGTAATACATTTCACAAATAAAAATGATTGAATGATACACTGTAATGCTTTTATTTCAAGAGTCTGTGTGGCAATATGTCAATAGCCTATTTGTAATTACTGACCTCGACAACACAAGGATAGAATACAATGCAGCACATTTCTTCGATTTGTTCTAAATTTGTCCTCGATAGGAACCAGAAAAAAAAAAGAATTCTATTATTTGTCCTGCTATTACAATAAGCCTAACAGAAAGTTCTAAAGCAATGACATAATTTTTAAAGTTGTCATAGCAGTCAACTTAGTGACCTGCACAAAAATATAGTTTTCAAAACAGTTATTTGTTAACACGAAATCTTTGGAGTGGTAGAAAATGTTGTTTTAATGACTGATGTACAGACTATAAGCACAGGATGACAATATACTGGCAAAAAACATTGTCTAAACCGCCTTCGCTGTGTTCTGGCAGAGAAGAATGTGTTATCCTTTATTTATTTAAGATCTCTGAAACTACTGTTTGTCAAAAAATTAAACACTTGCAAATAAAGAGTTCTCCCCAAACATTACAGTATTATGTTTTGTTCATGGATCAAACATTTTGAAACCATTTGATTAAACCACTTCTTACCTTTACTAATTGATTTCCCGATATTAGACATCTCTTCATCTTCATCTTTAATATTAACATTCAGTCCCAGAGTTGGACTGCAGTCTTCCATCTTCACTGATGCCATCTCTGAATCCACCAATCCACACTGAGCTCCACTGTTAAAATCAGAATCCAGTGACTCTTGTTTGGTCTCATCACAGAAGGAGAGTAGCAGACTGGGTTTGTCCTCCTAAAAAAAGGGCCAAACCCGACCCACACATGAATGATAAATATATTGCTCTTTTGCCATCTGTCAATTTTTTGTAACATTGGCTGTCACTCACAAAAAGCTGAGTCACTCTCCAGCGTCCCATATAGACAATAGATTTCATGTAATGATTATAGTGTGGGGTAAAATGAATTCATAATTTTTTATTTTATTCTACATCACAAACAATACCTGCAGACGCCCTACAATTATGCGAACTGACATGTCATACAAAACAATTTGATGCAGAAAAAAGAATCCACACTTTTGTTACCTCAAGATTAGATTACTGCAATGTAGAGCCCGACCGATATATTGGCCGGCCGATATTATCGGCCGATATGAGCTAATTGCATCTAACGGCTGATGAAACATGAGAAACAGAGTCTCATGCTTCACTCATGTTATGAGTGTTGCATAGTTTGCCCACCAGATGGAGGTCTGCAACTCCCCAGTTATCTTATCAGGGTCGCTACAAAATGCATGAATCAGACAAACAGCATTGCCATCTAAAAGTCATACGGCAGGTACTACATATTATTTTTGTCTGCACATATTTCTCTCCACATGTCCCCACAATAGCTGAGACCAAACCTACGCCATTGTATGTATCAGCTCAATTGAGCAGAGTTGCGCGCGTTGAAAGGTGAAAATAGACGCAATGACATGGTTGAGGAGTTTACGCTCGCGGTCCGTCTGTATTCTTTCATTCATTCCCAGGTTACTCTATCTACATCGTACACATGAGTCATGAGAAATTGCTTTTAACGTGTATAAAGTTCAACAAACACAGAAAACAATTTAAATGACTGACGTACATTTCCGTTGTCAAAACACTGTCTCCTGAAAGTCTCTTCTTTGCCCTGGAAAAATGATTTTGACTTGCCGTGATGCTGAGGATGTTTCGTTTGGAGATGTCTGTCCAATTTATTCATTTTTAAACTCTCATTACTGAGCACATCCCCACAAAAAACGCATTGAGGCCTCTCCTCTGCATTACGAATGGCTTTGGTGAAGCCAACATTTATAAACTCTACTTTGTATTTTCTTTTCGGCATTATTCCTGCCAAGGCAACCGAAGTAATAACAATCGCGATGTTACCTCAGAGCCCAGCCACTACCAGAGCGCATAAAGTCAGATACAGGGTCGTGAGAAAAGAGGGGGGAGGGGATAAACAGCCTCGCACACAGCATCTGGGCTGATTAGACTAGCGTTGAAAAAAACGCTCGTTTTAGGAAAATGAATTTACATATCATGGAATTGTTATGCATTTGTTCTCTGCCAATTGGCGACCCAATAAAAACGGGTCTGCGACCCACTTTGGACCATACTTTAGGAAACACTGCTATAGGCAGGTTACATGCTGTTTAATAGGCAGGTTACATGCTGTTTAATAGGCAGGTTACATGCTGTTTATAATGCAGGTTACATGCTGTTTAATATGCAGGTTACATGCTGTTTAATAGGCAGGATAGATGCTGTTTAATAGGCAGGTTATTATGCTGTTTAATATGCAGGATAGATGCTGTTTAATAGGCAGGATAGATGCTGTTTAATAGGCAGGATGCTGTATAATAGGCAGGTTACATGCTGTTTAATAGGCAGGTTACATGGTGTTTAATAAGCAGGTTACATGCTGTTTAATATGCAGGTTACATGCTGTTTAATATGCAGGTTACATGCTGTTTAATATGCAGGTTACATGCTGTTTAATAGGCAGGATGCTGTATAATAGGCAGGTTACATGCTGTTTAATATGCAGCTTACATGCTGTTTAATATGCAGCTTACATGCTGTTTAATATGCAGCTTACATGCTGTTTAATAGGCAGGATGCTGTATAATAGGCAGGTTACATGCTGTTTAATATGCAGGATAGATGCTGTTTAATAGGCAGGTTACATGCTATTTAATATGCAGGTTATTATGCTGTTTAATAAGCGGGTACATGCTGTTTAATAGGCAGGATAGATGCTGTTTAATAGGCAGGATGCTGTATAATATGCAGGTTACATGCTGTTTAATATGCAGGTTACATGCTATTTAATATGCAGGTTACATGCTGTTTAATAGGCAGGATGCTGTATAATAGGCAGGTTACATGGTGTTTAATATGCAGGTTACATGCTGTTTAATATGCAGGTTACATGCTGTTTAATAGGCAGGGTGCTGTATAATAGGCAGGTTACATGGTGTTTAATAAGCAGGTTACTGTAAGATCATCTTGGGATATAGACATTTGTGTGTCCGTCACTTTTGAAGAAGTTCTTGTCAATCATGGCCCAAATTAATATATACACTCACCTAAAGGATTATTAGGAACACCTGTACAATTTCTCATTAATGCAATTATCTAAGCAACCAATCACATGGCAGTTGCTTCAAAGCATTTTGGAGTGTGGTCCTGGTCAAGACAATCTCCTGAACTCAAAACTGAATGTCAGAATGGGAAAGAAAGGTGTTTTAAGCAAAATTGTGCATGGCATGGTTGTTGGTGCCAGACGGGCCGGTCTGAGTATTTCACAATCTGCTCAGTTACTGGGATTCACACACACAACCATTTCTAGGGTTTACAAAGAATGGTGTGAAAAGGGAAAAACATCCAGTATGCTGCAGTCCTGTTGGCGAAAATGCCTTGATGCTAGAGGTCAGAGGAGAACGGGCCAACTGATTCAAACTGATTGAAGAAGAACTTTTACTGGAATAACCACTCGTTACAACCGAGGTATGTAGCAAAGCATTTGTGAAGCCACAACACGCACAACTACCAGATCACCAGATCTCAACCCAATAGAGCATCTTTAGGATGTGGTGGAACGGGAGCTTCGTGCCCTGGATGTGCATCCCACAAATCTCCAACTGCAATATGCTATCCTGTCAATATGGGCCAACATTTCTAAAGAATGCTTTCAGCACTTTGTTGAATCAATGCCACGTAGAATTAAGGCAGTTCTGAAGGCGAACAAGGGTCAAACACAGTATTAGTATGGTTTTCCTAATAGTCCTTTAGGTGAGTGTAGGTGAGAGACAAAATCGATTTGATCATCCATTTGCCCCATAAGTGAAATAAAGAAAAAGTATATAAAACATTCCTCGTTACAATAGGCCATGAACAACTCCCCTTTCTAAAAATAAACAAACAAACTTGTGACCTAGTACCTGTCTATTTCAATTTCCCCCAATTTTCAGGAGGAATCCGCCATTGCTGCTTGCATCTATATTTATCTTTGTCGTTTGGTTTTCTATTTGGAACTGGACTAACGCTAAAACCTCCCGTTATCAGATATTGGGAGAATAAATAGAAACGTTACAACTTAGTTTGATGATCTGGATTTGTTCGTCCGTATTTAGGTCCACTCGTTTACATTTAATGAAGAACATGAAAAATACGTTTAATAACATTAACGATCACTGGCATTTAAACGTTCACACGGCAAATTATATCGAACTGAACAAATACGTAAAGATAAATATAACTGTTTATAATCACTTACCATTTCAGCGACCAATTACTGTTCGTATTTTCCGAAATAAATGTAAAACTATACAGACGTTTGAAATCGAACTAAAACAGCAGCGTGATAAAACAGGACTCGACTGTCATCTTCTACAGTGGATATTTAATGGCGGAGGGAAACTAACTTGCGCCTTACTGCCCCCAACTGGCCTGGAGTGTGGAGCAGAGACAATTAATTTCAAAAATAAATACATAATACCCAACAACTGGCCTGGAGTGTTTATTGGAGCAGAAGAATGCAATTAATTTCAAAACTAAATACATAATATTTAACAACAACTTACAATACAATTATTTCTTAAGTCTAATATACACTGCTCAAAAAAAGGGAACACTAAATTAACACATCCTAGATCTGAATGAATGAAATAATCTTATTAAATACTTTTTTCTTTACATAGTTGAATGTGCTTAGCACAAAAATGACACCCATGGAGGTCTGGATTCGGAGTCACACTCAAAATTAAAGTGGAAAACCACCAAAGGCTGATCCAATGTTGATGTAATGTACTAAAAACAGGTCAAAATGAGGCTCAGTGTGTGTGGCCTCCATGTGCCTGTATGACCTCCCTGGAATGTCTGGGCATGCTCCTGATGAGGTGGCGGATGATCTCCTGAGGGATCTCCTCCCAGACCTGGACTAAAGCATCCACCAACTCCTGGAACAGTCTGTGGTGCAATGTGGGTTGGTGGATGGAGCAAGACATGATGTCCCAGATGTGCTCAATTGGATTCAAGTCTGGAACAAAGACAGAGGTAGCAGTCCTGCTGCTGGGCTGTTGCCCTCCATGGCCTCTGTTTTACCTAAGACAAACCGCTAGCTGCTGCCTAAATAAATTGGCTCCCTAAAATTTGTCACAGACACCCTGAAATAGGTGCGTAATGGCCGTAATATAAGTTCAGCTCCGTGATCAGATAGTGAATTTGAATTGTAGCTAAACGTCTAGCGTCCTTGTCTTTCTATAACTTTCTTTTCGCAAAACCACTCAATTGACGTCTGTCCATTTTGGATTTAGATTCATTTTCTGTAGCCGTTAAAAAAATGACACATTTGCGCAATTTACTAGTTGTGGACCAACTCAACTCTGACAGATTGGGGAGCGTCTGTCCGGGAGAGGGGGAGTGATAGTGGTCATGTAATCATTATTTATTATAATTTATTATTATTGTTAAATTAGTGTTCATAAACCAGTTATGAATGGTCTTTCATGAATTTCAAGTTAATAATATAACAATTTATATTATTTATTTTTAAAGCTTGTGTCATGTGGTGCACCCCTAGTTGTTGTGAATGGTTGCTTTTTATCAATGATGACTAAGATTCAAGACCTTAAATGTGGCTGTGGTGCTGCCATGTCCAGCACGGGAACCAGATTGCATAGCGGAATTAATACAAAGGGTTTCCAGATGGTCGAGCGAGCGAGACACATAATGGTAGCAATAATATTCCCCAATAATTTTAGAAAACAGGGCCCGGCTGATATATACAGGTCCAGATTATGCTGCTCTCTCAGTACATCTACTGTCTGGATTGTTGATTGGAAGCAGCAATTGCTTCTTTCAGATAATTGCCAATGTTTTTCCTCCTCGGCAAAAGAGTTCAGTGCTCCTTTACCTTTTGGTGGACCTTTCTGGAAAATATACTATACAGGTCACAATGAAGTCTTAAAACAATGAAGACTGTAAACTCAAATGGCTCATGAGTAAGAGGAAGCAACTGCCCAAGGCCAGACGCAGAGTAAGAGAAACCGGAGTGATGGTGAGTGCACAACTTAAATAATTATACCACAACTGAAAATTCTGTTATCCAAAATGTATTATTTATTAGCAAAAATTATTAAACAAAAACACAAACAACTTGCCAACATGGAGGACAGCAGAAAAAGTGAATGTAGGAGTAGGGCAGTGTCAGTGGTCTGTCAAATCAAAGAAATCATACAAAAATGACCCTGTGCTTCCCTACCTCTTTAGTCTGGCTGATATGGGCCAGTCCTAAACACAACTTACCTCACTGCTACAAAAACACTGGGGAACAGCCACTGGCTTCTAATTTAGTGTATACAACAATGGATGACCTATGGATGCATGTAAAGCCAAGGGTATCTTATCTAGCTCTACTCCACTGGATAAGGTTTACAAAATACAGCAGGTCTCAAAACACATTCCTTAAACAATTACTCAAAAAAAAAAAAAAACCTAACCAACCCCAATCTGTACATTTATAGGGTGATAAGCCACTGAAGAACTTAATGGCCACACCCACTTCGTCAGCAGCAACTCACCACACCTGGGAAGGATTAAAGACTGACAAGGACATAAATAAAGACAAAGGGAGAACACACACATACCAGCTCCACAAAACGAGAGGACGTAACAAAGACAAACGCTGTTGTTATTGTTTTCTTGATTCTTAGGATGTGTATTTACTGTTGCTTAGAACTTTCCTGGCTCCGCATTCGACACACACACACACACACACACTTTCAGACAGAACCAACGGGACCATATTCATGTGTCATTCATGTTAATTTAATCATGTCCACAGTTCGGCAACATTCATTTGGGTTCATTTGACAGTTTAAATGCACTCATTAAATGACTTTGTACAGATTTCTGGACATCTATATTAAATTTGCAAGGAGGCTTTAAACATATTGGCTTCACTTCATGCGCCACCATGATTTTACAAAAGCCTGGTCATTCTGACGAAAAGATAAACAAGATGTGCCATCTACTGTTGTTCTAATGTTAAGGCTACCTGAATCAGAGAAACCCTTTCACAATCAGGACAGAAGAAAGGTTTCGCTTGTGTGCATTTTCTGATGTTTGGTGAAGATGTTTGGTCCCAAATCAGAACAGTAAGAAACTCTCTGATTTTGGTATATAACTCTTCCCACAATCAGAACAGGACTAAGGTTTCTCTACAGTATGTATGCGTTGGTGAACTTTAAGGTTAACTGCATCAGAAAAACCCTTCCCACAATCAGAACAGGAGTAAGGTTTCTCTCCAGTATGTACCTGTTGATGAAATTTCAGGCCAGAAAAATGTGAGAAACCCTTCCCACAATCAGAACAGGAGTAAGGTTTCTCTCCAGTATGTATGCGTTGGTGAACTTTAAGGTTACATGCATTAGAGAAACCCTTCCCACAATCAGAACAGGAGTTTCTCTCCAGTATGGTTTCTCACCTAACTGACAGTATTTATCTCCAGTATGTATGCGTTGGTGAACTTTAAGGTACAATCGCCAAACCCTTGAACAGAAACCCCAGTATGTATGCGTTGGTGATCTTTAAGGGAATTCCCACAATCAGAACAGAAGTAAGGTTTCTTGTGTTGAACTGTCTGATGTTCCCAGAATCAGAACAGGAGTCTTCTCTCCAGATGATTTAAGAGCCTGACTGAAAACCCTTCCCACAATCAGAACAGGAGAAGGTTTCTCTATGTATGTATGCTAAGGTTACCTGCATCAGAAAAATTTTAAGGTTACATGAAAATTTCAGGCCAAACCCTTCCCACAATCAGAACAGGAGTAAGGTTTCTCTCCAGTATGTATGCGTTGGTGAACTTTAAGGTTACATGCATTAGAGAAACCCTTCCCACAATCAGAACAGGAGTAAGGTTTCTCTCCAGTATGTACACGTTGATGAACTTTAAGGTTGCCTGACTGACTGAAACCCTTCCCACAATCAGAACAGGAGAAAGGCTTCTCTTCTGTATGTATGTGTTGGTGAACTTTAAGGTTACATGCATCAGAGAAACCCTTCCCAGAATCAGAACAGGAGTAAGGCTTCTCTCCAGTATGTATGCGCATATGAACTTTAAGGTAGCCTGACTGACTGAAACCCTTCCCACAATCAGAACAGGAGAAAGGCTTCTCTCCAGTATGTATGCGTTGGTGATCTTTAAGGGAATACAATCGACCGAAACTCTTTCCACAATCAGAACAGTGGTAAGGCTTCTCTTCGGTATGTATGTTCATGTGTCTTCTTAACAATGATTTAAAGGGAAAACGTATTCCACAATGGGAGCAGTGGTGAAATTTCTTTTCTTTGCTTTTTTTTGTAGTTTTTTGTGGTTGCTCTGCAGTTATAAGAAAAGTATCCACATCAGCAGTATCATCTGTGTAATAAATATCAGAAAAAAGTCATTAGTGCAGTGAATCACATACGGCATCAATGCAGTTAGTAGATTATTTCAAAGTTGAATGCAGTTGAACAGTGGAATGTTAAACATGAATACTTATTTAAATACAGAAGGTTGACAGACATTAAAATAAAACTCGTAATATGAGTGAAGAATAAACAATATTCAATAAAGGCATTACCATCATATAATGCTGTGTGGCTTGTATTTAAATGTTGAGCAAGCCCAACTGACCTCAATTATGGATCAAGTTGTTAAAAGTAATGGATTTAAGTGACATTGATTGGATCTCTTCCATGGTGACAATGATCTCATCCACAGGACACAAGGGGTCATTAAATTGGCAAAATCATATAATAATAATGTGAATGATTTACTATGGCCTTGGCAGTCAGCAGATCTCAACCAAAGTTAACATCTATGAGAGATTTTGGACCAACGTGTTAGACAGGGCTCTATACCAACATCACCAAGACACCTATTGAGAGACCTTCTTTAAGAAGAATGGTGTTCTCTCCCTCCATTAGAGTTCCAGATGCTTTGTAGAATCTACGCCAAGGTGGCTCTGAAACTGTTCTGACCATTCATCAGTGGTTCTCAATCCTGGTCCTGGGACCCCATCTGGTGCATGTTTCTGTTAGCACTCACACTTGATTGACGCAACCAAACAACAAGTTAATCATTTGAAGAGGTGTGAGTCACTTTAGGCTGGTTTATCTTGTAAAATGTCACGGTCTGCTATGATACACAAATACATAAATCAGCTCCATAGCTGAACACATTCATATTTGTTTTTCCTTATTTAGCTACCATAATCTCTTTTTCTTTAGAGCTGATTTGGGAGATCGCATCTCAGCAACAAATTCAGCATTAATAACGCTGACAACAGCCAGGCCTTAAGGATACATCTCTTATAGTGTCCTTCAATGTAGCACCAAGTCCCCCTCCAAAATCATTTTAATTTCTTTAATAGACACATTAGAAAGTAAGTCTGACCACATAATGGACTTTAGAACATATTAAAAACCATGGGGACCCGGGAACGCTGGTCAGCTGGGTATTACAAATGAGCACAGTGGAACTCCGTGTCACCGTAGACCAGTAAGTTGGGTTCAAACAGAAGTCACTTTTTCCTCCGGAACATCTTTAACACATGTTGTTACTTGTCTTTTCTGAGATACTTCCAACGATATACAGACAAAATAACAACCACAATCAATATTAAAACATAAATATCAGAACCATGAACCTTGTGAGATAAAGGGCATAAGACGTCTGTAAATAAAGAATGACACAATGGTTTCATTATGGTGCTCCTTAAACCCTGTGCAAAAAACCTTGAGTATGAAGCCAGCAACGTGAGAGCAGACACTACACAAGACCATATAAGGATATAATGTACACTAACACGATGCAAGATGACATCACTCTGTAGTACCTTAAAAAGGTTTCACTTAAATATTTGAACAAATGACTGCGTAAGAGAAAATAGAGTCAATTTGAAATACGTGCATTTTACCTTGTCCCGTTTTCAGAATTGCAAAATCACAAACCGAAAACGATATAAAATGCTATTTACATGTTTTTTGATGCCTAAATTGCCCTGGCGCCAAAATCACACGCCGCTGGGCGTTAGAACCCAAGAGGCGCTAATTGCGGTACCCAGACACGGATCACACCTCTCTGAACATATGACGTCAATGGTTGAATGGGCGACACACAGACAAAAGATTGTGAGGCTTGGTTGAATTTGAATGAACTAGAATAAAGAGGTAAGTTGATAAATAAATATATGTTCCAATAAATAAACAGAACAAATTCATCCAAATACTAATCTAATACTAATAATCTATGTATACAGCCCATTCATTTACCGTATATCTTCCAATAGTCGCCCCGGCATTTATTAAACAGACGGTCCGGCGTTTAAAACAGACCGGCAGTTGTTGGAGACCGGCTATTATTCGCCTCGCAGACGGAATGGTGATGGGTAAACGGGGTTCATTTTGCGGGGAAATACGGTATGATTCCGTATTTATGACCACGAAATGTAGGCAACAACACCAGATGAACATTTCAGGATCTAATGAAATTATCAGTACAGCAGTACGGTATTATTAAAGCAGTATACGGTATTAAGCATGAAAAAACAGGTAGTGTAGACATCTACTGAACTTTCTTGCCAATGATGCCACAGGCACTGGCCTGCACCAGTCCGAATTCCGCACGGAAGCGTTCATCAGCCCGACAAGATAAGATTGACGTGGAGACGAAAGGGCAAAATGTACACAAAGAAATTCCGTTTGACTTTCACCCCTCCTCGATAACATCCGAAGATACATTTGAGACGAAAAGATACTTTCCGCCTTAACCATGTCGGGTGAAATTTTAAAGGAGGAAATAGCAAGTAAAAAGATCGTTTTGAGAGTAATAAACTTCTCAGCGACCTCCTCAATGGGCTCGAACGGAGCACAGGAGACACCTTCCAGTACAATAGCCAGGTCCCAAGACGGCACCCTCGTGCGGGCTGCTGGCCTCAGCCTCAAGGTGCCATGAAGGAAGCGTGATACCAGTAGGTTTCTCCCCAGAAAAGCTCCATTTAGAGGGACATGGCCCGCGGATAAGGCCGCCACATTCAGTGTGGAAGGGGATAAACCTGTGGAGAAGCGCACCTGCAGGAACTGCTACCAGCGGGCAATTAACTGGGTCTAGCTGACGTTCACCACACCAGGAGGTGAAAAGTTTGAGGCATACGCTTTCCTTGTGGCCGGAGCTCTGGAGTGGAGGATGGTCTCAACAACCTCAGTCGAGAGACCTTCTATGAGGCAGGTCCCCTCAGAGGCCAAGCCCATAGTTTCCATAGCTCTGGGCGGGGTGAAAGATCAACCCGCTCGCTTGAGAGAGTAAGTCCCTCCTGATCGGGATCTCCAAGGGAGAACCGGCGAGGAGAGATATCAGGTCCGCAAACCATACTCGGGCCGGCCAGTACGGGGCAACCTGCAGTAGACTTGACACCGTCCTGACGGACCCTCTTCAGAACTACTGGGAGCAGAGCAACCAAAGGAAAAGCGTATAGGCGTGACTTTGGCCATGCCTGTACCATGGCATCCACCCCTAGCGGGGCTGGATGAGTTAGCGAGAACCACAGTGGACAGTGTGATGTCTCTCTGGATGCAAATAGGTCTACCTCGGCACAACTGAAATGTCTCCAAAGGAGCTCCACCACCACGGAATGGAGTCTCCAATCCCAGGGCCTCGGCGCCTGCCTTGACAGGATGTCTGCCCCCAGATTTAGATACCCTGGGATATAAATTGCTATCAAGGAACAAAGCTTCCCTTGGGACCACAGAAGGATCTGGCGAGTCTGCTTGCATAGCGGGCTTGAGCGCAGACCGCCCTGATGATTGATGTAGGAAACCACCGATGTGTTGTCTGATCGGACAAGAACATGATGGCCAATCAGGTCTAGGAGGAAGTGTTTCAGGGCCTGAAACACGGCCAACATTTCTAGATAATTCATGTGCCACGAATGATGCTGGTCTTGCCACAACCCCCAAGCTGAGCGACCACTCATGATCGCCCCCCCAGCCTGTAAGGGAGGCATCCGTCGTCACTCGTCAGCGTCACACGACGACACGGTGCTCCCCAGCACAGGCCCTTGGGATAAGAACCAAGGCTTTTTCCACGTGCAGACAACACCTCGTGACCCTGAGAACCCCTTGGCTCTCCGGGCGGGGACCACCCTCCGCACCCCGGCGGCTATGGCGTCAGGGTATCTTAGACGTTGCCTTCCTGGCTGTCCTCGGATCAGCCCTACCACCAGAAGGCTTCGTCTGAGAGCGCCGCGTCTCGGTCCAATCTCCCCGTTGAGGAGGAGCACGAGACGCAACACTCTGTTTTTGCTGTGCCCGGTGTGTCATGCTAGTCGAAGGCCAGGGCTGCCCCCGTCCAGCAGCCCTGGAGACGTGAGTTCGATGGGGAAGGAACTTATGGAATGCCGCTGCCTGTCTTCTCCTCGTGGAACATCTCAATGAATAAGTCAATTGCGTTCCCAAAGAGGCCCGAAGCAGACAGCAGAGAATCCAAGACAAAATAACTCTTTCATATTATTCATATTAGAGAGACTCAGCCAAAGATGTCTCTCCGCAGCCACCAAGGCTGGCATAGAACGGCCCACTGATCGAACAGTCTCCTTAGTGGCACGAAGGGACAACTCCGCTGCCTGGCGAAGCTCTCGAACGTCTTAAGGATTTAACTCCTCCCCCTCAGCCACATCTCTCAGCAGGTCAGCCTGATATGCCTGCATTACCACCATGGTATGCAGGCATAAAGCCGCCTGCCCCGCCGCCGTAAAAAGCTTTACCCACCAGTGCCGGAGTATTTCTCAAGGGCCCGGTGGGCAATGCCGGTGTCTTAAAGGATGGTGCCACGGGGATAGATGGCTCGCCAGAATCTCTTCCACTTTAGGCATTGTCCCGTAACCATAGATTTTAGCATCTGAAATGTTGGAATACAGACGTACGCGGATTAAACACACAAGACGACACCGGCCTATTCCAGGACCTCGACACCTCAGTGTGGAAGTCAGGGAAAAAAGGCAAATACCGGCAAGGAGGCGTAGCATGGGAAGGCAGAAATCTCTCATCCAACTTAATGGTTAAAGCAGACTCCTGCCTGTCATCCGGCCACTCAATGTTGAGCTTTTCAACAGCTCGGGCGAGTACCTCCAACAGCTCTTCACCCGCGGGCAACTGAAGTGACGTAGCCCCACTCTCCGTGTCAATGCTCTCAACATCCCGCTCCTCAGAACCGGATAGTTGAAGTAATGGCGCCTCATCCTGGGCGGAAGGATCCGCAGCGCGAGCTTCCCACTCCCGGACTGAGGCACTGGAACTAGCTGGAAAAAGCTGAGGTAATGCAGATGCCGTCTCAAATCCATCTGTTAGATTCATCTGCAACCCCCACGAAGACAACCGCCGCTCTGCCTCGGCAAGAAGAGCGACCGGCGAGAGCGCAGCGTTCGCATTGGTAAACGCTCACAATGCTTACAGGTAGCCCCCTCGAGAGCTAACTGGGCATGTAGCACACGCAAAAAAACAACGCATTGTTGATGTGTATCCCCACCCGTAAGAAAACACTTCCTATAGCGCTGCTTATTTGCCTTCATAACTATGGTAAACTACCGATAGAAAACTCCCAAGGACTGTCACACAACGCACTTGCTGAAGCTACAGAAGCTACAGAAGATGAACAGGCTTGTGTTTTGGGGTGCTTTATGGTTACCAGGTTGCGATGTCACCCCTCTGTGACGTTCTGTCTCGTCATTGGGCTGATTACACACGTACTTCATGACACACTCACGCAGAGCGTTCCCACAGCGTTTTCACGCAGCTCGGAGTTCCCTGATAGGGAACAGTACACCAGCAGAGCTTTATTCGACAACAGTGATGGCAAGTGGGAAAGCTACACTCACAGTCTACAGGTGGAAGAAGAATAAGAATATGTGGCTCCTCAGCACCATGCATCCTTGTTTTTCCATCACCAACGAACTCAAAAAACAGAGACAGTCACAGACTACAATCACTCAAGGAATGTCTGAAAAATATGCTCTCCTATTATTGTTTATTAACATTATTATTATTGTATTGCTATTATGTTTAGGGCTGCAACAACGAATCGATAAAATCGATAATTAAAAAAGTTTGCAACGAATTTCATTATCGACACGTTGTGTCGCGCAACACGCCACTCAGTCGCGGAGATAAAAGCAATTGAGTTGAGTGCGGTGGGGAGCCGTAATGTTGTTTTGATGGCGGAATCAGTATTTCACACTAAATACATCAAAAAAGTGTGTTAATTGCAAGATATGCAAAAGCGACATGACATATGGCACAGAAGCATCTGATTCATCGAAAAAATAATCTACAGATTAATCGATTATAAAAATAACCGTTAGTTGCAGCCCTAATTATGTTATGCTTTATTTGAATATTAATGTGTATTACTTTGTATTCAATAGGTAGGAGTGGATATCCATGACCAGATGGCAAGATTGTACTCTGTAAAGGGAGGAACTGGTCGCTGGCCAGTTGCGATTTCCTACAACCTGCTAGACTTGGCTGCTATCAATGCACATGTGCTCTACACGACATGCCTCGAGAAGAAAACCAGCAGGAGAGATTTCGAGATGGATTGGGCATTAGAGCTGCAAGAGAGGCACGTTATGCTCGTCCTCGACATGTTCCCCTGCCACAGCAACTCCCACCAGGCAAGAAAATACAGTATCAAGTCTGCATGTACACTTTAAGTAGACTAATGAACACTGTGTGCAGTGCAACGGTTTTGTATGCGTGTCCTGCCCACACAAACCCCTGAAGCTGTGTGCCGACTGTGGACGTGAAAAATAAATAGAAAACGATTCGTTTAACGCACGGGTATCAGCAGAATAGCCGACCGTGGCAAATACAAACTTCTGTAAAAACGTGTTTTCGTTGTCCACATTGCCTTAGTTACTGGACTGTAATTACTGTAATACATTTTACAAATAAAAATGATAGAATCATACACTGTAATGTTTTTATTTCAAGAGTCTGTGTGGCAATATGTCAATAGCCAATACGGCCAATCTTGCGCAAATCATTTGATTGCGCGCGTCGCTTGTTGATCTAAACAATTTTAGCATTTACTACATCAAAATAGGACATACCTTTCAATTTTTTTTGTCTAATTGAAATGCCATAGCCTGTGCATTTTAAAATCATAGTTTATTTTTTATTTTAAGGTTACAAGAGAATAAATACATACTATTTTAGTAAAATGTTTTACTTCATAATAACTTGTACGTTATGTCACAATTTGATAGAATTGACCCAAAAACCCTAGAAGAAACAGTTGGACGTCTTAAAGCTTCCACATGTTGTCTTGACACACTACCAACAGACTTTTTAAAAACAATTTTTAACTCCATAACAATAGATCTGCAGCAAATAGTTAATAGCTCTTTACAATTAGGGATTTTCCCAACGTCACTAAAAACGCTGCCATTAAACCGCTATTAAAAAAAGAGAACACTGGATGCAACTATTTTGAACAACTATAGACCAGTCTCAAATCTACCTTTTATAGCCAAAATTATTGAGAAGGTGGTCTTCAATCAACTCAGCAAATTTGTGAACTCAAACAGTCTCTTAGACAAATTCCAATCAGGCTTCCGACCTCACCATAGTACTGAAACGGCTCTGATAAAAGTTTTAAATGATATACGACTTAACACTGACTCGGGTAAAATGACAGTTTTGGTTCTATTAGATCTCAGTGCTGCATTTGACGCAGTAGATCATATAACACTTCTGGACAGGCTGGAAAATTGGGTAGGATTCTCCGGGACAGTCCTTAATTGGTTCAGGTCTTATTTAGATGGGCGGAGTTACTTTGTCACCATCAGCAATCATGAATCTAATAAGGTGGATATGACATGTGGAATTCCCCAGGGATCAATTCTCGGACCACTTCTGTTCAATCTCTATATGCTACCTCTGGGCAAAATTTTACAGAACAACAACATTAACTACATAGTTATGCAGATGCTCAAATATATATGGCTCTTGAACCATCGGACTGCAGCTCTATTGACTCACTGTATCGATATATAGAGCACATCAATGACTGGATGAACCAATATTGTCTACAATTAAACCAAAATAAAACAGAGATAATTGTGTTTGGCAATAAAAATAAAATAACTAATATAAGGAAAGAACTTGATTCTTAAGCCCTAAAAACCAGGGACCAAGAGCGTAATCTAGGTGTAATGATAGACTCAGATCTCACGTTCACCAGTCATATCAAAACGGTCACCAAAACAGCGTTCTATCATCTTAAAAATATAGCCAGAATCAAGGACCTGGTGTCAAAAAAAGACCAAGAGAGGCTTATCCATGCATTTATCTCCAGTAGGGTTGACTACTGTAATGGGCTCTTAACTGGACTCCCCAAAAAGACTGTAAAACAGCTGCAGCTCATTCAGAATGCTGCTGCTAGAATGTAAAAAAAAACGAAGAGAACAGAACACATCACGCCATTTCTTAAATCTTTACACTGGCTTCCAGTTAGTTACAGAATATTTTAAAGTTTTGCTAGTAGTCTATAAATCTCTGAATAGACTGGGCCCTGAATACATTTCTGATATGTTTGAGGATTATAAACCAAGCAGGGCACTCAGATCACTGAACTCAGGACAGCTAGTAGAGCCCAGAGTCAAAACTAAACATGGTGAAGCTGCATTCAGCAGTTACGCTGCATGCAACTGGAATAAATTAGCAGAAGATCTTAGACGTGCCCAAAATGTATCAATTTTTAAAGCCAGGCTAAAAACATTTATCTTTTTGCAAGCATATGAGTGACCGCTTAAACTTTATCACACTGTTAAGTCTATTTTAATTGTCTTTTTATGATTTTATTTGTTTTTACTCTGATGCATGGCATAAATGAAAACCTGTAATGTATACATAAAAGATCTGAAAGACCTGGAGGTTCTCAAGACATACAGGCCAGGTTCAAAAAGACCTAGATGTTCTAGAGAAAGACTTCTTGGCCAGGTTCTAAAGACCTGGAAAGGTTCTAAAGACCTTTTGAATAAATAAGTAGGGCACTGGTTCAATTCCCCCCCGCCGGCTACATTGGTGTGGGATTGGCAGCGTGGGCCATCAGAGAGGCGCGTCTCTGTGAGGGACTTTGGACAAGTGAAGCGTGAGGACACGCTCTCCCGTTTGGTGGGGGTAATGTAGCGACCCTGGTGGTAAACAGGTTTTTTTTGTAGATGGCTCTGCCCAGCGTTCTCCCTCAGGGGAGCCTTAGGTAACACATGCCGTTACTTCAGCATTGCAGATTGTTATAAAATGCATGTATTTTATTTTTTATTCTGATAAAAGCATGTATTTTATCATTTTATTATTATTTTCTTCTGTAAAGCACATTGAATTGCTTCTATGTATGAATTGTGCCATCTAAATAAACTTGCTTGTTTGCATAATTCATCGTAATTCATTTCATTTAGGATGATAACACAGTAGTAGATGATCTGATGCTGTTGATGCTGCGGAGGAGAATGTTGGTGCTAATTGGGATGATTCGTATGCTAATGACGCCAGCGGGCGCGGGGGTCTGGCGCTTAAAGGGCTAAAAATGGCTCGGGCGCTCCAAGTGTTAATGTTTGGAATGTCTTGTATAGTGAAAATTTGGAAAAATCTTCACAAGTCATTTTCTTTTGAACTGTTGCTCCAATTGACCTGAAACCTGGATTGACGTGCATAAAATTGATGTGTTGTTTGCAGGAATACGCCATTGCTGCATGCAGCTATATTTCCATTTGTAATTACTGACCTCGACAACACAAGGATAGAATACAATGTAGCACATTTCTACAATTTGTTCTAAATTTGTCCTCGATAGGAACCAGAATTCTTTTTTTATTCTATTATTTGTCCTGCTGTTACAATAAGCCTAGCAGAAGGTTCTAAAGCAATGAAATCATTTTGGGAAATTTTCCAAGCCGTTGTCACAGCAGTCAACTTAGTGTCCTGCACAAAACTATAGTTTCCAAAACAGTTATTTGTTAACACGAAATCTTTGGAGTGGTAGAAAATGTTGTTTTAATGTCTGATGTGCAGACTATAGGCACAGGAGGACAATATATTAGCAAACCATTGTCTAAACCGCCTTCGCTGTGTTCTGGCATAGAAGAATGTGTTATCCTTTATTTATTTGAGATCTCCGAAACTACTGTTGGTCAAAAATTGAACACTCATGCAAATAAAGAGTTCTCCCCAAACATTACAGTATTATGTTTTTGTTCATGAATCAAACATTTTGAAACCATTTGATTAAACCACTTCTTACCTTTACTAATTGATTCCACGATATTAGACATCTCTTTGTCTTCATCTTTAATATTACCATTCAGTCCCAGTGTTGGACTGCAGTCTTCCATCTTCACTGATATCTCTTCGTCTTTAATATTACCATTCAGTCCCAGTGTTGGACTGCAGTCTTCCATCTTCACTGATATCTCTTCGTCTTTAATATTACCATTCAGTCCCAGTGTTGGACTGCAGTCTTCCATCTTCACTGATATCTCTTCGGCTTTAATATTAACATTCAGTCCCAGTGTTGGACTGCAGTCTTCCATCTTCACTGATATCTCTTCGGCTTTAATATTAACATTCAGTCCCAGAGTTGGACTGCAGTCTTCCATCTTCACTGATGTCATCTCTGAATCCACCAATCCACACTGAGCTCCACTGTTAGAATCAGAATCCAGTGACTCTTGTTTGGTCTCAGTATGGAAAGAGAGTAGCAGACTGGGTTTGTCCTCCTAAAAAAAGACCAAACCAGACCCACAAATGAATGATAAATATGTTGCTCTTTTGCCATCTGTCAATTTTATGTATTTTGGCTGTCACTCACAAAAAGCTGAGTCACTCTCCAGCGTCCCATATAGACGATAGGATATGTTTGTTCCATGTAATGATTATAGTGTGGGGTAAAAAAAGAATGAATATAATTGAAAAGGAATTTCTAATTTTTTTTTTTATTCTATATCACAAACAATACCGTCAGATGCCCTACAATTATGTGAACTGACATGTGAAACTGCTCACCACCTTCATTTGGGACTAAGGCTGGTTCAGGGGTATGGGGACAAGCAGACAGGGCTGCTGGGCCTGAAGCTGCATCTGTTGGGTCTGGCACCAGCAGGGACAACTGAATTAGTAGCTATAGTTTGCTGATTAATATTTGACTAAAAGATGAACTAAATGTAAACACTGCACATGTTTGTTAAAGAAATGAAGCAACTAGTTGAGCAATAATAGCCTATTTCACTATGGACTAAACTAAAAGATAATTTCCACCACTGACAGACTTGTTCTTTTACAGGATGTTCTTTTTTTAAACTGGGTAAAATACTATCACCCTTCTTGTTATTTTTTCACATTTCTGAAAACCAGATTTCATTTAGAAAGCAGAGACGACATGTTGCATCCACCCAATTTACTGATATCAAATACCATTTGGTGGTCCAAACCATTTCATACAGGGGCGTAAATCCCGGGGGTGGGTTGTCCCCCTAGAAAAATCATTAACACAATGCTGTGTATTGTATATAACATAATGATGTATACTTAAAATACCTGTCTAAGATGTAAAACAATACAAAACCCAAAAAATGCTTTTTTAAGTTTAGAAACATTTTGAGTCCCCCCTCCCTTGCCTCACAGTGGTTTGATCTATTGCCTGCTGTACTTTAGGATCTGCGGCACTCTCACAGGCTAAGCCAAAACGGTAGTGACAGGAATGTAGTAAGTAGGCGGTTCAAGGCCATTTTATTCACATTAAACATCGGATGGAGTTTTTCTTTTCTCAAATAGAAATGATGTTGAGTAATAAATGCATTAGTCATCATGACAAAAAGTTCGCTATGTTAGTTTAATATAATGTAACGTTACCTACCTAGCTTGTTTAATAGCTTGTTGGATAGAAATGCACCCACTAGTTAACGGCGATAAGCCTAACGTTATGTGTGTGAACTGATATTAGGGTTAATATTGAAGATCTACAGTTGTCTTTTGTTCAATATGAAGTTAAGTGGCTGATTTGTAAAACAGTTTGGTACAAAAGCATTGTATTTATTTTATATGGGAACATTTTCAAAATTTGTCATTATGTTTTAAGTTGTTTTTGTGGCTTGATGGTCAACCAAGTTAAAAATAAATACATGGTTTTAAAGAAGAATATTTTAGTCAATTCAGTCCGCTTTTTCACTGAATCAAAAGAAACACTGAAAAGAATAATAATGGTACAGTCTCCATGCTACACTAATGATAGTATTAGGGCTTTTTGCTTTGTACACAAATATTTTTGTGTCCCCTTCAAAAATTGATCTTCAGAAATTTTATGTTTATTGCCCCCCCCCTACTTTTAGATCAGATTTACGCCCCTGATTTCATATGGAGGGGAGGTAGTAGTAACGCACCAAACAGAGCCTCTCTGAATTTAAAGAAAATAATACAGGATTGGTGGATGGGTTAATAATTTAATGTTAATTATATTTGCCTAATGTCCACAGTCTCTTAGAATCGTTCTAACCTGGCCCCCATACGGTGCCCTTGCTCTTTCTCTCTACTCTCCCACCAAGATGCGCTCTCAGGTACCAACCCTGGTAGTTAATGTCAAGTTTTACCTACACTGAAGCAATGCTTCTCTGTGACTGGAGGTAACATGACTGTAGGTTTCACAATAAAAGCCTCCTGCCCATAAAATGTAGGAATGCCTAATTAAAGCTTAATGTTTGTTCACTTTCTGGGAAAATGTGAAAGAAAAAGTGAAATGTGATTGTGAAAGTACCTATTGTATTGATTCCTCTAATTACAATTATTGTTTATATAAGTATATTACTGCATGTGGGGGAGAGTATTGAATATGTATAGTCTATTTATTATTGTCATTCACATAGATTTTTTGTTTTTCTTACTCTATAGAAAACCATCTGATCATTCAAACACAAATATATAACATCCAGTTAATATTACATCAACAAAAAAAGGTATATTTGTTGCTGCAAATAGAAGTGAAGGTAGGAGGTATACAACAAATTAACATCTCTCAGTCCATAATTACAACACACTCTGGTCACTTAAATTGTGTTCTGTCCAACACACCAACATGAACGCAGTGACAAACACCAAACTACCACCCTGTCTACGGCTATTATTATTATTATTATTATTATTATCTCCACTACAACTGTTAGATCATCTTGAGATTTAGACATTTGTGTGTCCGTGACTTTTGAAGAAGTTCATCTAGTTTGATGATCTAGATCTGTTCGTTCGTAACGGTTTAGGTCCACTCGTTTACATTTAATGAAGAACATGAAAGATATACGTTTAATAACACTAACGATCACTGCCATTTAAACGTTCACACGGCAAATTATATCGAACTGAACAAATACGGAAAGATAAATAAAACTGTTTATAATCACTCACCATTTCAGCGACTAATTTCTGTTCGTATTTCCTAAAATAAATGTAAAACCATAGGCCTACAAAGGTTTGATAACCGAACTAAAACAGCAGAGTGATAAAACAGGATATTTAACGGCGGAGGGAAACTAACTTAAATGCGCCTTACTGCCCCCAACTGGCCTGGAGTGTGGAGACGAGACAATTAATTTCAAAACTAAATACATAATAATTAATAACAACTTACAATACAATTATTTCTTAAGTCTAATATACACTGCTCAAAAAAATAAAGGAACACTAAAATAACTGCCTGAATTAAATTATCTTATTAAATATTTTTTTCTTTACACAAAAATTATAGATGGAAGTCAAATTTATCAACCCATGGAGGTCTGGATTTGGAGCCACACTCAAAATTAAAGTGGAAAACCACCTAAAGGCTGATCCAATGTTGATGTCCTTAAAACAGGTCAAAATGAGGCTCAGTAGTGTGTGTGGCCTCTATGTGCCTGTATGACCTCCCTGGAATGTCTGGGCATGCTCTTGATGAGGTGGCGGATGATCTCCTGAGGGATCTCCTTTCAGACCTGGACTAAAGCATCCACCAACTCCTGGACAGTCTGTGGTGCAATGTGGTGTTGGTAGATGGAGCGAGACATGTCCCAGATGTGCTCAATTGGATTCAGGTAGCAGAGGTAGAGGTAGCAGCCCTGCTGCTGGGTTGTTGCCCTCATATGGCCTCCTCCACGTCTCCTGATGTACTGGCCTGTTTCCTGGTAGCACCTCCATGCTCTGGAAACTACACTGACAATCACAGCAAACCTTCTTGCCACAGCTCGCATTGATGTGCCATCCTGGATGAGCTGTACTACCTGAGCCACTTGTGTGGGTTGTAGACTCCGTCTCATGCTACCACTAGAGTGAAAAAGTGACCAAAACATCAGCCAGGAAGCATAGGAAGTAGAAACTGAGAAGTGTTGTGAATGGTTGGTGCCCCTGGGCACAGGCCCAAGAGCATTTATGGATTATCCGGCTCTGAACAGCATGTGAAATTGATTGTCAATCAGTGTTGCTTCCTAAGTGGAAAGTTTGATTTCACAGAAGTGTGATCGACTTGGAGTTACATTGTGTTTTTTAAGTGTTCCCTTTATTTATTTTTGAGCAGTGTAAATCCCTAAATTTGTAACCATTGATTTGGCACTGAAATAACATTTGTAAGGCACGGACCAGGCTGCCCAGTATGGCTCTTTTCAGTATCGCTCTTTTTCAAACATCCTGGAGTGTGAACCTTTGAACAAAATTCTAAATGACTAAATATATATTTTTTAATAATGCTAAAATGTTATGCTGGCCAATTTCAAAAGCCTATGGGGCTTCCAAGCCATTTGTCAGCTAGTGGCATAGCCAATGATTAAACCTAGACTGTAGTAGTCAGCATGTTTTTTAAAGTTGTTACCTGCAGATTATTAAGTGCAAATAGCAGTGGGATTCTACATGGAAATATGTTTAACGACAGCCAGCCGACTAATGTGTAAAGGTTGCAGTGGTGGGTGTAGTATGGGACACTGGTAACAAGACGTATAACACTGTCATAGACCCCATCACATTCTTCAGGAGAGTTCGACGTAGTTATAACTGACATTACCAAAAACAAAACATCAGTATAATAGTCATCTTCACAAAGGCAAGTTTGGCAGTATGAGTGGAGGCCCTGTTGCGGAATTGAAAACCGAATCTGGACTTTATTTTAGATTTGAGGTTGTTTATGTGGAGTTTGAAGGAGAGAGAGCAGTTTAACAAGACACCTAGGTATTTGTATGTATTCACATATTCCAATTCAGACCAATCTAGCGTGGTGATTCTAGTTAGACGGGCAGGTGTGGGCAGCGATCGGTGGAAAAGCATTAAAGGGTTAGTGGAAAAGGGTCAATTAGTGATGGAAGATTTTGGAAGGAATGCTGAACGGAACTAAAATTATCCTGGAGATTTGATAGCAGAGTATCCAATGAAGAGCCGGATGTATAAATAATGGTTTAATCTGCATAGAGATGGATCTGAGAATCCCCAACAGCAAAAGCCACATTGTCAGGCTGCTGAGTCGGCTGATAAGAACACAATGGTTAACAGAGTTAAATGCCTTAAACAGATGAATGTAAACGGCTGCACAGTAGTGCTCTTTATCAATGATGGCTATGATGTCGTTCAAGACCTTAAATGTGGCCGTGGTGCTGCCATGTCCTGCACGGGAACCAGATTGCATAGCGGAATCAATACAAAGAGTTTCCAGATGGTTGATAACCCGTTTGTTGACCAAGCTTTCAAACTTTGGATGAATATTGGTCTGTATCCGTTGGGGTTGAATGTGTCTCCCTCTTTCAACAGGCGAATGACTGCCACGGATTTCCAATCTCTCTGAATTTCAGGAGAGAGAGGTTCAAAAGACTGATAATGGTAGCAATAATATTATTTTAGCCCAGATAACTTTAGAAAACAGGGCCCAGCTGATATATACGGGTCCAGATTGTGCTGCTCTCTCAGTACATCTACTGTCTGGATTGTTGATTGGAAGCAGCAATTGCTTCTTTCAGATAATTGCCGACGACTTTCCTCCTTGGCAAAAGAGTTCAGTGCTCCTTTACCTTTTGGTGGACCTTTCTGGAAAATATACTATACAGGTCACAATGAAGTCTTAAAACTATGAAGACTGTGTGACTCAAATGGCTCATGAGTAAGAGGAAGCAACTGCCCAAGGCCAGATGCAGAGTAAGAGAAACCGGAGTGATGGTGAGTGCACAACTTAAATAATTATACCACAACTGAACATTCTTTTACCCAAAATGTATAATTTATTAGAAACTATTATTAAAGAAAAACACAAACAACTTGCCAACATGAAGGAAAAAGTGAATGTAGGAGTAGGGCAGTGTCAGTGGTCTGTCAAATCAAAGAAATCATGCAAAAATGACCCTGTGCTTCCCCACCTCTTTAGTCTGGGACAGGCTTCTAATCTAGTGTATATAACAATGGGTTACCAATGGATGCATGTAAAGCCAAGGGTATCTTATCTAGCTCTACTCCACTGGATAAGGTTTACAAAATACAGCGGGTCTCAAAACACATTCCTTAAACAATTACTCTCAACAAAAGAACATCTAACCTAACCAACCCCAATCTGTACATTTATGGGGTGATGAGCCGGTGTGGATTGGCTGAAGAACTTAATGGCCACACCCACTTCATCAGCAGCAACTCACCACACCTGGGAAGGATTAAAGACTGACAAGGACATAAATAAAGACAAAGGGAGAACACACACATACCAGCTCCACAAAACGAGAGGACGTAACAAAGACATATACTATCGTTATTATTTTTCTTGATTCTTTGGGCTGTGTATTTAATGTCGCTTAGAACTTTCCTGGCTCCGCGTACGTCACACACACACACACACACACACACACACACAGACACAGACACAACGGGACAATATTCATGTTGTGTCATTCATTTGGGTTCATTTAACAGTATTAAATGCACTCATAAAATGACTTTGTACAGATTTCTGGACATCTATATTAATTTGCAAAGAGGCTTTAACATATTGGCTTCACTACATGCGCCACCATGATTTTACAACAGCCTGGTCATTCTGACGAAAAGATAAACAATATGCGCCATCTACTGTTGTTCTAATGTTAAAGCTACCTGAATCAGAGAAACCCTTGCCACAATCAGAACGGGGGAAAGGTTTCGCTTGTGTGCACTCTCTGATGTTTGGTAAGGTAAGATAATTTTACAAAACTCTTCCCACAATCAGAACAGGAGTAAGGTTTCTCTCCAGTATGTACGTGTTGATGAAATTTCAGGCCAGAAAATTGTGAGAAACACTTCCCACAATTAAAACAGGAGTAAGGTTTCTCTCCAGTATGTACACGTTGATGAACTTTAAGGTTACGTGAATCAGAGAAACCCTTCCCACAATCAGAACAGGAGTAAGGTTTCTCTCCAGTATGTATGCGCATATGAACTTTAAGGTGATCAAACTGACAGAAACCCTTCCCACAATCAGAACAGGAGAAAGGCTTCTCTCCAGTATGTATGCGTTGGTGAACTTTAAGTTGACCTAACTGACAGAAACCCCTCCCACAATCAGAACAGAAGTAAGGTTTCTCTCTTGTGTGAACTCTTTGATGTTCGGCAAGTCTAGATGTTGATATGAAACCCTTCCCACAATCAGAACAGGAGTAAGGTTTCTCACCAGTATGTATGCGTTGGTGAACTTTAAGGGTATACAATCGACAGAAACCCTTCCCACAATCAGAACAGGAGTAAGGTTTCTCTCCAGTATGTATGCGTTGGTGAACTTTAAGGTGACCTAACTGACAGAAACCCTTTCCACAATCAGAACAGGGGTAAGGCTTCTCTTCTGTATGTATGTTCATGTGTCTTCTTAACATTGATTTAAAGAGAAAACGTATTCCACAATGGGAGCAGTGGTGAGAATTCTTTTCTTTGTAGTCTTCTTGTGGTTGTTCTGCAGATATAAGAAAAGCATCCACGTCAGCAGAAGCATCTGTGTAATAAATATCAGTAAAGGTCATAAGTGCAGTAAATAACATACGGCATCAATGCAGTTAGTAGATTATTCCAAAGTTGAATGTAGTGGAAGGTTAAAAACATGAATACTTATATAAATACAGAAGGGTGACAGATAGGGCTGTCACGATAACTACTTCTGGTGGTGCGATATATTGCAACAAAATTAATTGTGATAAACGATATTATTGCAATTTTTTTCAGAATGTCGTCTTTGACTTTAATGTACACGGGTGGAATGGCAGTTTGGGAGATGTACGTTTACTTTGGCAATTCGTACTGTTTGTCAAAGGTTTGCATCATATTTTTAAATGTTGTTTTTTTGACCGTGTTTAATGGCTGCATCTTTTTGGCTATCTGTGAGTAGGCACAGGAGGACAATATATTAGCAAACCATTGTCTAAACCGCCTTCGCTGTGTTCTGGCATTGAAGATTGTTTTATCCATTATTTATTTGAGATCTCAAACTACTGTTGGTCAAAAATTGAACACTCATGCAAATAAAGAGTTCTCCCCAAACATTACAGAATTATGTTTTTGTTCATGGATCAAACATTTCTAAACCATTTGATAAAACCACTTCTTACCTTTACTAATTGATTCCCCGATATTAGACATCGCTTCGTCTTCACTAATATTAACATTCAGCCCTAGAGTTGGACTGCAGTCTTCCATCTTCACTGATGCCATCTCTGAATCCACCAATCCACACTGAGCTCCACTGTTACAATCAGAATCCAGTGACTCTTGTTTGATCTCAGTATGGAAGGAGAGTAGCAGACTGGGTTTGTCCTCCTAAAAAAAGACCAAACCAGACCCACATATGAACGATAAATATGTTGCTCTTTTGCCATCTGTCAATTGTTTGTAACATTGGCTGTCACTCACAAAAAGCTGAGTCACTCTCCAGCGTCCCATATAGACGATAGGATATGTTTGTTCCATGTAATGATTATAGTGCGGGGTAAAAAAAGAATTCATATCATTGAAAAGGAATACATAATTTTTTTTAAATTCTATATCACCAACAATACCTGCAGACGCCCTACAATTATGCAAACTGACATGTCATACAACACAATTTCACCTCCAGTTTGGAGTGTGGCTGGTTCAGGGGTATGGGGACAAGCAGACAGGGCTGCTGGGCCTGAAGCTGCATCTGTTGGGTCTGGCACCAGCAGGGACAACTGAATTAGTATCTATAGTTTGCTGATTAATAGTCAACTAAAAGATGACCTAAATGTACTGCACATTTTTGGTAAAGAAATGAAGCAACTAGTTGAGCAATAGAAGCCTATTTCACTATGGACTAAACTAACAGATAATTTCCACCACTGACAGACTTATGTTCTTTTTTTAAAGTGGGTAAAATACTTTCACCCTTCTTGTTATTTTTTCCAATTTTTGAAAACCTGATTTTCATTTAGAAAGCAGACAACATGTTGCATCCGTACTCACTCCCAATTTACTGATAGCAAATACCGTTTGCGCCAGGTTTGAAAGGTGGACCAAACCTTTTCATATTGGGGGGAGGTAGGAGTAACGCACCAAACAGAGCCTCTCTCAATGTAAAGAAAATAATACAGCATTGGTGGATGGGTTAATAATTTAATGTTAATTATATTTGCCTAATGTCCACAGTCCCTTAGAATCGTTCTAACCTGGCCCCCATACGGTGCCCTTGCTCTTTCTCTCTACTCTCCCACCAAGATGCGCTCTCAGGTACCAACCCTAGTAGTTAATGTCAAGTTTTACCTACACTGAAGCCATGCTTCTCTGTGACTGGAGGTAACATGACTGTAGGTTTGACAATAAAAGCCTCCTGCCCATAAAATGTAGAAATGTTGAAGAAAGCCGAATTTTTGTTCCCGTTCTGGGAAAATGTAAAAGAAAAGGTGAAATGTGATTGTGAATGTACCTGTATTGTATTGATTCCTATATTACAATTATTGTTTATGTAAACAATAATGTATTTTAAGTATTGAATATGTATAGTCCATTTATGGAATTCACATATAATTTTAGTTTTTCTTACTCTAGAAAACCATCTGATCATTAAAACACAAATATATAACATAACATCCAGTTAATATTAAATCAACAAAAAAGGTATATTTGTGGCTGCAAAAGGAAGTAAAGGTAGGAGGTATACAACAAATTAACATCTCTCAGTCAATTATTACTAAATATTCTGGTCACTGGCCTTAAATTGTGTTCTGTCCATACACGTAGTGACAAACACCAAACTACCAACCTGTCTACGGCTATTATCATCATCTCCACTACAACTGTAAGATCATCTTGGGTTTTTAGACATTTGTGTGTCCGTCCGAAATTCATATATAGGTGAGAGACAAAATATATTGGATCATCCATTTGCCCCATAAGTGAAATAATAATAATAAGTGCAAAATTATATAAATCATTCCTCCCTACAATAGGCCATGAGCATCCCCAACACCAAAAATACCCAGATCAGAACATAGACCGTAACCCAACCTAAACAATCCCTGGAAATAACAGCAGTTCACGCCATTTAAAAAAAATAGTACCTGTCCATTTTAAAATGTCCGACAGTTTTCAGGAGGAATCCGCCATTGCTGCTTGCATCTATATTTATCTTTGTCGTTTAGTTTTCTATTTGGAACTGGACTAACGCTAAAACCTCCCGTTATCAGATATTGGGAGAATAAATATAAACGTTACAACTTAGTTTGATGATCTGGATCTGTTCGTTCGTAACGGTTTAGGTCCACTCGTTTAATGAAGAATATGAAACATATACTTTTAATAACATTAGCGATCAGTGACATTTAAACGTTCAGACGGCAAATTATATCGAACTGAACAAATACGCAAATAAGCTGTTTTTAATCACTTACCATTTCGGTGACTGATTTCTGTTCGTATTTGACAAAATAAATGAAAACTAGGCTATACAGGGCTTAGATAACCAAACTACAACAGCAGCGTGAGAAAACAGGATTCGAGTTCTTCTGTGGATATTTTATGGCGGAGGGTAACTAACTTAAAATGCGCATTACTGCCCCCAACTGGCCTGGAGTGTGGCTCAATATAAATATCCGTGTTAAACATTTAAACAAAAAATTATTGATAACTTAAGAACATATTCTAGACTAAATAAAGACAAAATTTGTTGCCGGAGTTCCGAAGACAGAATTATGTTGTGCCATGAATCTGAAGTCACAATGAAATCTTAAGACTATCAAGACATTCTGGAGCAAACGTTCTACTCAGTGTCAGAAAGCTCTGTGTCAGTTCCAGGTTATGGGTCCTCCAATAGCATGACCCAAATAATGGATAAGACTGATTTGAATTGGCCTATTATGAGTGCTGATCTGAATCCTCTCTATATGGAAAGAGCTGAAACTTGCATTCTGGAGAAGACACCCATCAAACTTGAGAACAGTTTGCTCAGAAAGAGTGGACCAAACTACCCGTTAACAAGAGCAGAAATCTCATTGAGAAGCGGAAAATGTATGATTGTACTGATTGCCTGTTGTGCAACTAAATATTAGGTTCAGTCACATCATTTTTGTCTATGCCATTGTTTTATTATTTCAATATTATATTGGAAAACAAAATCAAAAGCAAAGTCTGACTTCTAATGATTATGGAATAAACATTTGTAGATAGATGTCCATTAGTTGTTAGTTTCAAGCAATAATTCCTCATAAACACAAAAAATGTCAACTTATTTCTCCCCATTAATCCTACTTTTGTATCTTTGGCACAAAAAATGAACATATCCTGCCGACAACGTTCCAAGTTCTACAAAATCCAACAACAATCGTTGCCAACCACACCTCTGACTAACAATGAAAGCGCCAAGTGCCCTGCCTTCTTTGTCCTGAGTGGAACATTAAACCAGCCACCTGGTCCCCCCCTAATCTATACTGTGAAAACCTACACCAAAGAATAAGAGCAGAATTTATTAGGTTGAGGATCCTTTTATCTATCTTTTTTTTCATTTACAAATTACAAATTGTTCTGTTATTTAAAATAAAATGCAGAAAAAACAAGCTGAAACGCAGTCTGATTCTATTTAATATGGAATATATAATAGTAGATTTCAAGCACTTTTGTAATTTTTCCTTTCAGAAGAATAGGGCATTCTTTATTTTTTGTGGAGGCATACCAACAAACTTGAACACACATCTAAATACCATTTTAGATCTTGTGGTGGAAATGAATAACCACTTTAATACTAATTACAGTCAGGATTCAAAAGACAAATTACTTCCACAATTCTATTTATTATACAATCGTACAGAACATTTAGTATCCTATAAAATGAAGAAATCTACATCCAGTCGATTCAACAACAAAAAACTGACCAGAATCAAAAGTATACTTCTTATTTACAGAATTTAACAGGAAGACAGTTGGTCAGTTTACAATGTCACACACTTTGGTCCAGTTGCTTCTCACATACCTTTCTCTGTGACATTTGGCTCATTCAGAAAGAGAAGACAATGTAATTGTAAACGAACCACAACCCCCACATTAGTCTACTCCTCCACTATCATGAGGTATTTTAAACACTTTTCTAATTGATTTCTAAATGAGTGATCTAAAATAATAATTAACATCAGACATACAAAGTTAATGTAGAAACTATACAGCATAATATGTTGAATGGATGGCATCATATTTTGTCTCAGTCCATTTTTAGTCACTTAACTAGTAATACAAATGTGCTAACAATTGTAATGTATTATATCTATATATATATATAAACACACACACACAGGTCTGAGTATCCCATATCAATAGACCTCCCATCATTAACAACTTAATTATATCTATTTAATAATTCACAACTCAAATCCAACCTGTTGACCAACAGTGTTCAGATAATGTACGAGACAGCTGGTTTAGAGGGAAAAATAATAGAGCACTCAGTTGAATCAAGGGTGTGACACATTCAGTAATTTATTGGAATTGCAGCATAAATGTCCTAATAAATACATCATGTCATCATTATATGGTTGTTATAGCACATCCATACAATATCTACTGAGAACAATGCATTTACATTATTTGACACACAGCACACTGTTCCATGACAACCCCCACACCTAATGATCTATCACACATTCCTGAGGTTGACAGACTGTGACATCTGAGTGAAATAGACTCGATTCAACTGCATTGTCATTGAACAGTACAAGTAGAGTACAACAAAATGCCATGAAATCCATGTCCTCTTGTTCTTTATCTAAACAAGCTCAATTGTAAGAAAACATAAAATTGAAAAACAGTACGATCAGAATGCCACACTCCCCACAACCCACTTATTAATCCTAAGAAACAGAACATAATTCAAAAATAAATAAGGAATCTCCAACCAATGTGCATTACTGTTCCTTAGAATAAACAAATGACACAAGATGCAACTGACCTAAAGGATTGTAAAGAAAACATCAGATTATATTATGCTCAAAATAGGGATCACATAACTATCACAGTAAAACACCAAGTCAATTAGACTTCAGGGATATCAATTTGTCCAGTTAGAAAGCATAAGAGATTGTGAATCAATGTCGTTTCTAATGAATGGGACAACAAGTGTACCGGAAAAGCAGCAAAAAAAACACGCAAAAAATTCTCCAATGTGTCCACGGACATATCTAGTGACCAAATCTCTTCCCCTAAATGCACTAGCGAACTTTAAAGCCCCCAAAACAAGAGAAACCCTTCCCACAGTCAGAACAGGAGTTAAAATGTCTCTCCAGTATGTATGCGTTGGAGAAATTTAAGGCTACCAGAATCAGAGAAACCCTTCCCAATCAGAAAAGGAGTAAGGTTTCCCTCTTGTGTGCACTCTCTGATGTTTACTAAGGTCAGATGTTGTTATAAAAGCCTCCCCACAATCAGAACAGGAGTAAGGTTTCTCTCTTGTGTGCACTCTCTGATGTATAGTAAGGTGGGACAATGTTAGAAAACCCTTTCCACAACCAGAACAAGAGAAAGGTTTCTCTCTTGTGTGCACTCTCCGATGTTTAGTAAGGTCAAATGATGTTATGAAACCCCTCCCACAATCAGAACAGGAGTAAGGCTTCTCTACAGTATGTATGCGTTGGTGAACTTTAAGATTATTTACGTGAGAGAAATCCTTTCCACATTTGGAACAAGAATACGATTTCTTGCTAGTATGTATGCGTACATGAACATTAAGGTGTTCAAATTGACACACAAACAGAACAGGAATAGGATTTCTCTCTTGTGTGCACTCTCTGATGTTTAGTAAGATGAGATGATTTAATAAAACACTTCCCGCAATCAGAACAAGAGTAAGATTTCTCCTCTGTATGTATGCGTTGATGAACTTTCAGGCCAGATAAATAAGAGAAACTCTTCCCACAATCAGAACAGGAGTAAGGTTTCTCTCCAGTATGTATGCGTTGGTGAACAGTAAGGCGATCTAATCGAGAGAAACCCTTCCCACAATCAAAACAGGAATGAGGTTTCACTCCAGTATGTATGCGTTGGTGAACTTTAAGGGAATTTGCACGAGAAAATCTCTTACTACAATTAGAGCAAGAGTAAGGTTTCTCTCCAGTATGTATGCGTTGATGTACTTTCAGGCGATCTAATTGTGAGAAACTATTCCCACAATCTTCCACAACCAGAACAAGAGAAAGGTTTCTCTCTTGTGTGCACTCTCCGATGTTTAGTAAGGTCAAATGATGTTATGAAACCCCTCCCACAATCAGAACAGGAGTAAGGCTTCTCTACAGTATGTATGCGTTGGTGAACTTTAAGATTATTTACGTGAGAGAAATCCTTTCCACATTTGGAACAAGAATACGATTTCTTGCTAGTATGTATGCGTACATGAACATTAAGGTGTTCAAATTGACACACAAACAGAACAGGAATAGGATTTCTCTCTTGTGTGCACTCTCTGATGTTTAGTAAGATGAGATGATTTAATAAAACACTTCCCGCAATCAGAACAAGAGTAAGATTTCTCCTCTGTATGTATGCGTTGATGAACTTTCAGGCCAGATAAATAAGAGAAACTCTTCCCACAATCAGAACAGGAGTAAGGTTTCTCTCCAGTATGTATGCGTTGGTGAACAGTAAGGCGATCTAATCGAGAGAAACCCTTCCCACAATCAAAACAGGAATGAGGTTTCACTCCAGTATGTATGCGTTGGTGAACTTTAAGGGAATTTGCACGAGAAAATCTCTTACTACAATTAGAGCAAGAGTAAGGTTTCTCTCCAGTATGTATGCGTTGATGTACTTTCAGGCGATCTAATTGTGAGAAACTATTCCCACAATCAGAACAGGTGTAAGGCTTCTCACCACTATGCATGCGCATGTGAACTTTAAGGCTACCTGAATCAGAGAAACCCTTCCCACAATCAGAACAGAAGTAAGGCTTCTCTCCAGTATGTATGCGTTGGTGAACTTTAAGAGCATTTACTCGAGAGAATCGATTCCCACAGTCAGTGCAAAAGTAAGGTTTCTCTCTAGTATGTACACGTTGGTGAACTTTAAGGTGGTCTAATCGACAGAAAACTTTCCCACAATCAGAACACGAGTAAGGTTTCTCTCTTGTGTGCACTCTCTGGTGCTTTGTAAGGTCAGACGATGTAGTGAAACCCCTCCCACAATCAGAACAGGAGAAAGGCTTCTCTCCAGTATGAATGCGTTGGTGAACTTTAAAATTATTTAAATGAGAGAAACCCTTTCCACAATCGGAACAGGAGTAAGGTTTCTCTCCTGTATGTATGTTCATGTGTCTTTTTAACAGTGATATAGATAGAAAACTTCTTCCACAAAGGGCGCAGCAGTGAGACTTTTTTTCTTTGTAGTCATCCTGTGGTTGCTCTCCAGATATAAGAAAAGTATCCACATCAGCAATATCATCTGTGTAATTAATATCAGAAAATATAATTAGTGCAGTGATTCACATACAGTAGCAATGCAGTGGTATGGCAATTGTAAAACACATTAAAAGAAAACCCTGAATACATGAGAGGATTAACTATGATGATTCCATACATACATACAACAATTATGGATCAAGTTGTTAGCAGGACCTTGATTGGGTCTCTATCCACAGAACACAAGGAGTCATTTGAATAGTTTAATTCATATGATAATTATGTGAATTGAATGCTAAAGCCTTGGCTACAGCCAGTCACCAGATCTCAACCCAAGTCAACACCTATGGGAGATTTTGGACCAACGTGTTAAGACAGGGCTCTCTACCAACATCACCAAGACCCCTGAAATTATACATAATTACACTGCACATAAACCAGTTCCATAGCTGAAGGAATTATTTTTTGTTGTTGTATTTTTGGCTACAATCAGCACTTAGCCCCTATAGGGTTGTGTTGGCAAATCGCATCTCAGCTCAATTGCTTCACAGCAACGAAAAAGCTAACAAATGCTCCGGGTCTTTAGGATACGTATCTTATGGTGTCCTTCAATATAGCACCAAGTCTACCTCCAAAATGACTTTGTATTGCTTTAGAACAGTATCTCTGATAACTTGTTATGATGACTTTGAAACATGTTTAAAACTATGGGGACCCGTGAATGACTGTGATAGTCAACTTGGGGTTACAAACGTACACAGTAGAACCCAGTGTCACCGGTCATGCCAGTTATTTGATTTTAAACAGAAGTCACTTTTACACTAGAACACATTTAACAAATTATTAAATTTCCATTCTGAAATACAAAATAACTAATTCATTCTTTAAAAAAACAAGTAAAAATTTTGAAAAATAAACCCTGTGAGATAAAGGGCATAAAGTCAGAAAATAAATTCTGCCAAAATGCATGGAAAAGGGGTCACATCTGGTTATTTTATGGGGCTCCTTACAACCCTGCGCAAAACACCCTGCGCAAAACACCCTGCGCAAAACACCCTGCGCAAAACACCCTGCGCAAAACACCCTGCGAGTGAAGCCAGGAACTTATGAGTGGACTCGACACAAGACCATAAGGATATAATATACAATGCACATACAGTTTAAATCTGGACTTCTTAGCCAAATCCATTGAAACACAATTCCTACCAATAAATCCTAGGATGAATGCTTGGGGTCATCGTCCAATTGGAAGACTAATTTGTGAACAAGCTCTAACTTCCTGATTCATGTCTTGAAATGTTGCTTCAATTTATTTACATGAAGTGCACTTCAATATCAGCACCCTACAACCGTATTCAGAAACAGATTAAATTCATTTTCTTCCTCAATTCTACACACAATACCCCATGAGAAAGTGAAAAAGTGTGAGATTTGTTAAAAATTATGAACGAAAATATAACATGTATTCAATAATTGAAACCTACGTATTCAATACTTGAAAACCTTTTATAACATCTTTGGCAGCAATTACAGTCTCAAGTCTTTTTACGCATGATGCTACAAGTTTTTGCCATTCTCAAGCTCCATCAGGTTAGATGGTCAACAATGTTTATTTATGAGGATGTCCTTTGATTTTCCCATGATGTCAAGTGAAAAGGTACTGAGCGGTAGGCCTTGGAATACAACCACAGGTACACCTGAAATTGACATTTGATACAGTAGCCTATTAGTGAAATAGTGTGTCTGTAAACAATTGTTGGAGTGATTACTTGTGTCATGCACAAAATTATAGTTATGCAAACTATAGTTTGTAAACAAGAAATCTGTGGAGCGGTTGAAAAATGAGTTAATGACTTTAACCGAAGTGTATGTAAACGTTAGAATTCAACTCTACATGATTGGTTGATGTACAGACTGTGGGGGGCAGGAGGACAACAGATTGGCTAAAGGACTTTTGTCAAAACTGATTCCTGTATTCTGGCATAGAAGATTGTCTTATCCTCTATTTGTTTGAGTTCTCTGAAACTACAGTCGGTTAAATATTGAACACTTATGCAAATTAAGCATTAATCAAACATTACAGAATTATGTTTTTGTTCATGGAACAAACATTTTGAAACCATTTGATAAAACCAGTTCTTACCTTTACTTATTGATTCCCCAATATTATATTTATCTTCTTCTTCATCCTCATCTTTAACTATAATATTCAGTCCCAGTGTTGGACTGCAGTCTTCTATTTTCACTGATGCCATCTCTGAATCCACCAATCCACACTGAGCTCCACTGTTACAATCAGAATCCAGTGACTCTTGTTTGATCTCAGTATGGAGGGAGAGTAGCAGACTGGGTTTGTCCTCCCTCTGCTAAAAAAGGACCAAACCAGAACCATACATGACAGATGAATATGTGGATAAAATACACAAGGGAGAAAACACAATGACACATTCATAACAGCAGACATGGGTCACACATAAGGTGTAGCCAACTATATAGGTAGAGCAGAAACATTTCACTCTGAGTATTTTTCTCTTTTGGTAATTCGATTTTTTCTGTTTTTATATTGGTTCACTGCTGGTAATTTTAGAATGACAGCCAACCCACGTGATCGTTGAACCTATGTAGTACATAGAACCTATGTACCTACGGGCAATAATAACCTTTTTTAACTATTATTAATCTGAGCATGAGTAAAATAATATTTATCTGTGGCATTGTGTGTGGTTTTAATTTTCTTGTGTTGATGAAACTATAGATGACTTCTGATAGTCTTAATGGAAAAGTGGGAGCTTAGGTGGAAACCAGGTGATCATGCACATTATTCCGCAACCCTCGGCTCACTCGGTTCACCACTTCAGTTAGAAATATGTAATATTGATTCAGAAACCGAATACGTTCAGCCCCTGTTATAAACTGTTACGACTGTTTTAGGAAAGTTCAAAAATACAAAGTGCGTAGAACTAGACTACTCTAGCTGTTAGGACTGTAAAATTAGCTGCAGCTGAATCGGGCAAATTGTCGTTCATGTTATTAAATATAGTACACGCTTCAGCTTTAGGAAATATCATGTGTTTGTTCAGGATTTTACCATGGCCAGCTTTGCCTTTTGCATCATAAATATTGCAGCAAGCGTTGACTGCGTCAGGTTTTTTAAAGTATAACCACACTTCAGACAGCTTTCGGCTCTTTATTGCCCTGACTCCCTGTTGAAGTCATGATAAGCAAAACAAGTAAATGCTCTTTAACACCACCTGGTGGCTATTAATGTAATGCATTTGCTCAGGTCTATGTGTTCTCATTCTAGTTCATTTCTTATTGGTTACCTTGGTCACATGGCCAAGTCAAGTGTCATCATGTCTTGTTCAACTATATTGAACTGAGCTCCATCTTTTCTCTGATAAAAGAATGTTTTTGGGTTTGTCATCCATCCTTTGTTGTTCCTTAGCAGAAGCTATGCTTATATGTAATGTTGCATGTTAAACCAAACTTATTGTATTTTTCATACAATACGTTTGATTTTTCAGTAGTTTCGAAATAGCGGACCAATATTTGACGATAGACATTTGGCATTGCAATCCATCCAGCTCAGTCGATGGTACTATCAGCTAGGAACAATCCATTTAGATTATGTTATTATTCACACGTGTGTAACAGAATGTAAAGATATATTTGAATGGAATTGAGTGTTGTTGGCATGTATCATTTTAATTCACGCTTCGTAGGACCAACTGATGCTACTATGCATCGTATTAAAACCAAGAAACAATCTTCTTTGGCGCCTGGGTCTTGAGTCAACTCGTCGCTCATTTTAGCTGTTTCGCCATTATTGTAACATTGGCTGTCCCTCACAAAAGGCTGAGTCACTCTCCAGTCTCCAGCGTCCCATATAGACTGTAGGATATGTTTGTTTCATGTAATGATAATTCCCTATCCTATGTAATGATCAATTCAGCCTACAGCGAGAATTAAAATGATACATGCCAACAACACTCAATTCCTTTCAAATATATCTTACATTCTGTTACACACGTGTGAATAATAACACAATCTAAATGGATTGTTCCTAGCTGATAGTACCATCGACTGAGCTGGAAGGATTGCAATGCCAAATGTCTATCGTCAAATATTGGTCCGCTATTTCGAAACTACTGAAAAATCAAATTATGGTTTATTTAAGTATATTACTGCATGTGGGGGAGATTATTGAATATGTACAGCCCATTTCTTATTATGTCATTCAAATAGATTTTATTGTTATTCTTACTATAGGAAAACCATCCAGACACAAAAATAACATCAAGTTAATATTACATCAACGAAAAGATATATAGGTATATTTGTTGCTGCAAAGAGAATACAACAAATTAACCTCTCTGTCCATTATTCAGAGCTGTAGTACTCGAGACCGGTCTCGGTCTCGAGACCGGTCTCGAGACCACTTTTTTAAGGTCTCGGTCTCGTCTCGGTCTCGGTTACATTTGGACTCGGTCTCGACTCGGTCTCGGACAGTAAGGACTCGTAAATTCTTCCGAGACCAGCCGAGACCAGCGTAGAAATTATCGCCCACAATTTTTTCTAGAAAAATATTTAAGTATGACATGTAGAGGCTGTATTTCCATTGGCTGTATTTCGTCCAGAGTCAGACTGTTTTTTTCTGATGTGGCTTATCCCGCCAATGGCTATCTACTTTTGAACAAAAGCCCACCCCCAGCGTCGCTAGAGCGTGCACCCATTCACGTAAATACTTCAATCTTAAACATATGCTCGATCATGTCTGCACAATCTGCCAATATATTCGTTTTGCCTATATTCAGTACATTGAGCACAAATAAATAATTTGTCCGAAAACACACAGCGGTTAGTAATTAAAATACATACATAATGTTGAAAAGCTACAGCCGACGTCCTTCCATGACTTTTCCTAAATACGTGCATTTTACCTTGTCCCGTTTTCAGAATTGCAAAATCACAAACCGAACAATATATAAAACTACTATTTACATGTTTTTTGATACCTAAACTGCCTTCCTGTCGCGAAAATCCCACGCCGCTGGGCGTTGGTACCCTAATTGCGGTACCCAGACACCGATCACACTTCACTGAGCCTATATGGCAATGGTTGAATGGGCGATACACAGACAAATACTACGAGAACACATATAGACAATAGTCTGATTGGCTTGGTTGAACTACAAAAAGAGGTACGTTTATAAAGAAATATGTTTCACTAAATAAACAGAACGAATTCCGCCAAATACATACAGCCCCATTCATGTGTCATGCGCTTATTGCACTCAATAATTAATAACGAATGAACCACAGTGTATTCATATAGCCTACAAGAGACTTCAACAAAATATTGTTTTGTATCGAAATTAAACGAATATAAACAATAATTATTAATAGACTAACTACAAATGGGCGATAAATGAAATTACTCATGCACACAGAAGGACGTGGGACATACATAAGACCGGGGGGCATACGGCAGAAAGAGCATAAAACTGGAACGGTTATGGTCCGATCTATATGAAACTGAACCCGTTTTGGTCCGATCTTTATTAAACTGGAAGGGTTTTGGTCTGATCTATATGAACACTGTGCGCAGTTCAACCGGGTTAGTTTGCTGCTGTCTCATGTGCACTCGTAACAATAATGAACACTGTGCGCAGTGCAACCGGTTCGTTTGCGTGTCCTGCTCAAGCAGACAAACAACTGAAGCTGCGTGCCTGTGGACGGATAAATCATTATAAATAGATTTGTTTATCGGCCAATCATGCGCAAATCATTTGATTGCAAGTCGCTTGTGATCTAAAATGTGTTAGCATTTACTACATCAACATAGGACATACAGTTTGATGGATTTTCATTTATTCGATTTTTTGAAATTTTAATATCATAGCCTGTGCATTTTAAAATCATGTTTTTATTTTCGTATTTTATGTTTACATAAGACAATAAATAGGCCTAGATACTCTTTTTATAAAATTAATTTAATTCAGGATGACAACACAGTAGATGATCTGATGCTGTTGGTCAAGTGTTTTTTTGACATTGGTCATTGGACCAAAAACATGTCATATTATTTAGTGTTGATATGACTGGTCTCGGTCTCGGCCCCCTTTGGTATCGGTCTCGTCTCGGTCTCGGCCCCCTTCGGTCTTGGTCTCGTCTCGGTCTCGGCCCCCTTCGGTCTCGGTCTCGTCTCGGTCTCGCTTTAGGTGGTCTCGAGCACAGCTCTGCCATTATTACTAATTACTCTGGTCAGTGGCCTTAAATTGTGTTCTGTCCAACACACCAACATGAACGTAGTGACAAACACCAAACTACCACCCTGTCTACGGCTATTATCATTATCTCCACTACAACTGTAAGATCACCTTGGGGTTTAGACATTTGTGTGTCCGTCCGAAATTCATATATAGGTGAGAGACACAATCTATTGGATCATCCATTTGCCACATAAGTGAAATAATAATAATAAGTGCAAAATTATATAAATCATTCCTCCCTACAATAGGCCATGAGCATCCCCAACACCAAAAATACCCAGATCAGAACATAGACCGTAACCCAACCTAAACAATCCCTGGAAATAACAGCAGTTCACGCCATTTAAAAAAATAGTACCTGTCCATATTAAAATGTCTGACAGTTTTTAGGAGGAATCCGCCATTGCTGCTTGCATCTATATTTATCTTTGTCGTATTTTTTAGTGTCTGGACTAACACTAAAAAATACGGTTATCAGATATTGGGAGAATAAATAGAAACGTTACAACTTAGTTTGATGATCTGGATCTGTTCGTTCGTAACGGTTTAGGTCCACTCGTTTACATTTAACGAGGAACATGAAACAAATACTTTTAATAACATTAACGATCACTGGCATTTAAACGTTCACACGGCAAATGATATCGAACTGAACAAATACGCAAATAAGATGTTTTAATCACTTACCATTTTAGTGACTGATTTCTATTCGTGGTTCCTGAAATAAATTAAAAACTATACAGACGTTTAAAACCCGAACTACAACAACAGCGTGATAAACGGAAGTTGAATTCGTCGTCATCTACAGTGGATATTTTATGGCGGAGACTAACGTAAAATGCGCATTACTGCCGCCAACTGGCCTGGAGTGTGGAGCAGAGAGATGTAGTGTAAAGCCGTAATACATAATTAATAACAATTTATAAATACATCATCTCATCATCAGATAGTTGTTCTAATCTAGCACATACACACAATATATCTACTGAGAACAATGCATTTACATTATTTGACACACAGGAAACTGTTCCATGACAACCCCCACACCTAATGATCTATCACACATTCCTGAGGTTGACAGACTGTGACATCTGAGTGAAATAGACAAGATTCAACTTTATTGTCATTGAAGAGGACGAATTAGAGAACAACAAAATGCAGTTAAATCATGTTCTCATGTTCCTTTTCTAAACAAGCTTAATTGTAACATAAATGAAAACATAAATGAACAGTACAATGAGAATACCACACTCCCCACTACACACTCAGAAAAGGATTTAAGGTTTCCCTCCAGTATGTATGGGTCGGTGAACTGATGACCTAATTCACAGAAACCCTTCCCAATCGGAAAGGGAGTAAGGTTTCCCCCTCGTGTGCACCCTCTGATGTTTGGTAAGGTCAGATGGTGTAACGAAACCCTCCCCACAATCAGAACAGGAGAAAGGTTTCTCTCTTGTGTGCACGCTCAGATGTTTAGTAAGGTCAGATGATGTTACAAAACCCCTCCCACAATCAGAACAGGAGAAAGACTTCTCTCCAGCATGCCTGCGGTGGTGAACTTTAAGGTAATTTTTATGAGAGAAACTCTTCCCACAATCGGAACAGGAAAAAGGTTTCTCTCCAGTATGCATGCGTTGGTGAACTTTGAGACTGAATGAATCAGAAAAACCCTTCCCACAATCAGAACAAGAGTAAGGCTTCTCTCCAGTATGCATGCGTTGGTGAACTTTGAGGCTATTTGAAAAAGAGAAACGTTTCCCACAATCAGAACAGGAGAAAGGTTTCTCTCCAGTATGCATGCATTGGTGAACTTTGAGGCTATTTGAAAAAGAGAAAACCTTCCCACAAACAGAACAGGTGAAAGGTTTCTCTCTAGAATGTGTGCGCATGTGAACTTTAAGTTTATTTGAAACAGAGAAACCCTTCCCACAATCAGAACAGGAGTAAGGTTTCTCTTTTGTGTGCACTCTCTGATGTATAGTAAGTTCAGTTGATGTTTTGAAACCATACCCACTATCAATACAGGAGAAAGGTTTCTCTCCAGAATGTGTGCGCATGTGAACTCGCAGTCCCCTTGAAACAGAGAAAGCCTTCCAACAATAAGAACAGGAGAAAGGTTTCTCTCCAGAATGTGTGAGCTTGTGAACTCTAAGTCTACTTGAAACAGAGAAACCCTTCCCACAATCAGAACAGGAGTAAGGTTTATCTCTTGTGTGCACTCTCAGATGTTTAGTAAGGTCAGATGATGTTACAAAACCCCTCCCACATTCAGAACAGAGGTAAGGCTTCTCTCCAGTATGCCTGCGTTGGTGATCTTTAAGGTTACTTTCATGAGAAAAACTCTTCCCACAATCAGAACAGGAAAAAGGTTTCTCTCCAGTATGTACGCGCATGTGAACTTTAAGACTACTTGAAACAGAGAAACCCTTTCCACAATCAGAACAAAAGTAAAGCTTCTCTCCAGTATGCATACGTTGGTGAACTTTAAGGGAACTTTCTTGAGCGAAACACTTCCCACAATCAGAACAGGAGAAAGGTTTATCTCCAGTATGAATGCGCATGTGAACTTTAAGGCTACCAAAAACGGAGAAACCCTTTCCACAATCAGAACAGGAGTAAGGTTTCACTCTTGTGTGCACTCTCTTATGTTTAGTAGGGCCTAATGATGTATTGAAACCCCTCCCGCAATCAGAACTGGAGTAAGTTTTTTCTCTTGTGTGCACTCTCTGATGTTTAGTAAGGCCAGATGATGTAATGAAAGCCCTCCCACAATCAGAACAGAAGTAAGGCTTTTCTCCAGTATGCATGCGTTGGTGAACTTGAAGAGAACTGTCTTGAGAGAAACTCTTCCCACAATCGGAACAGGAGAAAGGTTTCTCTCCAGAATGAATGCGCATGTGAACTTTAAGGCTACCAAAAACCGAGAAACTCTTTCCACAATCAGAACAGGAGTAAGGCTTCTCTCCGGTATGCATGCGTTGGTGAACTTTAAGGTGATATATTTGCGAAAAACTCTTCCCACATTCAAAACAAGAGTATGGTTTCTCTCCAGTATGGATGCGTTGGTGAACTTTAAGGCTACTAATTTGAGAGAAACTCTTCCCACAATCGGAACAGGAGAAAGGTTTCTCTCCTGTATGTATGTTCACGTGTCTTTTTAACAGTGATATAGACAGACAACGTCTTCCACAAAAGGAGCAGCAGTAAGACTTCTTTTCTTTGTAGTCTTCTTGTGGTTGCTCTCCAGATATAACAAAAGTATCCACGTCAGCAGTATCATCTGTGTAATTAATATAAAAAAAGTTAATTAGTGCAGTGATTCACATACAGCATCAATGCAGTAAGTAGATCATGTCAAACGTCAATGCAATTTTTGAGTAGAACAGTGAAAGTTTAAAACACTTAAACATTTCAGTAAATTAATACATGTATAAATACAGAGGTGAGACACATAAAAGAAAATCTTAAATACATGAGAGAAGAATAAACAATAATGATAAGCCCAACCACCATCACCAAGACCCCTAATGAGGGACCGTCTTTAAGAACAATGGTGTTCTCTCCCTTCAGTAGAGTTCCAGATACTTTGTAGAATCTACGCCACGGTGCATTGAAACTGTTCTGGTGGCTCATGACCTCAGACCATTCAGCAGTGGTTCTCAATCCTGGTCCTGGGGAACACAACTGGTGCATACTTCTGTTTTTTTTGCCATAGCACTCACACTTGATTGATGTTATCTATTGTCAAGTTAATCCTTTGAATCAGAGGTGGGAGAGTTACTTTAGGTTGGTTCATCATGTAAAGCCACAGTCTGCAATGAAAAATAAATACACTGTACATGAATCAGCTGTATAGCTAAATGTATTATTATTTGCTTTTTTGTTGTTTCTTTGGCTAGCATCAGCTATTTTTCTTTGGGTTTGGGCTGGCAGATCGCATCTCAGCCCAAGTCTCAGCAACAAATTTCCTTCAGCATCTTCATCGGGTCCACTGCTGCTGAACTTGGAATGATTTGCCCTAGGAAAAATAACACATCTTCATCCCGAGAAGTACGATGGCTGCCTGGCCCCATGTTGTTCACACAAGCATACTAGTGTTTGTACAGAAAAACGTGGTACCTTTAGACTTTTGGAAATTGCTCCTAATGATAAGACAGACCTGTGGAGGTCTACAATGTTTTTTAAAGGACGTCCTTTGATTATCCCAGGATGTCAAGCTTAAAGGCACTAAGCTAAAAAATAGGCATTGAAATACAACCACAGGTACACCTGAAATTATGTCAATTAGCTAGGGGAGGGACGATAGGTTGGTTTACACCACATGCCTGAGTGACAGGAATAACTGACTTGGCTTTTAGTCTAAGTAGACAGTCAGAACGAATGTATGCGCGCATAAGCAATATTGGCTTGCGCCTTTATTATTTTATTTCTTAATTTGTTCTTTGAATTACTTTATTATAGTCCCTTAAATATTTTGATTGCCCACAAATTTTTTTATAAATAGATCTGTATTCTGACTCAGACTCGTTGTAAGATGCCCCATCACTAATATGAGAGTCCGCTCTCAACGTTCACCTACAACAACCCACCCACCTCACTAGATTGCGCTCATTGCCTGTCACAACCGCAGAACAGTGTATTTTGTCCGCAAGTAGGAAATCCTTAATTATTTAATTTGTAATTACTGATCTCGACAACACAAGAAGAGAATACAATGCTGCACATTCCATGAATTTGTTTCGTTTTAATTCACCCTCGATAGGAACCAGAAAAGAATTGTATTGCGGTACATTGAAGTTTGATTATTTTTCCCACTCTTACAATAAGCCTATACACGTTTCTAAAGTAATGACAATCATTTTCCAAGCTGATTTCGCAGCAGAGTCAACTTAGTGTAATGTAAACTTCTGACCCAATGGAATTGTGATACAGTGGTCCATTAGTGAAATAACGTGGCTGTACACAATTGTTGGAATGATTACTAGTGTCACACACAAAAATCTAATTTCTAAAACTATAGTTTGGTAAGATGAAATCTGTTGAGAGGTTGAAAACGTTTTTTTTGTATGATTTATGTATGAGATTTCAATCAAAGCAGGTACATATTACAGAGGAACTTTCTGTGACTCAGGGTAATATCGCCAGGCCCCCTCCCTCCATCCCTTACTGAGAAACAAATGAAACAATGGAATCAAGTGAGGTCAGGCAGGTTATGATACATGTGATCAAGTGATAGTCCAACAAAGGTCATGCATGTGTTTACTTAGAGACATATCAGTTGGGCACGCTTCTACGTTCACATGAGCAAACAGATAACACAGAGAACCTAAAATAAGGAGGTAAGGAGAGGACACACACACGCTACAAGCTACAAGCTACAAGCTACATCCCATGGGGGGGCAACTAGATGTCAATATATATTTGGAGCGATCTGACATGATCTAGGAAGGGCTGCCAGATTAAGGAATATCCGCTCTGAGAACCAAAGGGAAAATGTAATCTTCTCCAATCTCATGAAATTAAGCCGGCCAGATGCTTTTCTATTGCAAGAGAATGGCTTGCCTCACTAATCATGTAAGAAAGGCAACAAGCTCAGCAAAGTGGGGCGGCTCCACACGGTCAAATGCTTTTTCGGCATCCATTGAAATGACCAACTCCGGGTCGTGAGAGGTAGTGGGCAAATACAAAAAAATATCAAACAGTCGTCTGACATTATGAAAGGAATGTCAATTTTTTATGAACCCTGTCTGGTCAGCTGCGATAATACTTAGGACACGTTACAGGCGTCTAGAAAGCATCTTAGCCAGTATTTTGACATCTGTACATAGCAAAGAGATAGGGCGATATTTACCACAGGACAGAGGGTCTTTATCCTTTTTTAATACCGGAGAGATAGTGGCTTGGCGTAGCGTGAGAGGGAGTGTGCCATTTTGCAGTGACTCGTTAAACATGTTAAGTAGCAACGGGGACAGTGTGTCAGCAAAGGATTTAAAAAGATTAGGCAGGGAGACCGTCAGGGCCAGGCATCTCCCATTCTGCATAAGCATCAGGGTGCTCCTAAGTTCGACTATGGTGAACGGCGCATCCAGACTAGACGTCACATCAGAGCTGATGGAAGGAATATCTAGGGAGCCAAAAAAGTTTTCGTACTGTGTTACACTGTTAAGGCTCTCAGAGGAGTATAATGAGGCGTAAAAATCTCTGAACTGATCGTTAATGGATTTGGGTTTAACAGTTGGTCCAGACTCGGTGTTAATCTGGCTGATGTGCCTCGATGAGGAGGACTGTCAAATTTGGTGAGCGGGTAGTTTACTTGGCCTGTCACCAAACTCTTAGTAATTATGACGTGATTTTAAAAGGGACTCCGCCGTTTCATCGGAGGCCAGAACATCATATTCCGCCCTTCTTTGTGAGCAGCTCTTTGATAGAATCAGCGTTGGGTGCATTTAACACACTTTGCCTGCAGCTCTGCTATCTCCTGGGAGAGAGAGACTTTCCCTTCCCTAGTCATCCTTGTTCGATATGCATAGTAACATATTATTTCACCTCTAAAGTAAGCTTTACATGACTCCCAGATAGCCGCCGCAGATACCTCTGGATTGACGTTAGTACTCACAAACAGATCAATACAGCTGTTAATCGTGCTAATAAAATGTGTCAGAAAGTAGGAGCGAATTAAAGTGCAAGGGAGAGCGGGAGAGAGATCAGCCTCGGAAGTCTATCCATGAAAATGTGCCATGGACGAGAGAATAATGAGAACTGCTTGGTGGCAGGTCTGAGTCGGCATACTGCTCCATGAATAGCTGGATTACTTAAGATGACTTAGATCGAGCACAAGACTTGTTAGACGAGCGATCGAGCAAGGTGTCAAGACAGCCGTTAAAGTCTCCACGAGTATAATAAGCTGGTGAAAGTTTAGGTCAGGAAGAGAGAAGAAAAAATTACCAAAAAAGTTCTCATTATCCCAATTTGGGCCATATACACTAGCCAACACCAGCTTACGGTCTCCAATTCTACCCGGTTTATGTACAGACGGTAAGGCCAGGAGAACAACGAATTGGCTAAATAACCATTGTCTAAACCAATTATTCTGGCATAGAAGATTGTCTTATCCTTTATTCATTTGAGATCTCTGAAACTACAGAAGGTTAAATATTGAAGACTCATTCAAATAAAAAGTTCCCCCAAAACATTACAGTATCATGTTTTTCTTCATGAATCAACCATTTCAAATTTGATAGATGTTGGCATAGAAGATTGTCTTATCATTTATTCATTTTGTTCATGGACAAAACATTTTGAAACCATTGGAGAAAACCAGTTCTTACCTTTACTAATTGATTCCCCAATATTATATTTATCTTCATCCTCATCTTTAACTATAATATTCAGTCCCGGTGTTGGACTGCAGTCTTCCATCTTCACTGATGCCATCTCTGAATCCACCAATCCACACTGAGCTCCACTGTTACATTCAGAATCCAGTGACTCTTGTTTGATCTCAGTATGGAGGGAGAGTAGCAGACTGGGTTTGACCTCCCTCTGCTAAAAAAGTACCAAACCAGAACCATACATGACTGATGAATATGTGGATAAAATACACAACGGAGAAAACACAATGACACATTCATAGAGATATTTCACTATTAGGGTTTATTGTTTCTTTTGGTTATTACCTCAGATTATCCTGAATACAGACTGTAAGATAATAAAGATATATAGGAATGTGTAGGCTTTTTATATCGACTGTAAGTACATATGGGGGAGAGGAATGAATATGGATGCCATGGTCCATTTATTATTATGTCAATAACATAGATTTTTCTGTTTTTCTTACTCTATAGAAAACCATCCGATAAACCAGATACAAGTATATAACATCCAGTTAATATTCCAAAGTACTCTGGTCACTGGCCTTAAATTGTGTTCTGTCCAACACACCAACATGAACGTAGTGACAAACACCAAACTACCAACCTGTCTACGGCTATTATTATTATTATTATTATCTCCACTACAACGTAAAGATCATCTTGGGGTTTAGACATTTGTGTGTCCGTCCGAAATGCATATATAGGTGAGAGACACAATCTATTGGATCATCCATTTGCCCTACGTGAAAAAATGCAAAACATACAAAACATTCGTTACAATAGGCCATGAGCATCTCCCACGCCAAAAATACCCAGATCAGAACATAGACCGTAACCCAACCTAAACAATCCCTGGAAATAACAGCAGTTTACGCCATTTAAAAAAATAGTACCTGTCCATTTTAAAATGTCCGACAATTTTCAGGAGGAATCCGCCATTGCTGCTTGCATCTATATTTATCTTTGTCGTTTGGTTTTCTATTTGGAACTGGACTAACGCTAAAACCTCCCGTTATCAGATATTGGGAGAATAAATAGAAACGTTACAACTTAGTTTGATGATCTGGATCTGTTCGTTCGTAACGGTTTAGGTCCACTCGTTTACATTCAATGAACAATATGAAACATATACTTTTAATAACATTAACGATCACTGCCATTTAAACGTTCACACGGGAAATTATATCGAAGTGAACAAATACGAAAATAATCTGTTTTTAATCACTTACCATTTCACGATTGATTTCTATTTGTATTTCCTGAAATAAATGTAAAACTATACAAACGTTTGAAACCCGAACTACAACAGCAGCCTGATGAAACAGAAGTTGAATTCGTCGTTTTCTAGTGGATTTTTAATGGCGGAGGGAAACTAACTTAAAAAACGCATTACTGCCCCCAACTGGCCTGGAGTGTGGAGCAGAGACAAATCTCAAAACAAAATACATCATAATTAATAACGACTTCCAACACAATTATTCCTTAAGTCAAATATAAGTCCCTCAATTGGTCAAATCTCCTTCTTTGGAGTGTGAACAATTAAACAAAAACAATATACTGCTAGGAAAACAGCATATTCCCAGAAAAGTGGGGAATAAATCCACAGGAGTTGTTCCCTTAAAACATTATTCAAACATTTCTGAGTGACCAAAAATAATCCTTAACATAAGATTAGGATATACTGTAAAAACTACAGCATAATATGTTGAATGAATGACGTCATTATTTGTCTCAGTCAATTGTTACTCACTTGACTAATAATTAAAATGTGTTAAAGAACAGTTGAAACAATTCCAGTGTTTTCAGCATTGGGATATACACTGTTCTGAGTATATCCTATCAATAGACCTCCCATCATTAACAACTTATATATTTACTAATTCGCTACAGAAAAATCCAACCTGCTGACCAACAGTATTCAGATAATGTAAGACGGCTGGTTCTGAGGGGATTTATCGCCTGGGTGTCAGATGTTAGCAGTTACGTTAATTGGAAAATAATAGAGCACTCAGTTGAGTCAAGGGAGAGACTCATTCAGTCATTTATTGGAACTACAGCATAAATGTCCTAATAAATACATCATGTCATCATTAGATGGTTCTTCTGAGGTTGACAAACTTTGACATTTGAGAAAAAATTAAACAAGATCCAACTTTAATGTCATCGAACAGTACAAATAAATAACAATAAAATGCAGTAAAATCCATGTTCTCTTGTTCCTTTTTTAACCAAGCTTACTTGTAAGAAAACAAAAATAAATTAAAAACAGTACAATCAGAATTTAAACTTCAGGGATATAAATAAGTCCTGTTAGAAAGCACAAGTGATTGTGAATCAATGTCACCTGTGTTGTTTACAATGAAAATGTTCTGGAGAGGTAGATTGGTTAGCAGATGGTTTCCACAAACAATGTAATCCTAAACGTTGATCTTTAACATACAGAGTTCATCGAGACCCTATTCAATTGTCATCTTAATTTCTTTGAGCGTTGTAAAATCAGAATACTACCTGGGTGAAAAGCCAAACTGACCAGGAGCCTCATTTATAACGGTGACGTACGTTCTCGTAAGACGAGCTTGCGCAGTTTTATAAATCCGAATATTTATGTCCGTACCCATGTCCTACGCGTCGTGCGTACGCCCCATCTGATGCAAATCCATCGCAAAGTTTTATAAATGAGGCCCCAGGGCAGATTGAGTATTCTATGGTGAACAATCAGTTGTAAAAAGTATAAGTGTCTTCCAACACATTCTCAGGTATGGAAAATCTCCAAAGTGTCCATGGACGGATCAAGTGACCAAAACTCTTCCCATGTGTGTAGAAATCAACTAGTGAACTTTGAAGCCACCTAAACAAAAGTAACCGTCCCACAGTCAGAACATGTGTAAGGTAACGGTTTCTCCAATATGTTTGCGTTGGTGAACTTTAAAACTACTTCGATCAGAAAAACCCTTCCCACAATCAGAACAGGAGTAAGGCTTCTCTCCACTATGTGTGCGCATGTGAACTTTTAGGTTACCTACTAGCGAGAAACTCTTACCACAATCAGAACAGGAGTAAGGTTTCTCTCCACTATGTGCGCGCATGTGAACATTAAGGATACCTGATCTAGAGAAACATTTCCCACAATCAGAACAGGAGTAAGGTTTCTCTCCACTATGTGCGCGCATGTGAACTTTAAGGTAATCTGATGTAGCAAAACTCTTCCCACAACCAGAACAGGAGTAAGGTTTCTCCCCAGTATGGGTGCGCATGTGATCTTTAAGCTGATGTATTCGAGAGAAATTCTTCCCACAATCAGAACAGGAGTAAGGTTTCTCTCCAGTATGGATGTGTTTGTGAGCTTTAAGGTTAGTTACTTGCGAGAAACACTTCCCACACTCAGAACAGGAGTAAGGTTTCTCTCCAGTATGGATGTGTTTGTGAGGTTTCTCTCCAGTATGGATGTGTTTGTGAACTTTAAGGTGATCTGATTTAGAGAAACCCTTATCGCAATGAAAACAGGAGAAAGGTTTCTCTCCAGTATGAATGCGTTGGTGATCTTTTAGGGTATGTGAACTAGAGAAACTCTTCCCACAATCAGAACAGGAGTAAGGTTTCTCTCCAGTATGGATACGTTTGTGAGCTTTAAGGTTAGATACTTGCGAGAAACTCTTCCCACAATCAGAACAGGAGTAAGGTTTCTCGTCACTATGTATGCGCATGTGAACTTTAAGGTGATCTGATTTAGAGAAACCCTTCCCACAATCAGAACAGGAGTAAGGTTTCTCGCCACTATGTATGCGCATGTGAACTTTAAGGTGATCTGATTTAGAGAAACCCTTATCGCAATGAAAACAGGAGAAAGGTTTCTCTCCAGTATGAATGCGTTGGTGATCTTTTAGGGTATGTGAACTAGAGAAACTCTTCCCACAATCAGAACAGGAGTAAGGTTTCTCTCCAGTATGGATACGTTTGTGAGCTTTAAGGTTAGATGTATTCGAGAGAAACTCTGCCCACAATCAGAACAGGAGTAAGGTTTCTCTCACTATGTATGCGCATGTGAACTTTAAGGTGATCTGATTTAGAGAAACTCTTCCCACAATCAGAACAGGAGTAAGGTTTCTCTCCAGTATGGAGGCTTTGGTGAACTGTAAGGTGATGTATTCGAGAGAAACTCCGCCCACACTCAGAACAGGAGTAAGGTTTCTCTCCAGTGTGGATGCGTTTGTGAGCTTTAAGGTTAGTTACTTGCGAGAAACTCTTCCCACAATCAGAACAGGAGTAAGGTTTCTCGCCACTATGTATGCGCATGTGAACTGTAAGGATATCTGATGTAGAGAAATCCTTATCGCAATGAAAACAGGAGAAAGGTTTCTCTCCAGTATGAATGCGTTGGTGAACTTTTAGGGTATGTGATCTAGAGAAACCCTTCCCACAATCAGAACAGGAGTAAGGTTTCTCTCCAGTATGCATGCGTTGGTGAGCTTTAAGGCTAGCTACTTGCGAAAAACTCTTCCCACAATCAGAACAAGAGTAAGGTTTCTCTACAGTATGGATGCGCATGCGAACTTTAAGGGAATTTGATGTAGAGAAACCCTTCCCACAATCCGAACAGGAGAAAGGTTTCTCTCCAGTGTGTATGTTCATGTGTCTTTTTAACATAAATCTTCCACAACGGGAGCAGCAGTGAGACTTCTTTTCTTTGTGGTCCTCCTGCGGTTGCTCTGCAGATATAAATAAAGTATTCACGTCAGCAATATCATCTGTGTAAGTAAAACCAGAAAAGTTCATTAGCGCAGTGATTCCTATGCAGCATCAATGCAGTTAGTAATTACATAAACTTTGACATCATCTCCCGAGTAGAACAGTGGAAGGTTAAAAACACATTTCAGCACATGAATACATTTATAAATACCGTATGGTGACACACATTAAAAAACCCTACAGGAGAGAAGAATAAACAATGATGATTCCATTCAACTGTACTGCAGGATACATTAAAGGCTTTACCATCCTATAATGCTGTGTGGCTTGCATCTAAATGCTAAGCAAACCCAACCGACCTCAATTATGGATCAAGTTGTTTAGCGTTGTAATGGATTTAAGTGACATTGATTGGGTCTCGTCCAGGGTGACAATGACTCCATCCACACAGGACACAAGGGATCACTGAATGGTTTAAATCGTATGATAATAATGTGAATGATTTGCTTTGGCCTTGGAAGTCAGTTATTTTTTTTAAATTTGTTTGATTGATCAGTGACCTGGGGAGCAGCTGGGATTTGAACCAAATGTCCACTGGGGAAAGTGAATTACATTGTATAAATGTCGTTATCAGCTACAGAATCATAGTGTTCATGTATATGCCTTGGTTGGTGTTTCAACGTGACGCACGTCTTAACCAATTTGTCTGCAATGATACAAATACAATGAACACAAATCAGCTAGTACTCTCTGATCACATGTTGGACTTTGAAATATGTTTAAAAACATGGGGACCCGGGAATGTGACTGTAGGCAGGTTAGTTGGGTTTAAACATAAGTAACTTTTTACTCTAGAACTTCTTTAACACATTGTTAGATTTCCGTACTAAAATACAAATAACAACCACTTGTTATGACAAAATGAATGGAACAAGGGTCACATCTGGTTTCATTATGGAGCCAACTCTGATTGGCTCATAGAGACGGGTGAGACAGACAGACAGAGTGCAAGATTGTCTTTGAAAAAAAAAAAACCTTGGAAACAGAGCGTTCTATGAACGGAATTACGCATTTAAGAAATACAAATAATCTCGATATCACGCAAATGTGATCGTGGCAAGCAAAATCGTAATCATGATTAAAATTCGATTAATCGTGCAGCCCTAGCAGCTTTAGTACTTACTTAACCTATATTTATTCCCATGTGAGTCTCAAATAGTGGACAAGTCTGTAAAACAAAGCTAGCAAGTGCCCAATAACCTCACATATGTACTATGATGGTCATTTAGACCTGTGTAGCACAGCTAGTCCATCCATCTGTTGCAAGAGAAATGCACTCTGTTTCTTGTTAGAAGCCTTTATTTTCCACAAAAAAGCTGCAGGTCGTGGGATATAAATTAGCCTACTAATTTTGTAATATATTCTGCTTATTGGAAGTCTAACAAAATACTTCGGTGAAGTTGTTTGCCCAGGTGACAGTTCCTTAGGTGCATAATGTCCATAAGGAGGAAAAATAATAATATTGCAGTAGATTGAAGTTTGATTATTTGTCCCACTCTTAAAATAAGCCTATCAGAAGATTCTTACATTTTTAAAGCTGTTGCCACAGCACAGTCAATTTAGTGCATGTACCTCTGACCCAATGGAATTGTGATATAGTGGCCTTTTAGTTAAATAAAATGTCTGTACACAATTGAAGGAATGATTACCGATACATGTGGCAAGTAGGGATGCACGATGTTATCGGCACGACATCGGTATCGGCCGATAACAGCCTAAAATTATCTATATCGGCAGATAATAATATTTCTGCCGATGAGCATTGCCGATAGGGTGGCGAGTTTATTATGCGCGCGTGACAACCGTGAACGTAGCATGAACGCCAGCAACTACATGTCAGCTGTGTGGATATAGATATAGTATATAGAGATCTGTAAAACAGATAACAAACTTGCTTTTTACAGTAGTTGTAAAGCACAAGTGATGCGAGGAGGCGTAAAACAACACTCGTTCAATACTACAAATATGATTACGCATCTTAAGAGCCGTCACCCTGATCAGCACCAAGACTTTATGAAAAGTAAGAAGGAAAGAACGCTGGCAAAAAAACAAAAGCTGCCTCTACTTCAGTGACAAAGCTAGAAAATACAGCAGAGAACATCCAAAAGGTAAAAGAGCTTAACGACTAAATCATTGAATGTATTGCTCATGTTAACCAGCCGTTCAGAGTGGTGGAAGATGTTGGCTTCAGTAGGCTAATGATGTAGCTAGAGCCGTGTTATGCTATTAGCCGTCATTACTGTTGTCGTATTACCTGAACTCCAGAGTGTGTCGACAGTCACATTAGCTTTACTAGTCCTGTTAGCATGTTGAGCCCCACTGCCCAGTGGATAGACTACACTCACCAAAGTGCTCCGGTTCTCACACAGCAGTTGTAATTGCATTCGCATTTGGTAATATGTTTAGGAAATGGAAAAGAAAACGAGTACTTTACTAAATTAGTACTAAATAATTTGAAAATGTATTTTTATTTATTTTACTCGTAAGGACTGACGTTTGAAGTTTGAACTTAAACAATAGAAATAAAATGTCATATATTCTTCTACAATATATATCGGTATCGGCATCGGCTAAATCAAGGTTAAAATTATCGGCATATCGGATATCGGCCAAAAACAAATATTGTGCATTCCTAGTGGCAAGCACAAACTTAAACATAAAATCTGTGGATTGGTTGAAAAATGAGCTGATGAATTTAACCTAAATGTATGTAAACTTTCTAATTCAACTGTAGACGATTGGTTGAAGTACAGACTGTGGGGGCAGGAGAACAAAGAATTGCCTAAAGGACCAAAACCGACTACTAGAAGATTGTCTTATGGCGGTTTTCCACTACAAAGAACCAGCTCGACTTGACTTGGCCGGACTCGGCTCCGCTCGCTTTCGGTCCGTTTTCCAATGCAGATGGTACCTGCGCAATAGTACCCGGTCGTCATAGCGACGCGGCAGGAAAATGCTGTGACGTAATCTTCTACGCGACGCGGCGACACACAGGCTGCGTCCGAAATCGCGTACTATGTTGAGTATGTACTACATTTAAATAAGAACTTACTTTGCGACCGTTAAAAAGTATGTTCTATATAGTATGAATCCGGGTAGTATGAATGGAGTCCGGACGTACTACATGCGCCGTGTTAGAATTTTCTACTTGTATAATCTACCGGGCAAGAGAAGCGTGTTTCATTCAGGTCCGCGTCCTCCTACCAACACTCGCTACCCACACACACATAAGACAAGAGAGGAATCGAGTGTATGCTGTGTTTGATCCGCGAGATGTGGCTGTTTCTCACGGCGCATTCTTTCGGTTTGCCATAGTATTCGTAATGGATAATATGTACAGCTCTCACGCAATCTCTGGCCAAACTATTTATATATATATTTATATATATATATATATATATATATATATGGTGGGATTACTCAGGATACTACATCTGGCGCGTGCAATGATGATGCAGTGAATAGTGACGATTCTCTGACCAATCAGCAGTCTGCCTTGTTTTCACGTCACATTTTAGTATCGCCTCAGCTCGCTCAGAACCTCGCCTGAGGTGGTACGAAAAAAAGTACCTGGAAGCAGGTCCAGGTACAACTTTTACCCAGTGGAAAACCAAAAAAGCCGATTCAAGCTGAGGCGAGCTGGTTCTGTGCAGTGGAAAGGCGCCATTATCCTCTATTCATTTTAGACCACTGAAACTGCAGTCGGTTAAATATTGAACACTCATGCAAATAAAGAGTTCTCCCCAAACATTACAATATTGTGTTTTTGTTTTTTACATTTCTAAACCATTTGATAAAACAAGTTCTTACCTTTACTAATTGATTCCCCAATATTATGTTTCACATCATCTTCATCTTTAATATTAACATTCAGTCCCAGAGTTGGACTGCAGTCTCCCATCTTCACTGATGCCATCTCTGAATCCACCAAACCACACTGAGCGCCACTGCTACAATCAGAATCCAGTGACTCTTGTTTGGTCTCAGTATGGAAGGAGAGTAGCAGACTGGGTTTGTCCTCACTCTGCTAAAAAAGGACCAAACCAGAACCATACATGACAGATGAATATAATACACGAGGGAGAAAACACAAAAAGACACATTCATAACAGCAGACATGGGTCACACATAAGGTGTAGCCAACTATAAAAGTGTACAGGAAGTGCAGAGATATTTCACTCGAATAGTGTTAATTCTTTCTTTTGGTAATTACTAGGGATGTACCGAAATGAAAATTCTTGGCCGAAACCGAAAAAGAGGAAACCAAGACCGAAAACCGAAACAAATTATGCCAATTATTAGTACCATTGCATTTATGGATATGAGGCACCAATGGCGTAGGTCTGGTCTCAGCTTCGGTGGGGACATCTCTCCCCCCCCCCCTCCGGCAAGTGAACTTTTACTGAGAATGTGATTATTTTTGCGTTTAGTTGAGACAATAGCCTGTTGCTTTTATACTACTCTAAAGTTTAACTAGCATAGGCCTATCCATGTGCAGACAAAAATCATTATGTAGTACCTGGCGTTCAACTTTTAGATGGTAATGCTGTTTGTCAGATTCAATATATTGTAGCGACCCTGGTGGTGCCACTACTCCGCCCCTACTAATGGGATATCCCAAATAGGTCACATTACATAAGCAAAATATACACAGGAAACATTTCCACTGTTTATTGTGACTGCAAGATTCTAACATATGGGGTATGTATTAACAGAAAGCACTGGTAACTTTACCGTTGTCTTCAGTCACTATCCTGTGTACTTATAGCGTGTCAGATAACTCCCCTCCCCTAGGTTTTTTAGCCAATCAAATTACGGCGTTTCTAGTACCGTCCTCCTGGCGCTGCGGTCGGAATTGACCCAAATCGCTTCACAAACTCATAACGGAGTTCGCTAAAATATTGGTGGGGACAATTTAGTCATGTTAAAATGTTGTTGAGGACATGTCCCCAGCGCCCCCCCCTAAACCTACGCCCATGTGAGGCACTTTCTTGCAGGATTTCACTGAACATATCAGACAACGAGGGTGCATGCCCCTCATCTAGTGCAGAGAGACGAGTCTTTTTTTCTGCGCTCTGATCTCCGTGCGCTGCTGCTCCGTGCCCTACTGCTCGGTGCCCTACTGCTCCGTGCGCTATTGCTCCGTCTCCACGCGGGTTCTCCGCATCCATCGCCGCCTGGATCATTTCTCGTGCGAGCTGCTTTATTTCTGCATCCAAGTAATGGTCTTTATAACGCGGATCAAGTACAGTCGCGATGAAGTGCAGAGGATCTGAATAGATCACAACATATTTCGGCCGTATTGTTTCGGTGATAAAAGTATTTCGGCCGAAAACCGAAAATGCCCTTTTGGGCAATTTTCGGTGGCCGAATATTCGGTGCATCCCTAGTAATTACCTCAGATTTTCCTGAAGGCCTGTAAGTTACAAATTTGATTTTTTATGTTTTTTCACTGCTGGTAATTTTATAATGACAGCCAACCCACGTGATTGTAGATCTCTTCTGAACCTGTGTAGACCTACTTCAGTCAAGTGATGCCATTGATGGGCTACAGTTGGGCAATACAATACATTTTTTAACTATTATTGATCTGGACATGAGTGAAATAACAATATTGATCTGCTGCATTACATGTGGTTTTAATTTTCTTGTGTTTATGCAACAATAGACTACTTCTGTTAGTCTTTAAGAAAAAAGGGGGAGCTTTTAATACTGTTTTTGATTGTTCTACACTACGAAGTGGTTATTTGGATTGGGTCCCGTCCACATTTCAACAGGTACATTTACAAATCCAAAACGAACCAACAAAAAAAAGGTATTGTATTTTACAACTTCAAGAATAAAACGAACTACTGAATATTATAGAAATGAACTAGGCAACTCTGGTAGTTAATTTAAAGAAAGATTAGCTGCAGCTGTTATTAAATATGCTACTAGCTTTAGCTTTAAGAAAGCAATTATGCAAACTGACATGTCATACAACACAATTTCACCTCCAGTTTGGAGTGTGGCTGATTCAGGGGTATGGGGACAAGCAGACAGGGCTGCTGGGCCTGAAGCTGCATCTGTTGGGTCTGACACCAGCAGTGACAACTGAATTAGTAGCTATAGTTTGCTGATTAATAGTTAACTAAAAGATGACCTAAATGTAAACACTGCACATTTTTGGCTCTCAGGTACAGAACTCATTGATTTTACGTGAATCAGTACTATGAAACTCTTACAAGAATTCGGTTCCCAACCCTAGTGGTAATTGTGAAGCGTTACTTATACTGAAGCAATGTTTCTCGGTGACTGGATGTGACATGCCTGTTTTCACAGCACTTCACCTTTTCTGCATTTTGTTGATTACAAATTGATTGGAGTCCACCTGCAGTAAATTTGATTGGAGATGATTTGGAAAGGTACAGACTAGGGATGTCCCGATACCACTTTTTCACTTCCGATACCAATCCGATATTTTTATTTTATTCTTAAACTAATAAAATATATAGCACTTTTCTCAATTAGCCACCTAAAATATACCTCCAGTACATAGTCCACAACTGTTGTTGTGGACTATATACCTCCAGTACATAGTCCACAACAACAGTTGATGAAAGATTGCCACCCTTTATTCAAACACTACAAAAAATAAAAAATATATAAATAAATAAAAATACAGTACTCGTTTTCCCTACTGAGAACATGTTTCAGGACACACACAACGGGGATGACATCAGCTACAGATGCAGAGGAGGCACTCACCGCTCTTGTCATCTCCTCAAAAGGGGCCAGAACCGTGGAAGCCTTCTCCAACAGCCCCCACTGGTTTGCTGTCAGTGTGGCTGGCAGGTCGTATTCAGCTGTATATGCAGATAGTGTCCGTTTTTGCGCAATGAGGCTTTCAATCATGTACTGGGTGCTGTTCCTGGGTGCTGATCTAGTTCGGACGTCCTGCTGCAGACGCTTTTAGCTCTAGGCAAGCAGCGAGTGTTTAAAGTGGCCTACAATTTCTCGCATTGGCCAATGCGTCACTTACACTGCGCTGCGACAACAAGCAGTGTGTGCGCGAAGCATCCTAAACTCGCCACGCCATGTTGATCCACGGCCTTCATGTTTTTTGCATTGTACCTTAAAACTACATGGACTTTGTTTTTATTAATCTTCCATTCACGCAACATCTCCTCAATTGCTGCCATAATAAAATCCCCTGTGTGCGAGCCACGAAACTCTCGCGCACGCAACACAGCTTTTTTCAAACTAAAATCAGAGATCCATTGCGCGTTCAGACTCAACAAGGACATTGGACTCACGTCTGAGCTTTCCTCTTTAAGGTTGAAATAATTCCACACCGCTGACATGGCTCTTCTGTTAGATAGCGAACTCTCATACTCATGCGACTATAATTGTCTACTATACTGCCATCACGTGACAGGCTGTGCCGCTTAACTGGATATCGGCTCATATTTTTTTCTCCCCTCCGATCTAGCGTTCTGGGCCAGTATCGGCCCGATACCGATGCCATGGATCGGATCGGGACATCCCTAGTACTGACCTGTCTATATAATGTCCCACAGATGGCAGTGCATGTCAGAGCACAAACCAAGCCATGAAACCTAAGTGTGAAGACCTTGGAGACAAGATTGTATCGAGGCACAGATCTGGGAAAGGGTACAGAAAGAAATCTGCAGCATTGAAGGTCCCAATGAGCACAGTGGTCTTCATCGACAGTAAATGGAAGAAGTTTGGAACCACCAGGACTCTTCCTAGAGTTAGTTGCCTGGTTAAATGGAGCAATCTGGGGATAAGGGCCGTAGTCAGGATGGTGTCCAAGATCCTGACAGAGCTCCAGCACTGCACCAATCAGGCCGGTATGTCAGAGTGGTCAGACGGAAGCCATTTCTCAGTAAAAAGGCACAGACAGCCCACCTGGAGTTTGCCAACAGGCACCTGAAAGACTCTCAGACCGCGAGAAACCAGATTCTCTGGTCTGATTAAATAAATATTGAACTCTTTGGCCTGAATGCCAACCGTCATGTCAGTAGGAAACCAGCCACTGCTCTTCACCTAGCCAAAAAATGATATTCAAAGGCAGGAACTGGCAGACTAGTTAGGATCGAGAAAAAGATGAATGCAGCGATGTACAGAGACAACCTTGATAAAAACCTGGTCCAGAGCGTTCTGGATCTCCGACTGGGGCAAAGGTTAATCAATCAAATGTATTTCATAATGCCTTTTTTACAACAAAGTTTTCAAAAAGTGCTTTAACAAACACCCAGCTTGAACCCGACAGAGCACACATCAACAAATTGATACAAGTTGATACACAGTGGTTAGGAAAAAGTCCCTGATCGTAAGCACACAAAGAAGAGAACAAAAAAGTGGCTTTGGGACAACTCTGAAAATGTGTTAGGAAAGAGCAGGATTGCTATAATAAAAGACCATTACAATGTGTTTCATAAAGGCCCAATTCCTTGTGAGGTACCGTATACACCATGACTTTTATTCTGAAGTACTGAACGTGCATTGTGGGTACAAGGGGGGCAGCCTTTTCAAATGGTTATGTCCACTGTAAATTTGGATTTGGAGTTCTCTGAATAAACGATCCGAACGAGACCTGGTGTAGTCTAGATTAAACAAGTTTATAGAAATTCGATACTAATAATCAATAATTATTCTGAACAATTGGTTCTTCTAGCCGGATCTCAATAACTAATTGTTTTGTCATTGTTTTGTTACTTCCAAAATGACTGGCTGAAATCGTGGAATCGTATCTATATCCATCCATCTGCTCCGTCCCACAGTGACATCGACAAGAATAGCAGTTATATACATGATTTTGTTCTGTTCGCCATGTTATTTAAGAGAATGAATTGCACAACATGACAATATAATTACAGAACATATTTGAATTATTTTTTCGAAATACATCTTGATTTGAATTGACGTTACTATCTTGTTTTAATTTGTTTGATTTTACAGATCTAATTCTTCATATAATGACACGAAATATTTCGCTTTATTGTACACAATGGTCCGCATTTCCACGTGTTTTATCCATCCATTCTGTGCGCATGCTCATGGGTCAGTGGCGGTAAAGGACCGCACATTCCAGCCACACTTGCTTTTTCTAAATCCCAACTATTGATTAAAAATAAATGAGCCCCAGAACATAGACAGCACCCGAACCTTAACATTCAGATAAAAATAATAACAGTCCATCCCATTTAAATTAAAAACATGACACAATTTTCAGGAGGAATCCGCCATTGCTGCTTGCATCTATATTTATCTTTGTCGTTTGGTTTTCTATTTGGAACTGGACTAACGCTAAAACCTCCCGTTATCAGATATTGGGTACATAATTAGAAACGTTAAAACTTAGTTTGATGATCTGGATCTGTTTGTTAGTAACGATTTTGGTCCACTCGTTTACATTTAATGAAGAACATTAAACATATACTTTTAATAACATTAACGATCACACGGCAAATTATATCGAACTGAACAAATACGCAACTAATCTGTTTTTAATCACTTACCATTTCAGCGACTGATTTCTATTCGTATTTCCTGAAATAAATGTAAAACTATACAGACGTTTGAAACCCGAACTACAACAGCAGCGTGATAAAACAGAAGTTGAATTCCTCGTCTTCTACAGTGGATATTTCATGGCGGAGGGCAACTAACTTAAAATGCGCATTACTGCCCCCAACTGGCCTGGAGTGTGGAGCAGAGACAATTAATCTAAAAACTAAATACATAATAATAAATAACTACTTCCAACACAATTATTTCTTAAGTCTAATACAAATCCCTCTATTTGTCCCCATAGATTTGGCATTGTGCCCTCAAATCACTTGGACACGGATGGTAAAAACGATATAAATACTGTTAGTTTTCTCACACAAACCGCTCGTTTCGTGTCTTAGGCCATCAATGTGTACTTAGATTTATGAGTAATTAAATCATGTTTAATTTTGACTTCTCTGTGCATGCTCTTTGAGGTGGGGACAAAATGACCATAAACCTGCATTATATGACTGGCAGACAAGAACGGTTTTACCTAAAAATATCAAAATTGAAAATACTGCGGAAACAAAGACACCTACATCTTGGATGCCCTTGTGGTAAGCTAAAACATATCAAAACTTTATTTCAAAGAGAACTATTCCTTTAACTAGCACACTGGTTAGACAAGTGTTCTGGTTGAGAAATGAGAATTGTAGTTTTGTTGTTCGTGGTATTTTTTGCCAGGCTATGCTGTACCATTGGTGGTGCGTGTGCGACACCTACTGGCAAAAAATAGGTAGTGCTCTTGGTAACGTTACTGTTAGTAAATGAGTTCAGTTCCGACATTTACACGTGACAAATTGTATACTGCTGTACGGCTGTTCCATACACGTCGGATCCTTGGAGCAATACGTCCGTAAGTGTTTTTTGGTTGTTGTAGACATAACGTATCATAACTAGTACATATGGTAGTATGTATGCAATTTTAGTTATTAACACATAGATTCATGTTTCAGCGTTGTTAATGTTTTCTCCACGTGTAAATTATGCTAGCAACAGCTGCTTAGGTGTATGCACAGGCTATAGGTGTGTGTTTATGAAAAGGTGGAAAGAAATGTATCTGTTCAGTAATTACATTTTTGTTTGTATTCCTCAGTTTTACAAAATAGAAAAGAATGTTTGAAGCAAACTCTTCAATAAATCTTGGTCTGAAGAAGACATCAATCAGCTTCATTCGTTTCCTTGTTCGCTATCTGTCTAAGCATTGTTAGGACACAACTGCTAGGACAGAATAACAAGTTCAGACAAAAGTAGTTTTAAGGCAATGGGTGAAATAACGTTTTTGAGTTTGTTTGTTTTTATCATTCGTTCAAGTCATTAGTGACTGAAAACTGGAAAGAACGGCAGCCAAAGGAGGTGCAGACATTTCGGGGTAACAATGTAGGCCTACATGCTTGAGCGTAGACTGCAAGTGGCTAAATAGCTTAGTTACAGCGGGACTTTAGCAATGACTTGTAAATTAGTTGGTACCAGCTGTGAGTCAAATTCTGAGTGTTTAAGTACATCTGTACATAATCTAATAGAGGATTTAAATGAAACACTGCGTAAGACTTTTTATACTGTGGCACTGCTAAAAACAAAAGCAATACGCAACAAGCAACTTGCTGCCTGGTACACAGACACTACACTCTCAGAAAAAAATGGTTCATTAGGGTTCTATGTAGAACCCTAAGGTTCTATATCTGTAGCGGCCCCTCGGATTTCATAAAAAGACGCAGCGAGTTTCAAACGGGTATCGGTTTATTTTCTTACGTGCACCACCGTAACATCCTTTTAACACCGTGAAAACTAGAGTAAACAAAAGAAATACAAAAGGCATCGTTGTAGTTTCACACACAATACATAGATAATTAACATTCTGTATAAATGATAGACGTTACTAATGTATTGCATTACCTCATTCCGCTCTCCTAGGGCGCTAATCACTCATCACTTTCTACTTGTCAATGCGCGTGCACGGCATTACCACGAGAGTACCCGGAAGTTGAACATTAGAAACCAAACCTCACGAGAAGTAAAACATGCAGGTTCTCTAAAGAAAACGTGAGAACAGACTACTAAGTTCTGACAACACCGAAACATGATGTTGTGCAGAAAAAAATAACATACAAAAAATATCAGACCTTTACAATATCCTCCACTAAAGAACCATCTGTCTAAAATGGTTCTATAAAATATCTAAGAACCCTTTTCCATAGAAAAGGCGCTTAAATGCTTAATAGAATGTGCGCGTGCCACACAGTTGAGCGGCACTTGTGGTGACAGCTGGAAACCTGCCGTTATTTTCCAACAAACTAAAGGTGAGTAAAAAGACTGACAGAGTTTTAAAAATCCGAAGAATATTTGTTGATAAATGTTATCTGTTTTATCATGGTGTGTATGGCAAGTGTATATTATAATGTTATATATAACAAATATACCTTAAATCTTCTTGTACACTATAAAGTACAGTAGGCTACGTCTTTTAACGGTTACTGCTAGCGTTAGAATAATTACGTACAGTGCTTACCGGTCTAAGGATGATTGTTAGCTTGGTGAATAAATGTGAAGTTACGGATATAGCTATTTTTTCAAAACATAGAGTTAATATCTATGGTTAAGATGAAATCAATGAGCCACAAGAGTCCGTAGTTTACAGTGATTTCAGATCACCCAAGAGCGCGTTAGGCACGACGTCTGTTAGGCAAGACCGTGTTTCCACTTAAAGTAAGCTACTGTACATTTATAACGATACATTTGACCTAGTAAGTGTATTGAAAACATTACTCCTGCCTATATTGACTAATCTGCTTAAGTTAGGATATTATTACTACCATTATCCTGTTTTATATAGCCTATATATATATATATATAAATATATATATATATATATATAGGCGTATACCGATAATATATGTATTCGTGTGTGTGCGTGCGTGCGTGTGTGCGGTCATATTATAAGATGCTCTCAATGTGCTGACACCCAACATCCTAAAGGTGGCTCTAGTGGGAATCAGAGGGGCCTCCTGTCAAGCCTGCTGGGAACTGAGACTAACCAAGGTGGTGTATGCATGTTCATGTACTTGCACTCTCACAGTTGTATTCATTAACATGGTTTTAATGCAGAGATAATGTATTTCCTTTGAAATTTCAGACCTGCAAAGGGGCGCAGCAATACTGATTGTCTATTCAAGGAGAGCTCCAAGTTGCTTTACTGTTTAAATGAGGTATGTGTTGAATCTTTACCTTATCAGTTTACATTGTCAATTGCATACAGTATATAGCTAGTTCTTTACATTGTTTCTTTTACTTATAGGAACCAACAAGCTCATTCCCAATAATCACCTTCCATGATGCAGAGAATCCCCTCCTCGCTGTAAAAGCATCCATAAAGATGGATGGAGTCACCATCACAAGTGGAGAAATGGATGTTAATATTTTGCAATGTAGCCTATACAATATATATTGTGTATAGTTATGTTTTGACTATTTTTGGATGATCAATACAGTCAATTTGAAACCCCCTTTCTTGTCTTTTTCTTCTATTTGCAATAGGTTGGTAGTGGCAAAGGGCACTGTATGTTATTGTAGCTAAAAATTATAAGTGAGCAATATAAACACACTTCATATCAGTATTACATTATATCATTATACTAGACTCAGTATTGTAACAGTAATCAGGTAGTTCTGCAAAATTATTAAAATGTTGTGGCCAACCAATGCAATTTGTCAATATATTGATTAAAGAACCATTTTGTTTAGCAACAAGGGTTCCTTTAAATGAACCCTCTGAAATGGTTCTATATAGAACCTTTTGAGGGTGCCAAATATGCTATCGAACCAAGCTATTTAGAAAAAGGGTTCCTTTAAATGAACCCTCTGTAATGGTTCTATATAGAACCTTTTGAGGGTGCCAAATATGTACCAAGCTATAGAACCCTTAAAGGTTCTATATAGAACCGCTTATTCGTTGTGTGTACTAGAGCACTTAAGAGCCTCCAGAAAAAAATGGAGGGGAAGCGACGCTTTTTGAACGAATCTTTTAAGTGAAGGTAATGAACTGAATCCCTTCCACAAAAGATTTGTTCGTTTGAGTCTCTTCTCACTATCCAGCATTCGCTGAAAGCAGTTGGTGAACGAACTGTGATAACAGATACAAAGAATTAGTTGGCGAACTAATCTGTGGAGGAAAAGGTTCAGAATTGTTTGCTGTTGTTCCTTCTGTTCTCCAGTAAACGGAGAAACCCGAAGAAGTAGTTTGTGAATGAGTCATTGAACAAATCGTTAAAACTTTAAGTACAAATACAAATGTGCGTATATGTATTATTTGTATTGTTTATATTTGTTATTTTAGTTTAAATCTTAAATCATTAAATTGTATGATTGGTTGTTTGGCATTGAATGTAAATATTTAATGTTATTCATGTTTGTTAATCTTGTCAAATGTAATAAAAATAATAATACAAATGACATTCTAACTGGTGTAAACAAAACGAGTCACGTGATAACCTGACTATAGCCTAAAGCCACGTGAAAGTAATCTTTAAGTGTATACACACACTTTTCCTATATATATTTGCACTGTTAATGGCTACTGAACTAAGCGCATATTTATCCACAAAAATCTACTGCTAAAACAAATTGTTCGCGAACTTGAGACTCGCCGGAAATGGTTCGCGAATCGGTGAACAAACCTTTTTAGTGAACTGAATCAAAGGATGTTTGTCACTTTTGTGATTTTCATGTCATCGACCCACCCCAAAACCCCAGCCCTCCCCATGTTCCCCAAACAGCCCGATAGCAGGGGAGTGTAAGGATGCCTGCTGGGAAGCCAGCAGTCAGTAAGGGTCTATGATGGAGCCCTCAACTGGCGGAAAGACCCATCATTAACAACTTCCGTACAAATATTTACTAATTCACTACTCAAATCCAACCTGTTGACCAACAGTGTTCAGATAATGTATGAGACAGCTGGTATCGAGGGGATTCAACTTTATTGTCATTGAAGAGTACAAGTAGAGTACAACAAAATGCAATGAAATCCACGTTCTGTTGTTCCTTATCTAAATAAGCTTAATTGTAAGAAAACATAAATGAATTGGAAAAACAGTACAATCTGAATACACTCCCCACTAAACACGTAAATAACATAAAGAAACATTACAGTTTAAATCCTAATGAACCAAAAAGGTCTAAACACTTATGTTAAACCCCCCCCCCAAAAAACAATAAAAAGTAACCTCAAATCAATGTGCCTTAAAATAAATGAAAGACACAAGATGCAATTGACTACTGATCTAAATGAGCAGGACTGTAAAAAAAACATCCAATCATATACGCTGCTCAAAAAAATGGGATCACATTACTACCACAGTATAACACCAACTAATTTAAACTTCAGAGATATCGATTTGCCCAGTTGAAAAGCACAAGCGTTTGTGAATCAATGTAACCTGTGTTGTTGCTAATGAATGTAACAACACGTGTACTGAGAGGCAGCAGAAAGACAACCTGCAAAAAGGGAATGATTTTGCTTGTGGTGGCCAGAGACAATTGCACTCTATCCTAAATGTTGATCTTTAACATACTGAGTTCACAGAGACCCTATTAAAATGTTCCCTTAATTTATTTGAGCGTTGTATAATCAGAATACTAAATGGGTGACAGGCCAAACTGACCAAGTCCTATTAAGAGACAGAATGAGTATTCTACAGAGAATAACCAGTTTTGATTGAACAACATATTCTTCCCATATGTGTAGAAATGCACTCACTGATGATTGAAACTGATTAAATTCCACAATAAACAAGAACTAGAGTAACTTTAAGGTTTTTCTACTGTGTGCACTCTTCTGATGATTTTGGGTAAGGGAAGATGATGATATGAAACCCTTCCCAGAACAGGAGAAAGGTTTCTCTCCGCTATGTACAATCAGAACAGGAGAAAGGTTTCTTCCATGTGAGCTTTGCAATCTCTCCGCTATGTACACGCATGTGAATTTTAAGGTTGTCTGATTGAGAGAAACTCTTCCCACAATCAGAACAGGAGAAAGGCTTCTCTCCTGTGTGCACTCTCTGATGTCTACTAAGGTGAGATGATGTTATGAAACCCTTCCCACAATCGGAACAGGAGTAAGGTTTCACCCCACTATATATGCAGAACAGGAGAAAGGGTTTCTCTCTGCTATGTACACGCATGTGAATTTTAAGGCTTGTCTGATTGAGAGAAACTCTTCCCACAATCAGAACAGGAGAAAGGCTTCTCTCCTGTGTGCACTCTCTGATGTCTACTAAGGTAAGATGATGTTATGAAACCCTTCCCGCAATCAGAACAGGAGAAAGGTTTCTCTCCGCTATGTACACGCATGTGAATTTTAAGGTTGTCTGATTGAGAGAAACCCTTCCCACAATCAGAACAGGAGAAAGACTTTTCTCCTGTGTGCACTCTCTGATGTCTAATAAGGCAAGATGATGTTATGAAACCCTTCCCGCAATCAGAACAGGAGAAAGGTTTCTCTCCGCTATGTACACGCATGTGAATTTTAAGGTTGTCTGATTGAGAGAAACCCTTCCCACAATCAGAACAGGAGAAAGACTTTTCTCCTGTGTGCACTCTCTGATGTCTAATAAGGCGAGATGATGTCATGAAACCCTTCCCACAATCGGAACAGGAGTAAGGTTTCACTCCACTATATATGCACATGTGAACTTTAAGGCTACCTGATGCAGAGAAACTCTTCCCACAATCAGAACAGGAGTAAGGTTTCTCTCCGCTATGTACACGCATGTGAACGTCAAGGCTACCTGCTCGAGAGAAACTCTTCCCACAATCGGAACAGGAGTAAGGTTTCACTCCACTATATATGCACATGTGAACTTTAAGGCTACCTGATGCAGAGAAACGCTTCCCACAATCAGAACAGGAGAAAGGTTTCTCTCCTGTGTGCACGCTTTGATGTCTACTAAGGTGATATGATGTTCTGAAACCCTTCCCACAATCAAAACAGGAGAAAGGCTTCTCTCCTGTGTGCACGCTCTGATGTCTACTAAGGTGAGATGATGTTATGAAACCCTTCCCGCAATCAGAACAGGAGAAAGGTTTCTCTCCGCTATGTACACGCATGTGAACGTCAAGGCTACCTGCTCGAGAGAAACTCTTCCCACAATCAGAACAGGAGAAAGGCTTCTCTCCTGTGTGCACTTTCTGATGTCTAGTAAGGCCATCTGATGTACTGAAACTCCTTCCACAAAGGGAGCAGCAGTGAGACTTCTTTTCTTTGTAGTCTTCATGTGGTTGCTCTCCAGATATAAAAAAAGTATCCATGTCAGCAGTATCATCTGTTGAATTAATATCAGAAAATTTCATTAGTGCAGTGATTCACATAGTAGATGTAGAAGTAGATTACGTCAAAGTTCAATGTCATTTCTAGTGTAAAACAGCGGAAGATTAAAAAACACTTTTAAACATTTCAGTACATGAATACATATATAAATACAGAAAGGTGACCCATATTAAAAGAAAACCCTGAATACACGAGAGAAGAATAAACAATGATGATTCCATTCAACTGTACTGTAGGATACAATACAGGCATTACTATCATATAATGCTGTGTGGTTTGAAAAAAAGTCACCATCTGCAGTGATACATGAATACACTGTACATTTATAAACGTGGCGTATGCACAAAAGAAGACGTACGCGCTCTCTATGCAAGAATTCAGATTTTCAAAAAAGCAAAGTTGACGGATAAATGTGCAGTCCGTCATGGACACATTGACCCAGGCGTACGCACAGAAACGGGTGAAATGAGCAATGACAACATCGCTGTCCTACTATCTTGGGCCGCCCTGTTAGACCTCTGCGCTCTTATGGGCCCAGCAATACAGAGGAGCACTCGGAGAAAACACTGTGCCAGTCCCACTTCAAGTCCTTCTAACACTACGTATATAATATATTTTTTTAAATCATACATGTGATTTTCTGGAATTATTTTTAGATTCTGTCTCTCAGAGTTGAAGAGTACCTATGATAGAAATTACAGACTCCTACATGCTTTGTATGTGTTGAAACCTGCAAAATCGCCAGTGTATCAAATACTTGTTCTTCCCACTGTATGTGCTTGTTAATGTGGCTATTTGCCAGTGATGGGACTATCTACTTGACAAGACAATTTACAAGTCACAATCAACACAGGAATAGTTTTGTATTAGATTAATTTCATTAATAAAAATACTTTTATTGTAACCTTATATTTGGTGTGCAGATCAGCCCTCACTGACAAACTGCCGACGCATGACCTCCCTTCCCCACCCGATGTGGCAAAACAAATTAAAGCTTAAACAGCGATTACAATGTGCATTTTGCAATTGTCATTGCTGTCAATAACTTTGAAAAATATTTGGTTTCATTTGTGCGGTAATATGGTACCATAAAGGCCTAAATCTATGTGCACTTGTGAAAAAATTGTGACACTTTTAGGCCATTTATATTCATTTGCTAGGTTTTAACATTTTGGTTTCACTTTTTACACCACCATTATTTTACAACAGCCCGGTCCTTCTGACGCAGAGATGAACAAGTCATTGTGTGTCACCAACATTGTCCCATTCACAACATCTCTCATCTTCAACCGGGTCGCAGCTCTAGCAGGGGACCCCAAACTTCCCTTTCCCTGGCAACATTAGGCAGCTCTGACTGGGGAATCCCAAGGCATTCCCAGGCCAGTGTGGATATATAATCTGTTATAATTTGTTTCATCACACCAGAGAATCTTGTTAATCTGAGAGTCCTTCAGATGCCTTTTGGCAAACTCCATGTGGTCTGTCATGTGCCATTCACTGAGAAACGGCTTCTGTCGGTGCATAATTTCCACAATGAGGAAACCCGTTGTTATTTCATCTGTAATTACTGATATCAATAACAGAAGAGAATACAATGTAGCACGTTTCTTCGATTCAAATTCATCCTCGATAGGAATTGGATTTTTTTATTGGGGTACATTGAAATTTGATTATTTGTCCCACCCTTACAATAAGCCTATCAGAAGGTTCTAAAACAAAGACATTGTTTTGGGGGATTTTCCAAGCAGTTGTCACAGCAAAGTCAACTTAGTGTATGTAAACTTCTGACCCAATGGAATTGTGTTATAGTGGCCTATTAGTGAAATAACCTGTCTGTAAACAATTTTTGGAACGATTACTTGCGTCATGAACAAAAATATAGTTTTTAAAACTATAGTTTGTGACATGACATCTGTGGACCATTGTCTAAACCGCATCCTCTATTCTGGCATAGAAGTTTGTTTTATCCTCTCCTCATTTGAGATCTCTGAACCTACATATGCAAATTAAGAGTTCTCCCAAAACATTACAGAATTATGTTTTTGTTCATGGATCAAACATTGACACCATTTGATAAAACCACTTCTTACCTTTGCAAATTGATTCCTCTTCATCTTTAATATTAACATTCAGTCCCAGAGTTGGACTGCAGTCATCCATCTTCACTGATGCCATCTCTGAATCCACCAATCCACACTGAGCTCCACTGTTACAATCAGAATCCAGTGACTCTGGTTTGGTCTCAGTATGGAGGGAGAGTAGCAGACTGGGTTTGTCCTCCCTCTGCTAAAAAAAGGACCAAACCAGATCCATGACTGATGAATATGTGGATAAAATACACAAGGGAGAAAACTCAATGACACATTCATAACAGCAGACATGGGTCACACATAAGGTGTAGCCAACTTTAAACATGTATAGGTTGTGCAGAAACATTTCACTATATTAGGGTTTATTTTTACTTTTGGCAGTACAATAAAAAAAAATTAACTATAAGTGTTACATTCCCAATTGTGTGGTTGCTTTGTCTGTGTGTGTTTCACTTTCAGGACATGGATTCCCCTCTGATTGAAGCTGTAGCTCCTCCCCCCCTCAGCAGTGACTGCAGCTGGGTTCAACCACCATCTTCCACTACAAAAGCAAACATGTCTCTCTGGTTCTCGGGCATGTTATTTGCTGTGGGCTGTGTAGATAATTTTGGTGTTATGTACTAGTGTGTTGTGCTCTCTGTTTTCCATGTTGCTGTAGGTAAGAGTTTTGTTGTGGTATTAGAATTACCGTTGTAACTGTGATTTGTCTGTTTGACAACTATTAACGTGTACCATCTGTACCCAGGGGGAATGGGAAAGCGCATTGGGAGTGCTTAGGCAAGAGGCCCGTGGGGATACATTACCTGTAGCTTTAACCTTGTCTATTCACATTAGGTAAGACCTGGGCGGACCACTCCCTGTATTTTTGGTTAGTGCGCCAATTGGCGTATCGGTTTAGCTTAGTTTTGTGTTAGACAGATAAGGCAGGATAGGGGTGTAATTGACTTTTACTTTTTTTGCTTTGGTTCCGTCTAGCCCCTTTCCCCGTTTTTACCATAATTAGGTGAAATAAATATCAATTTTAAACGGTACTCTGTCTCCTTACTCACACCTACGACCCCATACCTTTTTCCTCACTACAGAGTGCTTAGTAGCAGGGTGTTGCGTTCCCTCTTCCCAAAAGTGGTGTACGTAACAATTAGTTATCTGAGCATGAGTAAAACAGGAATAAGTATCTGCTGCAATACATGCGGTTTTAATTTTCTTGTGTTTATGCAACTATGGCTATAGTTTATAGAGTTATATAGAGTTATCTGGGCCAAAATAAGAAAATTGCATGGTGCTTTAAGCCATTTATATTAATTTGCAAGGAGGCTTTAACAGTTTCGTTTCACTTCATGCGCCACCGTGGTTTTACAACAGCCTGGTCCTTCTGACGCAAAGATGAACACGATACGCCATCTACTGGTCATTGTGTGTCAGCAACATCCTCCCATTCAAAACATGCATGGGTCAAATCACCGAAAGAGATGGGTGTCAGTAAGCTAATCAGGGGGCGGGAGTAAAACGTGCAGCCATAGCATTCAAGTAGTAGATAGAACCACTTGATTCGCCTGATTGTAATGGCTGAACGCTTAACTCCTGCCCATTCATTATCTTAAGGATGAGGAAATACAGAAATAAATAATTGCAGAAATAAATGAATAGAAAAATAAGTCGATAATGAAAATTGATGATTTAATTTATACTTAACATAAACAATGTTAAATCAATTTTTTGAGACATATATTTATTGATCTCTAATTTTGTCAGGTTTGATCCTCCATTGGATGTAACAGTAGGTTTCACAATAAAAGCCTCCTGCCCATAAAACGCAGGAATGTTGAAACCTAATGTTAGTTTTCTTTCTGGGGAAAATGTAAAAAAAGATAAATGAAAATGTAAAAAAAGATAAATGTAATTGTACTCATTGCATTGCTTCCTCTGACAATTATTGTTTATATAGGTATTTTAATGCATGTGGGGGAGAGTATTGAATATGGATAGTCCATTTCTTATGTCATTCACATATATTTTTGTTTTTTCTTACTCTATAGAAAACCATCTGATCATTCAAACACAAATATAACATCAACAAAAAAGGTATATTTGTTGCTGCAAAGAGATGTGAAGGTATGAGGACAAATTAACCTCTCTTTAGTCAATTATTACTAATTACTCTGGTCACTTAAATTGTGTTCTGTCCAACACACCAACATGAACGTAGTGACAAAAACCAAACTACCACCCTGTCTACGGCTACTACTATTATTATTATTATTATCTCCACTACAACTGTAAAACCAACCATCTTGAGCTAAAGACATTTGTTTGTCCGTCACTTCTGAAGAATTTCATGTCAATCACGGCGAAATTTATAGGCGACAGACGAAATCTATTTGATTATCTATTTGCCCCATAACTGAAATTTTTTTAAAAATATAGAAAACATTCCTCGTTACAACAGGCAATTAGCAACTCCCACACCAAATATACCCAGATCAGAACATAGACCGTAAACATCCCGTTACAAATAATAGCTTTTCATTTTCATGCCAATTCTAAAAATAAAATTCACCTGCAATTAGTACCTGTCGAATCTATTTGTCCATTTTAAAATGTCCCAGTTTTCAGGAGGAATCCGCCATTACTGCTTGCATCTATATTTGTCTTTGTCGTTTGGTTTTCTATTTGGAACTGGACTAACGCTAAAACCTCCCGTTATCAGATATTTGGAGAATAAACAGAAACTTTAGAACTTTCGTTCGTAACGGTTTAGGTCCACTCGTTTACATTTTATGAAGAACATTATATAGCCGATATACTTTTAATGAAAATAACGACCACTGACATTTAAACTTTCACACGAAAAATGTAACAAACTGAACAAATACGCAAATAATGTGTTTTTAATCACGTACCATTTCAGCGACTGATGAAATAAATGTAAAACTATACAGAGGTTTCAGGTTTGCAACTCGAACTACAACAGCAGCGTGATAAAACAGAATTTGTCTTCTACTGTGGATATTTTATGGCGGAGGGCAACTAACTTAAAATGCGCATTACTGCCCCCAACTGGCCTGGAGTGTGGAGCAGAGAGATGTAGTGTCAAAACAGAATACATAATTAATAACAACTTCCAACACAATTATTCCTCTTATACACATCCCTAAATTTGTCCCCGTAGATTTGGCACTGAAATACTATTTGCAGGGACCAGGCTGCCCTGTCTGAATCTTTTCAGTTCTACATAAATACTCTGCAGTATGAACCTTTAAACAAAAAATAACATAATATTTTCCTAAACAAAATATTCTAAATGACTAAGATGTCCAAGCCACATGTCAGCTAGTGGAATAGTCCAGGGTCAAACCTAGAGTGTAGTGGTCATCTTGGTTTTTAAAATTAATACCTGCAAAAAGTGCAAATAGCAGTGGGATTCTACATGGTTATACAGATCAACTGGAGAGTCAGTTCAGCAGCATTGATAAGGCAATAACAACAATACAATAAAAAAGAGAGTTTATATACAGAATGTAAAAGTGAATCTAGCAGGTAGATCAGTAGTGTGCACAAATTGTATGACCATGATGGTGGGATGAAGAACATGTGAAGATACCTGAGCAAATAGGATGAGTATGATACCCGGTGCAAACTGGGCAAGGCAAAAACAATAAAGGAGTGTTCATCAAATCTAGACGACAGTTAGCACGTACAGTGATCAAGCAAAAGTTCAGACAGGAGTAGGGAGTAGGCAATGGGTGAAATAAGGGTTTTGTCTTTTTTGTCATTCGTTCAAGTAAATGGCGGCTGAAAGCTGGAAAGATCGGCGGCCGAATGAGGTGCAGACATTTCGGGTGACAAAGGCAATGTACATGCTTGGGCATAAACTACAGGTGGGTAAATGGCTTAGTTACAGCCGGACTTTGCCTAGCAATAACTTGTAAATTTGTTGGTACCTGTGAGTCAAACGCTGAGTGTGTAATCTGTGCGACTATGTACAGTAGTGAGGGTACATCTTGTATAACAGTGTACTTTTGCTGTCCACTCCAAAACACTCAACAAACAGCCATTAATGTCTAAAGGATGATCACAGGATGACCAGTCAGTGGCGGTAAATCACAACTTAAAACATGAAAATATTAAGATTGACGCGAGGAAGAGAGAGAGAGGTGATTAAGATGTTCCTGGAGGGGAAAGGTCAACTTGCCAGTATAGCCAAAGCGAGAAGTCTGCTGCAGGTAGGTGCAGAGGCAGGGATTGTGGAGAAAGGGTGGATGGGTTAATGGCCCTCCGCCAGACCACAGGACAAAGTGTCCAGTGGTAACAGGTGTGGTGGAAATAAAAGGAAGTTGAATTAGAGAAGAAGAGACCTGTAGGGACCTCCACTCCAGTGAGGAGGAAGAAGGAAGAGAGAGACAGACCTGGACTGAGAGAGGACCGCTATCCATAATGGAGCAGGGAAGAGGATTAGGGTGTTTGAGGAGTTGACTTAAGGAATGAATACCCAGCCATAATAGACCCTGATGTCTTGAAAGGAACACCACTGGGAGTATTGGAGATTTTTGCATACGTACTCATGTGATCAATTAGTATCAATATGTTAATCACACTAATCAGTATGGTAATTTGTATAATCGTCAGTATACAGATGGTGACGGCCGGTACCACCATTGTTTTATAGCGATGGTTTAATTGAGTAAATTCCTGAATGATGAGAAGTGGTACCCTTATTAATGGCCCGGTACCACCATTATTAATAGCCTGGTACCACCATTATTAATGGCCCGGTACCACCATTATTTATGGCTCGGTACCACCATTATTTATGGCCCGGTACCACCATTATTTATGGCCCGGTACCACCATTATTAATGGCCCGGTACCACCCTTATTAATGGCCCGGTACCACCATTATTAATGGCCCGGTACCACCATTATTAATGGCCCGGTCCCACCATTATTAATGGCTCGGTACCACCATTATTTATGGCCCGGTACCACCATTATTTATGGCCCGGTACCACCATTATTAATTGCCAGGTACCACCATTATTAATGGCTCGGTACCAGCATTATTTATGGCTCGGTACCACCATTATTTATGGCCCGGTACCACCATTATTTATGGCCCAGTACCACCATTATTTATGACCCGGTACCACCATTATTTATGGCCCAGTACCACCATTATTTATGGCCCGGTACCACCATTATTTTTGGCCCGGTACCACCATTATTAATGGCCAGGTACCACCATTATTTATGGCCAGGTACCAATAAAACATCTCTGACGTTTACCAGACTTAGGCCTAGATTTGGCATCCCTACAGAGATCAGTTCTGACAATGAGTCAGCATTTATTGAGAAAACGCTGAAGCAGGTAGCTCAGCATCTAGGGATCAAGCAGAGGCTGGGATGTCCTGAATTTCTTCAGCTGCCGAAGGAAGTAAATCCTCTGTTGTGCTTTCCTGGTCAGTGAGCTGATGTTTAAATCCCACTTGGGGTCTTGAGAGAGGATAGTGCCCAGGAAGCGGAAGGACCACACAGGGTGATGGGTGATTGTGGGGCTGAGTTTCTCCTGAAATCCACAACCATCTCCACTGTCTTTAGAGCATTGAGCTCTAAGTTGTTCTGGCTGCACCAGGTCACCAGTTTGTCAGCTTCCAGCCTGTAGTCGGACTCGTCCCCACCGGAGATGAACCCAATGAGGTTGGTGTCGTCCGCAAACTTCAGGATCTTGACAGATGGATGACTTGAGGAGCAGCTGTTGATATACAGGGAGAAGAGCAGAGGAGAAAGGACTCAGCCCTGAGGGGACCCAGTGCTAATGGACCGGGAGACAGAGACTTGTGTCCCCAGCTTGACGCACTGCTTCCTGTCCGACAGGAAGTCTGTGATCCACCTGCTGGTGGAGTCTGGAACGTTGAGCTGGGAGAGCTTGTCATGTAGAAGGGCAGGGATGATGGTGTTGAAGGCGGAGCTGAAGTCCACGAACAGGATCCTCGCATATGTCGCAGGGGAGTCCAGGTGCTGGAGAGTGAAGTGGAGGGCCATATTGACTGCGTCGTCCACAGACCGGTTGGCTCTGTAGGCAAACTGCAGGGGGTCTAGTAGGGGGTCTGTGATTGTTTTGAGGTGAGCCAGCACAAGACGTTCAAAGGACTTCATTACCACAGAGGTCAGCGCGACTGGTCTGTTATTATTATTTTTTTTTTAAATGTTTATATTTGTTATTTTTTAAATCATTACATTTGTGTGCTTGGCTGTTTGTCATTGAATGTAAATGTTTAATGTTATTCATGTTTGTAAATCTTGTCAAATGTAATACAAATAATAATAAAAACGACATTCTGACTGGTGTAAACAAAACGAGTCACGTGATAACCTGACTATAACCTAAAGCCACGTGAAAGTAATCTTAAAGTTTATATATATATATATACACTTTTCTGACATATATTTGCACTGTTAAAAGCTGTTATATTTATATAAGTGCATATTTATTGCCTACACGTGTTCTTTTGAACCAAATAAAACAAAGTGTTGTTTACGTATATGAAAACAGTTTTTATTCAGTTTGAAATAGTTATACCGTGGGATTAATGTTAGATCAGGTGGATTTACATCATAGTCAGGCACAACATAGATAAATTTCACAATGGCCAACTGTAGTTCTTGAATAATAATTCCTTACATTTAAATAGCGCTTTTCAGGACCTCAAAGTGCTTCACATGGCAGGGGGAATCTCCTCAACCACCACCAGCGTGCAGCATCCACCTGCATGACGCGACGGCAGCCATATTGCGCCAAAACGCACACCAGCTTACTGGTGGAGAGGAGACGGTGATGATAAAGCCAATTAGAATATATGGGGATGATTAGGTGGCCATGATGGACAGAGGACAAGAGGCAAATTTGGCCAGGATTACACCCCTACTCTTTATAGAAGGACATCCTGGGGTTTTTAATGGCCACAGAGTCAAAAGTCCCTCGGTTTAACGTCTCATCCGAAGGACGGTGCTTTTTGACAGTTTAGTGTCCCAGTCACTATACTGGGGCGTTAGGATCCACACAGACCAGAATGCAGCGCCTTTTGGCCTCACTAATACCTCTTCCAGCAGCAACCTGGCTCAGCCCTGCTTAGCTTCAGTGGGCAACCAGTCTTGGGCTATAGGGTAATATGGCTGAATAACAGCCTATTTAGCCTATAATAATAATAATAAATGAGACAACTGGTTTTGAGGGGATTTATCGCCAGTCTCATCCTGGGTGTCGGATGTTAGCAGTTACGTTAAGTGGAAAACAATAGAGCACTCAGTTGAGTCAAGGGAGAGACTCATTCAGTCTCATTTATTGTAATTGCAGCATAGTTGTCCTAATAAATACATCATGTCATCATTATATGGTTGTTCTGAGGTTTACAAACTGTGACATTTGAGAGAATTAGACTAGATTTAACTTTAATGTCATTGAAGAGGACAAGTAGAGTACAACAAAATGCAATGAAAGAAACAAGCTTAATTGTAAGAAAACATAAATTAAATAAAAAACAGTACAATCTGAATATCACACTCCCCACTAAACACATAAATAATATATAGAAACATTACAGTTTAAATCCTAATGAATCCTAATTAAATGTGCCTTAATGTTCCTTAAAATAAATTAATGACACAAGATGCAATTGACTAGCAACTGATTTAAATGAGCAGGACTGTAAAAAAAAAAACATCCAATCTTACGATGCAAAAAAACACAACAATTTACTACCACAGTATAACACCAACTAATTTAAACATCAGAGATATCGATTTGCCCAGTTAAAAAGCATAAGCGTTTGTGAATCAATGTAACCTGTGTTGTTGCTAATGAATGTAACAACACGTGTACTGGAGAGGCAGCAGAAAGACAACCTGCAAAAAGGGAATGATTTTGCGGGTGGTGGCCAGAGACAATTGCACTCTATCCTAAATGTTGATCTTTAACATACTGAGTTCACCGAGACCCTATTAAAATGTTCCCTTAATTTATTTGAGCGTTTATTTGAACAACATATTCTTCCCATATGTGTAGAAATGCACGATAGAAACTTTAAATCCACCTAAACAAGAACTAGAGTAAGGTTTCTCTCGTGTGCACTCTCTGATGATTGGTAAGGGAAGATGATGATATGAAACCCTTCCCACAATCAGAACAGGAGAAAGGTTTCTCTCCAGTATGTACGCGCATGTGAACTTTAAGGCTACCGGATTGAGCGAAACCTTTCCCACAATCAGAACAGGAGAAAGGTTTCTCTCCAGTATGTACGCGCATGTGAACTTTAAGGGCACCTAACTGAGAGAAGCCCTTCCCACATTCAGAACAGGAGTAAGGTTTCTCTCCACCATGCGTGAGCATGTGAACTTTAATGCTAGTTCGATCAGAGAACCCCTTCCCACAATAAGAACAGGAGTAAGGTTTCTCTCCAGTGTGGATGCGTTGGTGAACTATGAGGCTACCCAATTCAGAAAAACCCTTCCCACAATCAGAACAGGAGTAAGGTTTCTCTCCTGTGTGCACTCTCTGATGTTTAGTAAGGTCAGATGATGTTGTAAAAGCCTTCCCACAATAACAGGAGTAAGGTTTCTCTCCAGTATGTATGCGCATATGAACTTTAAGGGTACCTAATTGAGAAAAACCCTTGCCACAATCAGAACAGGAGTAATGTTTCTCTCCAGTATGTATGCGCATATGAACTTTAAGGGTACCTAATTGAGAAAAACCCTTGCCACAATCAGAACAGGAGTAATGTTTCTCTCCAGTATGTATGCGCATATGAACTTTAAGGGTACCTAATTGAGAAAAACCCTTGCCACAATCAGAACAGGAGTAATGTTTCTCTCCACTATGTATGAGCATGTGAGCTTTAAGTTTACTTGGTGCAGAAAAACCCTTCCCACAATCAGAACAGAAGTAAGGTTTCTCTCTAGTATGGATGCGTCTGTGAACTTTAAGGTTAGTTGATGCAGAATAACCCTTCCCACAAACAGAACAGGAGTAAGGTTCCTCTCCAGTATGGATGCGTCGGTGAACTTTAAGGCTACCTGATGCAGAAAAACCTTTCCCACAATCAGAACAAGAGTAAGGTTTCTCTCTTGTGTGCACTCGCTGATGTTTAGTAAGGTCAGATGATGTTATAAAACCCTTCCCACGATCAGAACCGGAGTAAGGTTTCTCTCCAGTATGTCTGTTCATGTGTCTATTTAACAGCGATCTAGACAGAACACTTTTTCCACAAAAGGAGCAACAGTAAGACCTCTTTTCTTTGTTGTCTTGCTGTGGTTGCTCTCCAGATATAAGAAAAGTATCCACGTCAGCAATATCATCTGTGTAATTAAAATCAGAAAAGTTCATTAGTGTTGTGATTCACATACAGCACCAATGCAGTTAGTAGATTACGTCAAAAGTCAATGTAATTTCTGAGTGGAACAGTAAAAGGTTAAAAACACTTAAACATTTCAGTACATGAACATGCATATGAAGGGTGACACATAAAAGGGTGACACATACAACACTGACTACATGAGAGGATAAACAATGATGATTCCATACAACTGTCCTGCAGAACGCAATAAAGGCATCACCATCCTATAATGCTGTGTGGCTTGTATCTAAATGTTGAGCAAGCCCAACTGACCTCAATTATGGACCCAAGTTGTTAAGAGGAGCTGTCTTAAGTGACATTGATTGTGTTATTCCAGGGTGACAATGACCCCATCCACAGGACACAAGGGGTAATTGAATGGTTTAATTTGTATGATAATATAGGGAATAATATGCTACGGCCTTGGCAGTCACCAGGCCTCATTTATAAAACTTTGCGTACGATTTGTGTCAGAAGTGCCATACGAACGAAACGTAGTATGTACGTACAGACAAACATATAGGGATTTATCAAACCGTGCGAATGCATGTCCTATGCAGTTTTCGGTTAATAAATCACAATGAACTCTAAATGTGGCGCAGCTTTTGCGGCTTCATGTCACGCCCATATTTGCCCATAAATAGTCAAAGAAACGCCCTAAATAAATACTCATTGATTGAGACGTCATGACAAACTCCGGAAAATCGGAAAAGTAACGTTGTGTTGATCCATGTCAACGAGCCACTACATTAGTGAGCAACATGTCTGCATCACTAATTATTACGACATTGATCGAATGAAATTGTTTTCGATTTATGAAAGCATTTTTATTCTCACTCGGTGCACCGATTACATTTGGGAAAATGGACATGCAAATTGCGTTTGATTGCAATTGATAAGTTACAGCTGTCGGTATTCATTTTTTGATTGACTAAATTTTTTTTTCACTTATATCTTTTGATTGTCCATACTTAATTTTTATAAATAGATCCGGGTCTTCTGATTCCAACTCGTTGGCAAATGCATCATCACCAGTATGAGAGTCTGCTCTCAACGTTCATCTACAAGAACCCACCCATTACTAGATTGCGCTCATTGCCTGACAACAGCAGAACAGTGTCTTTCCCCACTTCCATTACTCCACAGCAGCTTTCGTACTTAACCTATATTTACTACTGTGTGAGACTCAAATAGTGGACAAGTCTGTAAAACTAAGCTAGTAAAATCCCAATAACGGAACACATAACATATCAGCTGTGATGGTCATGTAGCCCTGTGTGGCATGGCTAGTCCATCTATCTGTAACAAGGGAAATGCAATCTGCTTCTTTTAAGATTTCCATAACATTGTTTGGTTTCATTGTAAATGTGGTATAACAGTGTAGAAATCAAATTCGTGAAGGCATATGATATTTCAATACCAAAGTTTCAGCAGTTTGTTTCAAACATTTGTTTTTCCACAAAAGAAATTGCTGCACATCATGGAATATAAATTTGCCAAAAAGTATTTCGTTATTTCTTTTGCTCGTTGGAGAGGTGTAGAAAAATACTTTCGCAAAGTTGTTTGCAAAGATGGCATTTTAAGTGCATGATGTCTACAAGGAGGAAACCTGTCATTTCATTCCCAATTACTGATCTCGACAACACAAGAGGAGAATATAATGTAGCACATTTCTTGTATTCGTTTCATTTTAATTCGTCCTCGATAGGAACCAGAAAATTGTATTGCGGTACATTGAAGTTCGATTATTTTTCCCACTCTTACAATAAGCCTATCAGAAGTTTCTAAAACCATCACATACTTTTGGATAATTGTAGGGATTTTGGATTGATTTCACAGCACAGTCAACTTGGTGTATGCAAACTTCTGACCCACTGGAATTGTGATACAGTGGCCTATTAGTTAAGTAACGTGGCTGTATACAATTGTTGGAATGATTACTTGTGTCACACAAACATTTAATTTTTAAAACTATAGTTTGTTAACATGAAATCTGTGAAATGGTTGAAAATGTTTTAATGACTTTAACCTAGTGTATGTACATTTTCTTATTTAACCGTACATGATTGGTTGATGTACAGACAGTACTGGCAGGAGAACAACAGATTGGCCATTGTCTAAACAGACTACTCTGTATTCTGGCATAGAATAATGTCTTATCCTTTAATCATTTTAGATCTGAAACTACAGAAGGATAAATATTGAAGACTTATGCAAAAAAAAGAGTTCTCCCCAAACATTACAGTATTATGTTTTTGTTCATGGATCAAACATTTTGAATTTGATAAAACCACCTCTTACCTTTACTAATTGATTCCCCAATATTATATTTCTCTCCTTTTTCTTCATCATTAATTATAACATTCAGTGTTGGATTGTAGTCTTCCATCTTCACTGATGCCATCTCTGAATCCACCAAACCACACTGAGCTCCACTGTTGCAATCAGAATCCAGTGACTCTTGATTAGTCTCAGTATGGAAGGAGAGTAGTAGACTGGGTTTGTCCTTCCTCTGCAAAAAAAGGACCAAACCAGACCCATACATAACTGATGAATTTGTGGATAAAATACACAAGGGAGAAAACACAATGACACATTCATAACAGCAGACATGATTCATACAATGCGTAGCCAACTTTAAGTGTATAGGTAAATGGTAAATGCTGCGCTTTTATATAGCGCTTTTATCCAAAGCGCTTTACAGATCCTGCCTCACATTCACCCATTAATTCGCTCATTCATACACTGACGACCGCGTCTACCATGCAAGGCGACTGCAGGCTTGCCAGGAGCAGCTGGGGTTAGGTGTCTTGCTCATGGACACCTCAACAATTTCCCAGGAGGAACCTGGGATCGAACCACCAACCTTCCGATTGATAGACTGCAGTGGGTAGTGCAGAGATATTTCACTCTATTAGGGTTTATTGTGTCTTTTGGTAATTACCTCAGATTATCCAGACTTTGGTTTTTCAAAAGGTCATTGCAAAAAAAAGCTACTGAGATATGCAGGTTGAAAATGTATATTAAACTTTGAAACTTTTATTCTGAAAAACTAAAGGCTGTGCAATATGTGGGTGGCCCCTGCAGACAATCTGAAATTGGTTTGAGGTTAATAGGTCATTGCACAAAAGATATTTTGAGATATGCAGCTTTAAAATGTATATTCAACTTTCAAACTTGTATACAAAAATACTATTGAGTTTTACTATAAGCAGACGGAGGTTTCAGTCGGCCGATCGCCGTGGTGTAGTGTGGCTGCAGGCGGGAAAACCGGACCATATCCACCTGGATATCCAACCAACTTTACCTCGGCATGAGCATCCCCCACTCCGGAAATACACAGATCAGAACATAGACCGTAACCCAACCTAAACAATCCCTGGAAATAACAACAGTTCACGCCATTTAAAAAAGAATAGTACCTGCTGTGCATTTAAAAATGTCCGTCATTTTTCAGGAGGTATCCGCCATTGCTGCTTGCATCTATATTTATCTTTGTCGTTTGGTTTTCTATTTGGAACTGGACTAACGCTAAAACCTCCCGTTATCAGATATTGAGAGAATAAATAGAAACGTTACAACTTAGTTTGATGATCTGGATCAGTTCGTTCGTAACGGTTTAGGTCCACTCGTTTACATTTAATGAAGATCATGAAACATTTACTTTTAATAACATTAACGATCACTGCCATTTAAACGTTCACACGGCAAATTATATCGAACTGAACAAATACGCAAATAAGCTGTTTATAATCACTTACCATTTCAACGAATCATTGCAGGTCCTATTTCACGAAATAAATGTAAAACTACACAGAGGTTTAATAACTGAACTACAACAGCAGCGTGAAAAACAGGATTCGACTGTCGTCTTCTGTGGATATTTCATGGCGGAGGGAAAGTAACTTAAAATGCGCAATACTGCCACCAACTGGCCTGGAGTGTGGAGCAGAGACAATTCATGTAAAAACTAAATACATGCATATTAGACAACTTCCAACACAATTATTTCTAATGTAACCCTTGGTCACTCTGTCTGAACGGGTCCTGGGTCCATAACAGGCAAGCAGACACTACGGCAACCAGAGGTTTTAGCAAACAGCTATTTATTACGGTGGCCCATGGGTGCACAACACAAAAGCACATCGACATTAACAAAAGCACATCGACATTAACAAAAGCACAACGACATTAACAAAAGCACAACGACGTTAACCAAAAAGCACAACGACATTAACAAAAACGACATCAACAAAAACACAACGACATTAACAAAAACGACATTAACAAAAACGACATCAACAAAGCGTAAGTGCTTCAGACCACTAGGGGGAGTCTAAAACGAAAGTTAGTTTTCAACAAACATCACAGTGAAACACATCTCCAACTGGTATTTTCTCAATTACATAGCCTAAATATATTAAAGCCAACTTACATTGTTGAATAAAATGTGCGTTGCTTTTAAAGAGGATTTCAAATTGACCTGCTAGCAACAACAAGTTATTATTTTTGTTGGGAACCAACCAATTCCACTTTCCACTCCCCCTAGTGGTCTGGAGCACTTCCGCTTTGTTAATGTCGTTTTGGTTAATGTCGTTGTGCTTTTGTTAATGTCGTTGTGTTTTGGGTCAATGTCGTTGTGCTTTTGTTAATGTCGTTGTGCTTTTGTTAATGTCGTTGTGCTTTCGTTAATGTCGTTGTGCTTTTGTTAATGTTGTTGTGTTTTGGGTTAATGTCGTTGTGATTTTTTGTTAATGTTGTTGTGTTTTGGGTTAATGTTTTTTTGCTTTTGTTAATGTAGTTGTGTTTTGGGTTAATGTTTTTTTGCTTTTGTTAATGTAGTTGTGCTTTTGTTAATGTTGTTGTGTTTTGGGTTAATGTCGTTGTGCTTTTGTTAATGTTGTTGTGTTTTGGGTTAATATTTTTGTGCTTTTGTTAATGTAGTTGTGCTTTTGTTAATGTTGTTGTGCTTTTGTTAATGTTGTTGTGCTTTTGTTAATGTTGTTGTGATTTGGGTTAATGTTGTTGTGATTTGGGTTAATGTTTTTGTGTTTTGAACTTTGATTTGCTTTGCTAATGTTGTTGTGTTGTGCACCCGTGGGCCGCCGTAATTTATTACATAAAACAATAAACCGTATAGGGACAGGTTGGCTGGCAGTGCCTTAAATAAAATAAATAATAATACACACAGATAACCAAAGCAATAAATCCCTCACCAAAAATACATAACCACCTTTCTCACTCAAAACAAACAACATGAATGGTACAAAAACAGTGACAAACGTCTAGCCTATTATCTATAACAGAAACAGACAGTGAATACATACCAGCCTTATTATAAGGTATTACAATATACACAGAGACAAAACAATACAAACTCACCCCTCCCAGTGTGCAACGTCGCCACAGCATAAATAACACCTCCATATACACTCTCGCTACAGCCAGAAACACAAACTACAACACAACACTTGTCAGACACAACTTCACAATATACGACATAAATGACACTGACACATTCATAGGGATTTACAGCACAACGTGTATCAACTTGTTCAACTTGTTGATGTTTGCTCTGTCGGATTCAGGCTGGTGATTGTAAAAGCACTTTGTGACAACTTTTGTTGTAAAAAGGGCTTTATAAATAAATTTGATTGATTGATTGAACGTACCAGTTATCGCTTGTAGCGTGCCACCTCTCCGTAGCGCAGTCGGGGAAAGCGACCACTAAAACCACGGCTAAATAGTGACAAGGTGCCACTTATTACCTGTTCCCCTCCGGTACCAAAACCCCCACCTTGGTTCCGCCCACTTTGCCACACTAAGTCTAATATAAATTCCTCAATTTGTCATCCATAGCCTGAATCCTAAAAGCAGGCCCTCTGATTTAACAGGTTGGACTCTGTCTTTCTGACATATTGGAGAACCAGACGAGGCAATGATGAGAGAGGAATGAGAATGAGAGGCAGTCATGAGCCCAGGTTATTGAGTTGGCTGATAAGAACACAATGGTTAACAGAGTTAAATGCCTTAAACAGATTAATGTAAACGGCTGCACAGTAGTGCTCTTTATCAATGATGGCTATGATGTCTTCAAGACAATCAATGTGGCCGTGGTGCTGCCATGTTCAGCACGGAAACAAGATTGCATATATGTGACACTCACAAAATAAGTTTGGTTGAGATTATTACTTTTTGTTTCCTTTCCTTTGATTACAATAGTATTTTATTTATTCAGATTTACATAATTGGAGATTACAAAAATAATGCATAAAATGACATGTATTTCATAAAATGGACACAGGGTGGCAGTAACCACGAGCCGCGTCACACTGGGACATTTGGCGAAGCGCAGAGCAAGACGATCTGATAATCCGAGTTAATATTTAATGTTTTTTAATACTTTCGGGTTAGTTACACACCTTTTATGTGACTACAGTTGTTTATAAGCTTATATGAATCCCATGTGATGTGTGCTCTGTAAGCTAAAAGTGCATAAAATGTACAAAATGTACAAATGTATGTTAACAGTAAAGATAACAGTAACAGTGAAGATTTGAAAGTAGTTGAGAAAATGGCGGCCGACGTCCACAGATTGTTAATTGTATTTGTTTCATATGGCTCCGGGGCATTTGTGGGTTATTTCAGAGTGTGCGTGCGTGCGTGCGTGCGTGCGTAAAACAGTTATGTATATAGTATAATGTTAAAAGGGTAAAAAAGTGAATATGGGCGCGCGCACATTAGCTTTACAATGATGCAGATTCAGTTAGAAAAGAGCTCCAAGTTATGAGACAGAGATGTTACTATTGAAGTTTATGTTCTTATAGTGTAAAGGTAATACAGCTTAACTGTTATGAGACAGAGATGTTACTATTGAAGTTTATGTTCTTATAGTGTAAAGGTAATACAGCTTAACTGTTATGAGTCAGAGATGTTACTATTGAAGTTTATGTTCTTATAGTGTAAAGGTAATACAGCTTAACTGTTATGAGGCAGAGATGTTACTATTGAAGTTTATGTTCTTATACTGTAAAGGTAATACAGCTTAACTGTTATGAGGCAGAGATGTTACTATTGAAGTTTATGTTCTTATAGTGTAAAGGTAATACAGCTTAACTGTTATGAGGCAGAGATGTTACTATTGAAGTTTATGTTCTTATAGTGTAAAGGTAATACAGCTTAACTGTTATGAGGCAGAGATGTTACTATTGAAGTTTATGTTCTTATAGTGTAGCCTAAAGGTAATACAGTCTAACTGTTATAAGGCAGAGATGTTACTATTGAATTTATGTTCTTATAGTGTAGCCTAAAGGTAATACAGCTTAACTGTTATGAGGCAGAGATGTTACTATTGAAGTTTATGTTCTTATAGTGTAAAGGTAATACAGCTTAACTGTTATAAGGCAGATATGTTACTATTGAATTTATGTTCTTATAATGTAAAGGTAATACAGCTTAACTGTTATGAGACAGAGATGTTACTATCGAAGTTTATGTTCTTATAGTGTAAAGGTAATACAGCTTAACTGTTATAAGGCAGATATGTTACTATTGAATTTATGTTCTTATAATGTAAAGGTAATACAGCTTAACTGTTATGAGACAGAGATGTTACTATTGAATGTATGTTCTTATAGTGTAAAGGTAATACATCTTAACTGCAAATTATGCTTATTCTGTTATATAAAGTGATGACTCATAAAATGTACAACTATTACAAAAATGCTCTTTTGATAAGGACAAAGATGACAGATGTTTAGAGGTAGAAGTGCAGACATGATTAATGTTTGGAGAATATATAACTTATACATTTATGTGACACTCTTTTGAAAAATGTGTGGCTTCGTGTTGTCCGAATATGTATATTTCCTGTGCTTCAATGTAAAGCAGACAAACACAACAGAAAATAATTCATGTTTGCAGATACAAAGTTGTAAATAAATGATAATCAGTGTTAATGGAGAATGAGCAACAGTTCTCCTGCATGACTGATTTCTCTTTAATATTTCTAATATTTTCAGGGCACTCCTATAAGAAGGATTATCTATTTATCGGCCAGCGGAGACCTAACCGGGACCGGCTACGCATATAGCGGACTGAATACAATGGGTTTCTAGACGGTTGATAATCAGTTTGTTGACCAGGTTTTCAAAAACTTTGGAAGAAGAGGGTAGGATAGATATTGGTCTGTACTAGTTGTTGGGGTCAAGGGTGTTTTTCTCCTTTGAATCATAATCATATAATATAAAAACACGTAGCCCTAAATGTTCTGACTAACAATAAAAGCACCAAGTGCCCTGCCATCTTTGTCCTAAGTGGAACATAAAACCAGCCAACTGATTCCCCCCCATTCTATACTGTGAGAACCTACACCAACCAACAAAAAGAGAATGCAAAAAATTTAAAAAACAACAACTAAAAAGCAAAGTATGATTTTATTCAATATGGAATATACAATGGTAGATGCAGAGTACTTTTACAGTTTTAAGTTCTTTCAGAGAAAATTGTGCATTCTATATTTTTCGTGGAGGCGTACAAACAAAATAAACAGCATTTTAGATCGTGTGGTGGAAATGAATAACCACTTTAATACTCTTAGAGTTAGGATCCAAGAGACAACAGATCTTCTCCACAATTATGTTTATTACAGAATCTAACAGAACATTACATCTCCTATAAGACGTTGTTATACATCTTATACAGGATTAAACAAGAAAACAGTTTGTCAGTTTTCAGTACCATGTCACGCCCTTTGGTCCAGTTACTTCTCACGTTCTTTTCTCTGTGCCCTTAAGCTCATTCAGAGAGATAAGGCAAGGTAATTGTAAACTAACCACAACCCCCACAATAGTCTATCCTTCACAACTATGAGGTATTTTTAACATTATCCAACCATTCCTAACTGAGTGATCAAAATTATCCTTAACGTTAGACAAAGATTTACTGGACAAGCTACAGCATAAGATTTTGAATGAATGGCATCATTATTTTTCAGTAGTAGCATATCAGTCCATTGTTACTCACTTGACTAGCAATACAAATGTGCTAAAGAAAGAACAGTTTAAAGAATTGTAATGTATTCAGCATTATATCATCTGAATAAACCTCTTATCATTAACAACTTCCTTTTATATATTTACTAATTCACAACTCAAATCCAACCTGTTGACCAACAGTATTCAGATAATGTATGAGACAGCTGGTTTTGAGGGGATTTATCGCCCGTCTAATCCTGGGTGTCAGATGTTAGCAGTTACTATGGAAAATAGTAGAGCACTCAGTTGAGTCAAGGGAGAGACTCATTCAGACATTTATTGGAACTACAGCATAAATGTCCTAATAAATACATCATGTCATCATTATATGGTTCTTCTGAGGTTGACAGACTGTGACATTTAAGAATTAGACTAGATTCAACTTTGTCATTGAACAGTACAAGTACAGAACAACAAAATGCAGTAAATCCATGCTTGTTTGTTCCTTATCTAAACGTGCTTAAATGTAAGAAAACATAAATCAATTGAAAAACAGTAGCCTACAATTATAATACCTCACTCTCCACGCTCATGTCATAAAGAATAAACTACAAAAAAGAAACTCAAACCAATGTGCCTTAATGTTCCTCAAAATAATTGAATGACACAAGATGCAATTGACTAGCAACAGATCTAAATGAGCAGGATTGTCCTATTAAAAGAGACCTTCTAAGGTTTCTCTTTTGTGTGCACTCTCTGATGTTTGGTAAGGGATGATGATGATCCAAAACCCTTCCCACAAACAAAACAGGAATACGGTTTCTCTCCAGTGTGTATGCGATGGTGAACTTTAAGCTCATCTTTTCGACAGAAACCCTTCCCACAATCAGAGCAGGAGTAAGGTTTATCTCTTGTGTGCACTCTCTGATGTTTGATAAGACAAGATGACGATATGAAACCCTTTCCACAATCAGAACAGGAGTAGGGTTTCTCTCCACTATGTACGCGCACGTGAACTTTAAGACTACCCGATGCAGAGAAACTCCTCTCACAAACAGAACAGGAGTAAGGTTTCTCTCCACTATGCACACGCATGTGAACTTTAAGGCTACCTGAATCAGAGAAACCCTTCCCACAATCAGAACAGGTGTAAGATTTCTCTCTTGTAGTGTGCACTCTCTGGTGTTTAGTAAGGTGATATGATGTTACAAAACCCTTCCCACATACAGAACAGGAGTAAGGTTTCTCTCCTGTGTGTACACTCTGATGTTTAGCAAGGTGAGATGATCTACTGAACCGCTTCCCACATGAAGAACATGAGTAGGGTTTCTCTCCAGTATGTATGCGCATGTGAACTTTAAGGCTACCTGAATCAGAGAAACCATTCCCACAATCAGAACAGCTGTAAGGTTTCTCTCCAGAATGAATTTGACGGTGAACTTTCAGGCCAGATAAAAAAGAGAAACCCTTTCCACAACCAGAACACGAGTAAGGTTTCTCTCCAGTATGTATGCGCATGTGAACTTTAAGGTTACCTGAATCAGAGAAACCCTTTCCACAATCAGAACAGGAGTAAGGTTTCTCTCCTGTATGTATGTTTGTGTGTCTTTTTAACAGTGATATAGACAGAAAACTTCTTCCACAAAAGGAGCAGCAGTGAGACTTCTTTTCTTTGTAGTCATCATGTGGTTGCTTTCCAGATATAAGAAAAGTATCCACGTCAGCAGTATCATCTGTGTAAATAATATCATAAAAGTTCATTAGTGCAGTGTTTTACACACAACATCAATGCAGTTATTAGATTATATCAAAGTTCAGTAAACAAAGTTCAAAAACACTTAAACATTTCAATTTCAGTACATGAATACATATTTAAATACAGTATGATGACACACATTAAAAGAAAACCCTGAATACTTGAGAAAAATAAACAATGATGATTCCATTCAACTGTACTGCAGGATGCAATACAGGCATTACCATCATATAATGCCGTGTGGTTTGTATCTAAATGTTGAGCAAATCCAACTGACCTCAATTATGGATCAAGTTGTTAAGAGGAACGGATTTATGTGACATTGATTGGGTCTCTTCCAGGGTGACAAAGACTCCATCCGCAGGACACCAGGGGTCATTAAATGGTTTAAATCGTATGATAATTATGTCAATAAAATGCCTGGGGCCTCATTTCTAAAATGTTGCAGTGGATTTGCATCATACTGACGAAACATAGAATGTGCGTATATAAAAACGAGTGCACGCACGTTCTACGCAGTTTTCGTAGAACATTTCTTCAATTCGTTTCGAATTTGTCTCTAAAATTGTATTGCGGTACACTGAAATTTGATTATTGGTCCCACCCTTACAATAAGCCTATCAGAAGGTTCTAAAGCCATGATATCATTTTGTCACAGCAGAGTCAACCTAGTGTATGTAAACTTCTGACCCAATGGAATTGTGATACAGTGGCCTATTAGTGAAATAACATATCTGTACACAATTGTTGGAACAAATACTAGTTTTCAAAATTTTTTTTGAATGACTTTAACCTAAATGCATGTAAACTTTCTAATTGAACTGTAGATGATTGGTTGATGTACAGACTGTGGGGGCAGGAGAACAAAGGATTGGCGAAAGGACCTAAACCGACTACTCTGAATTCTGGCATAGAAGATTGTGTTATCTTTTATTTATTTTGTTCATGGACCAAACATTTTGAAACCATTTGACAAAACCAGTTCTTACCGTTACTAATTGATTCCACAATAATATATTTCTCTTCCTCGTCTTTAATTATAACATTCAGTCCCAGAGTTGGACTGCAGTCTTCCAGCTTCACTGATGCCATCTCTGAATCCACCAATCCACACTGAGCTCCACTGTTACAATCAGAATCCAGTTACTCTGGTTTGGTCTCAGTATGGAGGGAGAGTAGCAGACTGGGTTTGTCCTCCCTCTGCTAAAAAAGGACCAAACCAGACCCATACATGTCCAATGAATATGTGAATAAAATACATAAGGGAGAAAACACCATGACACATTCATAACAGCAGACATGGGTCACACATAAGGTGTAGCCAACTTTAAACGTGTATAGGAAGTGCAGCAAAATGTCACTTTTCACTGCTGGTCATTTTATAATGACAGCCAACCCACGTGATCGTAGATCTCTTCAGAACCTGTGTAGACCTAGTGATGCCACTGATGGGCTACAGTTGGGCAATACAATAACTATTTTAACTATTATTAATCTGAGCATGAGTGAAATAACAATATTTATCTACTGCATTACTTGTGTTTTTAATTTTCTTGTGTTCATGCAACTATAGATGACGTCTGTTAGCCTTTATGGAAAAGTGGGAGCTTAGGTGGAAACCAGGTGATCAAGCACAGTATTCCTCAACCCTCAACCAATGCGACTCAAAACGTCAGATAGAAATATGTAACACTGATTCTGAAACCTATTCATAAGTTCATTACCCGTTATTTACTGTTTAGACTATTTTTGATACAAAGTGGTTATTACAGTTGGATCCTGTCCGCATTTCAAATGATACCGGTAAAGTACCTGCTTCAGTACATTTGTTTTAATGATAAAATCACAAACCAAAAAATATTATTTACAAAAAAGTTAAAGGTATTGGATTTATTATAAAACAAACTACTGAATACTCTAGAAATTAACTAGGCTACTCTAGCAGATATTTTTAACACTAGAAGTGTCGAGGCCTAGACACCCACCTCTTTCGCGGTGATGTGTCATTTGACCCATACATGTTTTGAATGGGATGATGTTGCTGACACACAATGAACAGTAGATGGCGCATCTTGTTCATCGTTGCGTCAGAATGGCCGGGCTGTTGTAAAATCATAGTGGCACATGTGAAACCAAAACGTTAAAACCTCTTGGCAAATGAATATAGATGGCCTAAAAGTTTCCACTATTATTTCATAAATGCACAGAGATTAAGGCCTTTTTGGTACCATATTATCAAACTAATTATTTAAAACTAATCTAATTTTTTTTATATGTTCCATAGGGAAACAGTCTTTTGACCGGGTGGGCGTGTGGTGGCAAGACGTGACAAGCCGTTTGCTACCATATAAGTGACTGTTTTAGTTTAAGTGTTTGTTTTATTTTACCTACAGTTTTTGGTTTTGTAACATTTACCAGCAAGAATAATAAATGGTCATTGAACCAACTGGATCAACTTTCTACTACTCATCATTACAACTACACGTGTCAAGATACCCAGCTCAGCCACCAGTAGTAGCAATCCAGAGAGCAAAGGGCAACTGGATAAAGCGGCTACAGATTTGTTGCGTCACGCCAAACATAAGGTTAATGCAAAAAAAGGTTAATAAAGTGTAATTTCGCACAAGGAACACTGTTTTATTATTCAATTCCTCAAATACAAAATTAAAACATGTCAGTTGGAATCGCTCTTTAGGCTGCATTTCAAATTTACATGTGAATGGGCGATCGAGGGAAACAATGGAATTGGCCAGCCAATGACCTGAATTGTCAGCTTTACATTTTATTCAAGAAAGGTTCCAACAAGGAGAAGAAGCAACACTGTTTATCACAAAAGCTTTGAATATATTTTTTATATGGCTTACTGTTAACCAAAAAACATCAATCACTATTAGCTAAATGAAATTAAGAGGAGTAACCTGAAATATTTTCTTAATCATTTGACAGCCCTAATTTAAAGTAGAAGATTTGACACAATTTACTAAATCATGTGTGAACCGCATAAACACATGATGTAAACACTACTCGTGTGCTTGCTGTCAAGGTCATAGAACACTCTGGATGTTCTATTATTCCGCGCGAATGAGCCAAATGACATCACCAAATTTCGTTAGTAGCCCCTATGTCCAGAGGACCCGGAGTTTGCTCATAACTCTGGGCGTATTTCACTGGGAGATATGGAATTCCATTGCTTCCCTCAATCACATATTCACATGTAAATGCAGCTGAAAGACCGACTACAATTTGCCAATATGTTGTATGATTGCTAAATGTAAACCAAATGTACAACACCAGTGCAAACATAACTGTTGATGAACAGCGATTCCCTACCAAAGCCTGCTGTCGATTCACACAGTAAGAAACATGAAACTGAAGCACACAAATTATTTTTAACTAACACAAATTAAAATTTTGTGTGTATGTACAACATACATTTCTCCACATGTGTGCGTCATACATTTTCTTTAAAGAGAAATACATTGCCATTACAGCCATATATTACTATATATGACTATATTTGAAGAGGTTATTGAGGAAAAACAATGGGATTGACCACAATACCACTGTTATGTAATGCAAAGATTTCCCCATCTAGTGCTATATAGTAGCTAGTGTGTGTCTGGAGTTCACTGTACTGTACACTTGCACAGTTTGGTCAGTAATATATTCTTTACAACGTCCAGACGGCTACACTTTACGACTCAGCGAGTTTTAGACTTGTTACAGAATATTGACAAACTGGAATCGGATGGCGAACCTAACTCAACTTCACTTTGTCAGGCAGGTCCTATTTAAGTGATTTCTTGATTGAAAACAGGTGTGGCAGTAATCAGGCCTGGGTGTGTGGAGAAATTGATAGATAAATCAAAGTTAAGTAATAGCGGGGGGGGGGGCAATCACTTTTTCCCACAGTGCCATGTAGGTTTGGATTTTGTTTTCCCTTAATAATAATAATAATAACATTAATTTAAGTAGTGCATTTTGTGTTTACTTGTGTCATCTTTGACTGTTTAAATTTGTTTGATGTGAAACATTTAAGTGCGACAAACATGCAATAAAACTAGAAATCAGGGAGAGTGCAAACACCTTTTCACACCACTGTAGCCTAATATTTTTTATGTATCAACTAATATCAATTTCCTATTCTTTCAGTAGGCCACTTAGACTTTACAAATGAAAATACTGTTGGCTGTGAAGCGTAGCCTACATAAGTTTGTCTTTCAAAACTTCCCTGATGCCACCTTGTTACACAGAAGCAACAGGATGATGGTCATGTCAACTAAATATTGTCTACAATGTCAAAATTAATTTGGTATCATTTAAATAATCAGTGTGGAAATTTAAGTGTGATAACATCATGTTACATTTAGATCATAATATTGATTTGCAGAAAATGCTACTTGGTTTCTGTGTTATGTGCCACCTGGTGACAGACAACAAGATATACAAATAAAATTATACAATAAAAACAGTGAATAGCGCGTTAGGCCATAATTTCTTCAAAATAGCTTTAAATTCACTTCCCCAATGACTACTTTAAAAAATATGAAATATGAGGGGATAAAGCATATACATCTAGGAGTATTCCTAAAAGGAGCTTTCTGTAAGTTTATAGTGCCTCAAAAGAAATTAACCCACTTCCGGCACTTCTAAAGATTAGCTGAAGCTGAATCTGGAAAATTGTTTTTCATGTTATTAAATATGCTATGTGCTTCAACTTTAAAAAATAATTTGTGTGTCCTGGAGTTTCCTCAGGTCAGATGTGTTACCATGGCCAGGCCAGCTTCGCATTTCGCATCACAAATATTGCAGCAAGCGTTGTCTGCGTTTAAGTGTTTTAAAGTTTAACCACACTTCAGACCGCTTTCAGCCCGTTTTTGCCCTGACTCACTGTTGGTGTTGAACATTGAACCAAATGCAGGGGTGAGAAAATCTCACTCTCGTAGTCGCACTCTTCTGCTTCTGTTGGGTCTGGCAGTAAGCAGGGCTAACAGAATTAGCATCAAGAAATTTGTTGATAAAATGTTGACTAAAAGATGGGCCGAAATGTTAAAACTGACACATTCGGTAACTAATGATAGAGGAGCAAAAAGAGCCTATTTCACCATGGAACTAACAGGTAATTTACACCACTCACTGACCGTCATTTTTTGAAACGGTTAACATACTGTTACCATTTTGTTATTTTTTCCGGTTTTCCTTCAGAAAGAAGAGACATCATTGATGCTGAATATGCACTTACTCCCAATTTACTGCTAGTACCATTCGAGGTTTGGACCATTCTTAAAGAAAAAAATAGGATTGGTGGATAGATTCATAATTTAATGTAAAATTTGCAAATAGGAAACCAGCATTCTAACCTTGACCCATCATGCCTTTGCAGAGACAAATTTTATTAACTGTATCCAGTCAATTTCTTCCATTGCATAAACAAAATTGAATATGGTTGCAAAGACTTTTTGTTATTCTTAGTGAAGGTAGGTTGCAAAGTAAGGTACAACAAATGAACCCCTCTGTCCATTATAACTAAGTACTCTGGTCAGTGGCCTTAAATTGTGTTCTGTCCAACACACCAACATGAACGTAGTGACAAACACCAAACTACCACCCTGTCTACGGCTATTATCATTATCTCCACTACAACTGTAAGATAATCTCGGGGTTTAGACATTTCTGTGTCCGTCACCTCAGCATAAGTAAATCATCGCCTACATTCATATAGGTGAGAGACAAAATCCATTTGTTCATCCATTTGCGTCATAAGTGAGATAATGAAAAAGTATATAGAACATTTGTTGTTACAATAGGCCATGAACAACTCCCTTTTCTAAAAATCAACAAACAAACTTGTGACCTAGTACTTGTACATTTTAAAATGTCCCACAATTTTCAGGAGGAATCCGCCATTGCTGCTGGCAACTATATTCATCTTTGTCGTTTGGTTTTCTATTTGGAACTGGACTAACGCTAAAACCTCCCGTTATCAGATATTGAGAGAATAAATATAAACGTTACAACTTAGTTTGATGATCTGGATCTGTTCGTTCGTAACGGTTTAGGTCCACTCGTTTACATTTAATGAAGAATATGAAACATACTTTTTATTTAACGATCATGACAAAACGTTATATCGAACTGAACAAATCCGCAAATAAGCTGTTTTTAATCACTCACCATTTCAGCAACCGATTTCTATTCGTATTTCATGAAATAAATGTAAAACTATACAGACGTTTGAAACCCGAACTACAACAGCAGCGTGATAAAACAGAAGTTGAATTCGTCGTCTTCTACAGTGGATATTTCATGGCGGAGGGAAACTAACTTAAAAAGCGCATTACTGCCCCCAACTGGCCTGGAGTGTGGAGCAGAGACAATTAATCGGAAAACGTAATACATAATAACAAATAACGACTTCCAACACAATTACTCCTTTGTCTCATATAAATCCCTCAATTTGTCTTCATAAACTGTCTTCATAGACACTGAACCAACATTTGTTAGGCAGAGACCAGGCTACACAGAATGGATCTTTTAAGTTCTACATAAATACCCTGCAGTATGAACCTTTAAACAAAAAAATAACATAACATTTTCCTAAACAAAATATTCTAAATGACTAAGATGTCCAAGCCACCTGTCAGCTAGTGGCATAGTCCAGGATCAAACCTAGACTGTAGTGGTCAGATTGGTTTTTAAAATTAATACCTGCAAAAAGTGGAAATAGCAGTGGGATTCTATATGGCTATACAGATCAACTGGAGAGTCAGTTCAGCAGCATTGATAAGGCAATAACAACAATACAATAAAAAAGAGAGTTTATATACAGAATGTAAAAGTGAATCTAGCAGGTAGATCAGTAGTGTGCACAAATTGCATGCTTGGGCGTAGACTGCAGGTGGGTAAATAGCTTAAACAAAGCGACGTTGCCGTGTTTAAGCTATTTACCCATTTACCCAATAACTTGTAAACTAGTTGGTACCTGTGAGTCAAACGCTGAGTGTGTAAATCTGTACATAAAAAATATATCTGCTATTGAAATCAGTGTGAACAGATGCACGCAGTCTCTCTTTATCACAACTCAAGTGGTCATATCGTCATAGCTGAATACAAAGATATGACGATAATAAACATTGGCCAACAAAGTTTGACAGTGAGTGGCCACAAAAATGTACATAGTAATTTAACAGAACCAAAACGTATTAACTTTAAATTAAACAAATGCTTTGATACTCAAAAAATACTATTGGAAATGTATATTTTGTGCAGGAGACTTGCAAAGTCCTGCCCACAACGCAAACATGTACACAGTAAAACTTCATATACTGAACAATTTCCAGAGTGGATTAGATAATATAACCAAAAACACTACATTTGTGTGAGGAGAAACATACAATGAGAGCAGCAATAGCTCATCACTCCCTGTAAAAAATACACATTAGAATCAGAATACATTCTAAAAGTTCAGATTTATTAATAAACACACATCATCGAAACATCCATACAAATATAAAAACACGTAGCCCTAAATGCTAGGGAGTATAACACGCTCTCAACAGCCAACAACAACCAACCACCACAACTCTGACTAACAATGAAAGCCCCAAGTGCCCTACCTTCTTTGTCCTGTGTGCAACATTAAACCAGCCACTTGGTTCCCCCCTATTTTATTCTGAGAGAGCCTACACCAACCAACAAGAGCAGGTTGGTGTAAGTTGAGGGTCCTTTTTTGTATATTTGTTTGTCAATAATTTTTTTTTAAATTATTTACAAAGTGATTGTATATTCAATAATGAATAGAATCAGACTATGGTAGATGCCATGAACTTGGTTCAGTTTTAATGTTTTTAAGTAAATTGTGAATTCTTTGTTTTTAGTGGAGACGTACAAACAAATTTGAGCACATATATAAACACCATTTTAGATCCTGTGGTGGAAATTAATAAACACTTTAATACTCTTACGGTTAGGATTCAAGAGACAGAAATTCTCTTCCACAATTCTGTTTATTACATCGAAACGATCAGAACATTACGTCTCCTATAAGATGGAGAAATCTAGTCTATTTGACCAAACGTGAACCTCTGACAAGAATCAAAAGTATCCTTCTCTTATACAGGAAGACAGGTGTTCAGTTCACAATGTCACACCCTCTGGTCCAGTTGCCATCGCCCCAACTTCTCACAATCCTTTCTCTGTGACAATTGGCTCATTCAGAAAGATAAGACAATGTAATTGTAAACGAACCACAACCCCTACATTAGTCTATTCCTCCACTACTTTGAGGCATTTTAAACACTATCCAACCGTTGCTGAGTAATATAATAATACTTTAGAGTAAATATGTATGTCTAATGTTGAGGCTACAGCATAATATATTGAATGGCTTTAGGTTGGAGGGGATTTATCGGCCGTCTCATCCTGGGTGTTAGATGTTAGCAGTAAAGTTAAGTTGAAAATAATAGAGCACTCGGTTAAGTCAAGGGAGAGACTCATTCAATCATTCATTGAAACTGCAGCATAAATGTCCTAATAAACACATCATTATATGGTTGTTCTGACATTGACAGACTAACAGAGACAGAATTAGACTAGATTCAACTTTATTGCCATTGAAGAGTACAGAACAACAAAATGCAATGAAATCCATGTTCTGTTGTTCCTTATCTAAACAAGACTCATTGTAAGACAACATACATTAATTGAAAAAAGTATTTTAAATCATAATGAACCAAAAAGGTCCAAAGGCTAATGTTAAAAAACATAAAAAGAATAAGAATAATCAGTTGTAAATATACAACGCCTTCTCAGGTACGGAAATTCACCAATGAGTCCACGGACGTATTGAGTGACAAACTCTTCCCATGTGTAAAAATGCACTAGTGAACTTTGAAGCCAGCTAAACAAGAGGAACCCTTCCCACAACCAGGGGCCTCATTTATAAAACTTTGTGTGCGGTTTTGCGTCAGAAGTGGCGTACGGACGAAACGTAGGACATGCATACGGACAAAAATAGTCAGATTTATAAAACCGTGTGCACGCATGTCCTATGCCGTTTCCGCTTTATAAATCACAATGAACTCTAAATGTGGCGCAGATTTTGCAGCTTCATATCACGCCCTTATTTGCCCATAAATAGTCAGAGAAACACCCTTAATTAATATTAATTGAGACATCATGGCAAACACTGAGAAAAACCGGAACAGTAAAGTTACTCAATGTGAAGTAGCCTAGAAGTTTGTAAAGGTGGAAAAGAGGAGAAAATGTTGTTTGTAGGGCACAGTGTGGGCATCTCTAATGCCAAAAGGCCGATTTAGTGGGAAAATGTTGCCGATGCTGTGAATGCCGCATCATCAGAAAGCTGGACCGTGGCAGAGATAAAACGTGGTCAGATATCCAAGTCGATGCCAAAAAGCCTGTAGCGCTTCATCACAAAAGTGTGTCTGCCACGGTTCTAGGAAAGCTGTCCCCTGCAAGGACAGGGAATGAGTAAGACCCTGAAATACAGTAAAAACGTTAAATATGTCTATTAATCAAGAGAGACACGCCACCGTTCTGTGTGGAAAATGGAGAACATCAAGGGAGCTGAAAGCTGTATTCAATTGCAGGCTTCCTGCCCTCCGATGAGCAGCTTGACAACAAAACCCCAGTATTTACACGGATTAACGGACGTGCATCCAACTTAACATACAACTGTTAAAGACAAAGTGCGCCCGTTACAATGCTCCCAACACTGCTGTGTCTTAAAATGAATGAGTCATGGGTTGATCCATGCAACCGAGCCACTATATAGCGAGCAACATGCATCACAAATTATTTGGACATTGATCGAATTAAAATGTTCTTGATTTATGAAAGCATCTTCATTCTCACTCAGTGCACCGATTACGTTTGGGAAAACGGACATTGCTGCAAATTGCGCATTTCACCAAGTGGTTTCTCCGGGTGCTCCTCTGTAACGCTGGGCCCGAAACAGGGTTGGAAACCAGCTTATGAGTCACTCGTCCTTGTTTGCCAGCAAGTCTTCCTGCTGTCTAAAGAGGCGTTCCCTCTGAAACCTTCCATTTGTCATATCTTCTAATAGTGCAAGATCAGCCATTGGGCATCACTACGCATTGTGATGACATGGCTTTTTATAACCATCCATTTGATAAGTTACAGGTGTCGGTATTAATGTAATTGTAAATGGGAAATAAGTCTGTGCAAATAAAATGTGTTGCCCCTTTCAAAATGGTTAAGACATGTGTCACGATGAAACACATAGAAAATAGAACCAACTAAAGGCATATACATGAACACTATGATTCTGTAGCTGATAATGAAATTTATATTATGAAATACCTAGTCGACAAAAAAGACTCTCTATATCTATACACACACACAATATATATCCATCTCCCCATCTATCCGCTCCGTCAGACGGAGACATCGACAAGAATATCAGTTTTATACACAAATTTGTTCTGTTCGCAGTATTATTTACGAGGATGAATTGCACAACATGACAATATAATTAGAACATACTTTAGTAATTTCTTGGAAATATATATTCATTTCAATTTACGTTATATCTTGTTTATCTCGTTAGTTTGTTTTTGCAGATCGATCAAACAGTTGTTTGTGTAGGCTGTTAATTGAAAGAATGGCTTTGTAAATTCTTCATATTATTAATGGCAGGAAATATTTAGATTTATTTTACACAACAGTCTGCATTTTTACACAGTTTCATGTGTTTCATCCATCTGCCGACGAGGTCGCCATTTCTCATTTCACCCATTTCTGGGCGTACGCATGGGTCAGAGTTTGCGTGAAGGACCCCAGATTTTCCTAGGCAAGTTTGCTTTTTATAAATCCCAACGATTGCGTAGAGAGCGGCGTACATCTTCTTTTGTGCGTACGCAGCGTTTATAAATGAGGCCCCAGAACTGTAGTTAAGGTTTCTCTCCAGTATGTTTGCGTTTGTGAACTTTTAGGGTATGTGATCTAGAGAAACCCTTCCCACAATCAGAACAGGAGTAAGGTTTCTCTCCAGTATGTATGCGCATGTGATCGTTAAGGGTACCTAATCGAGAGAAACCCTTTCCACAATCAGAACAGGCGTAAGGTTTCTCTCCACTATGTATGCGCATGTGAACTTTAAGGATACCTGATGTAGAGAAACCCATCCCACAATCAGAACAGGGGAAAGGTTTCTCTCCAGTATGTTTGCGTTTGTGAACTTTAAGGATACCTGATCTAGAGAAACCCTTTCCACAATCAGAACAGGAGTAAGGTTTTTCTCCACTATGTATGCGCATGTGAAGTTTAAAGATACCTGATGTAGAGAAACCCTTCCCACAATCAGAACAGGAGTAAGGTTTCTCTCCACTATGTATGCGTTGGTGAACTTCGAATCTAATGTAGAGAAACCTTCCCACAATCAGAACAGGAGTAAGGTTTCTCTCCAGTATGTATGCGCATGTGAACTTTAAGTTAACTTGAAGTTGAGACGATTGACCTCTTCCCACAACCAGAACAGGAGAAGGTTTCTCTCCAGTATGTATGCGTTGGTGAACTTCAAGTTCACCTGATGTAGAGAAACCTTTCCCACAATCAGAACAGGAGAAAGGTTTCTCTCCAGTATGTATGCTCATGTGTTTTTTTAACAGTGATGTAAATGAAAAACCTTTTCCACAAAGGGAACAGCAGTGAGACTTATTGTCTTTGTAGTCATCCTGTCTCGATATAAAACAAGTATCCACGTCAGCAGTATCACCTGTGTAATTAATATCAGAGAAGTTTGTTAGTGCGGTGATTCACATACAGCATCAATGCAGTTAGTAGACTATGTCAAAGTTTAATGTCATTTCTGAGTGGAACAGTGGATGATTAAACACACTTAAAAATTTCAGTACATGAATACACACATAAATTCAGTATGGTGACACACATTAACAGAAAACCCTGAATATGTGAGAAGAATAAACAATGATGATTTCATTCAACTGTACTGTAGGATGCAATACAGGCATTACTATCCTATAATGCTGTGTGGCTTGTATCTAAATGTTGAGCAAGCCCAACTGACCTCCATTATGGATCAAGGTGTTAAAGGTAATGGATTAAAGTGACATTGATTGGGTCTCTTCCAGGATGATATGACCACATCCACAGGACACAAGGGGTCATTGAATGGTTTAATAATAATGTGAATAATATGCTACGGCCTTGGCAGTCACCTGGGGTCCGTTCTCCGTACGTCACTAACTCAGTTAGCCGAATTTGATTGTTGTCGATTTGGCATAATCCGGGTTAGTTCGGTTCTCTGTAGTTCATCCTGTACTTGTTGTCATAGCAACGGGTGGGTAATCTTGAACCTGCTCCGGAGCAGGCTTATTTCATGTAAACACGATTAGATGGCTGCTTTATACACGGAGGTGACGTGGGAAGTCATTATTTTGAAATAATCCTGTATTGCGAGATGGACAATAAGACCCTTTAATAATTAATAATAATTCCGTATTGCGAGATAGACAAGACCCTTTATCGCAGAGCAAAACTCTACTCACATTTGGTATAACCAATACACCGATTTAATTTGGACATTTATGTCCAACAAATTAATTATGTATTTGACACCCACACGGGAAAACCGATCCATCTCAATAAGGCTTTAATAACGGCAGAAACAGTTTGCATATTATAATATTATTTGCAAGTGGCTCGAATTCCTTCACACTACTGGAGATGCGGTAAACGTGGGGAAAAGTGCGGTCATATTTTTATATTCCTACACAGTTTTGACTTTGATAATTGCAAAGCAATTTATCATTACTCAATGTTTAACAGTTGATATGACTGTACCAGTAATTTGGATTATAGGACTACTTAATTTAACGCAGCAACAAATAAATAACTTTACAGTTTGGTAAATTAATTAACTTATCTGTATTTGGGTATAGCATTTTGTATATATTACTTATCCATATACCCCCTCAGCCCCTTAGTATAATTTATTGTTCTATTCATGTTTTATGTACGCACCTTCCTGACAAAGTAAATTCCTTGTCTGTTCACATTCACTTTTCCGATTCTAATTCTTGATTGCTGTTATGAACAGACAAACACATGCATTTACCTGTGTTTTAAAGAGGCTTAGGTGACTAAGAACAATACAAGTAGTAAAGACTAGTGTTTTGTAGAATGTTCTTGTACTTCACTTTTACTTGTTCCCATGATCTAGTCGGTCCATGAGTAATCCCCACTAACGCATTTAATTTGTCTGACTCTCCTGGATTTTACAGACTTTGCGGTGTTTCCTTGCGTTTTAATTAAACATTCGGGTTCCGCATAACCTTCCATCAATATCTTTTGTCCTGCGGAAAAGAAAAAGTGGGCGTGATCTTTGGCCATGATGAGTAGCCAATAGGAGTGTCGCTGATCAAGGTTTCTACTATCGATACATGTCGCCTTTAAACGAACGCGTGGACGCGCATTTATCTCAGGTGACTCAGTCCAGCTATACTCATCGTAAAGGGCAGGTATGTTCGGAGAACCGAATTACCCGGATGATGAGTAGCCGGATGATGTCATCTTGGATGTCTCATTTGATCTCGGATGTATTAAGCGACGTACGGAGAACGGACCCCAGATCTCAAACAAAGTAAACATCTATGGAAGATTTTAGACCAATGTGTTAGACAGGGCTCTATACCACCATCACCAAGACCCCTAAAGAGGGATCTTCTTTAAGAACAATGGTGTGTTATGTCAAATAGCTGGGGGAGGGACGATAGTTGTCTCACAATTTGACACAACATTCATTACAAGGTTAGATTATTTTCAATTCAATAAGAAAAGGAAAATACCGTTTTAACTTGGAAAGAAATGGGTAATTATGAGAATTTCTACTATAACATAAAACTTTCAGTGGTCATAAGCGAGTTGGCTCTGCCCTTCCTCACGTATATTTTGTTTGTTGGTTGACACCGCGTGTCTGGTTGACAGAAATAACCGGCGAGTCTGTTAGTCCAAGTAGACAGTCATCACTAGTATGAGAATGTGTTCTCAAAATTCACCTACAAGAGCTGCCCCATCACTAGATTGCACGCCTCTGTCTCAACAGCAGAACAGTGTCTTTCCCCCAATTCAAGTTCCATTACGCCAAAGCAGCATGCAGTAAAAAAACAAAGCTAGCAAGGTCCCAATAACTTGACATGTGCTGTGATGGTCATTTAGACCTGAGTAGCACGGCTAGTCAATCCATCTGTCGCAAGAGAAATGCACTCGGCTTCTTTTAAGCTTTAAGTTTGGTTTCACTGTATAACAGTGGAAAGATTATTCATGAAGGCAGTTGATATTGTGATTCTAGTGTTTCAAGCATTTGTTCGCCACAAAAAAAAAATCCAAATAAGTCGTGAGAAATAATTTGCAGATGGCAGTTTCTTAGGTGCATAATGTTCGCAAGGAGGAACCCGTTGTTTATTTTATTAATGATTGATCTCGACAACACAAGGAGAGAATAAATAGTAGCACATGTCTTAGATTTGTTTTGAAATGGTCCTTGATAGGAACTGGGGGAAAATTGTATCATGGTACATTGAAATTTGATCATTTGTCTAACCTTTGTAATAAGCCTATCAGAAGGTTCTAAAGCCATGGAGTGCATTGTTAAAAATGTTTGAAATTGAATGAATTTAACCTAAGTGTATGTAAACGTTAAAATTGTCTAAAACGACTCCACTATTCTGGCATAGAAGACTGTCCTATCCTCTATTCATTTGAGATCTCTGAAACTACAGTCGGTTCAATATTGAACACTCATTGCATTGCAAAGAAAGAGTTCTCCCAAAACAATACAATTTTATGTTTTTGTTCATAGATCAAACATTTTGAAACCAATTGATAAAACCACTTCTTACCTTTACTATTTGATTCTCTGATATTATACATCTCTTCGTCCTCATCTTTAATATTAACATTCAGTCCCGGTGTTGGACTGCAGTCTTCCATCTTCACTGATGCCATCTCTGAATCCACCAATCCACACTGAGCTCCACTGTTACAATCAGAATCCAGTGACTCTTGTTTGGTCTCAGTATGGAAGGTGAGTAGCAGACTGGGTTTGTCCTCCCTCTGCTAGAAAAGGACCAAACCAGAACCATACATGACTGATGAATGTGGATAAAATACACAAGGGAGAAAACACAATGACACATTCATAATAGCAGACATGGGTCACACATAAGGTGTAGCCAACTATAAACGTGTATAGGAAGTGCAGATATTTCACTTGGTTAGGGTTTATTTTTTCTTTTGGTAATTACCTCAGATTTTCCTGAAGACATGTAAATTAGGAATTCGATTTTTTATGTTATGTTTATTTGCTGCTGGTAATTTTATAATCACCTCAATTTCCGCCTAAAATGACCCACCCCAATCTAAATGGATAATGCTCTGGAAAAGAACCATGTAGGAATATTTGGTGATGGGCATTTAAAAGAAGACAGACTGAATTGTGTGGAAATGTTCAATTACTTAAGGATAATGTAACACACAATATCTGGCATGAGCTAAAAAAACGTACCTAGTACCTGTCCATTTTAAAATGTCCCCCAATTTTCAGGAGGAATCCGCCATTGCTGCTTGCATCTATATTTATCTTTGTCGTTTGGTTTTCCATTTGGAACTGGACTAACGCTAAAACCTCCCGTTATCAGATATTGGGAGAATAAATAGAAACGTTACAACTTAGTTTGATCATCTGGATCTGTTCGTTCGTAACGGTTTAGGCCCACTCGTTTACAATATATAAAGAACATGAAACATATAGCCTACTTTTAATAACATTAACGATCACTGCCGTTCTTACAGCAAATTATATCGAAATGAACAAATACGGAAATTAGCGTTTTTTAATCACTCACCATTTCAGCCACTGATTTCTATCCGTATTTCCTGAAATAAATGTAAAACTATACAGACGTTTGAAACCCGAATAACAACAGCAGCGTGATAAAACAGGAGTTGAATTCGTCGTTTCTACAGTGAATATTTTATGGTGGGAAACAACTTACTTAAATGTGCATTACTGCCCCCAACTGGCCTGGAGTGTGGAGCAGAGACAATTAATTTCAAAACTAAATACATAATAATTAATAACGATTAACGACTTCCAACACAATTAGAACCTAAGTCAAATATAAATCCCTCAATTTGTCCACATAGATTTGGAGGCTGCCCTGGCACTTTTCAGTGTGTGAACCAAAACAAAAAGGAACACAACATTTTCTCGAAATGTCTAAATGACTAAGACTAAATACAAAAAATAAAAAGATGCCAAAATGTTTTGCTGGCTAATGTCAAAAGCCTATGGGACTCCCAAGCATGTCAGTTAGTGGCATTAGTCAAGGGTTAAGACTGTAGTGGTCAGCTTGGTTTTTTAAATTATTATCTGCAAAAAGTGCAAAATAGCAGGGGGATTCTACATGGCAATACAGATCAAGTATAGAGTCAATATGCAGTTTATACAGGCTGAGGTATAAGTAGGTCAGTTCAGCAACATGATATGGCAATAAAAACAATACAAAGAGAGTCTATACACAGAATCAAAAGGTGTATCTAGTAGGTTGATTGGTGTGCACAAATTATATGACCGTGATGGTGAGAACATTTGAGCATTAATGAGCAAATGGAATAATTAAAATAATGTAAACAGTTATGATTGCAGTACAGCTGAAAATGATCCCTAGTGCAAATTTGTGTGGCACTTCCTGTTTCTGTTTACTGTTTTGTTATTAACACGGGTGCTTCTTGTTAGCTAATCATCAGTATATATAGTACTAGTATATGTATCCACATATTCCAATTCAGACCCATCTAACGTGGCAAAGCTAATTAGATGTGCAGGTGTTGGCAGTGATCGGTGGAAAAGCATGCAATTACTTTTACCAGAGGTAATTAGTGACTGAAGATTTCGGAAGGAATGCTGAATGGAATTTAAACTATCCTGGAGATTTGATAGCACAGTATCCAACAAATGGCAGGGTGTATAAATAATGGTATCATCTGCATAGTGATGGTCCTGAAAATCCCCAACAGCAAAAGCCAAATAGTTTATATAGAGAAAAGAGTCGCCCCGAGAATCAGACCCTGTGGTACCCCCATAGAGACAGTTATGGGTAATGACAGCTGGCCTTCTGATATAACATGCTGGACCCTCTCAGAAAGAAGGTTGGAGAACCAGATCAGGTAGTCATAAGAGAAGCACAGGCTATTGGGTCGGCTGATAAGAAAACGATGGTTAACAGAGTCAAATGCCTTAAGCAGATCAATGTAAACGGCTGCACATTAGTGCTTTTTATCGATGACGGCTATGATGACGTTGAAGACCTTAAATGTGGCCGTGGTGCTGCCATGTCCAGCACGGGAACCAGATTGCAATAGCAGAATTAATTCAATGGGTTTCGAGATGGTTGATAATCTGTTTGTTGACCATGCTTACAAAATCTTTGGAAAGACAGGGTAGTATGAACATTAATGAAATGGGTAGCGATTATTTTCACAAATAATTAAAAGAAAACAAGGGTCCCTATTATCCAGCCCAGCTGATTTATACGGGTTCAGATTATGCTGCTCTCTCAGTACATCTGCTGTCTGGATTGTTGATGGGAAGCAACAATTGCTTCTATAAGATCATTGCCGAGGTCTTTCCTCCTTGGCAACTCATCTCAATGCTCCAGACCAGCAAATTGCTAAAACTTAGCTTTTATACAGGTGGACACACTTGCTGATGATCAATGAATCAATGGTATTTAATTAGCAGCACCTGTCTGCTATATAGTATATTAATTCCTGTAGAAGCAGTAAGAGTGTACTTATTTTGCACACACAGACATTTCGATTTTTGTGAAATAAGTCATGACACAGTGTTATATATCATGTGTTTTTGTTCACCTGAGATTGTATTTAACACATTTTTAGACCAGCTATGGAACAGATGATAAAGCAAATAAAAAACATAGAATTTCTGCAAGGGTGTACATTATTTTTCCTGCGTCCAGCTCAGCCCCTAATCCCCCAGAGTGACAGGTTAGTAGAACACGGAAATGCAATCCCAGATAGCATTTTATTGTTCATCATTTTGTCCTTAAAACATTAGAGCATGAGAATGCATTTGCAAAGTGTGCGCTGTTTATCCTTTTTCACATTTGCATTAACATTTGAATGATGCACACACATGTCTTTCTTTCAAATTGTCCAATAAAAAGCAAGGCATTCTTTGAAAATGTAAATGCTATTTGGGATAGCATTTTTTTTTTTGCCCACTATATGCATCTATAGCACTGTTCTGAGTACATCATATCAATGTTACGCCCTCCCCTCAAGAGAGGAGACCGTAACACGCAGTCACACGCGAGCGTAATACAAGGTTGGTGAAGTGATGAGGTTGTGTGGGTGTGAACAAGGAGGACAAACACAAAGCAGAACCGTTTAAACCAATTTTATTTCACCTAGAATACGGTAATGGGGAAAAAGGGGCTGAGCGGAACCAAAGCAAAAAAATAACTAATAAAAAAAACCTAACCCATCTAGACATGAACAACTAAGCTCTCTATCTACAATAAATACAGGGGGTGGTCCACCCAGGTCTTACCTAGGGTATATAGACAGAGATTATCTACGGGTGGTATGTAAACCCCAGAGCCTCTTACCTAAACACTCCCAGTGAGCTGTCCCCTTTTCCTGGGATAACTGAAGAAAAATGAACAGTGCAAATGACTAATCAAAGGACAAAATACAGAAATGAACAATGCAACATTTAACAAATCAATGACCAAATACACTCACTACAAACAGAAGTACATGCCCACATAGACCAGCCCGAACAGCTCTCGAACAACAAAAAAATATGTCACTGGCAAAATGTCTCAGACAAGATGTGTAAATGTGTATGGATCAAAAGGTGTGTCAAAGTGCAGGCGTCAAACAAACTCTACTCAAAAACAGTTTTCCTTCTTTCTCTATTCTCCGCCCCCCTCCCTCGAAAGAAAACCTTTTGGCCTCTTAAGGAGTGGTATTGTCCAGCTGATTGGTGAGGTTGATTAGTGGATGCAGGTGGGAGCTGGTACTGGAGATTACTGCACTGTGGGCTGATCAGAACACCTGTGGGAACACCAATTAGAACACACACACACACCGGCTGTCTCACCCTGGGTGTCGGATGTTAAAATTTTCCCCAGTCAACAAAAAAGACACTCTCTCGGTATCTATAACTATACACACACACACACACACACACACACAATATATATCCATCTCCCCATCTATCCGCTCCGTCAGACGGAGACATCGACAAGAATATCAGTTTTATACACAAATTTGTTCTGTTCGCAGTATTATTTACGAGGATGAATTGCACAACATGACAATATAATTAGAACATACTTTAGTAATTTCTTGGAAATATATATTCATTTCAATTTACGTTATATCTTGTTTATCTCGTTAGTTTGTTTTTGCAGATCGATCAAACAGTTGTTTGTGTAGGCTGTTAATTGAAAGAATGGCTTTGTAAATTCTTCATATTATTAATGGCAGGTAATATTTAGATTTATTTTACACAACAGTCTGCATTTTCACACAGTTTCATGCGTTTCATCCATCTGCTGACGAGGTCGCCATTTCTCATTTCACCCGTTTCTGGGCGTACGCATGGGTCAGAGTTTGCGTGAAGGACCCCAGATTTTCCTAGGCAAGTTTGATTTTTATAAATCCCATCGATTGCGTAGAGAGCGGCGTACATCTTCTTTTGTGCGTACGCAGCGTTTATAAATGAGGCCCCAGAACTGTAGTTAAGGTTTCTCTCCAGTATGTATGCGTTTGTGAACTTTTAGGGTATGTGATCTAGAGAAACCCTTCCCACAATCAGAACAGGAGTAAGGTTTCTCTCCAGTATGTATGCGCATGTGATCGTTAAGGGTACCTAATCGAGAGAAACCCTTTCCGCAATCAGAACAGGCGTAAGGTTTCTCTCCACTATGTATGCGCATGTGAACTTTAAGGATACCTGATGTAGAGAAACCCTTCCCACAATCAGAACAGGAGAAAGGTTTCTCTCCAGTATGTTTGCGTTTGTGAACTTTAAGGATACCTGATCTAGAGAAACCCTTTCCACAATCAGAACAGGAGTAAGGTTTTTCTCCACTATGTATGCGCATGTGACGTTTAAAGATACCTGATGTAGAGAAACCCTTCCCACAATCAGAACAGGAGTACGGTTTCTCTCCACTATGTATGCGTTGGTGAACTTTGTGTTTATCTAATGTAGAGAAACCCTTCCCACAATCAGAACAGGAGTAAGGTTTCTCTCCACTATGTATGTGTTGGTGAACTTGAAGTTGAGACGATTGATAGAAACTCTTCCCACAACCAGAACAGGAGTAAGGTTTCTCTCCAGTATGTATGCGCATGTGAACTTTAAGGTTGCCTAATGTAGAGAAACCCTTCCGACAATCAGAACAGGAGAAAGGTTTCTCTCCAGTATGTATGCGTTGGTGAACTTGAAGTTGAGACGATTGACAAAAACTCTTCCCACAACCAGAACAGGAGTAAGGTTTCTCTCCAGTATGTATGCGCATGTGAACTTTAAGGTTACCTAATGTAGAGAAACCCTTCCGACAATCAGAACAGGAGAAAGGTTTCTCTCCAGTATGTATGCGTTGGTGAACTTCAAGTTCACATGATGTAGAGAAACCTTTCCCACAATCAGAACAGGAGTAAGGTTTCTCTCCAGTATGTATGCTCATGTGTTTTTTTAACAGTGATGTAAATGAAAAACCTTTTCCACAAAGGGAACAGCAGTGAGACTTATTGTCTTTGTAGTCATCCTGTCTCGATATAAAACAAGTATCCACGTCAGCAGTATCACCTGTGTAATTAATATCAGAGAAGTTTGTTAGTGCGGTGATTCACATACAGCATCAATGCAGTTAGTAGACTATGTCAAAGTTTAATGTCATTTCTGAGTGGAACAGTGGAAGGTTAAACACACTTAAACATTTCAGTACATGAATACATACATAAATTCAGTATGGTGACACTCAACTGTACTGCAGGATGCAATGAAGGCATTACCATCCTATAATGCTGTGTGGCTTGTATCTAAATGTTGAGCAAGCCCAACTGACCTCCATTATGGATCAAGGTGTTAAAGGTAATGGATTAAAGTGACATTGATTGGGTCTCTTCCAGGATGATATGACCACATCCACAGGACACAAGGGGTCATTGAATGGTCTAATAATAATGTGAATAATATGCTACGGCCTTGGCAGTCACGTGGGGTCCGTTCTCCGTACGTCGCTAACTCAGTTAGCCGGATTTGATTGTTGTCGATTTGGCATAATCCGGGTTAGTTCTGGTTCTCCGAAGCTCATCCTGTACTTGTTGTCATAGCAACAGGTGGGTAATCTTGAACCTGCTCCGGAGCAGGCTTATTTCATGTAAACACGATTAGATGGCTGCTTTATACGCGGAGGTGACGTGGGAAGTCATTCACAGCCACGTCCTGTCCGTTTATAAGAGAAAAACAATTTGCTGATTTTGAAATAATCCCGTATTGCGAGATGGACAAGACCCTTTATCGCAGAGCAAAACTCTACTCACATTTGGTATAACCAATACACCGATTTAATTTGGACATTTATGTCCAACATCTCATCTCATCTCTCATCTTCAACCGCTTATCCGGGGTCGGGTCGCGGGGGTAGCAGCTCTAGCAGGGGACCCCAAACTTCCCTTTCCCGGGCAACATTAGCCAGCTCTGACTGGGGAATCCCGAGGCGTTCCCAGGCCAGTGTGGAGATATAATCTCTCCACCTAGTCCTGGGTCTTCCCCGAGGTCTCCTCCCAGCTGGACGTGCCTGGAACACCTCTCTAGGGAGGCGCCCAGGTGGCATTCTTACAAGATGCCCGAACCACCTCAACTGGCTCCTTTCTATGCAAAGGAGCAGCGGCTCTACTCCGAGTTCCTCTCGGATGACTGAGCTTCTCACCCTATCCCTAAGGGAGAGGCCAGCCACCTTTCTGAGAAAACCCATTTCGGCCGCTTGTACCCGCGATCTCGTTCTTTCGGTCATGACCCAGCTTTCATGACCATAGGTGAGGGTAGGAACAAAGATTGACCGGTAGATCGAGAGCTTTGCCTTTCGGCTCAGCTCTCTTTTCGTCACAACGGTGCGGTGAAGCGAATGCAACACCGCCCCCGCTGCTCCGATCCTCCGACCAAACTCCCGCTCCATTGTTCCCTCACTCGCGAACAGGACCCCGAGGTACTTGAACTCCTTCACTTGGAGTAAGGACTCATTCCCTACCCGGAGTAGGCACTCCACCGGTTTCCTGCTGAGAGTCATGGCCTCAGATTTAGAGGTGCTAACCCTCATCCCAGCCGCTTCACACTCGGCTGCGAACCGATCCAGTGAGTGCTGAAGGTCACCGACCGATGAGGCCATCAGGACCACATCATCCGCAAAAAGCAGTGATGTGACCATCAGCCCACCGAACGGAACCCCTCCCCCATGACTACGCCTTGATATCCTGTCCATGAATATTACAAACAGGATTGGTGACAAAGCGCAGCCCTGGCGGAGGCCAACCCCCACCGGGAACGAATCCGACTTACTGCCGAGGACACGGACACAGCTCATGCTTTGAGCGTACAGAGATTGGATGGCCCTGAGAAGAGACCCCCTCACCCCATACTCCGCAGCACCTCCCACAAAGATCCGGGGTACCCGGTCATACGCCTTCTCCAGATCCACAAAACACATGTAGACTGGATGGGCATACTCCCAGGCCCCCTCCAGGATCCTTGCGAGAGTAAAGAGCTGGTCCGTGGTTCCCCGGCCAGGACGAAAACCGCATTGTTCCTCTTCAATCTGAGGTTCGACTATTGGCCGAACCCTCCTTTCCAGCACTTTGGAGTACACTTTACCAGAGAGGCTGAGGAGTGTGATACCTCTGTAATTGGCACACACTCTCTGGTCCCCCTTTTTGAAGAGGGGAACCACCACCCCGGTCTGCCACTCCTCTGGCCCTGTCCCAGACTTCCATGCAATGTTGAAGAGGCGTGTCAACCAAGACAGCCCTTCCCCACCCAAAGCTTTTAGCATTTCTGGACGAATCTCATCAGTCCCTGGGGCTTTGCCACTGTGGAGTTGTTTGACAACCTCAGCGACTTCCCCCAGGGAAACTGACGATGACCCTCCATCAGCCTCCAGCTCTGCCTCTGTACTAGAGGGCGTGTAGGTCGGATTCAGGAGCTCCTCAAAATGCTCTTTCCAGCGCCCGATCACATCATCAGTTGAGGTCAACAGTGTCCCATCCTTACTGTACACAGCTTGGATGGTTCCCGTTTCCCCTTCTGAGGTGCCGAACGGTTTTCCAGAAGCATTTTGGTGCCGACCGAAAGTCCTTCTCCATAGCTTCTCCAAACTTCTCCCACACCCGCTGCTTTGCCTCTGACACGGCAGCGGCTGCAGCCTTTCGGGCCTGTCGGTACCCTGCAACTGCCTCCGGAGTCCCCAGGGCTAGCATATCCCTGAAGGCCTCCTTCTTCAGTCGGACAGCTTCCTGACCACCGTGGTCCACCACGGTGTTCTAGGGTTACCACCCCTTGAGGCACCTAGGACCTTGAGACCACAGCTCACCGCCGCAGCTTCAGCAATAGAAGCTTTGAACATTGCCCACTCAGGTTCAATGCCCCCAACCTCCACAGGGATGCCTGAAAAGCTCCGCCGGAGGTGTGAGTTGAAGATCTTTCGGACAGGGGCCTCCTCCAGACGTTCCCAGTTCACCCGCACCACCCGTTTGGGCTTACCTGGTCTGTCCAAAGTCTTTCCCCACCCTCTGATCCAACTCACTACCAGATGGTGATCAGTTGACAGCTCTGCCCCTCTCTTCACCCGAGTGTCCAAAACATGCGGCCTTAGATCAGCCGATACGATCACAAAATCGATCATTGACCTTCGGCCTAGGGTGCTCTGGTACCATGTACACTTATGCGCCTCCTTATGTTCGAACATGGTGTTTGTTATAGACAATCCATGACTAGCACAGAAGTCCAATAACAAACGACCGCTCGGGTTTAGATCAGGAGGCCGTTCCTCCCAATCACGCCTCTCCAGGTGTCTCCATCGTTGCCCACATGTGCGTTGAAGTCTCCCAGCAGAATGATGGAGTCCCCTACTGGAGCCCTATATAGGACTCCCTTCAGGGTCTCCAAGAAGGCTGAATACTCTGAACTGCTGTTTGGTGCATAAGCACAAACAACAGTCAGAGTTTTCCCCCACCACCCTTAGGCGTAGGGAGGCAAACCTCTCATCCACCGGGGTAAACTCCAACACCGCCGTGCTCAGACGTGGGCTCGTGAGTATCCCCACACCAGCCCGCCGCCTCTCACCCTGGGCAACTCCAGAGAAGAACAGAGTCCAACCCCTATCCAGGGGTAAGGTTCCAGAGCCACGGTTGTGCGTAGAGGTAAGTCCCACCAGATCCAACTGGTATCGCTCCACCTCACGCACAAGTTCTGGCTCCTTCCCCCCCAGTGAGGTGACGTTCCACGTCCCCAAAGCAAGCTTCTGCCGCCCGAGTCTGATCCGTCGAGACCCCCCACCTTCACTGTCACCCATATGACAGCGCACCCGACCCCTGCGGTTGTTCCTGTGAGTGGTGGGCCCACAGGATGGAGAGGAGAGAGATGCCACGTATCTCGTTCGGGCTGTGCCCGGCCGGGCTCCGTGGCAAACCCGGCCACCAGACGCTCGCTTTCGAGCCCGCCGTCTGGGCCTGGCTCCAGACGAGGGCCCTGGGCTTCCTCCAGGCAGGGTCTCGCTCCTTTTTCCTCGATCTTTCATGGGGTCTTGGTGAACCATTCTTAGTCTGGCCCCTCGCCTGAGACCACTTTGCCTTGGGAAACCCTACCAGGAGCATGAAGCTCCAGACAACCCAGCCCTCAGGTTCATAGGGGCACACAAACCTCTCCACCACGTTAAGGTGATGATTCCCGGGGAGGCCAACATATTAATTATGTATTTGACACCCACACGGGAAAACCGATCCATCTCAATAAGGCTTTAATAACGGCAGAAACAGTTTGCATATTATAATATTATTTGTGAGTGGCTCGAATTCCTTCACACTACTGGAGATGCGTTAAACGTGGGGAAAAGTGCGGTCATATTTTTATATTCCTACACAGTTTTGACTTTGATAATTGCAAAGCAATTTATCATTACTCAATGTTTAACAGTTGATATGACTGTACCAGTCATCTGGATTATAGGTGTACTTAATTTAACGCAGCAACAAATAAATAACTTTACAGTTTGGTAAATTAATTTACTTCTGTATTTTGGTATAGCATTTTGTAAATTACTTATCCATATACCCCCTCAGCCCCTTAGTATAACTTATTGTTCTATTCATATGTTTTATGTACGCACCTTCCTGCCAAAGTAAATTCCTTGTCTGTTCACATTCATGGCGATTAAACACTTTTCTGATTCTAATTCTTGATTGCTGTTATGAACAGACAAACACATGCATTTACCTGTGTTTTAAAGAGGCTTAGGTGACTAAGAACAATACAAGTAGTAAAGACTAGTGTTTTGTAGAATGTTCTTGTACTTCACTTTTACTTGTTCCCATGTTCTAGTCGGTCCATGAGTAATCCCCACTAACGCATTTAATTTGTCTGATACTTTTTGCCAGCACTCTCCTGGATTTTACAGACTTTGCGGTGTTTCCTTGCGTTTTAATTAAACATTCAAGTTCCGCATAACCTTCCATCAATATCTCTTGTTCTGCGGAAAAGAAAAAGTGGGCGTGATCTTTGGCCATGATGAGTAGCCAATAGGAGTGTCGCTGATCAAGGTTTCTACTATCGATACATGTCGCCTTTAAACGAACGCGTGGACGCGCATTTATCTCAGATGACTCAGTCCAGCTATACTCATCGTAAAGGGCAGGTGTGTTCGGAGAACCGAATTAGCCGGATGATGAGTAGCCGGATAATGTCATGTTGGATGTCTCATTTGATCTCGGATGTATTAAGCGACGTACGGAGAACGGACCCCAGATCTCAAACAAAGTAAACATCTATGGAAGATTTTAGACCAATGTGTTAGACAGGGCTCTATACCACCATCACCAAGACCCCTAAAGAGGGATCTTCTTTAAGAACAATGGTGTGTTATGTCAAATAGCTGGGGGAGGGACGATGGTTGTCTCACAATTTGATACAACATTCATTACAAGGTTCATGGTTAGATTATTTTCAATTCAATAAGGAAAATACCGTTTTAACTTGGAAAGAAATGGGTAATTATGAGAATTTCTACTAGAACATAAAACTTTCAGTGGTCATGAGCGAGTTGGCTCTGCCCTTCCTCACGTATATTTTGTTTGTTGGTTGACACCGCGTGTCTGGTTGACAGAAATAACTGGCGAGTCTGTTAGTCCAAGTAGACAGTCATCACTAGTATGAGAATGTGCTCTCAATTCACCTACAAGAGCCGACCCATCACTAGATTGCGTGCCTCTCTGTCACAACAGCAGAACAGTGTCTTTCCCCCACTTCAAGTTCCATAACGCCAAAGCAGCATGCAGTAAAAAAACAAAGCTAGCAAGGTCCCATCACATGTGTTGTAATGGTCATTTAGACCTGTGTAGCACAGCTAGTCCATCCATCTGTCACAACAGCAGAATAACAGTGGAAAAGTTATTTCATGAAGGCAGTTGATATTGCCTAGTGTTTCAAGCATTTGTTCCCACAAAAAAAAATTAAGTCAAAATAATTTGCAGATGGCAGTTTTTAGGTGCATAATGCCAAAGCCCGTTGTTTATTTTAGGGATGCACAATGGCAGTAAAAAACAAAGGCTATGTTGTGAGGATCCTCTGCACTTCAGGTCCCATAAAGACCATTACTTGGATGCATAAAGTGCGCGCACGAGAAATGATCCAGGCGGCGATGGATCAGAACCCGCGTGTAGCGCACCTGCAGTAGGGCACGGAGATCAGAGCGCAGAAAAAAGACTCGTACTAGATGAGGGGCATGCACCCTCCATTGTCTGATATGTTCAGTGAAATCCTGCAAGAAAGTGCCTCACATGGGCGTAGGTTTAGAGGGGGACGCTGGGGACATGTCCCCAACAACATTTTAACATGACTAAATTGTCCCCACCAATATTTTAGCGAACTCCGTTAAGTTTGTGTTTCAATTCTGTATAACAGTGATTGGCTAAAAAACCTTATTAAGTACACAGGAGAGTGACTGAAGACAACAGTAAAGTTACAGTGCTTTCTGTTAATACATAACCCATATGTTAGAATCTTACAGTCACAATAAACAGTGGAAATGTTTCCTGTGTACATTTTGCTTATTTAATGTGGCCTATTTGGGATATCCCATTAGTAGGGGCGGAGTAGTGGCACCACCAGGGTCGCTACAATATATTGAATCTGACAAACAGCATTACCATCTAAAAGTTGATTACTACATAATGATTTGTCTGCACATGGATAGGCCTATGCTAGTTAAACTTTAGAGTAGTATAAAAGCAACAGGCTATTGTCTCAACTAAACGCAAAAATAATCACATTATTCTCAGTAAAAGTTCACTTGCCGGAGGGGGGGGGATGTCCCCACCCAAGCTGAGACCAAACCTGTTGGTGCCTCATATCCATAAATGCAATGGTACTAATAATTGGCATAATTTATTTCGGTGTTTCGGTTTTCGGTCTTGGTTTCCTCTTTTTCGGTTTTCGGTTTCGGCCAAGAATTTTCATTTTGGTGCATCCCTAGTTTATTTTATTAATGATTGATCTCGACAACACAAAGAGAGAATAAATAGTAGCACATGTCTTAGATTTGTTTTGAAATGGTCCTTGATAGGAACTAGGGGAGAATTGTAAAAATTTTGATAATTTGTCTGACCTTTGTAATAAGCCTATCAGAAGGTTCTAAAGCCATGGAGTGCATGGTTAAAAATGTTTGAATGAATTTAACCTAAGTGTATGTAAACGTTAAAATTGTCTAAAACGACTCCACTATTCTGGCATAGAAGACTGTCCTATCCTCTATTCATTTGAGATCTCTGAAACTACAGTCGGTTCAATATTGAACACTCATTGCATTGCAAAGAAAGAGTTCTCCCAAAACAATATTATGTTTTTGTTCATAGATCAAAAATTTTGAAACCAATTGATAAAACCACTTCTTACCTTTACTATTTGATTCTCTGATATTATACATCTCTTCGTCCTCATCTTTAATATTAACATTCAGTCCCGGTGTTGGACTGCAGTCTTCTATCTTCACTGATGCCATCTCTGAATCCACCAATCCACACTGAGCTCGAATGTTACAATCAGAACCCAGTGACTCTTGTTTGGTCTCAGTATGGAGGGAGAGTAGCAGACTGGGTTTGTCCTCCCTCTGCTAGAAAAGGACCAAACCAGAACCATACATGACTGATGAATGTGGATAAAATACACGAGGGAGAAAACACAATGACACATTCATAACAGCAGACATGGGTCACACATAAGGTGTAGCCAACTATAAACGTGTATAGGATGTGCAGATATTTCACTTGGTTAGGGTTTATTTTATCTTTTGGTAATTACCTCAGATTTTCCTGAAGACATGTAAATTAGGAATTCGATTTTTTATGTTATGTTTATTTGCTGCTGGTAATTTTATAATCACCTCAATTTCCGCCTAAAATCACCCACCCCAATCTAAATGGATAATGCTCTGGAAAAGAACCATGTAGGAATATTTGGTGACGGGCATTTAAAAGAAAACAGCCTGAATTGTGTGGAAATGTTCAATTACTTAAGGATAATGTAACACACAATATCTGGCATGAGCTAAAAAAACGTACCTAGTACCTGTCCATTTTAAAATGTCCCCCAATTTTCAGGAGGAATCCGCCATTGCTGCTTGCATCTATATTTATCTTTGTCGTTTGGTTTTCTATTTGGAACTGGACTAACGCTAAAACCTCCCGTTATCAGATATTGGGAGAATAAATAGAAACGTTACAACTTAGTTTGATGATCTGGATCTGTTCGTTCGTAACGGTTTAGGTCCACTCGTTTACATTTAATGAAGAACATGAAACATATACTTTTAATAACATTAACGATCACTGCCATTTAAACGTTCACACGGCAAATTATATCGAACTGAACAAATACGCAAATAAGCTGTTCCTATTCACTTACCATTTCAGCAACTGATTTCTATTCGTATTTCCTGAAATAAATGTAAAACTATACAGACGTTTGAAACCCGAACTACAACAGCAGCGTGATAAAACAGAAGTTGAATTCGTCGTTTTCTACAGTGAATATTTTATGGTGGGAAACAACTAACTTAAATGTGCAATACTGCCCCCAACTGGCCTGGAGTGTGGAGCAGAGACAATTAATTTCAAAACTAAATACATAATAATTAATAACGATTAACGACTTCCAACACAATTAGAACCTAAGTCAAATATAAATCCCTCAATTTGTCCACATAGATTTGGAGGCTGCCTGGCACTTTTCAGTGTGTGAACCAAAACAAAAAGGAACACAACATTTTCTCGAAATGTCTAAATGACTAAGACTAAATACAAAAAATAAAAAGATGCCAAAATGTTTTGCTGGCTAATGTCAAAAGCCTATGGGGCTCCCAAGCATGTCAGTTAGTGGCATTAGTCAAGGGTTAAGACTGTAGTGGTCAGCTTGGTTTCTTAAATTATTATCTGCAAAAAGTGCACAATAGCAGAAGGATTCTACATGCCAATACAGATCAAGTATAGAGTCAATATGCAGTTTATACAGGCTGAGGTATAAGTAGGTCAGTTCAGCAACATGATATGGCAATAAAAACAATACAAAGAGAGTCTATACACAGAATCAAAAGGTGTATCTAGTAGGTTGATTGGTGTGCACAAATTCTAATAATGGTATCATCTGCATAGTGAAGGTCCTGAGAATCCCCAACAGCAAAAGCCACATAGTTTATATAGAGAAAAGAGTCGCCCCGAGAATCAGACCCTGTGGCACCCCCATAGAGACAGTTATGGGTAATGACAGCTGGCCTTCTGATATAACATGCTGGACCCTCTCAGAAAGAAGGTTGGAGAACCAGATCAGGTAGTCATAAGAGAAGCACAGGCTATTGGGTCGGCTGATAAGAAAACGATGGTTAACAGAGTCAAATGCCTTAAGCAGATCAATGTAAACGGCTGCACATTAGTGCTTTTTATCGATGACGGCTATGATGACGTTGAAGACCTTAAATGTGGCCGTGGTGCTGCCATGTCCAGCACGGAAACCAGATTGCAATAGCAGAATTAATTCAATGGGTTTCGAGATGGTTGATAATCTGTTTGTTGACCAGGCTTTCAAAATCTTTGGAAAGACAGGGTAGTATGAACATTAGTCTGTAGTAGTTGAGGCTGAGGATGCCTTTGATGAGAGGAATGAAATGGGTAGCGATTATTTTCACAAATAATAAAAAAACAAAAACAAGGGTCCCTATTATCCAGCCCAGCTGATTTATACGGGTTCAGGTTATGCTGCTCTCTCAGTACATCTGCTGTCCGGATTGTTGATGGAAAGCAACAATTGCTTCTATAAGATCATTGCCGGGGTCTTTCCTCCTTGGCAACTCATCTCTATGCTCCAGACCAGCAAACTGCTAAAACTTAGCCATTATAGAGGTGGACACACTAGCTGATGTTCAATGAATCAATGGTATTTAATTAGCAGCACCTGTCTGCTATTTAGCATATTAATTCCTGTAGAAGCTGTAAGTGTACTTATTTTTCACACACAGATTCTCCATTTAGATTTTTGTGAAATAAGTCATGACACAGTGTTATATGGCATGTGTTGTTGTTCACCTGAGATTGTATTTAACAAAATTTTAGACCAGCTATGGAACAGATGATAAAACAAATAAAAAACATAGAATTTCTGCAAGGGTGTAGTCTTTTTCACATGACTGTTCATTATTTTTCCTGCGTCCAGCTCAGCCCCTAATCCCCCAGAGTGACAGGTTAGTAGAACACGGAAATGCAATTCCAGATAGCATTTTATTGTTCATCATTTTGTCCTTAAAACGTTAGAGTATGAGAATGCATTTGCAAAGTGTGCGCTGTTTATCCTTTTTCACATTTGCATTAACATTTTAATGATGCACACACATGTCTTTCTTTCAAATTGTCCACTAAAAAGCGAGGCATTCTTTGAAGATGTAAATGCTATTTGGGATTACATTTTTTTTGCCCACTATATGCTTCTATAGCAAGTAGGCCATATTGCTAGATTTTGTAAGGTCCTTATGTTCAAATCACACACAGAGGTAACACCATCGTGTCACGGTCAGGCGTCAACTGCTCAAGAGCAGCAGGGAAACGTAGTCCCCCTGTAGTAAGGAGTCAAACTATGAGTGGGGGCCATTTTCAAAATATTAATATTATGTTGTAAAACAAAATCAAAAGTAGTATGACTTCTAATGAATATGGAATAAACAATTGTAAATGCCTAGCAATGTTTCCTCTTAAACACAAATAATGTCAATCACTTCCTACTTTTATCAAAAACCTTTGGCACAAAAGAAATGAACGTATCCTGCCGACAACGACAACTGTAAACTTTACATGTCACCTTTTTTTATAGAGGAATGGTCCTCTGGAAAAGTTACTTTGCCTGAATATACTACATTAACCCCCCCATTTTATACTGTGAGAACCTACACCAACCAACAAGCAGAATTAGTTAGGTTTAGGGTCCTTTTTTCTATCTTTTTTGTCAATTACATTTTATTTGATTTATTATTTACAAAATAATATATAAAAGACAAAGTGTGAAGCAAAGTCAATTTTTAATCCGATATGGAATATACAATGGTAGAAGAACCTCTGACCAGAATCAAAAGTATCCTTCTCTTATACAGGGTTAAACAGGAAGACAGTTGTTCAGTCAACAATGTCACACCCTCTGGTCCAGTTGCCATCTCCCCCTACTTCTTACGTTCTTTTCTTTGTGCCCTTTGGCTCATTCTGAGAGAAGAGAAGATAATTGTAAACAAACCACAACCCCACAATAGTCTATCCTTCACTACTATCAGTTAGATTGCTTAAAACATTATTCAACCATTTATAACTGATCAAAAATAATCCCTAACATTAGACAAAGATCTACTGTAGAAACTACAGCATAATATGTTGAATGAACGGTATCATTATTTGTCTCAGTCCATTGTTACTCACTTGACTAGTAATTCAAATGGGTTAAAGAAAGAACAGTTTAAACAATTGTAGTGTTTTCAGCATTTGGATAGACACTGTTCTGAGTATATCCTATCAATGTTACGCCCTCCCCTCAAGAGAGGAGACCGTAACACGCAGTCACACGCGAAAGTAACACAAGGTTGGTGAAGTGATGAGGTTGTGTGGGTGTGAACAAGGAGGACAAACACAAAGCAGAACCGTTTAAACCAGGTTTATTTCACCTAGAATAGGGTAATGGGGAAAAAGGGGTTGAGCGGAACCAAAGCAAAAAATAACTAATCCAAAAAAAAACTAACCCATCTAGACATGAACAACTAAGCTCTCTATCTACAATAAATACAGGGGGTGGTCCACCCAGGTCTTACCTAGGGTATATAGACAGAGATTATCTACGGGTGGTATGTAAACCCCAGAGCCTCTTACCTAAACACTCCCAGTGAGCTGTCCCCTTTTCCTGGGACAACTGAAGAAAAATGAACAGTACCAATGACTAATCAAAGGACAAAATACAGAAATGAACAATGCAACATACAACAAATCAATGACCAAATTCACGCACTACAAACAGAAGTACATACCCACATAGACCAGCCCGAACAGCTCTCATACAACAAAAAAATATGTCACTGGCAAAATGTCTCAGACAAGATGTGTAAATGAGTATGGATCAAAATGTGTGTCAAAGTGCAGGCGTCAAACAAACTCTACTTCTTTCTCTATTCTCCGCACCCCTCTTTTAAGCAGTGGTATTGTCCAGCTGATTGGTAAATGCTGCGATTTTATATAGCGCTTTTATCCAAAGCGCTTTACAGATCCTGCGTCACATTCACCCATTCATTCATACACTGACGACCGGGTCTACCTTGCAAGGCGACTGCAGGCTTGTCAGGAGCAGCTGGGGTTAGGTGTCTTGCTCATGGACACCTCGACAATTTCCATGGTGGAACCGGGGATCGAACCACCAACCTTCCGATTGATAGACAACCGGCTCAACCCACTGAGTGGATGCAGGTGGGAGCTGGCACTGGAGATTACTGCACTGTGGGCTGATCAGAACACCCGTGGGAACACCAATTAGCACACACACACACACCGGCTGTCTCACCCTGGGTGTCGGATGTTAGCAGTGGAAAATAACGTTATGTTAAGTGGAAAATATTAGAGCACTCAGTTGAGTTAAGGGAGAGACTCATTCAGTCATTTATTGAAACTGTCTGCAGCATACATTTCCTAAAACACATTATCTCATCATCAAATGGTTGTTCTAGCACATACATACAATATATCTACTGAGAACAATGCATATACATTATTTGATTTATAATGATCTATCACACATTCCTGAGGTTGACAGCCTGTGACAAGAGTTTGAGAGAGACAAACTAGATTCAACTGCATTGTGATGGAAGGATACAACATAATGCAATGAAATCCATGTTCTCTAGTTCCTTATCTAAATAAGATTAATTTTATGAAAACAGAAATTAATTGAAAATCAGTACAATCAGAATATCACACTCCCTATAGTAAACACTTAAAGAATATGAAGAAACATTATAGTTTAAATCCTTATGAACAGAAGAGGTCCAAACAGTCATATAAACAACTAAAAAGAAATCTCAAACCAATAAGCCATAATGTTCCTTAAAGTAAATGAATGCCACAAGATGCAATTGACTTGCAACGCATCTTATGAGCAGGATTGTAAAAAAAAAAACGTTGATGCTCAAAAATATTCGGTTCACATTACTTTCACAGTATAACACCAAGTAATTTAAACTTTAGGGATATCCAGTTAGGAGTTCACTGAGACCCTATTAACACCAGAAGCGCCAACAGCATGCGCCCACGGGCGTTGGTAATTAAAATAAATATATAATGTTGAGAAGGTACAGACTTGTCCTTCCATGACTTTTCCTAAATACGTGCATTTTACCTTGTCCCGTTCTCAGAATTGCAAAATCACAAACCGAATACTATATAAAACTACTATTTACATGTTTTTTGATACCTTAACTGCCTTCCTGTCGTCAAAATCCCACGCCGCTGGGCGTTGGTACCCAAGAGGCGCTAATTGCGGTACCCAGACACCGATCACACCTCACTGAACCGTCAATGGTTGAATGGGCGATAGACAACAGATTTATTGGCTTGGTTGAATTTGAATGAACTAGAAAAAAAGTGGTAAGTTTATAAAGAAATATGTTTCACTAAATAAACAGAACGAATTCATCCAAATACATTTATGTATATGTGTATGTATTTATGCATACAGCCCATTCATATAATAAAAAACCAAATAGATTCATGCATCTCCCGGGTAACAGCAGAATAGCCTACTGTGGCCAATATACAAACTGTGTTCTAATACGTCTTTCATTGTCTACAGTGCCTTTGTTACTGGACTGTAATTACTATATTACATTTTACAAATAAAAAAAATACACTGTAATGTTTTTATTTCAAGAGTCCGTGTTGCAATATGTCTATATACGGCCAATCATGCGCAAATCATTTGATTGCAAGTCGCTTGTTGAACTAAAATGTTTTTTTCCTTGTGTTAAAATGTTTCCTCAATTTCCATGAGCGTTGTATAATCAGAATACTGGGTGACAGGCCAACCTCACCAAGTCTTATTAAAAGAGAAATAATGAGTTTGCTACTGAGAATAATCAGTTTTAAATATACAACCCCTTCTCAGGTACGTAAATTCACCAATGTGTCCAGTCGTATCGAGTGACCGAAACTCTTTCCATATGTGTAGAAAAGCACTAGCAAACTTTTAAGCCATCTAAACAAGAGGACCCTTTCCCACAATCAGAACTGGAGTAATGATTTTTTTCTTGTGTGCACTCTCTGATGTTTGGTAAGGGAAGATGATGAAATGAAACCCTTCCCACAATCAGAACAGGAGAAAGGTTTCTCTCCAGTATGTATGCGTTGGTGAACCTTAAGCTGATCTGTTCGACCGAACCCCTTCCCACAATCACAACAAGAGTAATGTTTTTCTCTTCTGTGCACTCTCTGATGTTTGGTAAGGGAAGATGATGATATAAAAGCCTTCCCACAATCAGAACAGGAGTAAGGTTTCTCTCCTGTGTGCACTCTCTGATGTGCAGTAAGGTGAGATTGTCTAATAAAACCCTTCCCACAATCAGAACAGGAGAAAGGTTTCTCTCCACTATGTATGCGCATGTGAACTTTAAGGTAACCTGAATCTGAGAAACCCTTCCCACAAATAGAACAAGAGAAAGGTTTATCTCTTGTAGTGTGAACTCTCTGATGTGTAGTAAGGTGATATGATGTAGCAAAATGCTTCCCACAATCAGAACAGGAGAAAGGCTTCACTCCTGTGTGCACTCTCTGATGTTTAGTAAGGTGAGATGATGTTATGAAACCCTTCCCACAATCAGAACAGGAGAAAGGTTTCTCTCCACTATGTATGCGCATGTGAACCTTAAGCCTACCAGAATCAGAGAAGCCTTTCCCACAATCAGAACAGGAGTAAGGATTCTCTCTTGTGTGCAACCTCTGATGTTTGGTAAGGCAAGATGACGAAATGAATCCCTTCCCACAATCAGAACAGGAGTACGGTTTCTCTCCACTATGTACACGCATGTGAATTCTAAGACTACCTGATGCAGAGAAACTCTTCCCACAATCAGAACAGGAGTACGGTTTCTCTCCACTATGTATGCGCATGTGAACTTTAAGGTGATTTACATGAGAGAAATCCTTCCCACAATCAACACAGGAGTACGGTCTCTCTCCTGTATGCACTCTCTGATGTTTAGTAAGGTGATATGATGTAATGAAACCCTTCCCACAATAGGAACAGGAATAAGGCTTCTCTCCTGTGTGAACACTCTGATGTTTAGTAAGGTGAGATGATCTAACGAAACTCTTCCCACAATAAGAACAGGAGTAAGGTTTCTCTCCAGTATGTATGCGCATGTGAACTTTAAGGCTACCTGAATCAGAGAAACAATTCCCACAATCAGAACAAGAGTAAGGTTTCTCTCCTGTATGAATTTGTTGGTGAACTTTCAGACTGGATATAAATGAGAAACTCTTCCCACAACCAGAACAGGAGTAAGGTTTCTCTCCAGTGTGTATGCGCATGTGAACTTTAAGGTTACCTGAATCAGAGAAACCCTTGCCACAATCAGAACAGGAGTACGGTTTCTCTCCTGTGTGCACTCTCTGATGTTTAGTAAGTTGAAATGACCGAATGAAACACTTCCCACAATCAGAACAGGAATAAGGTTTCTCACCATTGTGTATGCGTTGGTGAACTTTAAGGTGATCCGATTGACAGAAATCCTTCCCACAAACAGAACAGGAGTAAGATTTCCTTCCTGTATGTATGTTTATGTGTCTTTTTAACAGTGATATAGATAGAAAACCTCTTCCACAAAAAGTGCAGCACTGAGAAGTCTTTTCTTTGTGGTCTTCTTGTGGTTGCTCTCCAGATATAGGTGAAGTATCCACGTCCGCATTGTCATCTGTGTAAGTAATATCAGAAAAGTTTCAGTGCAGTGATTCACATACAGCATCAATGCAGTAAGTAGATTGTCAAATTTCAAAGTAATTTCTGAGTGGAACAGTGCAAGGTTAAAAACACTTTTGAGTACATGAATACGTATATATGGGTGACTCACATGAAAAGAAAACCTTGAATACATGAGAGGAGAAGAATGAACAATGATGATTCCATTCAACTGTACTGCAGGATGCAATACAGGCATTACTATCATATAATGCTGTGTGGCTTGTGTCTAAATGTTGAGCAAACCAAACCGACCTCAATTATGGATCAAGTTGTTAAGAGGAACGGATTTAAGTGATTGATTTGTTTGGGTCTTTTCCAGGATGACAGTAACCCCATCCACAGGACACAAGGGGTCATTGAATGGATTCATTTGTATAATAATGTGAATAATACACTTTTGGCCTAATGCCAAAAAGCCGACGTAGCAAAAGGTTGCAGATGCTGTGAATGCAATTATGAGAACCTATTATACCTACTAACAAGTCTGGCATTACCCGGCTAAGGGTTGACTGAGATATCCCTGACCTGTCAGCCAATTCCCTCTAATACGTTTGGCTCAAGTGAAACAGTTTCGGGTCAATTCTACCAAATACTAAGGAAGTGTATGTATACTTCTGACTTTGATTAAAAAAATACATAAAAACTCTCCCTCGCTCGATTCTGACATTTAACAAATGTAAAAAATATGTTCATATGTATTGATATAAAACAGAAAAGTTTACTCTGATTTAATGTATGACAGTAATAAAAGTTTGTGTTGTTTTCTGAAGTGTATGTAAATATCTGGTTTCAACTGTAAATGAACACAATGGTTCTGCTGATAACAACATGTATACTATGAAATCAACTTTCCCCAGAGGACAATAGACTAGACTATCCATCTATGCATCTACTTGTCTATTTGCTCCGCCAGGCAGAGACACCGACAAGAATATCAGTTTTAAACATGATTTTGTTTTGTTCACCGTATTTTCATGAGGATGAATTACATAACATGCCAATATAATTACAGAACATATTCGAGTAATTTTTAAATATATCTTTATTTGAATTTACGTTAAATTTGGTTTGTTTTTCACTACAGATCGATCAGACAGGTGTTTGTGTAGGCTGTTAATTGTAAGGATGGCTTTCATATTATTAACGACAGGAAATCTTTTGATTTATTACACACAATGGTCTGCAGTTTCACGCGCTTCATCCATCTGCTGATACGTATGCCTAGGTCAGTGTCCGTGAAGGACCGCACATTATCCCATCAAGTTTGATTTTTATGAATCCCAATTCTTGCATAGAGAGCAGCGTATGTCTTCTTTTGTGCGTACCCACATTTATAAATCAGGACCCTGGTTCACTGCTGTTGTTCTGAGAATCATTTGCAGTCTTCATCCTGAGAGGTATGATGGCTACCTGGTCCCACAGTGTTTACACATGAAACGTGGTACCTTCAGATGTTTGGAAATGTCTTCAAATTATAAACCAGACTTCTGAAGGTCTACAATGTTTTTTTTTATGAGGATGTCCTTTGATTTTTCAATAATGTCAAGTGAAAAGGCACTGAGCTTACAGGTAGGCCTTGAAATACAACCACAGGTACACCTCAAATTATGTCAATTAGCTAGGGAAGGGACAATAGTAGTTTTTATATATTTTTTAATCAATAAAAAAGTTTGAAAGAAATTGGGAAAATATGAAAACAGAACATCTAATTTTAGAAAACTTCTACTATAACATAAAACTTTCAGTGGTTGTAAGCGAGTTGGCTCTGCCCTTCCTCACGTATATTTTGTTTGTTGGTTGACACCGCGTGTCTGATTGACAGGAATAACTGGCGAGTCTGTTAGTCCAAGTAGACAGTCATCACTAGTATGAGAATATGCTCTCAAAATTCACCTACAAGAGCCGACCCATCACTAGATTGCGTGCCTCTCTGTCACAACAGCAGAACAGTGTCTTTCCCCCACTTCAAGTTTCATTACGCCAAAGCAGCATTCAGTGAAAAACAAAGCTAGCAAGGTCCCAATAACTTGACATGTGTTGTAATGGTCATGTAGACCTGTGTAGCACAGCTAGTCAATCCATCTGTCACAAGAGAAATGCACTCGGCTTCTTTTAAGCTTTAAGTTTGGTTTCACTGTATAACAGTGGAAAAATTATTTCATGAAGGCACTTGATATTGCGATTCTAGTGTTTTAAGCATTTGTTTAAAACATTTGTTCTCCACAACAAAAAAATGCTGCAAGTCGTGAGATATAATTTGCAGATGGCAGTTTCTTAGGTGCATAATGTCCGCAAGGAAAAAACCCATTGTTATTTAAATTAATCAATTACTGATCTCAACAACACAAGAAGAGAATAATTGAATGTATGCAAACCTGGCTTAATGGAATTGTGATACAGTGGTCTATCAGTGAAATAATGTGTCTGTAAAAAATTGTTGGAATGATTACTTGTGTCATGCACAAAACTATAGTTAACAAAAAATAAGTGGAGTGATTGAAAAATGTCTTTTAATGAATTTAACCTAAGTGTATTTAAAGTTTTTAATTCAAATGTAGATGATTGGTTGATGTACAGACTGTGGGGGCAGGAGAACAAAGGATGGGCTAAAGGACCTAAACCGACTACTCGGAATTCTGGCATAAAAGAATGTATTATCCTTTATTCATTTGAGATCTCTGAAACTACTGTTGGTTAAATATTGAACACTCATGCAAATAAAGAGTTCTCCCCAAACATTACAGTATTGTGTTTTTGTATTAAATATTTTTTAACCATTTGATAAAATGAGTTCTTACCTTTACTAATTGATTCCCCAATATTATATTTCTCTTCATCTTCATCTTTAATTATAACATTCAGTCCCAGAGTTGGACTGCAGTCTTCCATCTTCACTGATGTTATCTCTGAATCCACCAATCCACACTGAGTTCCACTGTTACAATCAGAATCCAGTGACTCTTGTTCGGTCTCAGTATGGAAGGAGAGTAGCAGACTGGGTTTGTCCTCCCTCTGCTAAAAAAAAAAGGACCAAACCAGAACCATACATGACTGATGAATATGTGGATAAAATACACAAGGGAGAAAACACAATGACACATTCATAACAGCAGACATGGGTCACACATAAGGTGTAGCCAACTATAAACGTGTATAGGAAGTGCAGAGATATTTCACTCGGTTAGGTGATTAAACATTCAAGCTCCGCATAACCTAAATACAATCTCTTGCTCCATATGTTCATCGTGCTGCCCACTGTGTTAACCTAATTACACAGAGGTCCTGTACTGCCTCAATATGTATCTGGAATTCTCTGGATTGGGTCAGTGAGTTGGAAGTGTTGTTTGGGCAGTCAGGGAAACTGAAGGACATATTTAAGGGAATTGCAAGGTCTGCGGAGGGTGAGGGTCCATGGGTCAGAAAAAAGTTTCAGCTGCATTCGGAGGCTGAAAACATGGCTACGCAGCTCCATGACCCAAACCCGCCTCAACAGTGTTGCTGTGTGCCATGTACATAAAGACAAGCTTGACAGGGTAAACAGATTGCTGAGCAGTTTGTCTCCTGTAAGGAGGGCAGAAAGGGCACTTTCGGTTCTTTTAAATGAGGTAGTTGGTCATATTGGTTGCATATATATATATATATATATTTATATTGTGTTACTAATACATGTTGTTTTTATAATATATGTTGTTTGTATATCTGGAGTATGTAACAAAAAAAATCCCCCTGGGATTTTGAAAGTATTTCACATTCTTTAGGAAGTCTAGTTTTGACTTTCTGTGTGTTTAAAGTGATACATTTCCAGTATCATTTGAATGGGAGAATTGTTATATATTGTATGTTATACCTTTTGTATCCTTCTTTCATTGTATTCATCGTTTTATTGTTAATAAACAAACCACATCCATCCCCCGCACTTTTGAAAAGTTTGCTACGCCCCTGGTGCTGTATGCTCATACTTTTCATGTTCATATTTTTCAGTTGGCCAACATTTCTAAAACTTTTTTGTATTGGTCTTAAGTAATATTCTAATTTTCGGAGATACTGATATTATATATATGATCATACTTATATGATATTCTAATTATATGACCAGCACCTGTAGGTGACACTCAAAATGTATTTGTTTATCCATTTGCCCCATTAGTGAAAAAAGGCAAAAACAAAAAAAACATTCCTCGTAACAGTATGACCATGAGCAACTACCACTCCGGAAATACCCAGATCAGAACATAGACAGCACCCCAAAATAAAAATTCCGATAAAAATAATAGCATTTCACCCCATTTAAATAAAAAACATGTAACTTGTGACCTAGTAGTACTTGTCCATTTTAAAATGTCTCACAATTTTCAGGAGGAATCCGCCATTGCTGCTTGCATCTATATTTATCTTTGTCGTTTGGTTTTCTATTTGGAACTGGACTAACGCTAAAACCTCCCGTTATCAGATATTGGGAGAATAAATAGAAACGTTACAACTTAGTTTGATGATCTGGATCTGTTCGTTCGTAACGGTTTAAGTCCACTCGTTTACATTTAATGAAGAAAATGAAACATATACTTTTAATAACATTAACTGACATTCATTTAAACGTTCACACGGCAAATTATATCGAACTGAACAAATACGCAAATAAGCTGTTTTTAATCACTTACCATTTCAGCGAATCATTGCAGTTCGTATTTCACGAAATAAATGTAAAACTATACAGACGTTTAATAACCGAACTACAACAGCAGCGTGAAAAACAGGATTCGACTTCGTCCTCTTCTCATAAGTAACTTAAAATGCGCATTACTGCCCCCATCTGGCCTGGAGTGTGGAGCAGAGACATGTAGTACTCCAATAATTTGGGGCCACTCCAAGCCACTTGTCAGCTAGTGGCATAGTCAAGGATTACACCTAGACTGTAGAGGTCAATTTGGTTTTTTAAATTATTAAGTACAAATAGCAGTGGGATTCTACATGGCAGTACAGGTCAAGTGTAGAGTCAATATGCAGTTAACAGACTGAGGATTAAGTAGGTCAGTTCAGCAGCATTGATAAGGCAATAACAATAATACAAATACAAAATAGAGTCTATATACAGAATGTAAAAGTGTATCTAGCAGGTGGATCTTTAATGTGCAAAAATTGTATAAACATGATTGTGAAAGGAAGAACATTTGAGCATGCCTGATCAAATTGAATAATTCAAATAATGTAAACAGATATGACAGCATTCAGCTGAAAATGATCCTTACTGCAAATCGGACATGGCAAAAACAAGTAAAAGGGGTGTGCCTGAAAACCAGATGACAGTGAGCACGTACAGTGATCGAACAAAAGTTCAGACAGGAGTAGTTCTTTCTAGTCATTGTCGGCTAAAATATGAAAGATCGGCGGCCAAAGGAGGTGCAGACATTTCAGGGTGACTAAGACAATGTACCTGCTTGGGCGTAGACTGCAAGTGGGTTGAGAGTGTTAGTTACAGACGGACTAGCAAATACTTAAATAAGTAAATCAGTTGGTACCAGTGAGTCAAGAGCTGCGTGTTTAACGACAGCCAGCCGACTAATGTGTAAAGGTTGAAGTGGTGGGTGTTGTATGGGGCACTGGTAACAAAACTGTGGTAAACCACATTACATTTTTTCAGAAGAGAGTTTGAGGCAGTTTTATAGATGACATCACCAAAATCAAACATTGGTATTATAGTCATCTTCACCAAGACAAGTTTTGCAGCATGAGTGAAGGAGGATCTGTTACGGAATAGGAAACCGATTATGGACTTTATATTTGAGTTTTGTTACGTGGGGCTGGAAGGAGAGCGAGCTGTTTATGTATCCACATATTCTAATTCAGACCCATCTAACGTGGCGATGCTAATTAGATGTGCGGGTGTTGGCAGCGATCAGTGGAAAAGCATGCATTTAGTTTTACCAAAGTTAATTAGTGACTGAAGATTTCAGAAGGAATGCTGAATGGAATTAAAACCATCCTGGAGATGTATAAATAATGGTATCATCTGCACAGAGATGGACGGGAAGCCTGCTATATTCATAAAAGCAGTTTTTTGAGCCTGGAAGCTGGGAATGTCCAGTGGAAACAAAATGAACTGCAACACAACAAGAGGTTCTGAAAGTGCTGTAATTGTTTGTGTTATCACTCTGCTTACAGAAGTTTGTGACGGACCCAAATCATCACTGCTGCATTGGTGCATTTTCCCAGTTGCCAGATATCGTAGTGTAGTGATTACTTTCATTTCTTGCGCTATGGCATTTCTGCGTTGTATCTGAGATGTTAGCGCATCTCTAATAAGATCAGTCACAAACATAATCCCTGCATGATCTAATCTATAGCATCTTAATAACACACTGTCATCCATTGTCTGCAACACATTTCTACTCCCTCTTCGTCCTTCTGCCATTTTCTCCTCTGCTAAAGAAACTCTTAAGCCTCTTAAAAGTCACCCGTGCTCCTAACAATTTGGACCTCAAGACCTCCGTGTGAGGAAAAAAAACATACAGAGAGAGCAGTGATAGTTCCTTCACTCACTGTAAAACAAAATACACATTAGAATCAGAATATATTGTCTCTGTCGCTGTCTCTGAATCTGTTGGTCTTGGTCTGGATGCTTCTAAGCCTTCTACCCGATGGCAACTTGCTAAACAGTCCATGGCCTGGGTGACATAAATGATCCGCTTGGTTCTCCTCTTACACCTCAGGATGTAGAGATCCTGCATGGATGGCAGGTCAATTCCTGTAAAGCTTTCCGCTGTTTTTATGATCCTCTGTAGTGCCTTACGGTCAAGGGAAGTACAGCTACCGTACCATGTGGTGACACATCCGGTCAGGATACTCTCAATAGTGCACCTGTAGAAATTGGACAGTATCTTTGCGTTCATGCCGAAGCTCCTTAACCGTTGGGTGAAGAAGAGATGTTTCCTGGCCTCCTTAACCACAGTGTTGGAGTGGAGAGACCAGGTCAGGTCATCACTGATGTTGACCCCAAGGAACTTGAGGTTGTTGACTCTCTTGACTGCAGATCTGTCGATGAGAATGGGAGCGTGATCTCCTTGCCGCTTCTTCATGTAGTCCACAATCATCTACTTAGTCTTGCTGACGTTAAGTTGGAGATTGTTTTTCTGACTCCAGAGAGACAGTGATCGTATCTCGTCTCTGTAGGCCTTCTCGTTGTTATCAGAGACCAGGCCTATAACGGTGGAGCCATTGACAAACTTAATGATGGTGTTGGAGGAGTGAGTAGCTACGCAGTCGTAGGTAAAGAGAGTAAAGGAGCGGACTCAACACACAGCCCTGGGGGGAACCGGTGCTGAGGATAAGTGAGGTAGAGGTGGTGTTGCCCATCCACACCACCTGGGGTCTGCCCGTCAAGAAGTTCAGGATCCATCCGCACAGAGTGGGGTCGAGACCCAGATCCCTGAGCTTTACTGCAAGTTTAAGGGGTCCAATGTAGCAGGCGTGGAGTCAGTATGGTGGGCTTTGACTATCTGCTCAAAGCACTTCATGATGGTGGGCGTTAGTCATTAATGCAGAGGACTTTAGGCTTTTTTGGAACAGGGGCAATGACTGACTTCTTAAAGCAGATGGGGACCACTGACTGGTGTAGCGATAGATTGAATATGTCAGTGAATATACCACTCTGACTAACAATGAAAGCCCCAAGTGCCCTGCCTTCTTTGTCCTGAGTGGAACATAAAACCAGCCACCTGGTCCCTCCTATTTTATACTGTGAGAACCTACACCAACCAACAAGAGCAGAATTAATTAGGTTAAAGGGTCCTTTTTTGTCAATTACATTTTAATTTGTTGTATTATTTACAAAATATATATAATATACAATGGTAGATGCCAAGTACTTTGTCAGTGTTAAGTTGATTCAGAGGAAATTGTGCATTCTTTGTTTTTCGTGAAGACGTAAAAAATTTTTTGAGTATGTATATAAACACCATTTTAGACCCTGTGGTGGAAATGAGTAACCACTTTTATACTAATTACAGTTAGGACTCAAGAGACAATAATTTTCTTCCATAATTCAGTAAATTACAGAAACCAACAGAACTTCTCCTATAAGACAGAGAAATCCAAATCCAGTCTATTATAATATGATAATGTATGAGACAGCTGGTATTGAGTGAATTTATCAACCATCTCATCCTGGGTGTCAGATGTTAGCAGTTACGTTAAGTGGAAAATAGTAGAGCACTCAGTTGAGTCAAGGGTGAGACACATTCAGTTATTTATTGGAACTGCATCATAAATGTCATAATAAATACATAATCTCATCATCAGATGGTTGTTCTAGCACATACATCCAATACATCTACTGAGAACAATACATTTACATTAATTGACACACAGCACACTGTTCCATGACAACCCCCCACACCTAATGATCTATCACACATTCCTGAGGTTGACAGACTGTGACATCTGAGTGAAATAGACTCGATTCAACTTCATTGTCATTGAACAGTACAAGTAGAGTACAACAAAATGCCATGAAATCCATGTTCTCTAGTTTCTTATCTAAACAAGCTTAATGGTAAGAAAACAAATGAATTAAAAACAGTACAATCAGAATATCACACTACACACTTAAAGAATATGAAGAAACATTACAGTTTAAATCCTTATCAACAGAAAAGGTACCAAAACAATATCTGATCATATTATTCTCAAAAAAGGGATCACATTACAATACAACTTGATTTATATAGCACATTTTCCAACAACAGAAGTTGCCCCAAAGTGCTTTACAAGGGGAAAGATAATAATATAAAAATGACCTATAAAGCTACCTCTATCAACAGCACCGATCTGATTGTTAAGATTTAATGATGAGTCCATAAGTACCCCTAGGCTCTTTACACGATCTGTGATCCTTAAAGACAAAGACATTTAAACCCTAACCCAGACAACCCGCAAAATGGGAATGGTTTTGCGGGTGGCGGCCACAGACAATTGCACTCTCCTTATCCTAAATGTTGATCTTTAACAAACTGAGTTCATTGAGACCCTATTAAAATGTCCCCTTAATTTCTTTGAGCATTGTATAATCAGAATACTAAATTGGTGACTGGTTGAACTGACCAGGTCCTAATAAGAGACGGAATGAGTCATCTACAGTGAATAATCAGTTGAAAATACATGGTGTCTTCAAACACATTATCAGGTACATAAATTCTCCAATGTGTCTACATTGACTAGTGACCGAAACTCTTCCCATATTTGTAGAAATGCACTAGTGAACTTTGAAGCCACCTAAACAAGAGAAATCCTTTACACAGTCAGAACTGGAGTAAGGTTTCTCTCCAGTATGTGTGCGTCGGTGAACTTTAAGTTGATCTGTTCGACAGAAACCTTTCCCACAATCAGAACAGGAGTAAGGTTTTTCTCCACTATGTTTGCGCATGTGAACTTTAAGGTGATCTAATCGACAGAAAACCTTCCCACAATCTGAACAGGAGTAAGGTTTCTCTCCTGTGTGCACTCTCTGATGTGTAGCAAGGCAAGACGATGATATGAAACCCTTCCCACAATCAGAACAGGAGTATGGTTTTTCTCCACTATGTTTGCGCATGTGAACTTTAAGGTGATCTAATCGACAGAAACCCTTCCCACAATCAGAACAGGAGTAAGGGTTCTCTCTTGTGTGCACCCTCTGGTGTTTGGTAAGGCAAGATGATGATACGAAACCCTTCCCACAATAAGAACAGGTGTAAGGTTTCTCCCCACTGTGTGTGCGCATGTGAATTTTAAGGCTACCTGAATCAGAGAAACACTTCCTACATTCAGAACAGGAGTACGGTTTCTCCCCTGTGTGCACTCTCTGATGTTTAGTAAGTTGAAAAAAACGAATAAAACACTTCCCACAATCAGAACAGGTGTAAGGTTTCTCACCAGTGTGTATGCGCATGTGCATTTTAAGGCTACCTGATTCAGAGAAACGCTTCCCACAATCAGAACAGGAGTAAGGTTTCTCACCAGTGTGTATGTTTATGTGTCTTTTTAAAAGTGATATAAATACAAAACTTATTCCACAAAAGGAGCAGCAGTGAGACTTCTTTTCTTTGTCGTCTTCCTGTAGTTGCTCTCCAGCTATGAGAAAAGTATCCATGTCAGCAGTATCATCTGTGTAATGAACATCACAAAAGTTAATTAGTGCAGTGATTCACATACAGCATCAATGCAGATAGTAGTAGTTTAGTAGATTATGTCAAAGTTCAATGTAATTTCTAACTAGATCAGTGGAAAGTTAAAAACACATAGAAATACAGAAGGGTGACACACATGAAAAGAAAACCCTGGATACATAAGAGAATAAACAATGATGATTCCATTCAACTGTACTGCAGAATGCAATGAAGGCATTACTATCCTATAATGCTGTGTGGCTTGTATCTAAATGTTGAGCAAGCCCAACTGACCTCAATTATGGATCAAGTTTTAAGAGTAACAAATTTAAATTTAAGGAGTCATTGAATGGTTTAATTTGTACAATAATAACGTGAATAATACACTACGACCTTGGCAGTCACCAGATCTCAACCCAAGTGAACATCTATGGGAGATTTTGGACCAACGTGTTACACAGGGCTCTCTACCACCATCACCAAGACACCTATTGGAGAACGTCTTTAAGAAGAATGGTGTTCTCTCCCTCCAGTAGAGTTCCAGATACTTTGTAGAATCTATGCCACAGTGCGTTGAAACTGTTCTGGTGGCTCATGACCCTAGACCTTTTAGCAGTGGTTCTCAACCCTGGTCCTGGGGACCCCAACAGGTGCATGTTTCTGTTTTTGACATAGCACTCACACTGGACTGACACAACCTATTGTCAAGTTAATCATTGGAATCAGATGTGAGTCACTTTAGGTTGGTTCATGCTAACAAATGCCCATGTCTTTAGGATTTTTCTCTTATAGTGTCCTTCAATGTAGCACCAAGTCCCCCTCCCAAATTATTTTGTATTGCTTAACCTGATTTTGACAGCCCTCGCCTCTGCGGGAACGTTGCAGTGCCCTATACAACCACTAGGGATACTTGCACTACAACCATTACAACCTCTACACAAAGATCGCGAAATTCAAAAACGGCAGTTTAATAATATACTACATGCTTATATTGTGCATAAAGGTTAGAATCTCCCCTTTCTAACGTTTTCCGTTTTATTAGCAATTGAAAGGACTGCTAATGGCAATGATGACGTCATTATTATTGCAATTTTTTTTTAACCATAGCGATAATATACGATAATATTGTACTAACATCAGCCAAAGTCGATCGTTTTTCTTTTCCTTTAGTCCAAGGGATATTATAAGCATTGACCAACAGTATTCAGATAATGTAGACAGCTGGTTGTGAGGGGATTTATCGCCCGTCTCATCCTGGGTGTCAGATGTTAGCAGTTATGTTAAGTAGAAAACAATAGAGCACTCAGTTGAGTCAACGGAGAGACGCATTCAGTCATTTATTGGCACTACAGCATAAATGTCCTAATAAATACATCATGTCATCATTAGATGGTTTTTCTGAGGTTGACAAACTGTGACATTTGAGAGAGAATTAGACTAGATTCAACTTTATTGTCATTGAAGAGTACAAGTAAATAACAAAAAAAATGCAGAAAAATCCTTACTTGTAATAAAACATAAATTAATTATAAACAGAACAATCAGAATTTCAACTTCAGGGATATTAATAAAACCTGTGAGAAAGCACAAGTGATTGTGAATCAATGTCACCTGTGTTGTTTCCAATGAAAGTGTTCTGGAGAGGTACTTTGATTAGCAGATCTTTAACATACAGAGTTCATTGAGACCCTATTCAATTGTTATCTTATTTGAGCGTTGTATAATCAGAATACTACCTGGGTGAAAGGCCAAACTGACCAGGGGCCTCATAACCGCGACGTACACACAAAAGATGATGTACGCCGCTCTCTACGCATTAGTTGGGATTTACAAAATCAGCTACAAAATCATAGTGTTCATATATATGCCTTTAGTTGGAGAGAACGCATCTTTACACAGCAGGAAGAATTGCTGGCAAACGAGGACGAGTGGCTCATAAGCTGGTTCCGACTTCCTCAGGTCGCACTGTTAGACCTCTGCACTTTTTCCAGCCCAGCGTTACAGAGGAGCACTCGGAGAAACCACTCCGTGCCAGTCCCACACTTTCCAGAGGGAATTGCCTGATAGGTGAGGAATATCTCAGTCAACCCTTAGCTGGGTTATGTCAGACTAGTTAGTAGGTATAATAGGTTTGTCTCATAATTACATAAAGTTTGCGACATTTACAGCATCAGCAACATGTTGCCACCTAACCAGCTTTTTGGCATTAGTGATGCCCACACTGTGCCCTACAAACAAAATTTACGCATCTTTTCCACCTCACCAACAAGAACTTCTATGCTATTTCACATTGAGTAACGTTTATTTTTAAATGTTACTCAATATTTATGGGCAAATATGGGCGTGACATGAAGCTGCAAAAGCTGGGCCACATTTAGAGTTGATTGTGATCTATAAAGCGAAAACGGCATAAGACATGTGTGCGCACACTTTTATAAATCAGAATATTTCTGTCGGTACGCACGTCCTATGCTTTGTCCGTACGCCACTTCTGACGCAAATCCACTGCAAAGTTTTCTACGTATTTCAAGTATTCTACGGTGAACAATCAGTTGTGAATATATGAAGGGTCTTCCAACACATTCTCAGGTATGGAAACTCTCCAATGTGTCCATGGACGTATCAAGTGGCCGAAATTCTTCCCATGAGTGTAGCCACCTAAACAAAAGTAACCATTCCCGCAGTCAGAACATGTATAAGGTTTCTCTCCAGTATGGATGCTTTCGTGAACTGTAGGGTAATTTGATGTTCTGTAACTATTCCCACAATCAGAACAGGATTAAGGTATCTCTCCAATATGGATGCGTTGGTGAGCTTTAAGGCTATCTGCTCGCGAGAAACCATTGCCACAATCAGGACAGGAGTAAGCTTTCTCTCCAGTATGGATGCGTTGGTGTATTTTAAGGGTATCTGATGTAGAGAGACCCTTCCCACATTCAGAACAAGAGTAAGGTTTCTCTCCCGTATGGATGCGTTGGTGAGCTTTAAGGTTACATTCTTGCGAGAATCCCTTCCCACAATCAGAACAAGAGTAAGGTTTCTCTCCAGTATGAATGCGTTGGTGAACTTTAAGGCTACCTACTTGCGTGAAACCCTTCCCACAATCAGGACAGGAGTAAGGTTTCTCTCCAGTATGGATGCGTTGGTGAGCTTTAAGGCCATCTGCTCGCGAGAAACCCTTGCCACAATCAGGACAGAAGTAAGCTTTCTCTCCAGTATGGATGCGTTGGTGACTTTTAAGCTTATCTGATGTAGAGAAACCCTTCCCACATTCAGAACACGAGTAAGGTTTCTCTCCAGTATGTATGCGTTGGTGAGCTTTAAGGTTACATTCTTGCGAGAATCCCTTTCCACAATCAGAACAAGAGTAAGGTTTCTCTCCAGTATGGATGCGTTGGTGAATTTTAAGCATATCTGATGTAAAGAAACCCTTCCCACAATCAGAACAGGAGAATTTTTTCTCTCCAGTATGGATGCGCATGTGAACTTTAAGGTAGTTTGATGAAGAAAAAACGTTTCCACAATCAGAACAGGAATAAAGTTTCTCTCCAGTATGGCTGCGTTGGTGAATTTTTAACTTGTCTGATGTAGAGAAAACCTTCCCACAATCAGAACAAGAATATGGTTTCTCTCCAGTATGGATGCGTTGGTGAGCTTTACAGTTACCTGATAAAGAGAAACCCTTGCCACAATCAGAACAAGAGTATGGTTTCTCTCCAGTATGAATGCGCTGGTGATATTTAAGGGTACCTGATTGCGAGAAACCCTTCCCACAAACAGAACAAGAGTAAGGTTTCTCTCCAGTATGGATGCGTTGGTGAGCTTTAAGGCTACCAACTTGTGAGAAACCCTCTCCACAATCAGAACAAGAGTATGGTTTCTCTCCAGTATGGATGCGCTGGTGATATTTAAGGGTACCTGAATGCGAGAAAACCTTCCCACAATCAGAACAGGAAAAAGGCTTCTCTCCAGTATGAGTGCGTTGGTGAACTTTAAGGGTACCTACTCTGCAGAAATCCTTCCCACAATCAGAACAAGAGTAAGGTTTCTCTCCAGAATGTATGCGTCGGTGAATGTTAAGGCTAAGTACTTGCGAGAAACTCTTCCCACAATCAGAACAGGAGTAATGTTTCTCTCCAGTGTGTATGGTCATGTGTCTTTTTAACAGTGATATAGATAGAAAACTTCTTCCACAACGGGAGCAGCATTGAGACTTCTTTTCTTTGTGGTCTTGCTGTGGTTTCTCTCCAGATATAAGAAAAGTATCCACGTCAGCATTATCATCTGTGTAATTAATATCAGAAAAGTTCATTAGTGCAGTGATTCACATACAGCATCAATGCAGTTGAAATTGCGTAAACTTTGACATGATCCACTGAGTAAAACAGTGGAAGGTTAAAAAAAATACCTGAATACATGAGAGGAGAAGAATGAACAATGATGATTCCATTCAAATGTACTGCAGGATACAATAAAGCAAAGCCTTGTCTTGTATCTAAATGTTTAACAAGCCCAACTGACCTCGATTATGGGTCAAGTTGTTAAGAGTAATGGATGGAAGTGACATTGACTGGATTTAAGTGACATTGATTGGGTCTCGTCCAGGGTGACAATGACTGGTTTAAATCATATGATAATTATGTAAATGATTATCACCAGGGGCCAAATGTATTTTTTGAATTTGTTCGATTGATCGATCGGCGACCTGGGGAGCAGCTGGGATTTTAACCAAATGTCCACTGGGGAAAATGTATTTCATTGTATAACTGACGTTATCAGCTACAGAATCAGTGTTCATGTATATGCTTGGTTCTATTTTAAATGTAATAGAAATATTAAATATGTTTCATTGTGACGCATGTCTTAACCATTTTGAAATGCGCAGTACATTTTATTTGCGCAAAAACTATTTCCCATTTAAATAATCTTAATACAGACACCTGTAACTTATCAAATACAATCAAATGGATGGTTATAAAAAGCCATGTCATCACAATGCGTAATGATGCACAATGGCAGATCTTGTGCTGTTAAAAGATGTGGAATGATTCCGAGGGAACGCATTTTCAAACAGCAGGAAGACTTGGTGTTCTCTCCCTCCAGTTCCAAAGACCTTGTAGAATTGCCACATTTACAGATCATTGTAATATATAAAGTGAAAACGACGTAAGACGTGTGCGCACACGGTTCTATAAATTGGAATATTTCTGTCCGTACCCACGTCTTACAATTCGTCCATACGCCACTTCTGATGCAAATCCACCGCAAAGTTTTATAAATGAGGCCCCAGATCTCAACCCAAGTGAACATATATGAGAGATTTTGGACCAACGAGTAAGACTGGGTTCTCCACCACAATCACCAAGACACCTATTGGAGAACGTCTTTAAGAAGAATGGTGTTCTCTCCCTCCAGTAGAGTTCCAAATACTTTGTAGAATCTATGCCACAGTGCGTTGAAACTGTTCTGGAGGCTCATGACCTTAGACCTTTAGCAGTGGTCCATCAGCAGTGACTGTAGGCAGGTTAGTTGGGTTCAAACATAAGTCGTTTTTACTCTAGAACACCTTTCTCACATTGTTTCATTTCCGTTCTAAAATACAAATAACAACCACTTGTTATGACAAAATGCATGGAACAAGTGTCACATCTGGTTCCATTATGGGGCTCCTTACGCCCTGTGTGTGAAGCCAGGAACTTAAGAGGGGACTCTACACAAGACCACATAAGGATATAATGTACAATGCACATAAAGTTTAAATCTGGACTTCTTAGCCAGATCCATTTAAACACAATTCCTAAGAATAAATCCTAGGACGTATGCTTGGGATCATTGTCAAATTAGATGTTGCTTCAATTGATTAACATACAGTGTATCTGCAAGCATTTACAGCACCTGTAAAATCTCAATTTACAGCCCTTTCAATTCATTTTTTCCTAAAATCTACACACATTACCCGATGAAGACCACATGAAAATAGTTTGTTTCATATTTGTATTTGCAAAAAATGAATGAAGATATAACATGTACCTACGCATTCACAGCTTTTGCTCAATCCTTCCTCACGCATCTTTTGTTCGTTGTTTGACACCGCGTGTCTGATTGACAGGAATAACTGGCGAATCTGTTAGTCTAAGTAGACAGTCAGAACGAATGTGTGTGCGCATAAGCAATATTGGCTTGAGACAATATTATTGTATTTCTTATTTTGTTTTTTTACTTAATTTTATTGACATATCTTTTGATTGTACATACTTTATTTTTCATAAATAGATCCGGCTCTTCTGATTCCGACTTGTTGGCAAACGCCCCATCACTAGTATGAGAGTCTGCTCTCAACGTTCACCTACAAGAACCCACCCATCACTAGATTGCACAAAGAGTTCGTCACAACAGCAGAACAGTGTCATTCCCCACTTCAAATTGCATTACCCAACAGCAGCTTTAGCACTTAACCTATATTTAGTCCCGTGTGCGTCTCAAATAGTGGACAAATCTGTAAAACAAAGCTAGCCAAACAAGTCCTGGGATATAAATTAGCCTATTCATTTTGTAAAATCTTTTGCTTGTTGGAGGAGTAACAAAATACTTCAGTAAAGTTGTTTGCACAGATGACAGTTTCATAGGTGCATAATGTCCACAAGGAGGAAAAATTATTGTGGTAGATTGAAGTTTGATTATTTGTTGCTCCCTTAAAATAAGACTATCAGAAAAATTTTAAGCCATGACATCATTTTGGTGGAATTTTTTGAGTTGTTGTCACAGCACAGTCAATTTAGTGTATGCACTTCTGACCTAATGGAATTGTAATATAGTGGCCTTTTATTGAAATAACGTGTCTGTACACAATTAAATATTGAACACTCATGCAAATAAAGAGTACTTCTGAAATATTACAGTATTGTTTTTTGTATTAAACATTTCTAAACCATTTGATAAAACAAGTTCTTACCTTTACTAATTGATTCCCCAATATTATGTTCATCTTCTTCTTCATCTTTAATTATAACATTCAGTCCCAGAGTTGGACTGCAGTCTTCCATCTTCACTGATGCCATCTCTGAATCCACCAATCCACACTGAGCTCCACTGTTACAATCAGAATCCAATGACTCTTGTTTGGTCTCAGATTTTCCTGAAGCCCTGTAAGTTACAAATTCGATTTTATATGTTTTTTCACTGTTGGTAATTTTAAAATGACAGCCAACCCACATGATTGTAGATCTCTATAAAACCTATGTCAGTCAAGTGATGCCATTGATTTGCTACAGTTAAGCAATACAATAACTTTTTAGCTATTATTGATCTGAGCATGAGTAAAATATTAATATTGATCTGCTGCATTACTTGTGGTATTAATTTTCTTCTGTTTATGCAACTATAGATGACGTCTGTTAGCCTTTATGGAAAAGTGGGAGCTTAGGTGGAAACCAGGTGATCAAGCACATTATTCTACAACCCTCGACCCACAACTCACGCGACTCAGAATGTCAGATAGAAATATGATTTCATTGATTCATATCTTTATTACCTGTTATTTACTGTTAATACTGTTTTTGATTGTTCTAAACTACAAATCCAAAACGAACCAACATTACTTGAAAAAAACAAACAGGCATTGGATTTTACAACTTCAAGGATAAAACAAACTACTGAATATTATAGAAATGAACTAGGCAACTCTGGTAGTTCATTTAAAGAAAGATTAGCTGCAGTAAAGATCTTAAGCGACTAATGTTTGTGGAGCAAAACTAGCTTATTACACTATGGACTAAACTAACAGGTAATTCCCACAATGCACAGACATTCCTTCTTTTTTTTAAAACAGTAACATACTGTCGCCCTTAATGTTCTCTATTCTTTATATCCATTTTTGGTAACCAGATTTTGAAAGTGGCGCTCCACTAAGTTAGAAGTATTTAGACTAGCCTGGATTGATAGTACTGTGCAATACCGGAAAGCACTTATAAATGCTCGACCAGCCTACTTATCTAATCTGATCGACACAAACAAAATAAAAAACATACATTTCTTTTTGACACAGTTGCAAAACCCACTAAAAAGCCATGTTTAACCAATGAAGTGGGTCTTCCCTTTAGTTGTGATGAATTCATGAACTATTTGATGAAAAAATAATCAACATTAGAAAAGAAGTTGCGAATTGTACTCTGAATTGCCTCAGTTCTCAAAAACTCCTGAGTCCTGAGAGCTTGCAGAGCTCCCCTGATTTATCGGCAATGGCGACTCAAAATCAACCAACTGTCAACTAGACCCAATTCCAACTAAACTACTTAGAGTAACTTCCTGTGCTTGGTCCATCAATGTTGAACATAATAAATTGCTCCCTATCCTCAGATCAGTTCCAACCTCACTAAAAATTGCAGAAATTAAGCCTCGGCAAAAAAATCTAACCTAGATCCAGACATTATAAAGAACTACTGACCAATATCGAACCTTCCGTTCCTTTCAAAAATCTTAGAAAAATCTGTCTCACTACAACTTACGGCCTTTCTGAAGACAAATAATATATGAAAAACTCCAGTCCGGTTTTAGACCTCATCATAGCACTGAGACTGCACTTGTTAAGGTGGTAAACAACCTTTTATTGGCATTAGACAAAGGTTCTGCATCTCTCCTATTGCTTCTTGATCTTAGTGCTGCCTTTGACACTATTGATCACTCCCTTCTCTTGGAAAGATTGAAGAGTGATCAATAGTGCTATGAGGACATGTTCTCGACTGGTTTAGATCTTATTTATCAGATAGACTTCAGTTTATTTGTGTAGACGCCTTATCCTCTGACAAATCAAAGGTATGCTTTGGTGTTCCGCAAGGCTCAGTCTTAGGACCACTTCTGTTCTCACTTTATATGCTGCCTTTGGGTGATGTCATCCGAAACCACAATGTCAATTTGCACTGCAATGCTGATGAGACACAGCTATATATTTCTATGAAACATGGAGAAGCTCCTAAATTAGCTACTATGGAAGCATGCGTTTCAGACATACGAAAGTGGATGACAGAGAATGTTCTGCTCCCAAATTCAGATAAAACTGAAATGCTAGTTTTAGGACCTAAGATGCCTATTTCAAGGACAGCATTTCTCCATCTTCGGAATATTGCAAAGATCAGAAACTATTTATCAACAACTGATGCAGAAAAACGAATCCATGCTTTTGTTACCTCAAGATTAAATTACTGCAATGTTCTATTCTCTGGTTACCCTGATAAATCAATAAACAAACTTCAACTAGTACTTAATACGGCTGCTAGAATCTTAACTAGAACAAAGATATTTGACCACACTACCCCGGTATTAGCCTCGTTACATTGGCTGCCTGTTAAGGCTAGGGCTGACTTTAAAGTACTGTTAACCTATAAAGCTTTACATGAACTTGCTCCCATCTACCTCGCTGAATTAGTCCAGTCATACATACCCACGCATAACCTAAAATCAAAGCCTGCTGGTCTTCTAATTGTACCTAAAATTTCTAAACAAACAACAGGAGGTAGAGCTTTTTCCTATAGAGCACTTTTATGTAGACTCTGTTCAAACTTTTAAATCACAATTAAAAACATATCTTTTCAGTAAGGTTTATGGTCCAGTGTATTATGGCCCAGGGTATGAAGGTGAACGAAAGGCTTGGATCTCATTCCGCCCTGCTGTCTTTGCCTTGTGGGTTCACATCTCCCCTGGGACGTCTTCTCTCCAAATTGCTGCCTGGGAGGGTGGAGTCACTGGCTCGCTATAGCTCTTTGTTGTTCGCTAATTTTGAGTAGCTTGTGAGCAAAAACTAAACCTCCCAAATGCTGCTTGGAGGGTGGATGTCACTGGCTCGCTACAGTTCTCTTTTGTTCCCTCAATTCGAGTAGCTTGTGAGCAAAAACTAAACCTGCCCAAGTGGTTGTGGTTGATTGGTGTCCCTTAATTGATGCCTGGTAAACTGGGTGGGTGTTTTCCGGCCCTATTTGGCCCTGTTCTGGGTTTACCCTGTTCAGGGCCACAGCTTCACTGGACCGCCGTCTAGCATCTCACCTTTCCATGTGTTTGTGTACACTTCCGCTAAGGTGGACCCATGCCTGCTGGCGTTGCTGTGGGACAAATCAGCCTTGGAAACATGTGCTGGATCCATCCTGGGCACCTGATTATGCGGCTGACGGAACAGCTGATGCTACCAGAGTTTCGTCCTCCAATCTATCAAATCCATCAACACTCCCGGTCGTCCTGGACTATTCGATTTTAAAGATGCTTGCACATTGCTTGCACTGTATTATTTAAACTGTCATAAGTTCACCCAGCACAGCCAGAAGAGGACTGATCACCCCTCAGAGCCTGGTTCCTCTCTAGGTTTATTTCTAAATTTGACCTTCAGGGAGTTTTCCCTAGCCGCCGTGTGTGTATTGTTCAACTTGTTATTCTTGTTCAACTTGTCAATGTGTGCTCTGTCGGATTCAGGCTGGGTGATTGTAGAAGCACTTTGTGACAACTTTGTTGTAAAAAGGGCTGTATAAAATAAATTTGATTTGATATTCCAGCATCACAATGGCCCAAAACACACAGCCATGGCAACAATGGAGTGGCTCAAGAAGAAGCACATTTAAGTCCTGGATTGGCCTAGCCAACCTACGTAGAAAATCAGCAGGGGATCAAATAATTTCTTCCTTAAATGTAAAACGAACAATACCTCAGAGTCCAGACCATAGACTAAACCAAACATTCCGTAATAAATCATAACGTAAGTAATCATATCAACAATCATATTACAAATACAAAACAAACAGACATCTAATTTGTGACCTACCACCTGTCCCATTGAAAATGTCACACAATTCATTTTCAGGAGGAATCCGCCATTGCTGCATGCATCTATATTTATCTTTGTCGTTTGGTTTTCTATTTGGAACTGGACTAACGCTAAAACCTCCCGTTATCAAATATTGGGAGAAAAAATAGAAACGTTAAAACTTAGTTTGATGATCTGGATCTGTTCGTTCGTTACGGTTTAGGTGCACTCATTTTATGAAGAACATGAAACATATACTTTTAATGACTTTACCAATCAAACGGCAAATTATATATAAGTGAACAAATGAGAATATAGCTGTTTCAATCACTTACCATTTCAGCGTCTAATTTCTGAGATTGTTTGCATAACATTAAGACTATACAGAGGTTTAATAACAGAACAACAACAACAGCGTGAAAAGAGGATTCGACTTCGTCGTCTTCTGTGGATATTTAATGGCGGACGGAAACTAACTTAAAATGCGCATTACTGCCCTCAACTGGCCTGGAATGTGGAAAATAGACAAGTAATGTAAAAACGAAATACATAATAATTAATTACTACTTACAACATAATTATTCCTTAAGTCTAATATAAATACCTAATTTTCCCCCCATAGATTTGGCATTAAAATAACATTTGTTATACTGGCCAGGTTGCCCAGTCTCTCTCTTTTTAGTTCTACATAAATAGGCCAACCCTGGTCCCTGGAGTGTGAACCTTTACACAAAAATATTTGATAATGTTAAGAACAAAGACATTTCCGAAACAAAATCTTCTAAAGTGTAGCATCTAATGGGAAAAGGGCAGAAAAACAAAGAATCAATCAACAGTATTATAAATGCAACGTATTTGTACTTCATACTGCTGTCATGTTAAATTAATCAAGTCTGTTGTGATGATGGGAGTGATTGTTTGTTTTTCCTCCATCGTGTATTGTCTCCGTTGAGCATGTTTACTCAGTCATTTAGGGGTGTGGTCTGGGGCCTCATTTATAAAACTTTGCGTACGATTTGCGTCATAAGTGACGTACGGATGAAACGTCACTGTTAAAACAAAAAGATCTTTGAGGAAGTTTTGGAGGTTCTTCAATTTGAAACTGTGGGGGAACCTTTAATGGAGCTTGGAGGAACCTTCAAGAAAAGGTTCTTAGAAGAACCCCTTCACAAAGTTACTTGGGGAACCTTTGTTAGTTCTGGGAGGAACCTTTGGCAGTTTTGTGAGGAACCTTTGGAAGCTCTGTGAGGAACCTTTTGAAGCTCTGGGAAGAACCTTTGGGAGCTCTGGGAAGAACCTTTGGGAGCTCTGGGAAGAACCTTTCCTCTAGTAGTATACATATATATATATATATATATATATAAGTAGTAGTAGTATATATAGTAGAAAATATAGTAGTAACAGTGGTAGTAACAAAAGTAACAAAAATGATGAAACATCAGATGTTTTTAGGCAAGTTTTAATTTACACACCCGATTTTGAACAATACAACAATAATGATTGTGCGTTGAGCGTAGTAAACTGGAGTAGAATCTCCTTGCCCAGCCTCCTCCTTTTGGCCTCTGCAACAATTTTGTCTGCTGCTTTCCCAAAGCCTTCCAGCAACCTCTTGTCCACATCAACTTTGAAGATGTGCTCAATTTCAGTGAAAATCTAAAAGAGTATTTCTATACATTACAAATTTGTCAAATTTAAGAAAACGGATTAAAAATTAAACTGTAGTACATTGAACTCACAATGCTGATATGCTGTAAAGCTGGAAACTCTTGAAGAATGTCACTGGTGGAGTGGCTTTGAATGAAGCCGACTCTCTCAGCAAATGTCCTCTTCATTTTCTCCTTCAGGATGTCGATGTTTGGATGGGCTTTTTTGCACTCCTCTTTCATTCTTGCGACATGCATCTGAATGCTATAGCTGTCTTCAATTCCCTGTAAAATGCATATGACATCTCCTTAATATAGAAGAAAAGGTTGGATGTCCAGTAGGCTACTCTGAACACAGCTTTGGTCAGAAGCTTGTAGTGTGCAGCAGGCTTTACGGTGGTTACCTTGATAGCAGAGGTTGCAGATGTGTGGACTTGAATCACAGCTTCCATGCCATCAGACATCTGTGAACGAAAAAGAAAATCAGATAAAGTAAACTGTAAGGGTTGACAACAGTAACAATGTCATAATGCGAGCTGTAAAAATCAGGCAAAACATACTATGGGTTTAATTTCATAAGAGGTTATTCGTAATTTTAATTTCCACTTGTAAAGAGAATAATCAACACTTACCATGGCTTTCTTAGCTGGTTGTTGTGCCTGTGATGAGTTCCCTTCTGCTGGAGACACCGACAACCTCCTTTTTCCATGCTTTTCTCTGTGAAAATCTATTTCATTCAGACATGTGTTGTCCACAGGGTCTCTATCAGTCATATTGGGTCGAGCTGAACTAAAAATGCCACAGCCCGGAGGGAGTGAGTTCAGCCGTTAATTTTGTTTATATAATCATTGGAGGCCATAATCTTAATTGAAAATTCTATTAATTGCAGAGCCCTACCTAGTTCCCTAGTTCCCCTTTACTATAATATATCAGCGTATCAACTTGTATCAACTGGTTGATGTGTGCTCTGTCGGGTTCAGGCTGGGTGTTTGTAAAAGCACTTTGTGAGACAGGGCCCAACAAGCATCAACCAAGGGACACCAAACAACCACAACCAAGTTCAAGTATTGCTCACAGACAACAGAATACAGTTTGTTGTTTCTTTGGTTTACTGCCTTTTTTCTATTAGATGCTGCACTTTACTTTTCATGAAGACTGTTTTAAAAACCAAGCTGACCACTATAGTCTAGGTTTGATCCTTGCTAAATGACAAGTGGCTTGAAAGCCTCATATGCTTTTTACATTGGCCAGCATCAAATTTTGGCATCTTTTTTTAGTCATATATAATATTTTTTTCGAGGGGAAATGTTGTGTTCTTAACATTATATTTGTTTTGTTTGATTGTTCACACTCCAGAGGAGGCCCTACTTATGTAAAACTGAATAGACTGTGCAGCCTGGTCCCTGGCAGTTTAACAAATGTTATTTAAATGCCAAACCAATGGGGACAAATTAAGGGATTTATATTTGACTTGAATTGTCTCTGATTCACACTCCAGGCCAGTAGGGGGCATTAATACGCATTTTAGGTTAGTTTCCCTCCGCCATTAAATATCCAGTGTTTTATCAGGCTGCTGTTGTAGTTCGGGTTTCAAACGTCTGTATTGTTTTACATTTATTTCAGGAAATACGAATAGAAATCAGTCGCTGAAATGGTAAGTGATTAAAACAGCTTATTTGCGTTTTTGTTCAGTTCGATATAATTTGCCGTAACTGGAACGTTTAAATGTCAGTGATCGTTAATGTTATTAAAAGTATATGTTTCATGTTCTTCATTAAATGTAAACGAGTGGACTTAAACCGTTACGAACGAACAGATCCAGATCATCAAACTAAGTTGTAACGTTTCTATTTATTCTCCCAATATCTGATAACGGGAGGTTTTAGCGTTAGTCCAGTTCCAAATAGAAAACCAAACGACAAAGATAAATATAGATGCAAGCAGCAATGGCGGATTCCTCCTGAAAAATTTGGAACATTTTAAAGTGGACAGGTACTAGGTCACAAATTACCTGTTTTTTATTTTTTTGAAATAGGGTGAAATGCTATTATTTTTAAATGTGTATGTTGGGGTGCTGTTCTGATCTGGGTATTTCCGGAGTGGTATAGTTGCTCATGGTCATACTGTTACGAGGAATGGTTTATGTTTTTAATTTTTTTTCCACTAATGGGGCCAATGGATGATCCAATAGATTGTGTCTCTCACCTATATATGAATTTCGGACGGACACACAAATGTCTAAAACCCAAGATGATCTTACAGTTGTAGTGGAGATAATGATAATAGCCGTAGACAGGGTGGTAGTTTGGTGTTTGTCACTACGTTCATGTTGGTGTGTTGGACAGAATTCACACACACAATTTAAGGCCACTGACCTCATTCCCTTTTCCACCCCAAGCACCCCACGGATGTTGTAATTAAATGCTGCTTAGTGCACTTATCTAATTTTTTATTGAATAGTTCATTTATCAAAGTTTTTCTTGTTACCTCTTTCTTTTATTTAATATAATATGTTATAAATTTTTTATTATACATTTTTGTTGAAAAATTCTATGTCTTTATTCTTAAGTAATTATTAGTGTTACATTTTATCTTGCAAATAGAATTTAAAAACCAGCACATATCGGCCTAAATAAATTGGCCATAATAATCGGCCATCGGCCGACCTGGATTTCAAAAGATGGGCATCGGCCTGAGAACCAATAATCGGTCGACCTCTACCCCTGAACCAGCCCTACTCCACACTGGAGGTGAAATTGTGTTGTATGACATGTCAGTTTGCATTATTGCTTTCTTAAAGCTAAATCTAGTAGCATATTGAATAACAGTTGCAGCTAATCTTTCTTTAAATGAACTACCAGAGTTGCCTAGTTCATTTCTATAATATTCAGTAGTTCGTTTCATTCTTGATGTTGGAAAATCCAATTCCTTTTTGTTTTTTTTCTAGTAATGTTGGTTTGTTTTGGATTTGTAAATGTATCATAGAAGTCTGTTTAAATGCGGACGAGACCCAATACTAATAACCACTTTGTAGTTTAGAACAATCAAAAACAGTATTAACAGTAAACAACGGGTAATGAAGTTATGAATAGGTTTCAGAATCAGTGCTTCATATTTCTATCTGACGTTCTGAGCTGCGTGAGTCGAGGAATAATGTGCTTGATCACCTGGTTTCCACCTAAGCTCCCACTTTTCCATAAAGGCTAACAGAAGTCATCTATATAGTTGCATCAACACAAGAAAATTAAAACCACACGATTGATAATGGTTAATAAAGTTTTTGTATTGCCCAACTGTAGCCCATCAATAGCATCACTTGACTGAAGTAGGTCTACACAGGTTCTGAAGAGATCTACGATCACGTGGGTTGGCTGTCATTTTAAAATTACCAGCAGCGAATAAACATGAAAAAAATCTCATTTATAATTTACAGGCCTTCAGGAAAACATGAGGGCATTACCAAAAGAAACAATAAACCCTAACCGAGTGAAATATCTCTGCACTTCTTATGCACGTTTATAGTTTGCTAAACCTTGTGTGTGACCCATGTCTGCTGTTATGAATGTGTCATTGTGTTTTCTCCCTTGTGTATTTTATCCACATATTCATCAGTCATTTATGGTTCTGGTTTGGTCCTTTTTTTAGGAGGACAAACCCAGTCTGCTACTCTCCTTCCATACTGAGACCAAACAAGAGTCACTGGATTCTGATTGTAACGGTGGAGCTCAGTGTGGATTGGTCGATTCAGAGATGGCATCAGTGAAGATTGAAGACTGCAGTCCAACTCTGGGACTCAATGTTATAATTAAAGACGAAGATGAACAGAAATATAGTATTGGGGAATCAATTAGTAAAGGTAAGAACTCATTTTATCAAATGGTTTAGAAATATTTAATACAAAAACACAATACTGTAATGTTGGGGAGAACTCTTTATTTGCATGAGTGTTTAATATTGAACAGTAGTTTCAGAGAATTCATTAACTGATTTTTTTTAACCAATTCACATATTTCATGTTTTGTTCTGTGTGTAAATGGTAAATGCTGCGCTTTTATATAGTGCTTTTTCCCATCAAGTTTGCTTTTTATAAATCCCAACTATTGTGTTGAGAGCGGCGTAGGTCTTCTTTGGTGCTAACGCAGCGTTTATAAACAGAGCAGTTGGTAGCTCAGCGGTAGAGTGCCTGCTGTGTGTATGACGTCTTGGTTTAAAATCCCAGCTGCTCCCGAGGAGCCGTTGTCACCCTGGACAAGACCCAATCAATGTCACTTAAATCCATTACTTTTAACAACTTGATCCATAATTGAGGTCAGTTGGGCTTGCTCAACATTTAGATACAAACCACACAGCATTATAGGATGGCAATGCCTTCATTGCATCCTGCAGTACAGTTGAATCATCATTGTTTATTCTCCTCTCATGTATTCAGGCTTTTCTTTTGATGTCTGTCACCTTTCCTTATTTATACATGTATTCATGTACTGATATATTTAAAAGTATTTTTAATCTTCCACTGTTCTACTCAGAAATCATGTAAACTTTGACAATCTATTAACTGCATTGATGCTGTATGTTAATCACTGCACTAATGAACCTTTCTGATATTAATTACACAGATGATAATGCTGACGTGGATACTTTTCTTATATCTGGAGAGCAACCACAGCAAGACCACAAAGAAAAGAAGCCTCACTGCTGCTCCCGTTGTGGAAGAAGTTTTCTATCTATATCACTGTTAAAAAGACACATGAACATACACACAAGAGGGAAGCCTTTCTCCTGTTCTGATTGTGGGAAGAGTTTCTCGCAAGTAGGTCACCTTAAAGCTCACCAACGCATCCATACTGGAGAAAAACCTTACTCATGTTCGGTTTGTGGGAAGGGTTTCTCGCAAGTAGGTCACCTTAAAGCTCACCAGCGCATACATACTGGAGAGAAGCCATACTCATGTTCTGATTGTGGGATGGGTTTCAGAACACCATCTTCCCTTAACAAACATCAGAGAATGCACACAGGAGAGAAGCCTTTTTCCTGTTCTGTTTGTGGAAAGAGTTTCTCACAAGTAGGTCACCTTAAAGCTCATCAACACATACACACTGGAGTGAAGCCTTACTCTTGTTCTGATTGTGGGAAGGGTTTCTCTGCATCACGTAACCTTAAACTTCACCAGCGCATCCATTCTGGAGAGAAGCCCTACTCATGTTCTGATTGTGGGCGGAGTTTCTCTCGAGTTGATTCACTTACACTTCACCAGCGCATCCATACTGGAGATAAACCTTACTCCTGTTCTGATTGTGGGAAGGGTTTTTCTGCATCAAGTAGCCTTAAAGTTCACCAACGCATGCATACTGGAGAGAAGCCTTACTCATGTTCTGATTGTGGGAAGAGTTTCTCGCAAGGGAATGACCTTACAGCTCACCAACGCATGCATACTGGAGAGAAGCCTTACTCTTGTTCTAATTGTGGGAAGGGTTTCTCTACATCAAGTAACCTTAAAGTTCACCAGCGCATCCATTCTGGAGAAAAGCATTACTCATGTTCTGATAAACCTTACTCTTGTTCTGATTGTGGGAAGGGTTTCTCTCTATCAAGTAACCTTAAAGTTCACCAGCGCATCCATTCTGGAGAGAAGCCTTACTCATGTTCTGATTGTGGGAAGAGTTTCTCGCAAGTGAATGACCTTAAAGCTCACCAACGCATGCATACTGGAGAGAAGCCTTACTCATGTTCCTATTGTGGGAAGGGTTTCTCTACATCAAGTGCACTTAAAGTTCACATGCGCACACATAGTGGAGAGAAACCTTACTCCTGTTCTGATTGTGGTAAGGGTTTCTCTACATCAAGTAACTTTAAAGTTCACCAACGCATGCATACTGGACAAACCTTACGCCTGTTCTGATTGTGGGAATCGTTACTTTGGTTTAGGATGCTTGAAAGTTCACTAATTTATTTCTACAGACATGGAAAGGGTTTCGGTTACTTGATAGAGAATTTTCATACCTGAGAATGTGTTGGAAGACACTTCATACCGGATATTTTCCAATAGTAGCCCTGGCGTTTATTAGAAAAATTATATAATAATAAATATATAAGTTATTAATGATGGGAGGTCTATTGATTGGATATACTCAGAACAGTGTATATCCCAATGCTGAAAACACTGCAATTGTTTCAACTGTTCTTTAACACATTTTAATTATTAGTCGAGTGAGTAACAATGGACTGAGACAAATAATGATGCCATTCATTCAACATATTATGCTGTAGTTTCTACAGTAAATCTTTGTCTAATGTTAAGGATTATTTTTGATCAGTTAGAAATGGTTGAACAATGTTTTAAGCAATCTATCTGATAGTAGTGAAGGATTTGACTACTGCGGGGGTTGTGGTTCAATTACAATTACCTTGCCTTATCTCTCTGAATGAGCGAAATGGCACAGAGAAAAGAATGTGAAAAGCAACTGGACCAGTGGGTGTGACATGGTAAACTGACCAACTGCCTTCCTGTTTTATCCTGTATAAAACTGACCAACTTTTTGATTCTGGTCAGAGGTTCTTGTTTAGTCGAAATAGACTGGATGTGGATTTCTCCGTCTTATAGGAGACAAAATATTCTGTTCGATCATATGAAAAACAGGATTGTGGAAGAGAATTGTTGTCTCTTTAATCTTAACTGTATGAGTACTAAAGTGGTTATTACTTTCCACCACCATTGCTGGGCTCGTTTTGGTGCTTCTAGCCAGGTATTCGTTTTTTAGTTCAGTCTGGATATTTTGCATTAGATTCCCTGGAGCTCACAATCCTCCCCAGGTAAAAGGTTATCTTTTAATGGGTGAGTAGAGGGCGCTGTTGTGTCGTACATAACTTAATAATAATTTGACACTGAAACAGAGGATCGTACTCCAGCCCTAAGCATGTGTAACTGACCCCTCCTAAGGCCCTGCTGGTTGTGTTGCAGGCCAGCATCTGATAATAATTGACAGTTCCGGCCCCCAAACCGCCTAACCCTCATCTCTCTGGTTGTCCTGTTTTGACTGGTCATGCATTTGACCTGGACTATGTTATGTTGAAAAATCAATTTAATAGTTGTTGAACTACAAACAACAGCCAGCCTAAAACCCAATAGAGCAAGCATTGATACACAGAGGATAACAAAAACTCAGACAGATCAGTGGTCCATATTATGGCAAAAAACAGCTCAAATAAGAAGTAAAGTTGCAGACTGTTAGCTATTTCTGCAAATAACATCATTTATTTCAAGTAACAGACACATTTCAACATCATTTATTCCGTAGTGTTTGTGTGAATCAGGCCTCCATGGGTTTTTTAACAGGACAACGACCCAGAACTCACCACCAGACTGTCTAAGGGCTGTTTGACCAAAGGGATCAATGGAGCGCTCTAACAGATGACCTGGCACCCGCATCCTCAACCAAATCTGAGATTTTTGCCATGATTTGTACCACAGACTGAAAGTAAATCAGCCAAGGAAACTCTTAGTATGTGTGGGAACCCCTTTAAGACAGTTGGTAAAGCACCCTAGACACCCTAATGAAACTGTTGAGAGATTGCCAAGAGTCTGCAAAACTGTCGCCAAGGCAAATAGTGTCCACGTAATAGAATGTTAGATATGAATGTATTGTGATTTGGTCTACACTATGATGGTTACTAAACGATTCCATGTGTCATTTCATCGTTTTGATGTATTCACTACTCTACTACAACGTGAAAACCAGTAAAATAAAGGAAGGCTGGTTCGTGGTCGGAGACAGGCAATGGTTGTGAAGGGGTCCGTAAATCAGAAGTACAAGAGAGCAGGTAGACTCGGAGTCAGGGACAGAAACGGCTCAATACTGGGTAGACAAAGCAGAAACAGGTAACAGGAAAACACGTAGCTGGAAACAAAGAAAACGCTAGAAACGCATGACAGGAAACAGAGACATATATAAACCAGGGATAATAGGAACATGGAAGACACCAGGTGGGGGTGACAAGGACAAACCAGGTGAAACAGATCAGGGTGTGACACGTGTAATGGTAAAGTGCGTCAGAAATAGTTTGACCGGATGTGCATATTTAATTACAGGTTAGAAGGTAGAAAATACAGTTATACAAACCTAAATTGATGTAAATCTACTACATGGAGAAAAAATAAAATCATCATCAATCATTTCACTTCTAAGTGGTTTATATGTAAAATACAAAATAATTTAACTATATAATAAGAAAACTGAACATGAGAGGAAAACCCAAATTTAATATTGCTATAAAAACTATGTGGTGCTGACACCGTCTAATGAAGAGTTAACCCACCAGATGTCTTGTCATTAGTCTGAACCATAGGACAGAATGGGCATGAACTTCCACAATATACAGCACTTGCTTTTCTGTTCATCTTTAGCTAAATCTGGCTACACTGTTAGCAACCTCCAGCAGGACATTAGTGTCATAGCTTCCTCTGAGGCCATTCTACCGCCATCTATGGGCAGGCCGCGGCATACGTCGTATGCGGTCTTCTAGCTCAACCGTTCATCCCATCACATCGTTGTGTTTCGCCCTTACTCACTCCTGGTGTCCATCCCCTCATTGGTGAGGGTGCCTAGGTTCCCTGTGTTTGGTCATGTCTTTGTGTGGAATTGTTCTATGTTGCATGTCTTATTTGTATGAGTTGCTTACAGTTTTTTCCTTCTGTCTGCGTCACACGTTTTGTTGTTTTGAGTACTGGTGAGTACTGAATTTCTAGGTTTTTGCATTGGGTTGCGTCTTAAATCAAAATACCACAAACACTATTGAGCCTGGCTCCTTCCCAATTCGCTCCACACCAAGATTGTGACATTAGTGCTTGGTACACAGGCATCACTTTGCATAGTTATTATGAAGGATTTCCAGGGTTCTCAAATAAGACATTCTAAAATCAAACATTCCAGGGTTCTAAAAACAGGCATTCAAAAAACCAACATTCCAGGGTTCTAGAATGTAACATCTCAGCATCCAGCAGCATGCTTTTATCACACTAATAACACATAGATAACAATAGATAGGTTAAGGTCTCCTCAGCCATGTAGGCGCTGATGTTGTCCAGCAGGCACAAAGCCCCCCTGTAGGCCTGTTATGACCAACTTTCCCTGGCAGTGGTAGAAGAAGCCTTTTTTCATGCGTTTTATCAATACTCCAGCCCTCTATTGATGGGGCGAACAGTGGCTCTGGGCTACAAAAGCGGCAAATACTGTACAAACACTTTCTCACCCTAGCAGCACACTGACTTATTCTTTGGTGTGTAAGAGCGCAAGAGGGGGAGCCCCCTGTCTTCTCTTTTGTAAGGGAGTGTCTGTCAACAGTGTACTTGGAGCCAGAGACCATTGTGTTTCCCAGTGTATCTTATTGACACAGGACTATGTCAGCCTTGTTCCCAGGGCCCGACCTGCTGGCTCATGAATAATAGAGACAGTATCCTCAGAGACAGTGTTAGGTTAACTGGATGTATGGCACCCCATTGCGTATTTAGTGCAAATCTTTTGACCTGTGTCACGAGTGGGTTCCCACTCCGGGGTTTTTACTGGGTTGCACACTGTAGTTTCAGTTGGGTGTTTAGATTGTGCACACCGGGAGTTAGTTTCGTGATTAGGTTTATTATGTAGTTTTACATTGTTTTAGTGTCAAGTATTTCTGCTAGCCTATTTATATATTTGCCTTTTGCACAATGCTTATCGTTTGTACTATCCGTTTACCACTTGCACATCCTAAAATATTAAGGTCATGGGTTGCAGCCACTAGGAAGCCCTTTTGCACAAATTCCCACATATTTGGGCTGGCCCTAAAACCATTTTACAGGCTGCGAACTCTTGATAGTAATTCTGAACAAGTAGGCCTATTCATTACTAGTGCTCACAATTAATGTTTAATAATTAAACATAAAGGGCGGCAACGCTGTATTAAAGAATGTATAACCTACCGAGTTCCCTTCTTGTCTATGGTACTTTGTACATCAAACGTGAACATCCGTTTTGTGGTCAGGATTTATTTGATTTATTATTTTATTATTTATTATAATGAACTGGAATGTGTGGTGCCAATATTTTTAAGATAATTTCTTTTTTAACTGTAACAATTTTATTGTCCACGCATTAAGCAAGCTTTAACAGAATAGTTGGCCTGTAATGGAGAACATCTAGTGGCCTAGGAAAATGTTGCGGTTATTGTACACTTATATAAGTAAGTCACCTGCTGATGTCACAGCTGGTTTAGATTTGGTGATTCTTATAAAAGTCACTTTATTTTTGTATATTATATATTATATGAGTTGGTTGCGATGTCTGGGGATGCACCATCATCATATAATAATAATTGATAAGCTATCAAAACTAATGCTAATATGTCTAGCATAATGTGTAGAGAGTGTAGGCCTAGCTTGGATAATGTTTACATTTTTTATAAGATTCAACAAACTTGTCTTGCCTCCATTGTATACCAATTTCTGACTGCATATTTGGCAATGAGCATTGTGCGATTGTCTTAAAAATCAGTTTTTCAATACAATAGGTACGAAAATCCACCCAATCCAAAACCAACTTAATCGAAAGTGGATTTTCGTACTGTGTTGAAATAACCGATTTTGAAGACAATAGCAAAATTAGCTCAACACCCCGTTAACAGGTGTCTAATTATTATTGATTGTAAGAAGCAATTTTTTAAATGCATCATCAACAAGTCATAATTTAACCTAAACGCATTTTCTCAGATGCAGTTTCAAACGTTTTGTTATAATTGCTTCCAGCAGGGGGCAGGTGTTCAGGTCCATGCTCCGCAGTCTGCAGCCTGACCTCTTGCCTAAGCTTCCGTTGACTATTGCAGCACGGGACCTGAGAGCCTGAGAGCTATTGCTGGGTAAAAACAAGGACCTATGCTATGTGTATAGGTGTACGAGTGCGTCTGTGTGCGTGCATTTGTCAAGGTGGCTATGAGACTCTACATACTTGTGAGAGGAGAGCCTGTTCATACCTCCTGATTGATCTTCTCTCTCATCCCACGCGATCTCAGTGCCTCGGGCCCTCCGGTCTGCATCACACGGGTGGTTGAGAAGGGGGAGGGAATGGGGGAGGGTGTAAAGGGAGAGTGTTTGGGGAGAAACGGGGGAGGGGAGAGACTCCGCCTCACAGAGGTACTGCCTGTTCTGTGCCGGTAATGCAGAGAGAGGTGCTATGGCACACAAGACCCCAGAAGGCGTGTCCTAAACTACTCCCTATCCACTAAGTCTGCAGTCAAAAGAATGGAGGTGGGAATTTGGGACGCGCACACACACTGTAAAAGGATCGGGGGCCGGGTCAGGGAGGGCAGTGGGTGCAGGGGAACCCAAGTGGTGGGTACTCGTCCTGGCTCCTTTATCATGTTGTACTCAGATCTGCAACCATAGGATGGGGATTCTGGTGTGACTGTTGACCCCTGACCCTGACAGCCCCATACCCTCACCACCACCACCAAAAAGTAACCGGCCCTGCTATCATTATTTTTGCTTTATATCTTGTTAAATTATTACTGCTTCGATGTAGCGTGCTATTTAACAAGAACTACTGTTTTTAAAACGACGCTATGTGATTCAGTGCATTTGCCAAATAAAACACTTTGATGTTGACTCTGGTAATTATCCCCCTGTTAGTGTGCATCTCTCAAAGGGCAGACAGGGCCCGTTATGATAGAAGTGAGGCATTGGTTTGTTTGGATGATTTTTGCAGCTGTTCACTTGGGGTTTCACTCCTGCATCCTAGTTAACTATGATAACGTTGACATGTGCACTCGTTAGGTGTGTTGCACCTGCTGTGTGGTCATAATGTTGTGACTCATCAGTGTATACATGAATATGTGTAAAGTGCACTCAATTGTACTTTTTGATTCTGAAAGTGCTGACAGGTGACAGGTTTTACACATAATACGGATGCTCATAATCCCACATCTGTGTCGCACGACTGATTAAACGTCTCGAACGCCCACCGATGCAACGAGCATAGAAGTCCCTGCAAAAGCCGCCTGGTACCCCGAAGTAAACAAACCCCCGTTCGCCCACAATCCTCCTCAAAAGCCCTACCCCTCCCCCAGAACCCGCTGCCTCCCCTCTTTAACCCCTGCTGGGCCTGCCGTGGCTTGACTGAGACGCCCAGCTGCGAAGGCACAGAGCCGACGCCGTGGTCGTGGGTTAATTTGGGCCAGCTGAGCACTTACCGTTTCCTGGACATGTGGCTGGTGTTAGGCCATAACCGCCGACCCTGCTGTCTCGACAGATGACTTCTCTCAATATTTCATAACACACACATTCGGGGTGACAGAGGATGCACGAGCCAGTTTCGGCGACTGTAAACGCGGCACAGTGCCATCGACTTATTCCGAGTTCAACGAAACCCGTGGCGGAGTGGGTTTCCACGACAACTGTGCTCTAAACCTGAACCTCGGCTTCGTTCTTGTCTGGAACGCGCGTCAGTGTGCAAAGGCGAACAAGCGGCACTGGACTGCAGATGAAGGAGAACAGAAGAACAGGAGAGCATGCGTTATAATTGTTAACACATAGGGCGCTAACACGCTTTAATAGAAAGGGGTGAGCGTGTGGGTCTTGTTTGTTACTGGCCGAAGTTCCCTCAATATATATATATATATATATATATATGTTTTGTTTTAAATTTTTGGTTAAAAGTTATTGACATTTTGGATATTTGTTCTTATGTTTTGATTGCGTATAAAAATATACCAAAGTTTGAAATGTTTTTATTCAATTGCCATGACTGTATGAGTTCAATTGGCAGTCAAAATTGCTTGCTACAGTAGGTTCAGATCCCTGGAGATTTCTGAAGGACCCTGGCAGTTTTACTGTGTTGGCGAGTAATGAGGCTGGCAGGGCGAAATCAATTACTAGGCAGACAGCTGGCACTGGGCTTCCAGTGGGAAGGGAGCCGCCTCGCACAAAAGAGGGCATTTCTGTGATAAATATTTGACACCGACTCACCATAAATGTGGTCATTTTCTTCGCCTCTTAAACACGCTATTTAGCACTTGTTGCCACTGCAACCCTCAAATTATATAACAGGTTGGTGCTCCGAAAACAAAACCCCAACTGTTCATCCACAACTGCAGGGTAAGCTCATTTGTAGGTAACGAAAAAAACTGAAGCACTCTGTTTTTTCTTCTCCGCACCTCTGCTTTTCAGTGAGCTGCCAGAAAAAACGAACATTCTAGTATATCGGACCTAGAAGTCGAATTAATCAAATCGTTCTTCTAAATCAGTGTTATTTCTCTCACAGCGTGCCCACCGCTCAGGAAACTGTCCTCCATCTATCCACAGAGACATAATAATAGCCTGCGATGATATTAGTCCAACCTCTCCCGCTGTACAATGGCCGCCCTGCCACTTACGTTTTAGTAATCTGAAAAAGACAGACTAACGTTACTACATCTTTTGTTCTCGCCACTCTCCAATTCAAATGCAAACATGTTTCTTTTCCCGAATCTGTGTCAGGACAACACAATGTGTGGCCTTAAAAGCGGTTCCCTCTGTGGTGTTCACTTCCCCGGGGGCAGACATCACGTGCCGTTCCCCGTTGCCCCGCTCTGGGAACCAGTCTTCACATGTTGCCTCGGAGGCCTTGCACCCATTGTGTGTGTGTGTGTTTAGGTAGGGATGGATGCTGGCGCTGTTGAGTACGGAACCATGTAGTGGACAAAATTCAAATTCAATCCCAAATAGCATTTACATTTTCAGGAATGCCCAGCTTTTTAGTGGACTTAATCCAAATGAAAATGCGGTTTCAAAATATCTTTGTCATTTACAAAGAAAGACACGTGTGTCGGTGCCGATAATTTATGTGTTAATGCAAATGTATAAATGTATAAACCGCACGACACTTTGCACATGGATTCTCATGCGCCAACGCAGTTTTAAGGACTAAATGGTGAACGTGAAAATGATAACTGGGATTGCATATTCATCATCAACCAACTACCAACCTGTGAACATGTTATTAAAAAAAAAACGATTGACAGCGCTGAGCACGCGTCCTAAATGGCACCCTGTTTGCTACAAACCGTGTTGTCCTAGTTCATTGATAGTGCCCTAAATAGGAAATGGGATGCCATTTGGAACAGCGGGCTGATGTGTGACCCCCAGCAGTGTGTGACCTGAGGAGCTGTCCGACAATCACAATAAACCCTGTGACTAAACATAGAAACGGGGATGTGAGCACATCCTGCTTTCACATTGCTTTACCTATGGAAATACTACCGCAAAACACACGGACGCCAACAAAGGCAGGAAGGTGAGAAGCGAGAACCAAGGTGTATTGTTCTGGTCCAATGGGCGGTGTGAATGAGGTTGAGGAGGACTGGCTGACTGACTGGCTGGCTGACTGACTGGAACCAGACAGGATGCTGTGGGCGACAGGATAACATTGTCGTACGACGGAGGTCCAGATTAGGAGCACAGTGGGCGTGGCTAAGGAGCCCTGTCTGTCTCCCGAATATTATCTACCACATAGTGCTGTATGGGACATCCCCGAAAGGCTCTGAAGAAAGTGAACACGTGTGAAATTAAAGAACGGACATTTTCAATTTCTTTGTTTGCAAGTTAAGCGTTCTGCTTCAATACACTTCAAGTGATCCGAAACAAACCACCATCAGATGGTCGACACAGTTATCTCTCACACGCGTGTCGATGTCCATCGCAAGCGTGCAGGCATGCAATCACACTCACACACAACCTTCCTCCCTCTCTGCCTCCATCTTGCAGTTGTTGACTGACCGGTATCGTGTGTCTGGATGGTGTGCACACACACACACAACGCAGCGTTGGTTCTGCCAACAGGCCCCACTGTAAATCAACCCTGGTGGTGTTCCTGAGAGACTGACCTGTGTGTGTAAGCGTGCGTGTGTATGTGTGCGTCTGTGTGTGTGCGCGTCTTTTGTGCTCGTGTTTGTGTGCTTGCGAGTGTCTGTGTGTGTGTGTGTGTGTGTGTGTGCGTGTGTGTGCGTGTGTGTGGTTCAGACACGCTCAGCCAGCCAGGGAGAGTCTGGTGACGAGTGGGGGAACACTAGCCAGGATCAGCTCACACGGAGATTGAGTTACCACAGAATTAGACCAGGGTTGGGGGAAACAACACCTTCCAAAACACACACACACACCTACCCACACACAAAAACATATACACACACACTCACCACCACAGTCATATACACACACACACACACAATCACCACCACGGTCATATAAACACACACACACACCTACCCACACACAAAAACATATACACACACACTCACCACCACAGTCATATACACACACACACACACACCCAATCACCACCACGGTCATATAAACACACACACACACTCACACACCCACTCACGACCACGGTCATATATACACACACAAACTCACACACCCACACGGTCATATAAACACACACTCACACACCCACTCACGACCACGGTCATATATACACACATTCACACACCCACTCACCACCACGGTCATATATACACACATTCACACACCCACTCACCACCACGGTCATATAAACACACACATGCTCAAACACCCATTCACCACCACGGTCATATGAACACTCACACACCCACACACCACCACGGTCATATACACACACACACACACACACACGGCCACGGTCATATAAACATGCACATTCAGATACAAACACATATACATGCATATCTCACACACATTAATACCCACGCACACAAATAAACACATGCATGCACACACACACATACAGTAAACACACACTAAAGTGTGTCCTTGCAAATAACAATTATCTACACACGCACACAGTCCCTGAAGAAGGTAGCTGGACACAGGCAAGTTTCACAACACTGCCTTGAGAACCTGACTAAAAAGCATCAGGCTTTTTACTTGGATAAGTTTAAAATGAATCAATTCAATTATTTCCTTACACTACATAGTATATGACACATAGAAAATACAGGAACTAGCATGAGAAGAAAGGGGAAATAATTGGGAAGGGTAATTGGAAGGTAATTTAGCTGGTGCCTTAAGTGATTTACGGTAGGGAGTGGTACAACATTTCCTACCATGTGGGAATTGAACCCACAGCTGCCATTCTCTACCAACTAAACACGGGATGTATATGTTTAATCAACCCGAAGAAGAGCAGCAATACAAACGACCTAAATAATCAGTCAGGTCTGTGTAGTGTCATTCCGGTGTGAGAATCGTTTGAGTTGGGGTGCGAGCATGGTGTGAATCGGGTGTGAGAATCGTTTGAGTTGTGGTGCGAGCATGGTTTGAGTCAGGTGTGAGAATCGTTTGAGTGGGGGTGCAAGCATGGTGTGAATCGGGTGTGAGAATCGTTTGAGTTGGGGTGCGAGCATGGTTTGAGTCAGGTGTGAGAATCGTTTGAGTTAGGGTGTGAGCATGGTGTGAATAGGGCGTGATAAGGTATAAGTAGGACTTCAAAAGGTTGAAGTAGGACCTGTCTGTCAAATGACAACCAAATGACCACCAGTGTTGTCTAGGACCCATCCAAAATCCCACCATTTTTCCAGTGTCCTATTTCTGACCAGGGTAAGAAGGGCACAAGCATCACCATATGCTGTATGTTGTGCTACAACTCTGGTTGAAAGTATACCACACGATAAGTTCATGTATTTTCGGGATACACACCTAGAAGCTGAACCCTTGCGGAGCCTGAAATGGGCCAGTGGAGTAATGAAGAAATACACTGAAACACTCAAAGATACGCAGAGACTTCGGGTCTCTGAGCATGGCTGCTGTCTGGGGTCAAAGGTCAACCAAAAGTTTCCCATTGATCTAGTTGAGTTGTTAGGCCTGTTGAACGTCCGGCCGGCCAAATGCCTGTCAGAACTCCCCAAGCATTCCGTCAGCCAGAGGGGATAATCAGCAGGCCATGTCCCGGAGTGTCCAGGGCGGCAAGCCAGGGCATGTCAGCGTTTCCACACCGGATTACTCACATCAAGGAGTGTGTGTGTGTGTGTGTGTGTGTGTGTGTGTGTGCTTGCTTGTTTGTTTTACTACACGTGTGGGTTCTGAATGTTCTCGCAACCATGGTTAACTTTGGATTAGGGCTTTTGGATGAGGTTAGGCGGTGAGGAAAATCCTAGTGCCTGGAAAAAAAGTCAAACCCCTTTACTTGATCGACAGTTTGTTGGTGTAGACTTTATTTACCATCCTACACACAATAAACCCTAATGACTGAAATGTTTTGAGTATAGTAGTATTCTAAACCATCGCCATGAAACTCCAAACATACATTTTGTGTCCTTCAATCTCCCTTGGGATGTCTCTAGAACTTGATTGGAGTCGACCTGTGGCAGACTCAATTGCTTGGACATGATTTAACACACACGTCTATATGTCTATAACACACACACGTCTACATGTCTATAACACACACATGTCTACATTTCTATAACACACACATGTCTATATGTCTATAACACACACATGTCTACATGTCTATAACACACACATGTCTACATTTCTATAACACACACATGTCTATATGTCTATAACACACACATGTCTACATGTCTATAACACACACATGTCTACATTTCTATAACACACACATGTCTACATGTCTATAACACACACATGTCTACATGTCTATAACACACACATGTCTACATTTCTATAACACACACATGTCTACATTTCTATAACACACAAATGTCTACATGTCTATAACAAACAGATGTCTATATGTCTATAACACACATGTCTACATGTCTGTAACACACACATGTCTATATGTCTATAACACACACACACGTCTACATGTCTATAACACACACATGTCTATATGTCTATAACACACACGTGTCTATATGTCTATAACACACACATGCCTATATTCTGCCCTTTCAGAGAGATTTGGTGGGAGCATCATGTCATGCTTCCCAGTTGCAGGGATTGAGAGATAGGTCCTTTCAGAAGGCACTGTATAAATTACTATTATTTGATCATTAAATGTTTTTCCTTGCAGTTATAAAGACAACATTTCTCTTGTTATTGTGTTTGTGTTTGTGTGTGTGTGTGTGTGTGTGTGTGTGTGTGTGTGTGTGTGTGTGTGTGTGTGTGTGTGTGGCCTGCAGTTGCTACTTGGAATCAAGTTCCCAGAGCAAAACAGGTCAGCTGGCTGACAGGCTAGAAAAACAGCTGCGCCTCTCCAAGGTACTGCTGGGAACAGAACCCAGACAGGGGAGATAAATGCATTCACTGATTGCACAAATAAACAGTTGTTACATACATTATCACATACATCCTTCACATTTGCATAGTTATCACATACATTGTCACATACAGCCTTCACATTTGCATAGTTATCACATACATTATCACATAAATCCTTCACATTTGCATATTTATCATATACATTATCACATACATCCTTCACATTTGCATAGTTATCACATACATTATCACATACAGCCTTCACATTTGCATAGTTATCACATACAGCCTTCACATTTGCATAGTTATCACATACATTATCACATACAGCCTTCACATTTGCATAGTTATCACATACATTATCACATACAGCCTTCACATTTGCATAGTTATTACAGGAACTGTGTCTGTTATAACGCAGCGCTTCAGCATAATGGCGGTAATGAAACAATTAATCCTTAAAATTAACATAATTACTTTTAAATGCATATAAAAAATGTATTACACTATTGACCTTGGTCGATAGTGCAAATCTAAAGGTTCTCGTGTTTTACACACAGTATAAGAAAGAAGTCTCCATAGCTTCAAATAACCCGTCTCTGGTAGAACCCATCTTTGTTCCACGGAGAAGCCGTTTTTGCAGTGAACTAAACCGGGTTTTCCTTTGAACCTATTCCTTACAGTGTATTTGACCCGTTCTTGTTAGATTAAAACGGTTGCCACCTCACACACACACACACACACACACATGCAATCCACGGCCATCATTGTTGCAGTCACAATCAGGTGATTTGGTTCCGGAGAAAGCCATGGCAAAGCCATGTCTTTGACCAGCTTTTCTCTTCCGTCACTGACTGAATGTAAATTGTGCAGTTTAGGCTCCTTGAGCCAGTGAATTCACACAGTTGCTCTTCAGAGCTGGGAATTTCCTGTAAGTGCTTGGCTACTGAAGCGCAGGGGCCGCCAGGGGCCTCCCGGACGACCAACGCTGCTGTTAACCCACACAGCAGACAGCACACAATGAACAGCACACTTGCCTTATGGGTCACACGTCCTGGTACACGCTGGTCAAGGAGAGGGCTCGTGTGGCCTCTGATGAGGAATTCAGCAGGGGGGCTGAGGACCTTCGACTGGTTGTCTGGGAGTTGCAAACAGCACCTGTTTCCTACATAGTGGACTACTTTTTAACACAGCCAATTTGCTCTGGTCAGGGGGGGGGGGTTGCATTTAAGAATGACACACAGATTGAGGTTGAAATCAGATGTTAGAACTGTCTGTACTTCTGCACTTTGAGTCAAGAAACTGTTTTTTCATCAGGGTCCGGAATGGCTTGGTCCTGTCTTAGGTGAGGCTGATCTGAAAATGGATACCACTAACTACCAAGTAAATGTAAATTAAATATACTTGTACTGCTGTATGTTACTTAAAAAAACAGTTAACATATAGGAACAGCACCTATAACCATTGGCCATAGGCTAGCCCTTCTTTACATTTGACATAAAGCATAAATCTTAAATACACAAAAAACGATGTAACCCGTCAGTGAAGAGACACGGTGCGGGTTTGACTGTCTCGAACACTGTCTGCGTGTTGGCAAGACAACCAAGTACGTCACTCACACGATTGCTTGGTTTTAATTGGCTAGCAGTTATAGACACTAACTCTTCCCCGCCCCTAAACTTCTAAGTGGTGTGAAAATAATACGAACCACCGTGCTTGATGTTTAAACTACAGAGCAGCCCGTGGTTACAGGACATGCGAGGTCGAATGAAGGATTATATACTGACGATTACCTGTAATTCCGGGGCAAAATGAAGCGAAAACATCATTACAGTTGTTCCTCTGATAGCGAACTTGATGACAATATCGAAGTGGAGAAAAGCAGTGGTGACGAAAATGGGTATGTTCGAGAAATCGCCAAGAACGTATAATATATGCTATTTCTGGTCTCGAAGAGAGAAGTTGTTATTCTGATAAAAGGTTGTCATATTATGGTCATGGGTATAATAGTGGCAAACATTTACTTTATTTCAGAAACATTCACTCTCCCAATGACTTGATGTCACCCCCGAGATCCACGCAAACGCAAGCCAGGAAACGACGCAGAGGAGTGAGTCTTGAATTCCCCGTGCGTACAACACGGTATTCATATTAATATGAGACCGCTACTTGTTAAACCTTTCAAATGTCATCCTCAGATTATTGAGAAACGGCGACGTGACCGAATCAACAGCAGTCTAACTGAGCTCAGAAGACTCGTACCTAGTGCCTTTGAAAAACAGGTACTTTGTGTTATAGTTTATTATTATCATACACACGTCTACTGGATTCAGAGTACATTTATCTGAATAGTACAATAAAAGTATTGGGGGGTTTTTCAACGCAGGGATCGTCAAAATTGGAAAAGGCTGAGATTTTGCAAATGACTGTTGACCATTTAAAAATGCTTCATGCAGCAGGAGGAAAAGGTGAGTAAACACCAGAACGATACAAACATGCAAGTCAACATGAAAGCCTATCAAAAGCCCATGATAGAAAACGTGAAAGAAAACCTATATGCATAAAACTTCTGCACATTGGTATGATTTTAACCAGGCCTGTCCTTTGATAGCGGATCAGAATAAAGTGTTAGTCTCCTCTAGTTGAGCTGCGCTGGACTGCAGAAATGTTGGATCTGGCTGCCATTGCTGACCCTCTGCCTCCCTCTAATGGCAGGGTACTTTGAAGCCCATTCTCTAGCCAAGGACTACCGTAGCCTGGGCTTCCGTGAGTGTCTGGCGGAGACAGCCTGCTACCTGAGTATCATGGAGGGCCGGGACGAGACCGACCCGCTTCGTGCACGCCTGGTCTCTCACCTCAACAGCTACGCCTCTTTGAGAGACGTCCACACCGGACTTTCGGGACGCTCTGGACTTGTAGCCTGGAGCTCCGCATTCGGGGCACCTTTGGCACACCTTCCGCACCCTCTCCTGCTGCCCCATCCCCGCGGACAGACGCCAGACACCCGCAGCAGCCCCCCCGCACCCTCATCCTCTGCGCCGTCTTCCTGCTCTACGGGTGGCCCGGTTACCTCCAGACTACCTTCAGCGCCTGTCAGGGTCACCCCAAGCAGCACTCTGGCCTTGGGCATGTCCCATCTCGTCCCAGCCTCTAAGCTCCCTCCAATACCACACCTCATCTCCCCTGACCCTGCTTTGTCTGCCGTTCCCCTATCCTTAAGTGCTTTTCCCCTCGTGTCACCAGTGACCATCGACCCAGCAGGCCCCTCCACTTCTCTGAGGAAGCAACCTCACAGGCCTTGGGGGACGGAGATTGGGGTCTTTTAAACCGATCAGAACTGACGGCAGCAGCTGATCTCGGGCCATCTCCTGCCTTCTTCCCACCTGCTCGTCACAAGCCAGACTGTGCAGGAGTACCTGGCCGTGTCATTTGTCTTTTCTCTGACAATAAAAGGAAAAAATGAGGGGAAGAAAATGTGTTTTTTTTTTTGGGGGGGGGGATTGTCTCAAGAAGTAAGGGAATTTGATATCCTTTGTGTTTATTTTGAACCACATTAATGCAGGTGTTATTGCAGCTATGACTGAAGAATGAATTTATTATTTTGGCATGACCGCTAACTGATTCTGTGTTTATTATTAGTAAACTAAGATATTGGGGATTTGTATATTGGGTATTTGTAGATCAAATATAATACTGTCAAAATATTATTTTGCTGTTTTACAACAGAACAAATACATCTGGAATGTAATATCAATAAAGTGACTGGTGTTTAAAGTATGGAGATTGTTTAAAAAAAATATAATACAAAGCTGCATTAAAAAACTAACTTAATTTTGTAATATTTTTATAATAAACTAAGTTTGTAAGGGGATGTTGTTTTGAAAAATACTTTATCTGGTTTAGCTGTGATGCATTGTGTGGCTACAACACTACCCTGATAGTTGTAATAATTACATTTTCTTGTTAACAGAAACATGACCGAGAGGCTGCTGGTTATAAGATCTAATGTAGGGAGGAATATGTGTCTGGCATCCAGATTGGTTTGCCCGAGACACCATTTTGGGAAACAAATGTTATAAAAGTAGTATCCCCTGTGCCAGGTGTGAAACAACCCCCCAGGGTCATATTCAAGAGTACACAGGAAATGATTATGAGCTGGAGGAAATCCTTCGCAATGCCCTTGACCCTACTAATATGGCCTGGTACAGCACGAGACAATGGTGTGAACAGAAAAGCCAGAGAGGTTGAGGGACAAAGCAGTTGGATGACACAATAATGACTCCTGTTTTAGAGAGACAATACTCCACCAAAGCAGTGCAGTTTGAAGACGTGGTGCCGTACAGTACAGAGCCACAAGAGGGGGCCATTAAGGTCCCACTCCACAGTAGTAGGGGGCGCATGTGTCAACTAGAGTTCATTGAGTGGCAATAGTCCTTGGTGTATTCATTCCTCCGAATCAATTGTCCAGTTGCTAAGCAAGTCATAGTAACTATGCCAACCAACATGTGTCCTGATCAAAATCATAGTTACTAAGCTTACCAATCGGTGTCCTGATCAATATCACAGTTACAAATCAAACCAATGCCTGATCAATGTTGTTGTACATCAGAACCATATTGATTAAAATGTATTTTACCTTGTCTTTCAGTGATAATGGCATCTGTGCTTCTGCCATTTAAATATTAGAATCAGGTTTATAACAAAACACACTTTTAATGTTTTTGGTCCTGAAGTAATTTAGCTAGAGTTCATAACTCAAAATGTTTTTTAACGATTTTCCAAAATGAAATGTTCAATATTACCATAACATTTGTAAAATCGGTAAAAAATAATGTGGAACATTTATCTGCTGTCCACTAGCTCCCTCTGCTGGCCAAACCCAATGGAACTTTAGAATAAATTGAGTAATAAAAGGTAGTCATTTGCAAGGTGAAGATCAAAACCCGACGTGTGTGTGTGTGTGTGTGTGTGTGTGTGTGTGTGTGTGTGTGTGTGTGTGTGTGTGTGTCTGTGTCTGTGTCTGTGTCTGTGTCTGTGTCTGTGTCTGTGTCTGTGTGTGTGTGTGTGTGTAAGACCACTGTTGCTCTCATCAATGATGGTTTCATTAAATTGCAGCCAGAACATCCCGGTGCCTCTATTGTGACCCATGGACACTAACACACTCATGAACACTAACACACTCATGGACACTGACACACTCATGAACACTAACACACTCATGGGACACCAACACACTCATGGACACCAACACACTCATCATGGGACACTAACACGCTCATGGACACTAACAAACTCATGGACACTGACACACTCATGAACACCAACACACTCATCATGGAACACTAACACACTCATGGACACTAACAAACTCATGGACACTAACACACTCATGGGACACCAACACACTCATGGACACCAACACACTCATCATGGAACACTAACACGCTCATGAACACCAACACACTCATCATGGAACACTAACACACTCATGGACACTAACAAACTCATGGACACTAACACACTCATGGGACACCAACACACTCATGGACACCAACACACTCATCATGGAACACTAACACGCTCATGGACACTAACAAACTCATGGACACTGACACACTCATGAACACTAACACACTCATGGACACTAACACACACTCATGGGACACCAACACACTCATGGGACACCAACACACTCATGGACACCAACACACTCATGGACACCAACACACTCATCATGGAACACTAACACACTCATCATGGAACACTAACACACTCATGGACACCAACACACTCATCATGGAACACTAACACACTCATCATGGAACACTAACACACTCATGGACACCAACACACTCATCATGGAACACTAACACACTCATGGACACCAACACACTCATCATGGAACACTAACACACTCATGGACACCAACACACTCATCATGGAACACTAACACACTCATGGACACTTATACACTCATGGACACTGACACACTCATGGGAGATGCAATTATAATAATTATGTTTTTCTACCAATGTAATAGCTTTCAACAGTATATATACTGAGTTTTTGAAAACCTCATAAAACCAGAAACAGCCCAGTTTGGGAGAGCTCATGCCATTTCATGGGAGTTGCGTTTTGATTTGATTTCATAGTTATACCTCATTCTTCTCCCCAGTTGATTAAGGCCCTGTTTTATAACAGCAAATTGGATATCCAATTTTAGTGGATGTAAAATTCTACATTGCTGCTATATAATATTTATTTGCGCCTATATAAGCTAGTAGAGACAGACTTCGTTATTTTTTTCATTTTTTCTCTAAAATCCATTACGTTCCGCCCATCATCCTCCCGTTTTCCATGGAAGCACCAGAAATCAGATTGGTATTGATTGGCTTACAGAGGATGTGCACGTGCCAGGAAATTCTTCAAATATCCCAACTCTCTCCGCACGTGAGTCTTACGTTCATTCATTGCCAGCGAGCTGTGCTGTGTGTTGCTCGGTTCTTGTGGCTTTGGCAGCGATTCGCGAAATCAACATGGTTGAGGCATTTATCGGAAATTGGAAGATGACTTCCAGCGAGAATTTCGATGAATATATGAAGGCACTTGGTAACGTATTTCCTGTCTTTAATTTTTTTTAAGGAACGTCTACACCGCTTGTAAAAAGAGAATGTATTTTTAACAACTCTCACCGTACTTGTCCCACAGGCGTGGGTTTTGCCACTCGGCAGATGGGAAATATGGCCAAACCAAATTTGCTGTTCAGCATCGAGGACGGTGTGATATCAATGAAATCCCAGAGCACATTCAAAACGACAGAGGCCAAGTTTAAATTGAACGAAGAGTTTGACGAGACAACTGCAGATGACAGGAAAACTAAGGTATTCAGTTACCGTACAATACCAGAATTATTATTTTTATCCGCATTGATCTTGAAATATTTGTTTTATTACGCTGAACATGTAGATGTTGACTTATTTGAAATGTGTTTGTGTTCAGACTGTGGTGACTTTTAACAACGGAAAACTGGTTCACAAACAGACCTGGGATGGAAAGACTACAACGCTTGAGCGGGAGTTGAAGGACGGAAAGTTAATTGCGGTGAGTTGCTTTTATAACTTCCCCTCGTTGTTTGCCTGAAAATATAATCTATTGATGTAGGCTAATGCACGTGTTGGTGTATTGCATTTATCCCAATATTGTGCATCTGATTAAATTTACTTAGTCAATGTTTTGCATTATGTTTTACTGTCGTAATTTCTTGCAATTCCAATGATTGCTTGCTGATGAACCGCGTGCGTGTGTCATGTGAACAGAGTATATAAGAGTTTACCTTGTCTGATATGACACATTGGATTCTAGGACGTTGACACGAGTAGTTTACTAGAAAACAGTGACAGTACACTGGCATGAGACCAAATGACAATTTATTTTATTGTTGGTGGTTTAATGCTTTTGCCAGGCTTATTGGCAAATGACAACCCCAGAACCAGTCGGCAATCTAAAAGTAACATTTAATTTGGGATCTAATTTTCTCAACTGTTATACATCTGAGAAGGCAATAATTGCTTAACCATGTTCTGTTATGAAAAACGAATGCAGTTTATGATTGTAAAATTAATTCCGACGGTCCCATGTAGGTGTTTTCCAATCATTTGAGAATGTTTACTACTCCTGAATGTATTGATTATTTATGATCTGGCATTCTCACGGGTGCCTGTTTGCATATGGTCCTTAACGCATGCACTGGACCTTGAAGTAAGGGGACTTGGTGTCTCGTTATCTCTGACCTCACACCTGCTCTTCTCTCTCTCTCTCCAGACATGCACAATGGACAATGTGGTGTCAGTAAGGACCTATGAGAGGGATGCTTGATTTCTGTCCGGTTGGAGGAACACCCCCAGACAACAGTGAATCAACATGTTCAATATGTACCATGCAATGACTGCGAAAGTTCACAAAGCTTTCAATAAAGTTATTTGTTCTCCTTTGTGCGAAGTGACAGTGGCTTTTCCTTCATTTTGGGACTAATGGCTCTTTCAGACTTGTACATTGATTTCCTAATGTGTACATGTTTACCTTTGGTTGGAGATACTTTTGGCAGTTATGTGAATTTCTGTTTATCTTAGTCAGTCCTTAAACTACATGGTCACTGGCAGGCTGAACACTAAAACGCTGAGTGAATTAAGGTATGGTGGGGAAATGTACATATGACTTGTGTGAAACTGTGACCTTCATACCAAAGCCCTGCACCAACGCACAGTTCATCGCCTAGTTTAGTAATCTGTAGTTTGAGGTTTTTTCAGTACACTGGACAGCCCTATTGCATTTGGACGACTGCGGTACGAGGTAGCCTTAATTCCTTTCCTAGAAACGGTAGTGGTTGCAATATGTTACTGTTAATGTAGTCATTGAATTTAATAGAATAACAAGTGTAAACTATGTTCATAATGTGCACAATGAAAGCCCTTTTCAACTGTCCCACTTCTGTCTGAGACAAATGATGATGGGTGGGATTGGTATTCAATGTTATGAGAACTTATTGTTCCGTCTAATTGGTTTGCACCTGCTGTAGTCGCTTCCTTTTCTCGATGCTCCCAGTACCTGCACTCGACCACTTTGATTGGCTAATACCATTCTGGTCCTGGAGATAATGTATGTCATTGTCTCACACTCGTCTACCCTTTAACTGGTAGAACTTAAATCTGATCTGGAGGTTATTAATTTTATTTTGGTAATAGTTGACCCCTGAAGACTTGGGAAACGGTCCATTGCCATAGTAACCACATCCCACAACCTCATGTGTTAAATGGAACTTCTTAAACAGGCTCAGCTGAATTAAGAACTCAGGATCTCATGTTATCTGGACAGGCACTTTAACCAACTGAGCCACAGTGCCATTTACAGTATAATATTTTTAAATCACATACAGTGGTAATGTAATCAGTCAGTGCTCTTGATCTCCCAAATTGTGGTCACCTTAAACGGTCTATTTCTCGAGGTTACCATACACAAATACTGTGGTAAGACCGCCGTTGACGAATTAACACGCACTACCCAACCCCTTCGCCATGGATATTTGTGCCCATTCTACACGTGACGCCTAAAGCCTTAGCAGACTAATTCAGAATGAAGTTAGCCTGATTAAGCCCTGATTAGTAACATTACTCACTCGTAAAAAACGTTTGTCATTCTTATTTGGAAATAGTTTGGGAAATAATACTAATACTATTGACAATTTTTTAAGGTAAATAATTGGTGCACCAGGAAAATAGATGTTTATTATACAGATGATTTTTTATACATTCAAACTCAAGATGCTGATATACTATTGTGCCAGGGAGGTAGGGTGTCTAACCTGGCCCTGTGTCTTGTTTCTGCTTTATTAAGGACAGGTGCCTACTGAACCGTCCGACCCTGAGGACATGTAGCAGAAACCTCAGGCTATGTAGCAGACCCCTCCTAAGGCCCCTCTGGTGGTGTTGCAGGACAAGCAGCTGATGCTACCTAACAGTTTCGGCTTCCAATCTGCCTATCCCTTAACCCTGTTGTTCCTCTGACTGGTCATGTATTATACCTAGTCTATTTTATAAGACTCAGCACAGTTAGAAGAGGATTGACCACCCTTCAGAGCCTGGTTTCTCTAGGTTTCTTCCTAAATTCGACCCATCAGGGAGTTTTTCCTAGCCGCTGTGTATCAACTTGTTGATGCATGCTCTGTCAGGTTCAGAGCTGTTTGTAAAAGCACTTTGTGACAACTTCGTTGTAAAAAGGACTTCATAAAATACATTTGATTGATTGATTGAGCTACATTTGTGAGTAAATTAAACATATAAAAAACAGTCAATGATGAAGGGGGGAATGCCTTTAAAATTGAAATGTGAATGTGTCAAATTCTAGGCATTCTATGGAATGTGACATCCTAGTATGTGTCCCAAATGGCCACCTATTACTTATATTGTGGTTTGACTTGTTATGGGCCCTGGTTCAAAATGAGTGCACAAAATAGGCAATATTGTTGTATTTGGAACACAGGTGTGGGGAATGTATGGGGAGGTAGGAGGCCAAATCCCAGTTTGCGGTCTAGGTTGTGACCTTTATTCATTATGAACAGGCGGCTTACGTGCGGTAGACTTTGTCCCATATTGAACCTTGTGCTCTTTATACTACACTATGCAGTATAGAGCTGTGGTGTAGTGCATTGCACCTAATGAGGACTATGGACGAGTTGAGGACACAACAACAGACTCCCATTCCAAACAAGTGCACATAATTTAGGCCATAACTAGGTTATGGCCTAAAATCTCCAAAAGATTTGGGGTTTTCAGTGAATGATCATGACCATGGCTGGTTCTCTAGCTGGAATGCTGACTAGGTTTACAACTCCAGCTAGCAAATACTAAGCAATAAAATACACATACGGTTACATACATTGGTCACCAAGGCACCCAGACACACACACACACACACACACACACACACACACACACACACACACACACACACACACACACACACACACAGAGACAGACACACACACACACACACACAGACACAGACACACACACAGACGCACACACAGAGACAGACACACACAGACACACACAGACACACAGACACACACACACACAGACACACAGTAAGCAACATCCAGAGACACAAACACACACTTCAATCTCCTCAGTCGGCTGTATCTTAAGTCTCATGAGAACAAAGCACATTCAAGGGCTTTCCATTTCAGCTCCTTCTATCAAAGGGGCCCGGACCCTGAGTGTCTAATGGTTACTGCTGAATACTCCATTGTTGTATAGATTAAGTCTACTTGGGGCAGCTCTTTGCAAATGACCTTGTGCCTCAGATTCTTTATGTTCATGCTGTGGAACTGCCAGGGGTCCTTTGAAAAGATTATTATTTTTTCATTTAAAACATCAAAGGACGGATTGGAACGTATTTGGAAATTGTCCGGGTAAAAAGGTATTCAGAGACTGATAATAAACATGAATGCGTGTCAAAAAAACACGGAAGCATTTTGAGGCCTCCTATAAATTACTAAATAAAGGTGTGAGATGGAAAAGTATTTAAGTCAAACCTTATGTGTCTGACCAAAACTCGATGCTCCAAAGATTCCTCTTTCTCTAAAGCGTATTGTCTCGTCATTGTTACAATGATCTGAAATCACACAAAGCGTTTGAATTAAATAAAAGATGTGTTGAATTGTGTAATGATACGTGTTTGGAAAACGGCTCAAGCTTGTATGTGCTGTGCCTCAAAACTTAAATTTGTTTTCACAATAAGGGTAACAGTGCTGCCCCCTAGTGGTTCATTGCAAGAATACCAAGTAATACACATTGTATTGTACTACTGTTTGGTTCAAGGATTGTCTGGTTGGATATAAAACTCAAGAGACGCAGAGGGCAGACTTGTCAGACTGTCTGATCAGAGGTTTTGCATTCCAACACGAATACATTGGCGTTAAACCAAGTGATGACCCGCTTTCTCGTCACCTAGCCACTAGATTGTCTTCAACTTTGCCTTCTCTGTGTTACAGAACCAACATTGTTGTTCAATAAATTCTAATAAGCCATAGACTAAATCAATCCCTAAGTGGTAAGATCTAAGGGTGGGGACCGACAGTGAGATAGAACATATTAAAAAGGGTCTAACGGCTATAAAAACATGATCGTATATATTTTTCAGACTATCATTTTTTACTACTACATTTTACTACTACACATTAATAGTACTAGTATATTGTTTTTTTAAGTAAGGCATTACGTACATTTCATTAAAACTACGAACTTTTCTACGAGTAAGTAATGTTACGTAAAATGTGTATATAATGCTTGCAGGCTATTTAACGAAAACGGCATTTATTTATTTATTTTTATCAACTTTCAATGTAGAAGAAACGTTCTCGCAAAAATATTTGATATTGTCATAATGAGGTTTTTGTTGGAACGGAAGAAATTATACACGGAAGTAGAAACATAACACCGGATGTTACGTAGGATTTAACCATGGCTGATCCGGGAAACCAAAACAATATACAGCTCGATAGGCAAAACATGTATTTTAATGGTAAACAGACGCTAGACACGCAACATTGGCGCAAAGTGGGCCTCAAAGACACGTTGGAAAGTGGAAAGGGCACTTTTGAAAAACTCACAACTTCGGAATATTGTGAAAAGTTGCAGACATGGATGTGGCAGTACTACGCTGGATATGTGAACTGGCACATCTGGCCGACCGCGTCTCCTGTGTCTGTTCCTCCGTATTTTGCGACGCAACAATTCACGGCTCCCGTTTGGCCTGCGGATTTCCCAAATGTTGATGCCCAGAACTGGTACAACAATCCATTTGGACTCCCCTTATCGTCGTTTCCACCCACTATAGCCGCGACTGGAGGTCCGCCTGGGGAAACGACTGGAAGCGGTCCTGTGTCCCCCTCCGTACCTGCTCAGCAGCACCCACATCAGAATGGAAATGGGCAACGTCCAGGTAACACAGACCCAATTTGATATGGCAACTGTGTCGATAGATAATGGCTAAATGAGTGTTTGAGAAAAAGAAAGTCATGCTAGTCTTGTTTCAGTGATCAATGTCATATTAGGCCTATTTTTAAGGGATTTCAATGACTGTCAACTGTTTTCCTACTATCTCTTGGATGTGTTTGTAGGTCGAGAATACAGTATTCCATCTCCTCTACAAAGGTTTATGGCTGAAATGGTGGATTTCTTTATCCTATTCTTCATCAAGGCAACTATTATTCTGAGCCTCATGCACCTGAGTGGGATGACGTGAGTTTAGCCAAACGGCCTGCCTTTTAATGAACTCAAATCTGGTGTCATGCACTGGGTATTTTCCTTGACTTACCAGCCTGTACGTGGATTTGTTTAGAACATCACACGCAATGGCAAATGGTATGTATGTATGTGTAGGTGTGTATACATATAACAAAGCTTGATTAATTATCTGTATGTTTTTTTTATTCCTTAATTTTCAGAGAGATGTCCAAGTTTGCAATGCATTTTATTGTGGAGGAGATCGATGAAGACACATCCATGGAGGAGCTCCAGAAGATGATGCTGGTGGCCCTGGTGTACCGCATAATAGTGTGTTTCTATGAGGTCAGCGGGGAATGGCCAGGGGCCTCACTTTATTACCCTGCATAATAGTGTGTTTCTATGAGGTCAGCAGGGAATGGCCAGGGGCCTCACTTTATTACCCTGCATAATAGTGTGTTTACTGTTTATATGAGGTCAGCAGGGAATGGCCAGGGACCTTACTATATTACCCTGCATAATAGTGTGTTTCTATGAGGTCAGCAGGCAATGGCCAGGTACCTCACTATATTACTCTGCATAATAGTGTGTTTCTATGAGGTCAGCTGGGAATGGCCAGAGACCTCACTATATTACTCTGCATAATAGTGTGTTTCTATGAGGTCAGCGGGGAATGGCCAGGGGCCTCACTATATTACCCTGCATAATAGTGTGTTTATATGAGGTCAGCGGGGAATCGGCAGGCTCAACCATTTGGCTCTCTAATTAAAAAAAAAACATAGAAATGCTTTGCCATTGCAATTGTATTATAAAAATACAAGATATCTTCCTAAACAACATGTGTGTGTGTGTGTGTTAGATTGTGTGTATTTGGGGAGCAGGTGGAGCCACTCCAGGGAAGTTTCTCCTCGGCCTACAGGTTGTCACCTGTGACACGTCAGTCCTGATTCAACCCAACAGAGTTCTGGTTATACCGGCCACTAATGTGGCGCTCTCTGCGTAAGTAGTGGATCATAGAAACGTTTAAGTTTATTTTGTTCAGGAGAACCCGAGGATTACTCCGAAAGCATGAATTAAAACACATTTTTTCAAATGTTCCTGTAATGTCCCACGTTCTAACACTGTGTCATGTGAATTAGACAAAATGGTTATTTACCCGGCCAACCCCTGTGAGTACCTGGCCTTTCAGCAGGGAGTAGTTGAGGCAAGTCATGTGGCTAACTGGTAAAATGAACATGATTGGGGTACTTCACTTCGGGGTTCAAGAACCGGAACAGGCGGAGAACCAGGTTTGTATAACATGGTTCTAATGCAGTCTTTTGTGTCGTTTTGTGTCCCTCCTTAGATCAACGGTCCGTGCTTTGAATAAAAACTTCTCCATAGCTTTCTTCTTTCCAGCCTTCATCACCCTCCTCTTCTTCCAACACAACAGGACTGTGTATGATATGGTGGCTGGTACAATTGTTGTCAAGCGCAATGGGGCTAGATGACCTATCTAATTGGCTATTAAGCCATGGAGTCACAATAAGCCAGGGACTGGCTACCATTTTATTTCAACAGCGTTATGTTGCCATCGACACGTTCTGGTACAAATGCAACTTAGTGTTACTATGACAAGTTCCTGTCAGCTTTCCACAACTCAGGCGGCAACAACAGAACCGAAAAACAGAAATAAACTGAATAGTTTTAATTCTATGCTGGAACCTCAGCAATAAAGAAGCTCTGCCCTCACAGAGAACAGGAGATACAGCCTCCATTTGTAATTTCCTCCCTCTCACATGTCAGTTGTCAGGGTCTCCAGAAACATCACTCGTTCCTCAACAGCTGTTCTGTGGTTTTCTTTGAGTGCCTGAAATCAGTGCTTTTAGAGGGGTTAATGATTCAATGCTTTTAGATTTGCACAACAGTATTGCATATTAGTGCACACAACACAAGCAATCAGTTTAACACATTAATTCAGGGTGGTGTCTTATTTTATTTGTTAATCTTTTGAACAAAAATGATCTTCAAGGCAAAGACAGTAGACGGTGTATTTTGTTGTATTAGCATATTGATTGCATTTTATGATTTGGCTTGTACATATTAGTGATTGGGAACACTCCTGCAACAGAAAGTTGTGTGTTCTTTGTCACTTTATTAACTTATTTAAAAATGTGTTTGCACCCTTGGAGTATTTATGGTCTAAAATTGGTTTAGTCTAATAGTGTATGAAGATGCGTGTGACTAAACCGTCGTGCCGTACTGGCACCGTATTTGGGTATTATGAATATTCGTAGTATTCTACCAATATATAGTGTCCCATTCTTAAGAAGTGATATCTCAGCTAGCTGTGATTCTTAATTAAGTTTTACCTGCCTCTTTAATATGTTTCCATGGTTGTAATTAAAACGTATTTGACTGTATTTATATACAGTCAAACTGTACGGTTGTACGGCAAGTATGGTGTCACTGTTAAAACATTATTTTCCTGTTTTTATTTGTACATTTGCACACTTGAGGTGGAAATAACACTTGGAAAATGTAATTATGTCTATTTTGTTTAATCTGAAAAAAATTCTGCCACTTCAGCACTGTTTGATGCAACATGTGATCTGGGTATGTTAGTCCAATGGCCGTTATCTTAAGGGTGTGGATTGTGGACAATCAGGTGATCCAAACTGCGTGAGTAAATATCTTCAATGGTTTTTCTATCGCCCACATGATCAGGTAAAGCTTTTAATGGGCCAAAAGTGGCCAATAGTTTAATCAATTTACTCATTTCTTGACGTACAGCGATTAGTTAAAAAGAAATGCAAAGACTCCATCTAGACCTTAAATGTCATTACAAACCGAAATTGTTTCATTTCAACTTTTGTTGCTAGTCTATATCTTATATCGCAGAATGATGAGCCAGTATTGCTGTATTTTACTTGCAATTTAATAAACGTGTGAGACACTATTGTTTGATTTCTTTTGGTTTTAGTACCGCTATGTCTGCTCTGGATGATTCTTTTGGACTGTAATTAAGATGTTTAAGTGTTAATGTAGTTGTCATGGCAACCACGTGTTCACTTCCTTTGGTGCCTGTGTGATAATGGTGGCAGCATAGGGGTTAAATAAATAGGGGTCCAATAAATTAGAGGTTGTTGTTTATAATCCCAGACCCCAGACAGTCAACCCGAATTGCTCCCATGTTGCTGTGAAGAAGAATGGGATTTGAGCATACTTATGGGGGGGAATTACGGTTACGAAATTGGTCTTCCAGACCTTGTTTTTAAGTATAGTCTAACAGTACCCTGTCATATTGCTTGTTAGTGTGCTGGAACACAGCCTCCAGTATCACTCTGTGTCTCCTAAATGGCATCCCTCATATAGTGCCTCCAATGAGCCCTGGTCAATTTAAAGGGAGCAGAGCACCATTTGGTAAGCAGGCATTCATTACAGGAGAGCGCTGTGACTGGTATAGCGATCAGGTGTTAATGTGGGGTCTGCGAAAATTAACATTGATTTGTTAGTGGGACACTCCCACGCATCCCCTCTTACCTGCCAGGATCCTCTGAGACCCCTGGCTCTCTAAGTGAAGCACTAATCATTCAGGTGTCTACTGAAGTATGCTGTCTGCCTGTCTGTCCATATACCAGCCTGTCTGTTTGTGTCTGTCCAAATACCAGCCTGTCTGTTTGTGTCTGTCTGTCCATATACCAGCCTGTCTGTATCTGTCTGTTCATCTACCAGCCTGTCTGTGTCGGACAGTTGTATCGCACATTCTGCATATCTGCCTTTCCATCTTGTAGAGGGACCAGAGGGACCTATTTTAAGCAATAAGAATTTTTAATTTTACTCCGGTGACTGGGCTATTGAGACCACCCTCCTCCCTTATTAAATCAAATATATTTTATAAAGCCCTTTTTATAAGAAAATTGTCACAAAGTGCTTTTACAAACACCCAGCCTGAACCCGACAGAACACATATCAACAAGTTGATACACAGCAGCTAGGAAGAAACAACTCTCTTGCACTTCTGGTTGGGTGCAAAATGCATTTCGTTGTGCTGTACTGTTCAATGGTAATAATTAATCTAAAACCATCAACATTTTTGCCTAGATAAAACTAGTCATCAATTAAAACAAATGTATTATTATCCAATACTTGATTTAAACTGTCATTATCCAATAGTATAATTAACCATTCATTAATACTAGATTTAAACTGTCGGTAAAATGCTGTTGTTAGTGGGGAGACTCATGCACACATTTTTAAAGTAGTCACACACAAATAAACTTAATTACTCCGCACCCTCATTTTTTATTCATGTGGAGAAGAGTTGAAGAGTCCACATCATTTTCCCACCATGCTGAAGTTGGGACATGGAATGGAGCAATCGTTCTTCTTGGACACAATGTACCGACAGGCCTTTCTGTCAAAACCAACAATGCAATCCTCTGAAGACCTCGGGGGTGACATATACCTGCAATTAAAGAGTCAACATCACTCACTAAGTCTGTTCATGGATCACCTCGGTAAATGTATGAATCTTTTATAGCAACAGCCCGGCTCACTAGTTATTAGCTGCTGGCAGCACTCATGCAGCCCCAGACCATGACACTCCCACCACCATGCTTGACTGTAGACACTTGCGACACTTGTCTTTGTACTCATCACCTGGTTGCCGCGAAACACGCTTGACACCATCTGAACCAAACATGTTCATCTTGGTTTCATCAGACCCCAGGACATGGTGCCTGCTTTGTCTTTTAATCATATTCTACACCTTAATCCTCACAATGCATGCCTAAACTTCACAATCAAGGTATTCTTTCAAATGTGGGGTAATAACTTAGGACTGTGTACTCACGCATCACAGCAATTTATGTGTCTGTTGCTTCCGCAGCTGCAGATCCTGCAGTCTCTAGTCCTCCATCTGGAACCGATAGCACGCAATGAACCAGTCATGTCATCAAAGCATTGTTTTATCCCATCATCTATACAAGAAAACAAAGTACAATGGGTCTGTGAGTGTCACAAACCCTCTTTCGTGACCAGGGTTTTTGGGTTTGTGTGTCTGTTTGTGTGTGTTTGTCTCCCCCTGGTGGGTTGTGGTCACAATTTCCACAAATCCCTGAGCTGATCTCCTGCGCACCTGTTTGTCATTGTGAATCCTCACACCTGGGCCCAATAAACCATCAAGGCGATATTTAGAAGATGACCAGACCTTCAGTCCCTGTCGGATTGTTAAGTCACACCGGTACGTTTGATTTATGTGTCGGTATCTGATCATTGTTAGAGCTTGAGATCTTGTTTACCTCATCCTCGCCCTCATCATCTGCCTTGCCTTCAGGAATACTCATCATTGTAGACTCACTGTCGTACTCACTGTTGTACTCACTGTTGTGGTCACCTGGGATTTGTAATCATCACCTCGTCACTGGGACACCTCACCATTGGGAACAACAAATTTGCTACTTCACTCACCTGCCTTCACCAGCATCACCCCCTTGTGAATCGTCATTTAATAAACCTAAATATTTAATTATCTGCTTTTGAGTTCAACCATGCCTGACTCCTGACAGTGAGTGTGTTTATGTATGGATACTGGATGTGTCAGCGTTATACCTAGTGTAGGTGGGGAAATTGAGCAGGCTGCTTGGGACAGTGGCAGCAATGCACACAGGATCACAGCCGTAGCCAAGGACCTCTTCACAGGAGGAAAGGACATAGTTCAACATTGAGCTTTTAGGTCATTCACTTACGCAATACACCACTGTAAATGGGTTTTATGAAAAGGTTCTCTCCTATGCTACCGTCTAGTACTTACTTCCATGATATAATGAGGAAAACATATAGTGTAACACATTATTACCGATGTGCCATCAGATGTTTGAGACTGAAAACTATATGGTCTTTTATTTTTAAGATTTATTTTTTAATTTGGCAATCTATTTCTGTTGCAATATTTTTTTTTGTTCTATGTTTTTATTTTAGCCAAATTGATGTAGATTTGGAAACATTTAAAAATATATATTTTGCTGGGTAGAAAATCACTAATTGCAGTATAAAATGACACATTCTAAATGCAATTAAGGGCATTCACACAATTTTTGCAAATATTATATTTGTCTTAGATTTGAAAGAGTTGGTAATAAAACTAAAATGAGAAACACTTTGTACAATGTATAAATGTCAATTAACCTTAAATATTAGCAAACTATTTCTTCATTAATTTGTTGCTTTCTGACTTGTTTTTTTTAAACTATCCCGACTTGTATATTACAAAAAAACTTACCATTATTTGTAGGAATATAGAATGGATACTATATCTAGATTACGCAGCTTTTGAAGAGCAGTGAAATATGTTGTTGTCTAGACAAATTTAAAATGCGTTGAGTGGTTTTATTTGATTTTGACTGGTTAGTTATTAACAGTCATGGAGATCACCTACATCACGATTCCGGTCAGTTTGGTTTGTTGACCAAATGGAATTGTTGATTGTGTGCTAGACTGGAGTTGACTGGAGTGCTATAGTGGTTAGCAGGGCCTGAAGTTAACGTTTTTGGCCACCAGCCACTGTGGCAGGTGGATTTTGAAATCTACCTGCCACAGTGGTTTTTTACCAGCCAAAATTTTTAGTGCCTAAAATAAAGGTGAATGACTCAGAAAATGCATAAGAATGGTTCTCGAACTTGTACAGAATACACATTAAAGTGCTGTCGAGTTATTAACCAACTTAACCAATCTCATTTATGACTAGATCAACATAATGACTTACAACTGTATCTGACCTGGTGTGGCAGGCGTTTCATCTCACTGAATGTCTCATTTATTTAGTTAACACCTGCAAGTTAACTGCAATACATTAGTCACTTTAACATTTATATCAAAATACTATTTTTAAGTTTGTACATATTATAAGTTTGTTGCTTTTTAAGACAAGAGTCTGTTGTGACGTCGTACACCAACCAGTCGCGAACCTTGCCATCCCTTTCCACTTAGTATTAAAACGTCTTTTTTATTTTTGGAACCGTCCAGGGGCGAAAATCTGTTATCAACTTTGGGGAGGACAATTATATACAGGGTTTCTGCAGGTATCAGCCAATCTCATTTAATGCTTTTTCATGCCCTTTTTCATGCCACTTTAAACTAATTTCATGCCCATGTCCAACTGCAGATACTTTCACACACAAATTGTGAGCATTTGACAATGCTGTTTTTTAACTGTCAGATGGCTCACAAGAAGGTTTACAGTCATTAAACGCAACACAAAGTGCTTCACAAAATAATAACACCACAGAAATACAAATATTTAAAACACTGTTCATTGAGCAGCTCGTGTCTCTGCCCCGTGGATCTCAAAACAACATGCACTGATAATTAAAAGTAATGAACCTATACTGGTTACGGCAGTAGGCAAATTCGACAAAATCATGTCAACCCCGTTTCCTCCCCACCACCCCATCCCCACACACTCGCTGTTAAATGCCTCTCCGGGTTTACCATCGACGCCAGGGCCTGAATTTCGTTAGGTGGGTCACATGGGGATCTAAATATTATGGGGGAGAGAATAACTTGTGATGCATCGGTCTAATTTAATCATCTTCATTTATTAATATCTACACATTTGTGTGCATGAATTGTGCATTTCCAGTTGTGCAACATGTGGGTGGCTCCTGCAGACTATCTGAAAGTGGTTTGAGGTTAATAGGTCACTGCTCAAAAAACTATTAAGATTTCCAGTATTTAAATGTATTTTTTTTAAATGTATGTTTTAAATGTTTTATTTTGAAAAACCAAATTATGTGCAACATGTGAAAGACCTTAAGTAAATTGAGGTTTCGAAGTGATTTCACAAAAAAATGATTTTACAGTTTTTAAATGTTTATTAAACGTCTCTTACACCATTTCCTTAAAAAAAAACAAAGCTGTGCAAAATGTAGTTGTACTCTATAAAACAATCTGACAGTGGTTTGAAGTTACAAGGCCAAATGGTTAAACAGCTATTGAATTCCTAACTTTAAGACGTACTTTATTGACGGTCCCTAACTATAAGCACACGGAGGTTTCTATCCGTCTATATCACCGGGTGTAGTGTGGCTGCTTGTGGGAAAACCGGACCTGATCTCGGGCTCCGAATATCCCACCAACTTTACCTCGGTCTGAGATGAAGCAAATATATTTGTGCGGGAATTTCTCGCACTATAAAAACTAACCTTGCGGGAATGGGTTAAATTATGCGCAATCCCCGCACCGAAATTCAAGCCCTGGACGGGATTAACCAGGTTCTGAATAGTTCATCCTCCAACCACTTCTGCTGAAACTTGAATTTTCCCATTTTACCATCATTAGATATTTGCTCCATTCTTTTACCACAGCACACACTCACTTACTCACTCACTCGATAGAAAGCAGACTCGCACAGCACCTTGCATTAATAGCATCAGGTGTCGCGACTTTGTGCACCAGCCGTACAAAACAGCCAATTAAAAGGTTCCGCCTTTCAACCATTACGCTATACTTCCGATCAAAATTAGATTTAGATGTTTATATAGTCAAAATAAATCATGAAAAACAATGTTTTTATTCCATCAAGTTTACATAATTTTTAATGCCTTTGAACATCGAATTCATGCTTTTTCATGCCAATTAATGCCTGAATTTTCACAAAATCTATTTAATGACTTTTCATGCTTTTTAATGACCCGCGGAAACCCTGTATATAGCATTTTCTCAGAAACAATTCTTGAGGGGGGACACCCATATTACTGCTGTAATTGTAAACGGATAGCCTGCATTGTAATATGTTAAATATATATATTGTAACGTTTCATGTCTGTGCTGTATGTATTGTATGTTCTGGCCTTTGTTTCTTCTGTTTTTCCAGCTCCCCGGCCACTTTCACCCGTTTCCCTTTTGTATTTTCCTGCTACCCGGTCACTTATATGAAATGCCCTTTTCTTTTCTGTCCTGTGTAACTGTTTACACCTGTTGGTATTTCTGCTCGTTATGTCTGTATATAGTCTCCCTGGGTTCTCCTCTGTTGGTCGGGCATTGTTAGTCTTAAATTAATACATAAGAAATCAAAATATGTTAGATAGATTTACAGAAAAAATAAGCTAAACCTTTTTACAGGAGTTAACACAGATTCATTTGTAACTTGTTCACATACTCTTCCCGAGCAAATCAGCCACATTGTTCCCAGATGAATATTAACACTATACAATGTACTAAACATATTTAAAGTTACAACGTTAAATATAATCGAAAACCTTTTTTACTTTCTACTGTAGTGACTTATAAAGAACCCACCTTTTCTCAGCCAGGCTTAATGTAACTGAGAAGAGCGCGACTCCCCTTAATCGCGCCCTAATGTTCACGAGACAACATTAACATTGCCTGTGGATCAAACCATTGTGGGACCAATGGCAGGGTTCGCAATATTTTGAAACAAAAAAAGCACAAAAGTGTCCATAATCAGCAAAGCGCTTTCATTGCGTATTATTGTTAATATTGAAATTACACAGTTTTGTTGACAGTGATTAATTGGGGGGGGGGGCATATCATATTTCGTGTCCCCTCCGGGATTTCCGCCCCTGGAACCGTCCTCTTTTCGTTGCTCTACAGCCGGCAACCTCTTCACGCCAGCATTTTGTCTCGAACGTCCAAGAAAATAGCGGGGCTTGCTTAACAAAAACAATAGGCTACGTGATTGGTCAACAACACAACGCTTGCTCGATGTTGTGTTGTCTTATTGGCTACCCGCCAACGTGGCAGGTAGATTGACAGTTTCACCCGCCAATCACAAAAGTTACCCGCATTTGGCGGGTGCCAATTTCATGCCCTGGTGGTTAGATTACAGGCTCAAAAAAGGAAGAAACATGGAACTCTTTTCTGAAACTCACCAGTCTATTCTTGTTCTGAAAATGCAGTTTTTTTGTTGTATTTGCCAAGAACCTTAAGATCTTGTACACAATTGTTCACTACTCCTTTCACAGAACAGCAAAAAACGGTCTCTAACCAAAATAGAGAGAGGAGTGGGAGGCCCTGCTGCACATCTGTCCAGTATGATCAACAGATGCTTCAGATGTCCTCAACTGACAGCTTCATTAAACAGTTCTAGTCTCAAATTTTACAGTAAAGAGGCAACTCCGGGAAAGTGGCCTTATAGACAAAGTTGCAAATGAAATGCCACATCTTAGATTAGCAAAAAGAAGATTAAGATGTGCACATTTATTTATTTTACCGGTCAGTTGCTTTTAATTGATAAGCCATCTCAAAACAGTGTTTGCACAAGTGATGCCTATCGCTTCTGCAAAGCAGATGAAGCTTGTAAAGAAAACTTAACTGCTAAGAGATAAAGACAATAAGAATTATTACTTTGCCTCAGAATTTATATTTTAACAGGATATTATGCTTAAAATACATTTTATTTACAGCAACAATATGGAAATTTGGGTTTATTGTTGTAACGTTTCGGTGAGTTCATATAAAAGGATGGACCAAGAGTCAGGAATGCAGGTGAATTGTTGCTCTTTCATTAGCGACTAACTCAACAACCGAGTACAACACGTGTACTGGTGTAGCTTATTAAAATAACAAAATACGCAGCACTATACTCTCCAAAACGTCTCACTATGAGAAAAAAAGAAGCCCATATATGATTACTAATGAGGGAATAGGCACCAGGTGTGTGTAAACGACAAGACATGACAAAGTGATGATGATGGGGCGGTGGCGCTAGAAAGACGGTGATGACGAACGCTGAAGCCTGCCTGTAGATGGCGGTAGAATGGCTTCGGGGGGAGTTGTGACAATAGTGTTGCTCAGCGACAAAGCATCGGGGCTTGTCACCTTGTTGTCTTGGCGATTGGAAACATTATAATGCTAGTGATAATGATTAGGAAATATCATGGGCGTACGTGAATAATTTTCACCGGTACAGCTTTTCCTTCGCACGATTGAGCTAATTTAACTAAAAAGGCTGATGTGAAGAAACTGAATTTGTTCATTACTTTATTATACTCCAGTGGTTTTATTCCTTCACTTTAAAGAACTCCCACACCCTATTCTCCGGCTCCACATGCTGAACTGTGCAATAACTAGATGTGTGTAAGCCCTGCCCTGACATCTCGTTCGGCTGAACAGTGTATGTCTTGGCTGCCCGGCACATGGTTCAAAATGCATTCAACCTGAGGAACGTGGCCTCTCTGGGTTGTGTCCAAGCAGACATGTTCCTTCATTGACAACTACACATCAGATGACATCACAAACAAAGGATAAATGGAAGCTGTCAGAATGTTTTATGGTTGTGTTAGAACATCTGTAATGAGAGGCTGTAATCCTCTCGTCAGTGTATTTTAGAAACACCATTTGTTTATATGTTTGAAACAGCACTCTTTTCAATACATGATGCAACACTATTTTACACTAAGGCCTGTACGACACATATTATTAGGGGTGACATTAAGGATGCAGAACAGCATTGAGCCGCCTTGTTGAAAATGTAGCCATAACAAAATTCCTGAGGTAAAAATTGTTTCTCCAATCTACAACAGTCTGGCCTAGAGAAATCGTTTTGGAAAAATAATGTCCTATTTCTAAAGTCCTCATATGCTCTGGTCGGTTCGGTCTTAAACATTTGCATTACCACTGATAAAAGTATTTGCAGAATGTGTTTTTGCCAAACCAAGTTTCCCAGAATGTAGCTTTTGAGTCAATATGACCTTAGGACAACCCTTTTGTACATGCTGAATGGATTGGTGGAAGGCAACAGAATCAGCCCAAGAGCTCCAACCATAGAACATTCAGCTCTTTTTTATTTTTCTCAGGGTTCTATTCATTCTAAAATCTGCAGGGTTCCATTCAAGTTCACTGATCTATAATGAATTTGATCCATGCAGTGTGTGTGTGTGTGTGTGTTAGTGTGTGTTTAAAACAGATACACAGCTATTTTTGTTTCTGCTGCATGACACGGATGGAGTGGTGGTGGGATTGGTGACACCTTCCCAATGGATCTGGTGTTAATTGTGTCCCAAGTGGCATTCCATTCCAAATATGCCCTAGTCAAAAGTAGTGCACTAGTAGCAAACATGATGTCATTTGGGAGTCAGTCTTTGTTTTTCATTACCTGCGTGAATTCTCCAGCCCTTACAGTGTGGTGGCATTATTCTACAGCACCAGTGACAACAGAACCAGAACTGCACAACCAGAACCACAGACCCGCAGATTCACCTCGTCCTTCTTTAAACGAGACTAGAAAAAACAGTGGAGCTGCCCTGTTGCCATGGCAGCAAACGGTGCTCCTGTTTGCATTCTCCCCACATACTGTTGAGTGTCTGTCTGTTCTCTCAGAATGCACCCGTCCTCACCACAACAGAGTGAGGCTGCTTGGCTGTCTGAGGGAGCACACCGACCATCATTTACCTTCACCGGTGTAGTGAAGCTCGATGTGTCCCAAATGGAACCCTATTTCATACTGCACTGTCATAAGGAACAAGGGCTCACTCTGAAATTCAGTTGACCTCCATTTACAGAGTAATTAATACAAATGCAATAGCCTCCCCTAATTTACGTTGTTCCTACATTTGTATCATCTGCATAACTATAATAAATCTTTCTGGACTTAACGACTGACCAACTAATGTTCCGGTCGTGCACACACAAGCCATAAACCTTTTGTCCCCATTCTGGTGGGATGAAGTAAAAAAATGTGTTGACAAACATACATTCATCAAATAAATAATAACATTATCAACATCATAAAACTGAGATGGAGAAAGCATTGAAATTCAGTTTTAATGGTTTGCTTTTGATAACAGCATATTACACTAGATTAAACTATCATTAAGCAATCCTTGCAAGAGGTCATTTGTGAACAGTGCCCCAGTTGTTGAGCAAACACACTAAAACTGGGTAACATTTGTTGGGTAATTGATATGGACTGAACACCTGTCCACTAAAACAGACTCAGGCATCTTGTTACTGACGGTATGAGAGTGTTGTTGTTTTTTCTATCTTGGTTCTTGTTTGATTATATGGGGATGATTACTAAGGCAAACCCCTTCTGCTCTAGAAAACCTACAGCCCAATCTACTGCATTTAAAAACATGGTACGTTTCTTCACCTTTTGTATATTGATTTCTGATCCTTGGCTTTGTATTCTGAGTCTGTTGCTGATAACACCTATGGAAGTCAAGGACTGAGAAAAGTTGTTGTAAAAAAGTTTTGCAATTCTCTTTTCTAGTGTGTATGCATTATTTATGACAAACCTTAAATTAAAATACAAAGTCGTCTATAGGTATGTTTTTTCTCAGATACTGCCTGAAAACGGAGTCGTCCTTTTGTAATGGTTTATGACATTTTTTGCAATGAACAAGTCTTTTAAGAGATGAGCGAGGAATACAAGAAAAACACCTGTGTAAAGAGTGGAGGAACATAACAAATGCAGGGCCCCAAATACCGGTGTACTGCATGATACAAGTAAGCAATTAGCATCCTGTCATACTCATGTGTAACAAGACTAAGCAGGCGGCGTAAAGGACCTAAGTGACTTCAAAAAAGGGTTCATCGTTTTGGTCTCTACCAGGAAGACAATGCTTCCCTCTACAGGGCATGAGGGTTTCACTGAAAGGTTCCACCCAAAGGTTCCACCCAAAGGTTTCATGAGTATGATCTGATTAATTTGCTGTGGCCTTCACAGTCCCCTTGATCCTAACCTAATTGAACCCCATACAGGTGATTTTGAACCCATGTGTTAGAGACAGCAGTTGGACTGCTGTTAGACTGCTGTTAGACTGCTGTTAGATTGATGTTAGACTGCTGTTAGACTGCTGTTAGATTGCTGTTAGACTGCTGTTAGACTGCTGTTAGACTGCGCTCTCCGCCCCCATCATCAAAGCGTCGAATGTGGTAACATATTTTGGAAGACCAGTGTTCCATCGCTCCAGAACAGTGATAACATGAAGCTAGACAACTACACGTGTGAATTGTTCCAAATATACACATTTAAAAAATGTCACATCTGAAATGTCATGTCATATCTTGTGATTCACTTAAAATCATGGGATTTTTTGTAATGGTCATGATTGAAAAGCCATTTAGTAATGTTACCATCCGTGTTAACCGGTGTCCTAAAAGAGAGAGGTTTGCAGTTTTGAGATTACTATTGAATTTTTTTATATGAACTAGACCGGTTGTCAGTATTAGACACGGCTGCATATGGTTTCCACCAGCTACAGCCACAGTGTCGTCTTTTCTTAAGTTCACTGCCTTTTAGACAACATTCAACGAGCTGAGCCACAGTGCATTTGCTCCGGACTCTGTTAATTCATTTCAATATATTTGGACTACATGATCACACACTGGCTTGTTCATATGTCCACATTTACATCCTGGTCACATGACACAGCAGCAGCGGACGTTTTTTTATCCCCTGTGATTTTACATGAAGAATTTGACACCACACACACATTTGGTTTGACGAAACCTATTTCCCAGCAAATGATCTGGACGCAAACTCTGCGAGGTAATTCTAAATCGAGTTTGACCGTTAGGGAACAATAGTGTTTTTGTTTTTCTTGAATTAACTAATTGGCATTATTGTAAACACGATCAGTGTTCTTGACTAAACGGACTGTACGCTGTGTGTCAGTGGTTCACTATGTCTGCCCTGGGTGTTCCTGTGTGTCAGTGGTTCACTATGCCTGTCCTGGGTGTTCCTGTGTGTCAGTGGTTCACTATGTCTACCCTGGGTGTTCCTGTGTGTCAGTGGTTTACTATGCCTGTCCTGGGTGTTCCTGTGTGTCAGTGGTTTACTATGCCTGTCCTGGGTGTTCCTGTGTGTCAGTGGTTCACCATGCCTGCCCTGGGTGTTCCTGTGTGTCAGTGGTTCACTATGTCTGCCCTGGATGTTCTTGTGTGTCAGTGGTTCACTATGTCTGCCCTGGGTGTTCCTGTGTGTCAGTGGTTTACTATGTCTGTCCTGGGTGTTCCTGTGTGTCAGTGGTTCTATGCCTGTCCTGGGTGTTCCTGTGTGTCAGTGGTTCACCATACCTGTCCTGGGTCTTCCTGTGTGTCAGTGGTTCACTATGCCTGTCCTGGGTGTTCCTGTGTGTCAGTGGTTTACTATGTCTGTCTTGTGTGTTCCTGTGTGTCAGTGGTTCTATGCCTGTCCTGTGTTCCTTGGTGGTTCACTATGCCTGTCTTGGGTGTTCGTGTTCCTGTGTGTCAGTGGTTCACCATGCCTGCCCTGGGTGTTCCTGTGTGTCAGTGGTTCACTATGTCTGCCCTGTGTGTTCCTGTGTGTCAGTGGTTCACTATGCCTGTCTTGGGTGTTCGTGTTCCTGTGTGTCAGTGGTTCACTATGTCTGCCCTGTGTGTTCCTGTGTGTCAGTGGTTCACTATGCCTGTCCTGGGTGTTCCTGTGTGTCAGTGGTTCACTATGCCTGTCCTGGGTGTTCCTGTGTGTCAGTGGTTCACTATGTCTGCCCTGTGTGTTCCTGTGTGTCAGTGGTTCACTATGTCTGTCCTGGGTGTTCCTGTGTGTCAGTGGTTCACTATGTCTGTCCTGGGTGTTCCTGTGTGTCAGTGGTTCACTATGCCTGTCCTGGGTGTTCCTGTGTGTCAGTGGTTCACTATGCCTGTCTTGGGTGTTCGTGTTCCTGTGTGTCAGTGGTTCACCATGCCTGCCCTGGGTGTTCCTGTGTGTCAGTGGTTCACTATGTCTGCCCTGTGTGTTCCTGTGTGTCAGTGGTTCACTATGCCTGTCTTGGGTGTTCGTGTTCCTGTGTGTCAGTGGTTCACTATGTCTGCCCTGTGTGTTCCTGTGTGTCAGTGGTTCACTATGCCTGTCCTGGGTGTTCCTGTGTGTCAGTGGTTCACTATGCCTGTCCTGGGTGTTCCTGTGTGTCAGTGGTTCACTATGTCTGCCCTGTGTGTTCCTGTGTGTCAGTGGTTCACTATGTCTGTCCTGGGTGTTCCTGTGTGTCAGTGGTTCACTATGTCTGTCCTGGGTGTTCCTGTGTGTCAGTGGTTCACCATGCCTGTCCTGGGTGTTCCTGTGTGTCAGTGGTTCACTATGCCTGTCTTGGGTGTTCGTGTTCCTGTGTGTCAGTGGTTCACTATGTCTGCCCTGTGTGTTCCTGTGTGTCAGTGGTTCACTATGCCTGTCCTGGGTGTTCCTGTGTGTCAGTGGTTCACTATGCCTGTCCTGGATGTTCCTGTGTGTCAGTGGTTCACTATGTCTGCCCTGTGTGTTCCTGTGTGTCAGTGGTTCACTATGTCTGCCCTGTGTGTTCTTGTGTGTCAGTGGTTCACTATGTCTGTCCTGGGTGTTCCTGTGTGTCAGTGGTTCACCATGCCTGTCCTGGGTGTTCCTGTGTGTCAGTGGTTCACCATGCCTGTCCTGGGTGTTCCTGTGTGTCAGTGGTTCACTATGCCTGCCCTGGGTGTTCCTGCGTTTGAGATACATGTCAGGGCATGTCCACTACTGGGCTAGGGAGAACTGAAGGTGCCCCATCTGGAGCTAGGATGTTATATAGAGATTGAGACAATCTGAGGACTAGTCTGAAGAGGACGTAATTGGACAATCTGAGGTATTTTTCCGTTTGTCTTTATCTTATTTCTCGACTAATCCACCTAGTAAACTGGCCTATTGGGTAGACTGTGGGCTGTTTATCTTCTTGCATTGCTGTGTGTGCGGGGCTCTGTTTGTACTGTCGTAACTTCACAGGTCTGCTTCTTCTTG
>CM055738.1:7620836-7840836 GCA_029465975.1 Dallia pectoralis | reverse complement strand
CAGGCTGTCATTGAATCAACCAGGCACTCAACCAGTCAGCCAGCCAGACAGCCAGTCATTTTTGTTTTGTCTTTTTGTTTTTAGTATTTTTAATGGTAAAAGCTCATTTTGCTCTTTCTGTTCTTTCCCTAGCTCTCTGTTGCCTTTTGCCTCTCCCTTTCATTGCCTTTTTCTTTGTCCTTTTCTCTTCGTCGGCTTTGTCTGTCTCTCTGAACCACACTACATGTGGTTTGTGGTGTCTAAGAGACCGAAATGATGAGGTCACTCTTTCAATGACTAACTGCAGACCTCATCCCTAGCACCTCAGACCTCATCCATAGCATCTCAGAACTCATCCCTAGCACCTCAGACCTCATCCATAGCATCTCAGAACTCATCCCTAGCACCTCAGACCTCATCCATAGCATCTTAGACTTCATCCCTAGCACCTCAGACCTCATCCATAGCACCTCAGACATCATCCCTAGCACCTCGGACCTCATCCATAGCACCTCGGACCTCATCCCTAGCACCTCAGACTTCATCACTAGCACCTCATACCTCACCCCTAGCACCTCGGACCTCATCCATAGCACCTCAGACCTCATCCATAGCACCTCAGACCTCATCCCTAGCACCACAGACCTCATTCACAGCACCTCAGACCTCATCACTAGCACCTCAGACCTCATCCATAGCACCTCATACCTCATCCCTAGCACCACAGACCTCTTTCACAGCACCTCAGACCTCATCCACAGCACCTCAGACCTCATCCCTTGCACCTCAGACCTCATCCCTAGCATCTCAGACCTCATTGCTTGCACTTCTACACTATGGCAAACTGTGTCTGCTAATCCAAGTCGATCAATTTACAATTATTGATCATTAGAAAGCCTTTTTGTAAGTATGTTTGCACAGCTGAAAACTGTTACAGCAGTTGAACTGGCCTTCTTCAGACTTGTTGAATATCTGGAGCAACGGCAATTGTCGGTTCATTTACAGACTTAAAACGATCAAAGACAAGTTTGTTCTGAAAGCGACATATTTTTTTGGAAATTATGTCTATTTCAAGCGAGAAATAGGAAAGAAACTGAAGATCTCCCATCACAGAACAGAACAGTGCATACTGCCTCTAACCAGAATAGAAAGAGGAGAGGGAGGCCCTTGTGCAAAACTGAGCAAGAGTACAAATACATTAGAGTGTCTAGTTGGAAAAACAGGATGCCTCACAGGTTCTCAACTGGCAGCTTCATTAAATAGTACCCGCAAAACACCAGTTGCAGCATCAACAGTGAAAAAGTGTCTGGGTTGCTGGGCTTCTAGGCAGGGTTGCAAAGAAAAAGCAATTTCTTACACTGGCCAACAAAGAAGATCAAGATCGGCAAAGGACTGTGGACAGTGGAAGAAAAACGTGTTGTGGACAGACAAATATAAGTTTGAGGTGTTCGGATCAGAAAGAGAACATTGTTCTTCGTGATTTCTCTAGAACTGGAGTACGCCCGTGGCAAATTCAATCAATTGGACATGATTTAGACATTTCTGGAAAAACATCTTAACATCATTGAAAAACAGCGACCAATGCTGTTTTCCAGTAATTATCAGGTCTAGGTCTAGGTCTAGTTCGAGAGATGTGATGCGTGGCTTCCATTGGAGAAAGGAAAATAAACTCCCTGTTATTTATATTAATCACATTACGGTGCGCAGCCTACCTGGACTGTCTAAATGAGCTGTCGGCTGTAGTGCCGAGATCTGACACGGCGTTCCTGATGTGCTAAAATTGTCAGAAGTGTTGAAACATTAATGTAACCAGGCCAGACCTTGGATTGCATCGGGTATATTAATATGTTGGGGGCAGTTGTAATTGTACCCGCACCGTGTTATCACTTCATTTGAGTCTCAAAAAATTTGTAGAATTAGAATTTTCAAGATGAAGGTTTTAGAATGCTGACTTGAATGTCTGTTACCAATGTAAATGTATTATCTGCAACATTATAGCGGTTAGCTAATGTGCATACAGTATTTAACAGCCCCTCTGGATCTGTCACCCTCCAGTATTTAACACCCCCTTTGGATCTGTCACCCTCCAGTATTTAACACCCCCTCTGGATCTGTCACCCTCCAGTATTTAACACCCCCTCTGGATCTGTCCAGTATTTAACACCCCCTCTGGATCTGTCACCCTCCTGTATTTAACACCCCCTTTGGATCTGTCACCCTCCAGTATTTAACACCCCCTCTGGATCTGTCACCCTCCAGTATTTAACACCCCCTCTGGATCTGTCACCCTCCAGTATTTAACACCCCCTCTGGATCTGTCCAGTATTTAACACCCCCTCTGGATCTGTCACCCTCCAGTATTTAACACCCCCTCTGGATCTGTCACCCTCCAGTATTTAACACCCCCTCTGGATCTGTCACCCTCCAGTATTTAACACCCCCTCTGGATCTGTCACCCTCCACGATTTAACACCCCCTCTGGATCTGTCACCCTCCAGTATTTAACACCCCCTCTGGATCTGTCCAGTATTTAACACCCCCTCTGGATCTGTCACCCTCCAGTATTTAACACCCCCTCTGGATCTGTCACCCTCCAGTATTTAACACCCCCTCGGGATCTGTCACCCTCCAGTATTTAACACCCCCTCTGGATCTGTCACCCTCCAGTATTTAACACCCCCTCTGGATCTGTCACCCTCCAGTATTTAACACCCCCTCAGGATCTGTCACCCTCCAGTATTTAACACCCCCTCTGGATCTGTCACCCTCCAGTATTTAACACCCCCTCTGGATCTGTCACCCTCCAGTATTTAACAGCCCCTCTGGATCTGTCACCCTCCAGTATTTAACACCCCCTCTGGATCTGTCACCCTCCAGTATTTAACACCCCCTCTGGATCTGTCACCCTCCAGTATTTAACACCCCCTCTGGATCTGTCACCCTCCAGTATTTAACACCCCCTCTGGATCTGTCACCCTCCAGTATTTAACACCCCCTCTGGATCTGTCACCCTCCAGTATTTAACACCCCCTCTGGATCTGTCCAGTATTTAACACCCCCTTTGGATCTGTCACCCTCCAGTATTTAACACCCCCTCTGGATCTGTCACCCTCCAGTATTTAACACCCCCTCTGGATCTGTCACCCTCCAGTATTTAACACCCCCTCTGGATCTGTCACCCTCCAGTATTTAACACCCCCTTTTGATCTGTCACCCTTCAGTATTTAACACCCCCTCTGGATCTGTCACCCTCCAGTATTTAACACCCGCTCTGGATCTGTCAACCTCCAGTATTTAACACCCCCTTTGGATCTGTCACCTTCCAGTATATAACACCCCCTCTGGATCTGTCACCCTCCAGTATTTAACACCCCCTCTGGATCTGTCCAGTATTTAACACCCCCTCTGGATCTGTCACCCTCCAGTATATAACACACCCTCTGGATCTGTCACCCTCCAGTATTTAACACCCCCTCGGGATCTGTCACCTTCCAGTATTTAACACCCCCCCTGGATCTGTCACCCTCCAGTATTTAACACCCCCTCTGGATCTGTCACCCTCCTGTATTTAACACCCCCTCTGGATCTGTCACCCTCCTGTATTTAACACCCCCTCTGGATCTGTCACCCTCCTGTATTTAACACCCCCTCTGGACCGACCAATAGTTACAACCTCTTCCAGTAGTAACCAACCCCTCTGTTGTCTGTGTTATTTGTCATCTGTTTATAGTGAGAAGAGGACTGCCATGCTCGTCCCCAAGCCTGTCTAGACAGGGGACTCCAGTCTGTGGGTTCAATGCACATCTTTGTTCCCCTAATGGCTGTGTGTTGGTCCAACACTACTATGGCTTGGCTTCCATGAATTCTGTTGCTTGTTTCCTCAGACAGTCAGTAGATACGTCCCACATAGTATATGAAAACAATACGTTTTGACTGGGTGGCGATGTATAGGTGCTATCCCACAGCTAAGAACGGTTCTTAGGGTCGACTTAACAACCTTCGACCATGTTGTTTTGGCAATAACCGTATTGCTATTGCTATTATAAACCTGCCATCGGCGCACTTAGAGTAGGAGAAGTATTTCCATAGCTGTGGTTTACGCACAAAATATGACGCCCTTCAGCTACTCCACAATCAGGATAGGAACTAAAGGTGGCTCGATAACACTTTTTTATGTCTGCTACTGATAATGCAACCTTGAGTGTTTGCCCATATCGATACGATCCTAATACGATACCATCTATTGCCCTCACTAATTTATGAAAGACAACTAGCTTGGCAGATAGCTAACTGTCCACTCCAAGGATATCCCATAGACTAGTAATTTGCTTAACATGTTTACTATGTATTACTATGTTTATGTAGCTGATAAGTAATCCCCTGTAATGTGTGTGTGTGTGTGTGTGTGTGTGTATGTAGCTGATCAGCAACCCCCTGTAATGTGTGTGTGTGTGTGTGTGTGTGTGTGTGTGTGTGTGTGTGTGTGTGGCTGATCAGCAACCCCCTGTAATGTGTGTGTGTGTGTGTGTAGCTGATCAGCAATCCCCCTGTAATGTGTGTGTGTGTGTGTGTGTGTACATGTGTAGCTGATCAGCAATCCCCCTGTAATGTGTGTGTGTGTGTGTGTGTGTGTATATGTGTAGCTGATCAGCAATCCCCTGTAATGTGTGTGTGTGTGTGTGTGTGTGTGTAGCTGATCAGCAACCCCTGTAATGTGTGTGTGTGTGTGTGTGTGTGTGTGTGTGTGTGTGTGTGTGTAGCTGATCAGCAACCCCTGTAATGTGTGTGTGTGTGTGTGTGTGTGTGTGTGTGCTGATCAGCAACCCCTGTAATGTGTGTGTGTGTGTGTGTGTGTGTGTGTAGCTGATCAGCAACCCCTGTAATGTGTGTGTGTGTGTGTGTGTGTGTGTAGCTGATCAGCAACCCCCTGTAATGTGTGTGTGTGTGTGTGTGTGTGTGTAGCTGATCAGCAATCCCCCTGTAATGTGTGTGTGTGTGTGTAGCTGATCAGCAAACCCCTGTAATGTGTGTGTGTGTGTGTGTGTGTGTGTGTGTGTGTGTGTGTGTGTGTGTGTGTGTGTGTGTGTGTAGCTGATCAGCAATCCCCTGTAATGTGTGTGTGTGTGTGTGTGTGTGTGTGTGTGTGTGTAGCTGATCAGCAACACCCTGTAATGTGTGTGTGTGTGTGTGTGTGTGTGTGTAGCTGATCAGCAACCCCCTGTAATGTGTGTGTGTGTGTGTGTGTGTGTGTGTGTGTAGCTGATCAGCAACCCCTGTAATGTGTGTGTGTGTGTGTGTGTGTGTGTGTGTGTAGCTGATCAGCAACCCCTGTAATGTGTGTGTGTGTGTGTGTGTGTGTAGCTGATCAGCAACCCCTGTAATGTGTGTGTGTGTGTAGCTGATCAGCAACCCCTGTAATGTGTGTGTGTGTGTGTAGCTGATCAGCAACCCCTGTAATGTGTGTGTGTGTGTGTGTGTGTGTGTGTGTGTGTAGCTGATCAGCAATCCCCTGTAATGTGTGTGTGTGTGTGTGTGTGTGTGTGTGTGCAGCTGATCAGCAATCCCCTGTAATGTGTGTGTGTGTGTGTGTGTGTGTGTGTGTGTATATGTGTAGCTGATCAGCAATCCCCCTGTAATGTGTGTGTGTGTGTGTGTGTGTGTGTGTATATATGTGTAGCTGATCCCTGGACAGGTGGGGGTTACATTGAGCTCTGGTGCTGCAGGCGTCACATAATGTGGGTTAGGAGAAGCAACCCTTTACCTCACAATCTATCTCCCCTATCCCCCTCTCTCCCCTATCCCCCTCTCCCCCCCCTATCCCCCTCTCTCCCCTATCCCCCTCTCTCCCCTATCCCCTCTCTCCCCTATCCCCCTCTCTCCCCTATCCCCCTCTCTCCCTATCCCCCTCCCTATCCCCTCTCTCCCCCTATCCCCCTCTCTCTCCCTATCCCCCTCTCTCCCCTATCCCCCTCTCTCCCCCTATCCCCCTCTCCCCTATCCCCTCTCTCCCCCTATCCCCCTCTCTCTCCCCTATCCCCTCTCTCTCCCCTATCCCCCTCTCTCCCCCCTATCCCCCTCTCTCCCCCTCCCCCTATCCCCTCTCTCCCCCTATCCCCCTCTCTCCCCTATCCCCCTCTCTCCCCCTATCCCCCTCCCCCCTATCCCCCTCTCTCCCCCTATCCCCCTCTCTCCCCCTATCCCCCTCTCTCCCCTATCCCCCTCTCTCCCCCCTATCCCCCTCTCCCCCTATCCCCTCTCTCCCCTATCCCCCTCTCTCCCCTATCCCCCTCTCTCCCCCTATCCCCCTCTCTCCCCCTATCCCCCTCTCTCCCCCTATCCCCCTCTCTCCCCTATCCCCCTCTCTCCCCTATCCCCCTCTCTCTCTCCCCCTATCCCCCTCTCTCCCCCTATCCCCCTCTCTCCCCTATCCCCTCTCTCCCCCTATCCCCCTCTCTCCCCTATCCCCCTCTCTCCCCCTATCCCCCTCTCTCCCCCTATCCCCCTCTCTCCCCCTATCCCCCTCTCTCCCCCTATCCCCTCTCTCCCCTATCCCCCTCTCCCCCTATCCCCCTCTCCCCCTATCCCCCTCTCTCCCCTATCCCCCTCTCCCCCTATCCCCCTCTCTCCCCCTATCCCCCTCTCTCCCCTATCCCCCTCTCTCCCCCTATCCCCCTCTCTCCCCTATCCCCCTCTCTCCCCCCTATCCCCCTCTCTCCCCCTATCCGCCTCTCTCCCTCATAATATCCCTCTCCCGTCTCCCTTGTTATCTTTCTCCCTCCCTCTCTCTCACCCACTCTCACTCTTTTCATTCCTCTTTCATCTACCTACTTCTTCCCGCCCACGCGTTCTCCCTCCCTCACTTTCTCCTCTCCCTCCTCAATCCTCTCCTATATTTCCTCTTAGCTGCTAGTCTGTGACCTCAGGTTAGATTAACAGCGGTGATTCTTTGCTGTCCGGTTGCCTTCACATTCTGTGACCTTGTCAAAGTCATTGTGCTTGAGATTGAGAAACACCCGTGGATGTTAACTGAGGTCTCCTGTTGGGTTGTTTTTATGATTCCTGTTGATTTTCCCTTATTATGTTGACCTGTTGTATGGATGCTGTGTGTGTGTGTGTGAGGCAGGGGCAGTAACGTGACTGGCATATAACATTGTGCATTTCAATGGGAGAATGGAAATGAATGGAATAGATGGATAGCCCCTGGCTATTTGTACTGAATCTCAAACCTCCGGGGTCAAACTGACTGTGTGTTATGTGGGTGTCAGTGGGTGTGTGTGTGTGTTTGAGTGTGTGTGTGTGTTTGTCAGTGTGTGCGTGTGTTTGCGTGTGTGTAACAGATATAATGTCAGTCCAGTTTACCCAGACCTTTACCTAAATAACCCTGTCTCCAGACCCCTGTCTCCTGACACCTGTATCATGAACTCTGACCCTTCTTCTCCAAAGCCCTGTCACCTGACCTCTAACCCCTGTCTCATGACCTCTGACCCCTGTCTCCTGACCCCTATCTCCTGACTACTTTTCTCTACCTCTTCTTTCCAGAAGTCCATGGAGCCGTCTTCTCTGTCGCCAGGTGGACATAAACACCGGTTCCTCACAGAGATAAAGACCGGTTCCTCACAGAGATAAAGACAGGGACCACACAGAGATAAAGACCGGTTCCTCACAGAGATAAAAACAGAGACCTCACAGAGATAAAGACAGAGACCTCACAGAGATAAAGACAGGGACCTCACAGAGATAAAGACTGATTCCTCACAGAGATAAAGACAGGGACCTCACAGAGATAAAGACAGAGACCTCACAGAGATAAAGACAGGGACCTCACAGAGATAAAGACAGGGACCTCACAGAGATAAAGACAGAGACCTCAAAGAGATAAAGACAGGGACCACACAGAGATAAAGACCGATTCCTCACAGAGATAAAGACAGGGACCTCACAAAGATAAAGTCAGCGATCTTACCAAGTTATAGAGATAAGTCTAACCCAGAATAGTGAGAGATAGAGATAGTGGTTTTGGCCAAACCTCCTGGAGAGACAAAGGCCCGGCCAAAACCTAATAATGAAACCCAACCAGGAGAGGAGCAACGGCTGCCTCCCTCCAAAGAAGCGTGAGATCCTCGCCTTGGAGCAGAGACCAGTGGTAGCAGCCCCGTTAGACACAACCCTGCACACGGAGAACCTGGCCTGGCTGGCCAGCGTGGCCAGTGAACGCTGCAGGTCCAGTGAAACGCCCAGCCCCAAGTTTCAGGTCCCTTCGTCCTCGTCCTCCTGCGCTACCTCTCTGTCCACCATCCCCCTATCCTGCCTCCCTGCGGTTTACTCCACGGCAGTCGGTCTTAGTCAGCAGGGTGGCACCATTCAATATGCCCAGCTGGCTCCGAGCCTCCAGTTCATTAGTTCCGGGCCGTACGCCGGATACATTTCCTCTCAGGTCATCCCATCTAGTGCCGCCAGTGTGGCTCCTTCCACCGGGCAACAGCGCCCCCATCTGGAGGGCCACTGCTACCCCACCGCCCTCATATCCCAGCCCAGCAAGGTAAGTCTTTCGTTGAGTATCAATTTTTTTGTTGACGTTTATTTAGTTTACTTTTTGAATGATTAGTGTTTTAATTGTTGTGTTGTGTTTAGCATTTTTTCCCCTTTGTTATAATACATAATTATATATTTATATATATATATATATATATTTTGTGGGGGTAATAAAGTGTAATTTTACATCACAGATATGTGATATGTCAAATTATGTCATGCAGTAGGCTCTATTATGTCATGTGACATAATGTTAAATGAAGTCATGCAGTAGGTTCTATTATGTCATGTGATATAATGTCAAATGATGTCATGCAGTAGGCTCTATTATGTCATGTGACATAATGTTAAATTAAGTCATGCAGTAGGTTCTATTATGTCATGTGATATAATGTCAAATGATGTCATGCAGTAGGTTCTATTATATCATGTGATATAATGTCAAATTATGTCATGCAGTAGGTTCTATTATATCATGTGATATAATGTTAAATGATGTCATGCAGTAGGCTCTATTATGTCATGTGATACAATTTCAAATGATGTCATGCAGTAGGTTCTATTATATCATGTGATATAATGTTAAATGATGTCATGCAGTAGGCTCTATTATGTCATGTGATATAATGTTAAATGATGTCATGCAGTAGGCTCTATTATGTCATGTGATATAATGTTAAATGATGTCATGCAGTAGACTCTATTATGTCATGTGATATAATGTTAAAAGATGTCATGCAGTAGGTTCTATTATGTCATGTGACATAATGTTAAATAATGTCATGCAGTAGGCTCTATTATGTCATGTGATATAATGTCAAATGATGTCATGCAGTAGGCTCTATTAGATCATGTGATATAATGTTAAATGATGCCGTGCAGAAGGCTCTATTATGTCATGTGATATAATGTTTCACACTGTAATTTAATGTGTAAAGGACCAGCAGCAGCTCCAGGTAGGACTGCAGTCAGACCTGGCCGTGTCCGTGTCTCTCCCCTCCTCCGTCCGCGTCGCCGGCACCCAGCAGTACATCCAGCTAGACACCCCCCTGACCGTCACCTCCACCCGCCAGGCCCACCTCCAGCCCTTCCAGCTCCACCCGCACACTGGGATGGGGGTGCTCCCCCACACCCTCACCCTGGCTCCCTCCCAGGTGCTGGTCCAGTATGCGGACGGATCGGGGATGAATAAATCTGACGGCGGACACACCAAGGTATTCTTTGTCATTTTAGCTATTTTAATTTTTCGACAATCCAGACTTTTCTCGTGAGCAGATACATGGTCCAGTGTGTATAGTAAACCATGGCTGGTGTGTACATGACAACTCCACTTTGATTTGAAGGTGGTGCAGCTGAACGGCGAGTTGGAGAGGAGTTTTGGCAAACAGATCATCGGAGGCATCAAAGGAATCTCATCCTATCAGAACAATCCGCATGGATACGAGACTCGGCACATCCTGCTCCCGGAGGACTACAATACCCAGGATTCCACGGGACTACAGACCTCGCTGCTGCTGGTGGCCAACAACAACTCGACCAATGTCGCGGAGCACAATAAAGTTCAGGTCCCCCCACCTCAAGGGCTTAGTGACAAGGCAGGAATCTGTTCGGGAATTCCAGTCTCCAGGAGCTCCTCTTTCACCTCCCTAAGCTCCTCGGAGGCCCTGAAGATCTCGTCGGCTCCTCAATCGGTCATCCAGACCGCCCAGCAGTCCGAGGAAGTCGTGCGCGGTCTGTTCTCCACTGCCCAGGCCCCGATCATCGGCTACATCGCCAGCTCCGGGCACCCACATGGCATCAGCTACGCCACCCTGCCGCAGCACCTGGTCATCCAGATACCCGTCAGTGGAGCCGGCTGTGTCTCCGCCTCCGCGGCAACAGACCTCGAGGCTTCTCGCTCTGTGGTCGCCATGACAGCAACCAGCGCCGCGACCCCTTACCAGGCTCCTGCTCCCACACTGCCTCCCCACCACACCTACCTCACCCCAGCCCCCTCCAAGTGTGAGCCGCCGGCGCCGGTGGGCCAGGTGCTGCCCGTCCAACAGATCCAAACCCCCTACAACACAGCCTCCACTGTTGAGGCGTCCCCGTCCCCCTCACCTACACCAGCGCCCGTCCAGGTCGCCCCTTCGACAGCCTCCCCCTCCGTCGCCACTCTCCCGCCGTTCTTCATGCGGGGCTCCATCATCCAGCTGGCCGACGGCGAGCTGAAACGAGTCGAGGACCTGAAGACGGAGGACTTCATCCAGAGCGCTGAGATCAGCGGCGAGCTGAAGATCGACTCTAGCACCGTGGAGCGCATCGACACGGGCCAGACGCCCAACGCCGTCGTCATACAGTTCGCTGTCGGGGAACTCAAAGCACAGGTAAGACCTTGTTTGCCATGTGAATGCCACCCTCGCCTCGGTTGAACAGGAGTGACGTGCGCCTCGGTGCTCCTCTGCAGGTGTCCGTGGAGGTGCTGCTGGAGTACCCCTTCTTTGTGTTCGGCCAGGGCTGGTCGTCCTGCTGCCCAGACCGGACCACCCGGCTGTTTGAGCTGTCCTGTGCCAGGCTCTGCGTGGGGGACGTGTGCGTCTCCCTGACCCTGAGGAGCCTCAGCGGCGTTACCTGGAGCGACGGCAGCCAGGGTGTGCAGGCAGAGCCAACTGGGGACCGGGTCGCGCAGAGCTCCAACAGTCAATGTGTCAGTCGGACTGATAGTCAGAGAGATAGTCCGGGTATTACTCAGAGCGAGAGTCAGTGTATCAGTCAGAGTATTAGTTGGAGTAACAGCAGTCGGATCAACAGTCAGAGTAGTGTTAGGAGTAACAGCAGTCATATCAACAGTCAGAGTAGTATGAGTAACAGCAGTCATGTCTACAGTCAGAGTAGTGTTAGGAGTAACAGCAGTCATATCAACAGTCAGAGTAGTGTGAGTAACAGCAGTCATATCAACAGTCAGAGTAGTGTGAGTAACAGCAGTCATATCAACAGTCAGAGTAGTGTGAATAACAGCAGTCATATCAACAGTCAGAGTAGTGTTAGGAGGAACAGCAGTCATATCAACAGTCAGAGTAGTGTTAGGAGTAACAGCAGTCATATCAACAGTCAGAGTAGCAGTAGGAGTAACAGCAGCTTCCTGGTGCTAGTTGCCAAAACAGATGAGCTGAATAAGCAGGTGAGCGTTGACTCTCGCTTCGTGGGTTCTGTGACCGGGTCTGGACTAAGACCCGGACCCGGACATCGACCCGGATCTTCTGTCTACCAAGTTAAAGTTGAACCCAAAGGTACCTCAGACTCGCCGGCTTACTCAGGGAATGGACAGATGAGTGAGACAACAGGAAACGGAGAGACGCTGTCGAGAGAACTAAGCAGCCAAACGCTCCCGCCTCCGCCCTCCAAGACAGAGAGGGGTGACATACGTACGAGGCGTAAAAGGAGATGGTCTGCCCCAGAGCGGGACCAGACAGAGAGAGAACAGACAGAGAAGAGGAACGAGGAACTCCCTGTATCCCTCCCCAAACTCTACTTTGTTTCTCAGGAGGTGAAACTCTCCATCGAGGGCAGGTCAAACATCGGCCGTTGAAGGAGTTCAAAGGTTAGATGGGAAGTTAGGAGGCTGAAACAACGCTACCATGTTTGTGATGTTGCTGTTTGGGTCTTCTATCACGTACCGTATCCGATTGAGATTAGTTAAAGGTGTGTACGTTTTAGTTACTCCACTTCCTTATTGACATTTGTTTAGTTTTGATGTGGTTCAGTGTGGTCAATAGTTGTACTAACAGAATGCTGCTGCTGCTTCACACATTTAAGGCCTCGGGAACGGCGACTATAGAAATGGAGTGGTCATCCCGATTTAAGTCTAAGGATCAATAACCGGGAGACCCGAAATGTAGAAGTAGAACGTAGAACGTTTTAAGTTGCTGCCTTCGATGCACAGATTGCGTTGCAGCACGGCGTTTAAATCTGACCGACTGCTCTTTCAGCACAGCCTCTCCTATGTCGTTCCCACATTCTCTCAATGAAATGCGTAAAATGCTCCAAGATATTTCGTATTTTCTCTCCAATGTACAGGGTCGAAAGTAGCAGAACAACAGCCTGGATGTAATAAAGTACAAGATGTTACTATTACTATATTGATCTATAATGTAATCTAGGGGTTTTCCCAAATGGCATCCTATATTATAGTAAACTATACAGGTTACAGGCTGTAGTTTGGTTGCTAGCTTTTGTGATTAACTGTCTTACTTCCCATTTTGTTCTAAATAAATGGCAGTCATTTCATCTGGGGTCAGTCCTAATAGTTTAATGGGATTTACCAGAAATTATATTGTATGTTTCTCCATGTCAAATAGACTGTTGTTATAGTGAAATTATCTAAATAATTTCATTATTTTGTTACATTTCAAACATAAACCTGAACTTGCAATATTTCACTTGTTATATAATCTTTTTCGTACACATTACACAGGCAAATTAAAACAATCACAGAACAATAAATGAAATAAAGGTTGTTTTCATTGAGTTATGTTCATGATTGACATCTAGCTGAGAGTCAATGACAACTGTGGACATGTGCACATTGCTCTACATTCTGACATGCAATGCTCTACATTCTGACATGCAATGATATATATTGTGACATACATATATGGCTCTACATTCTGACATGCAATGCTCTACATTCTGACATGCAATGCTCTACATTCTGACATGCAATGCTCTACATTCTGAAATACAATGCTCTACATTCTGACATGCAATGCTCTACATTCTGAAATACAATGCTCTACATTCTGACATGCATTCTCTACATTCTGACATGCATTGATATATATTGCATACTACATTCTGACATGCAATGCTCTACATTCTGACATGCAATGCTCTACATTCTGACATGCAATGCTCTACATTCTGACATGCAATGCTCTACATTCTGACATGCATTGCTCTACATTCTGACATGCAATGCTCTACATTCTGACATGCAATGCTCTACATTCTGACATGCAATGCTCTACATTCTGACATGCAATGCTCTACATTCTGACATGCAATGCTCTACATTCTGAAATACAATGCTCTACATTCTGACATGCAATGCTCTACATTCTGAAATACATTGCTCTACATTCTGACATGCATTCCTCTACATTCTGACATGCATTGATATATATTGTGACATACATATATGGCTCTACATTCTGACACGCATTGCTCTACATTCTGACATGCATTGCTCTACATTCTGACATGCATTGCTCTACATTCTGAAATACATTGCTCTACATTCTGACATGCATTCCTCTACATTCTGACATGCATTGCTATATATTGTGACATACATACATGGCTCTACATTCTGACATGCAATGCTCTACATTTAAACACAAACAATGTACAATGTGATTCTTGACAGGTATGTCTTCTCTTTGTTTACACTGATGACCCAAAACAGGTCAAGCGAATGACTTTGATAACCTCTGAACAAGAACGCAATCAATCAGTTTTCGTAGACAACGAGCAGACAACCTGAGTGACTTTGACAAAGGGGAACTGTCGCGGCCAGATGACTGGGTCAGAGCATCTCTGAAACCACAAGACTTCCGGGTTGCTCCCGGACAGTAGTGTTGAGTACCTACCAACAGTGGTCAAAGGAGGGAGAAACCGCAAACTGGAGGCAGGGTGTTGGGTGCCCAAAGCTGATCAGAATCAGATCAGAATCAGGTCGATGCTCAAGGGCAACAATCGGCCACCTACCTAGTCATCGTTGCAGACCAGGTAGACCCCTTCATAGCAACGGTGTGGCAGTGGCCTTTTTTAGCAGGAAACACGCACCTGCCACACTGCACATATTGTTTGAAAACAGTTTTAGGAACAGGATGAAAAGTTAAAGGTGTTGTCCTGGCCTCAAAATACCCCAGATCTTAATTCGATTGAGCATCTGTGTGATGTGTTGGATCGACAAGTCTTATCTATGCAAATTACTCCACCTGGCAAATTACAGAACTTGACGGATTTACTGCTAATGCCTTTGTGCCAAATACCACAGGACACCTTTAGAGGACTCTTGTAGAGCCCTAGACTCGATGGGTCTACGCTGTTTTGGGGGACCAACAGCATCTAAGGCATAATGTTTTGGCTCATCAGTGTAGATGCATACTATTTATCATTCTTCCAAAATAAAGTATTTTACAGATCTCAGAAATGGTGCAGTCTGTGTGTATTATATGTTTTGTGTGTCTGTCTGTTTGTATTTATACTGTACCCTGTCCATATTTCCATGTGTGTGCATAAATTTTTATTAACAAGTAGCTATTTTGTGGGGAAGCGTTTAAAAGCAACATTACTTGGAAGAGAGAGACCGCAAGTCTTGGAAAGAGGTTTTTGACGAGGAGAGCGTGCTTTCTCCCCTATATATGAAAATATGTCATTACGTCCCCGAACAGAAAGAGGTCGTGTGATGGTCCACGGACATCTGCTGTTTCCTGGGCCAGCTTTATTTAATTTGAATTGCACAAACTCAAACTGAATGTGTTAGTATACAAGCTGCAGCAGTTAAATATAACAGACATGTCCTACTGGATGGAGAAAAAAAATTCTCCAACTAATTTATCGTTTTGATTAACAATCAACTCCAACAAACTGGCAACAAGCAAAAAATTATTATTCTGACCTTTTGGTACTTCAGTATAGTAATTGGATTATTGTTTATTTTTAAGTAATATTCACAGCTGTTCTGAATAATTAATTGCCCTTTACATTGACAGTGGTTGCAGGTTTTCTTGACCTAAATCAAAAATTTTCAGTGTTTTAGATTTTAACTTGTTGATTTGAAAAAAAAATACAAAAGAACATAAACATGTTTTGTCTTTGCATATTCGGAAAAATAATTATGTAAATTACCATTCGTCAACAGAAAGCCTTTCATTGCAACGGTTGCTTGTCCTTGTCCCGGTCTGTGTTGTGTCTCGGTTGTCTTGACAACGATCACCCACAGCATCACATGCAGATGTTCTCACATTGTTCAACGGCAAACTTGGTCGGCACAACCGAAAGCCGTATGGAAATATGGGGTCACACCTGGATTCTCAGATATGTGAAAGTCCCTCACCAAGTTTGCACGCTCTATGACAGCGCTTATCACTAAAAGCACTGTTCTGCTTTACTCCACGTGTAGTCGAACAGAATGGTGTACGCATCCATTGTACTGGTTCCAACCCAAAGCAGAAGGAGTATGCCTGTTCTGGGCACAAACAACTCTTGACAGACAGACAGACAGACAGGAAGCGACAGAGAGACAGATGGGCAGGCAGACAGTTAGATGAACAAGCAGGCGGGCTAAATCGGACAGATGGAAAGACGAGGAAATAGGAGGCTGTTGTTATGAATGGAGGAAACGAGGATGTGCTTATATTGATGAAGGAACTAAGGAGGTATTTTGATATATACAAAAATGCTAAGTTTTTTTTATACTTTTACACTTAGTCCAACAAACCTGGACATAAGTCAATGCATACATTTGACATTTCTGGGTGATGCATGTTGCTGTGTCACCAACGGTTATCCGATTTACACAGACATTTATGTTATTTGAGTGTTCCAGAGCAACTAAATCAATGAATGCATTATTTTACTACGCCCCAAACAGCGTTCTCCAGGATTATTCACAAACTTCCAGAACATTCTTGACACTTGTCTGCTTGGCCTTCCCCCTGATCCCCAGAATGATATCTCTGCATGACAGTGAAGAGAGTTTGCTGGAGAATGAGAATTTGGTGAGACAAGAATGAAAAATTACAGATCGTCACCCTATTAAATTACATAATTAGTGTTCTTATTCCTAATTCTTTGAGAGTTTATTTTTCAGAGGTCATCACCCTGGCAACCATTTCACAGCTCATCAGGTTCTCCAAAGTCCACTGAGGTAGAACAAAACATGACTGGATTGGTAGTTGACAGTGGATGAATTCCGATATTATTCTCTATTGTGTTGTTATGTTTCCTCTATTGTGTTGTAATGTTTCCTCTATTGTGTTGTTATGTTTCCTCTATATTCTCTATTGTGTTGTAATGTTTCCTCTATTGTGTTGTCATGTTTCCTCTCTATTGTCTATTGTGTTGTTATGTCTCATCTCTATTGTGTTGTTATGTCTCCTATTTTCTCTATTGTGTTGTTATGTCTCCTCTCTTCTCTCTATTGTGTTGTTATGTCTCCTATTTTCTCTATTGTGTTGTTATGTCTCATCTCTTCTCTCTATTGTGTTGTTATGTCTCATCTCTTCTCTCTATTGTGTTGTTGTCTCCCTCTTTTCTATTGTGTTGTTAGGTTTCCTCTATATTCTCTATTGTGTTGTTATGTCTCATCTCTTCTCTCTATTGTGTTGTTATGTCTCATCTCTTCTCTCTATTGTGTTGTTGTCTCCCTCTTTTCTATTGTGTTGTTAGGTTTCCTCTATATTCTCTATTGTGTTGTTATGTCTCCTATTTTCTCTATTGTGTTGTTATGTCTCATCTCTTCTCTCTATTGTGTTGTTATGTCTCATCTCTTCTCTCTATTGTGTTGTTATGTCTCCCTCTTTTCTATTGCGTTGTTATGTCTTCTTGTGACCCGGCAGATCAAGGCCTACATGATCCAGTGATATACCCGGTAAAATAACGGTAATTTACCTGTTCAGGCTGGTCACATGTCTAGGCATAGAGGCCACCGAGCACCAGCATAGGTTCTCTGCTCTAACTTGCTTAAAAGTCATTTATAGGTTTTGAAACGAGCATGTTAAATAGTTCTCGTCTGGACATCCCTTCATTTTGGCTCATAGGAATAGCAGCGGACCCAACCAGCAACATATTAAACTCCCCTCAGATTCAATGAATGAATAATCAAACCGACAGTCGTCGTGGGTGGGCGTATCGCCGTAGGCTGAAAACATAATACTGTGCCAACTAAAGCAACATAGTTGAAAGGGTCGTGATCTCAGTCCCTGCTGGCGTCTGCTGGGTGCTGATAGTTTCCCTCTGCGTGCCAGTGGTTTATCATAACTTATAAACTGTCTGGTTTGAATCCTGAATGCTGATAGCCGTAGTATAAGTAAGTAATATGGCCCTACGGCGTGTGGTATATGGCCAATATACCACGGCTAAGAGTTGTTAGATTTAGCGCTTAGCCGTGGTATATTGACAATATATCACAAACCCCACATATGCCCTGTTGTGCTTATGAACCAGTATCAACACAGCTAGAACAGTACAAAATGGTTTTAGAGCCGTGGTACACAGCCTCATATACAATGGTCAATCAGCATTCAATGGCTTCCCAAGTCCCCGGTTGAGATGTACCATGAAAACTGAATTAAAATAGACGTTGTTACTCAAAACCTCCACTAGGTGGAGTAAGAGTGGCTATTTGTAAAAAATAAAAGTCTGATAAGGGTCTTATGGGAGCGACGACCCTTTCTGCAAGACCATCCAAAGGCAGTCCTATTTTTTTAATTTGTATACATTTTACGTTCATTTATTCACAGTTTGTATTCTTTAAAAAATATTTATTGTTGTTTTTGGTCAAATGTTTAGGTGCACTTTTAGCTGGCTTGAGATGATACACGGCATCACCTTCCCCATTACCGTCTATTATGTAATGGAAATACAGAAGACTGGGAAATATAATTAGCACCAGCATGCGTAGGGTTGTGGAGAATCGGGATGCAGACAGGAAGCGTCATGTCAATTGTCTCGTGAGAAGAAAACCCCGAACTGAAAAAAAGTCATCGAGGCTGTGAATGATGTTCTTGGAATCGCAATACAATGGCTCCATTGAAGGTCCAAACATGCGCTTGAGCAGTCCAATAACACAGTCACAGTTAACTATTTGTTTGTCATATACTCCATGTGCACCATATGGTAACTGAAGATGTGCATGTGACTGGCCAACTAAATGTTTGGTGATGCAGGGGCCCGGGTGTACCCGTGGTTGGTGAAGCGGTGTACCCGGTTAAAATGAGTACCACGGAAATAATATAGGGGAATTCAGTTCTCACTAAGATGTATATTTTGTCCCTTACATCTAACAATATCAAAAATAACAGGGAATATCAACACATACACTAGCCTTAAAAAAATGTAAATAAACATAAAATAAACAGAATTGATAAACAAATGGAATTCCATTCCTCAGGCACTTTAAGATTCAAAATTACACATTGAAAATGAAAGCAGAGAAGATAAGAGAGGCTTTAGTAGAGAAATCTGCTCTATTTAACTAGAAGGGAAGTAATCATGTGTCCTGGTAGGATACATAAACCTGGCTGCAGGCCATAACATAACTGACTAGCTGATCATCGTGGTACATCCCTATGTTCTTTATGGTCCACTGTTAAGGGATTCTGATGCCGGTTGGGACGCAGAATTGAGAGCGATCCAGTCCTGTAAGTCAGGGCATTAGCCTGTCAGAAGTGAGCGATCCAATGCTGTAAGTCAGGGCATTAGCCTGTCAGAAGTGAGCGATCCAGTGCAGTAAGTCAGGGCATTAGCCTGTCAGAAGTGAGCGATCCAGTGCAGTAAGTCAGGGCATTAGCCTGTCAGAAGTGAGCGATCCAGTGCTGTAAGTCAGGGCATTAGCCTGTCAGAAGTGAGCAGAAGTGAGCAATCCAGTGCTGTAAGTCAGGGCATTAGCCTGTCAGAAGTGAGCGATCCAGTGCTGTAAGTCAGGGCATTAGCCTGTCAGAAGTGAGCGATCCAATGCTGTAAGTCAGGGCATTAGCCTGTCAGAAGTGAGCGATCCAGTGCTGTAAGTCAGGGCATTAGCCTGTCAGAAGTGAGCGATCCAGTGCTGTAAGTCAGGGCATTAGCCTGTCAGAAGTGAGCGATCCAGTGCTGTAAGTCAGGGCATTAGCCTGTCAGAAGTGAGCGATCCATGCTGTAAGTCAGGGCATTAGCCTGTCAGAAGTGAGCGATCCAGTGCTGTAAGTCAGGGCATTAGCCTGTCAGAAGTGAGCAGAAGTGAGCGATCCAGTGCTGTAAGTCAGGGCATTAGCCTGTCAGAAGTGAGCGATCCAGTGCTGTAAGTCAGGGCATTAGCCTGTCAGAAGTGAGCGATCCAGTGCTGTAAGTCAGGGCATTAGCCTGTCAGAAGTGAGCGATCCAGTGCTGTAAGTCAGGGCATTAGCCTGTCAGAAGTGAGCGATCCAGTGCTGTAAGTCAGGGCATTAGGCTGTCAGAAGTGAGCGATCCATGCTGTAAGTCAGGGCATTAGCCTGTCAGAAGTGAACGATCCAGTGCTGTAAGTCAGGGCATTAGCCTGTCAGAAGTGAGCGATCCAGTGCTGTAAGTCAGGGCATTAGCCTGTCAGAAGTGAGCGATCCAGTGCTGTAAGTCAGGGCATTAGCCTGTCAGAAGTGAGCGATCCAGTGCTGTAAGTCAGGGCATTAGCCTGTCAGAAGTGAGCGATCCAGTGCTGTAAGTCAGGGCATTAGCCTGTCAGAAGTGAGCGATCCAGTGCTGTAAGACAGGGCATTAGCCTGCCATTTCATTATTACCTGGGGGGTTTAATCCATTTTGCTGGCATTGAGCAGCCTTGGTAAATAACAAGTTGAGGCATCAATAATTTGCGAGACTAATAGAGCATGAGTAGAAGTTAAAACGTTATAGTGGTCTGATTTACTTGTGCATAGTGACTATTTATAACATCACTATATGGTTAGAGACACAAAGCACTTCATGACTGGAGGAGTTGGTAGGTCAGTGGGTGTTGGTATGCTTTGTGTGTATGACGTCCTGTTAAATAAAAAATGATGCCTGCTAGTACAGTTTGTATAGAGATAAACAATAATATTGTAAAATGTTGCTAGTCATGGTAAACTGCAGAGCAACGCTTTTTCTGCTGTCTTTTGTGATGGTCACGTACACACTCTTCCCTGACCATGGACACTTCTACCAGGCCGAGAGTGCTTCTCCCTGTGGCGGGGCCAGTGACACTCCACGGCGGGGTCCTGCAGGGAGGACAGGGCCTGGCACTCTGCTGACGTCTGTCTAAGACCCTCCAGCTCCTGGCGCCTCTCCTGGATGCTGCAAGGAGAAATTAGAGAAGTCAGACACCGCAATTATAAGCCTCTCAATCTTGTTTTTTTAGCAAGAGAGTGAGTTTTAAGCTAGCTAGTAGAAAAACTAAGAGACTTTTAGGTGCAGAGAACGTCAACCCTGCCATTGGTAGCATGCTCGCTAGGACTTTAGCACAAAGTTGTTGTAACCTCCATCTCTATACAGATGACACTATATATGTCATATACTATTGCTCCTACAGTTTACTGGGGTCTTTATGGATTACGGTCTGCATTCAATGTCCTGCAGAGATCTCTTTAAAGTTGGTGTTAAATTTTGAGAAAATGCAATGGATGGGAAAAAATATGGAAGCGTTATCTAACTTAACCTGTGACCTTAATCCTAACCATAAACACACTGGTCTTTGTGAGGTAAGTTTGAAAGCATGAAGAATTAATAGCAAGTTAATAAAATGCAATCTCTCAGGTAAAACGGAGGATCAGAAAAAAGTGCATGAAAACTCAACAAAGGTATACACAGACAGAATGAATAATTCCTATTATCAAACAAAATATATCAAATTGTAGCATACTGTGTAGTCTATACAATCGTAACACTGGTTGAGAAAAAAACTAAACAATGGACTATACTGTACTGGTTTAAGCCAGAGAATGGTTAACGCACTGCACTCGAGGGAATGTGAGCCACAAATCACAGATGACTACAACAGAAGCCTAATTATAACAATTAACATTTGTTGAATAAAATGTTTGGCAAATCTAGACTATTATCTCTCAGGCTGCTATGCTAAAAATACCCTGGCCTCGCTCCAGGCTGGACTGAGGCTTTCCAGCAAACTGCATGCCAATGCTGCTGTCTTCTTTACTGTCACTGTCTCCCATCCTCGGTAACACACTCCAGGGACAGTCAGTCCCTGGCTGAAGACACACTTATCCACGCCTACAGATCCTGTGCTGATCTCGACAGGGCCTCACTGAATGCAGCAGAAATGTATGTCTATCAGGCTATCATCCCCTATTGCAGAGGGGTTTAGGTGCATGCAAGCAGTTTAAATTGGAGCTGTATGTGATGACAAATAATAAACTGTATTTTTTTCGGAAGGGTATCATGGGGTAAACACACCAAGGGAAATCTGTAATTTCTGACTCAAAAAGTAATGTCTGCCAAATCTTACATTGTATTTACAAAGATAGCTGGCTACTGCTAGCTAGATATCATTGACATTAAAATAGCTAATCTAGCTAGTGTTTTACATTTTAAGGCACAACAACAACATTGCAATAACTATAATAGGGGGCGATAAGTGACGACGAGAGAATATTTGCGAATACATCTCTTTTACTGCGCAAGAGGTTTTGGTCTAAAAAATATGGACGGTTGCACACTTCAAAGATGAACAACACAAAGTAGAAACATCCGGGCACTTTGGAGATCCTAATCTCTAGGCTAATATACTAGTCTGCCGTACTAATTAGTATGAATTGTATGTCCATGTCCTTGCTTGCTTCAGTGTGATATGTTGTTTGCGTGTGCGCATATTGCTGCGCAAACCTGACTCCCTTCAACACCCTGAGAGCGTTGAGTTGACAGCGCCTGAAAACAGCTGCGCACCAAAACAGCTATGAGACTTAGCTGGCTGTAACTGCGAAATAATGAATACAATCTGGACATTCAATAGTAGCTAGACATGGCAATTGAGAAATATTCACAAACAGACTAATTGATACAGTTGAACGAACAACATTGAATTCGCTGCTTGAAAGAAACCAGGAAAACATGTTTGAGAATTTCAAAGAGAGGTTGCAGACGGTACAGCAAGATTTCACAACGGGGTTTGTAAAATATATGCATAAAGAAATCTTTTATCATGCTTAAGTGTTGTCCAGTCTCGTCATGCCTGTATTGGTATTGTTGTATTACATAAACACTGCAATCCGAAGTGGTAGCCAAATAATATAATTCTGTAAGGTTTATGAGTAAACGGCTAGCTAGTTAGCTGAAAAAGTATATGCGGGACGAAAACAACAGTACTTTTTGCGGAACTTCCTTTCAGTTTCAAGATAAAAAACGAAATCACTGACAAAGGTCAACAACGCCGTCTGTATAGGAAACAAATCCCAATATCAATATAGATGCATGAGATGATTGAGATATTTAGCTAGATATCCAAAGTAAATTGTACTTGCAGCATTGTTACATTCAGCTGACCATCATGTGATGGAGGTGAGAGTAAGACAGGACAGTCTGTCTTTACAGAAACTCAAACAATATAACTGCTATGCTATTCCTTCCTTTGGGCTCTCCTTCGAAAATAGATGTCTATAGGTATATCATTTTATATAGCTAATCCGGTGCCCTTTTTGGTTATGACAAAAACGACCCCAATAATGAATTATTGCAGTTCCGTAGATGTTGTCCCAACATGTTACATGTTCACATCTTCATAACTTCTAATTTCACCAAAGGATCAAGACCCTGAGTGATAAATCAAAGGATGCCAAAGTTAAGAAGAAGCAGAGGTAAAGTGAACAGGGCATGTATCAGAAGTGTCTACGAGAATGAGGCTGTTCTAATATCTGCTTTCCCCCTCACAATTAATGAGATGCTCGGGGAGGGCCAGATCTTAAATCAGCACTCCTACATACAGACACTTTATTACTAATTCAGGCCCAGGACTGCAAGTAAAATCAGACAGGTGACATTCCTGTTTCTAACTCCCTTATCCATTTCATTTTCCCTTTTTATGACACATTTCTTTTCAACAGACATTATGAACATCAGCCACAGTTCTCTGCTGGAGTTGAGCTGCTCAGTCGGTAGGTGTTGCACACACTGCATACATTCCAAATGTAAGCACCCAATTTCCATTATGTTGCCTGTTGGGCTCTAATGGGAAATAACGGGTCATTTAGTGCCCGGTCCTCGAGGAAATAGTTCAATAAACATGTAGAGTAGTTGCAGAGAAATTCCTGGTTTGTTTTATTGGTTCCTTGTGTGTTTTGAAGGTACGAGGACACCTGGGTGATTCTGCACAGAAAGGCTAAAGACTGTGCAAAAACCGCAGAGGTATGCACACTGCAGCTTGATCTGTTCGACTGATGTTTACAATGGTTTAATTAAGAATGACAATATGCAGTATAGACAGAGGTGGCATCCAACGTGTATATCCAATCTCACCATGATCTAACAGTGTCTTTTATTCTGTCTCTCCCTCTATATGTCTGTTTCTTCCTCTAAATGTCGATTTTTCTCCCTCTGTCTATGTTTCACCCTCTGTATGTCTATGTGTCTCACTCCTCTGTATGTCTATGTGTCTCACTCGCCTCTGTATGTCTATGTGTCTCACTCTCTGTATGTCTATGTGTCTCACTCTCCTCTGTATGTCTATGTGTCTCACTCTCCTCTGTATGTCTATGTGTGTCTGTCTTCCTCTGTATGTCTATGTGTGTCTGTCTTCCTCTGTATGTCTATGTGTGTCTGTCTTCCTCTGTATGTCTATGTGTGTCTATCTTCCTCTGTATGTCTATGTGTCTCAGGTGGTGGATGGGGAGGTGGTGATGCTCTCTGCCCACTGGGAAAAGAGAAGGGCAGCAGTACAGGAACTTGAAGAACAGCTGCAGCAGATCCCAGGTTTTTTGACCGACCTGGAAACGTGCACCAATCGCATTGGTGAGGTTATGGTCTTAGTATTCCCTTCACCATGTCTGGTCCTGGTTGTCCCCTATTCTCTTGGATTGCCTGTTTGGACTTTTCACATGTGTTTTCCAATGGTGTGGTGTTTCGGTCTAGATAATTATCACTGTTTGGAAGTGTTTCAGACACCACAGGAGTTTTTGCAATGTTCCTATTGGCCACAACATAGCAGGATAGCCAGGTTGACTAACTTTCTGTGGCTCAGTAACAACAACAGCTTGATTGGTTATGTTCTTTAAAAAAGCCAGGGTAAGGTCACACCTTTAAAGGTAAGCTTCTCAAAATAGGGGTGGTGCTTGTTTTTGCAGATTCGGGAGAGGCTAATCCTTTTTAATGCGAAACATAGGACTGCTTCTGATGATGAGAATTGCTATGAAATCCCCAGGCATTATGGATACTGTGGTTTGCCTAAAACCAAGTGAAGTAGATGGCCCTGTGCAGCCCGTGAAATGCACTAAGGCTTGAATTTATGTTGCACAGGAACATTCTAAACTTTGGAGAATCTTCTATAGGAAATGTATTTAGATATGTCTAACACTTTTTGTCTGCTGCGTGGTTTCATATGGATTACTTCATTAGTTGTGATGTGTTCGAATGAGACCCTTGAATCAGTAGGTGTGTCCTGTTAATGCCCCCTGTGACATTTCCATTGTCCTCTGTATTTGGATTTGGTTCCATGTACAAACAGGTCACTGTATCTAACCACCCAGCAGCCAGTGTTTACACGTGTTTTAGCACGGGGTGCATGTTTGCTGTGGGATAAAGATGCATTCTGGGATATTGGGCCACTGGTTGTACATCTGGTGTTGCCTGTCATGCATGTGGCCCTTATTAACACAATACATTTTCAAACCTGTAATTGTAAGGCTAAATTAGTGATAATACGTTAATGTATGCACATACCTATGTATGTGCAACATACAAACATGAGCATTCATCCCAAAATAGGAGGCTCAACAAACATTTTGTAATTCGCAATGTTCTCCAAATGCATCTTTCAATAGCAGGAAAAGGATGTCATTTGCATTAAAATGACATACACAGTCCTGTAGTGCCACAGTGCCCCTCACGCTGACTGGTTCGTTCTCTCCCTGCTCTGCCACACACACACAGCCCAGCTGGAGGCAGACTTTGAGGAGATGGAGAGCCGACTGATGTACCTGGACAACCTGTGTGGTCAGTGTGAGCAACAGCGCTTCAAACAGTACCAGGTCCTGCAGCTGGAGAGTTACAAGATGAAAAAGAGGTATGTGATTATGTGCGTCAAACGGAATGCTAATTTCTCACCAGTGTCGTAGACAAATGTTGTGTGCTTACAGGGAAATGCTCATTTCCAATTATGTACTGGGGCGAGGGTTAGGAGAAAGACATTTAAGAAATGTTAATCTTTATAAAACAGGGTTGTTGGGTAAATATCTTACTTACTGATTGTAAGTGTGTATATTTATATGCGCGTGTGTGTGTATGTCTATGTATTTTTTAAATCCACCATACTTCCGTACACAGGTACATTTTACTAGTTCATCAGCACCAGGTTGATACAAAAAGCAGGGTTATTCCACATGCTCTCCTGTGAGACGGCTCCTGTTTCTCTAATGTCTAGATGTTTATTCTCGAGGACGAACCTCTAGTTTCAATCCTATAAACGTAATATACTAACGTGATAACAAGCAACCTGTCATTACAAAACAACATGATTAATGTCAGAGTATCTTTAATATTACGTCATCAGAGTATGACCAGCCTTGGTGTAAAAGTAACTTGCAACTAGCGTTGTCAGTTGTTTTGCTAGCCAGCAGTCAACAACAAACGTGTTGAAGTGAAAGAAGCTATTGCATTCAACTATCGTTATCGCTCTTTATCTATGAAACTCAAAGTTAGCTACTGGTTGTTGAATAAAACCCCCGTTTGAGTAGTTTGCTAGCTAGACACTTCTCAGAAAGTTTCAAACGATACGCATCTGAATTTTGTCACAACACGTTAGCCATGTTGAACTTACATTTGCCATACCTCAGCAACCAAAAGCCTTTGGTTTTTGCAAAAAAAAACGATAATTAAAAAATATATATATTAGACATGTAAAACGACATATTTTTTTGTTAATTGACCTAGACACTTCCAACTGTAAAATTGTTAAGACAATAAACCACATTATTGACCAGGCTGATGGGTTTACCCCTAGTATTTAGTCCTGAGACCCCAGGTGAGTGCAAGTAATTACGAGGTAGAACAGAAAACCAGCAGGGTCCGAACCAGTTAGTGTAAGCGTTGAATATCCCTGGTATAAACTCATTGTTTTTTCTTCTCCACAATGTACATCACTGTAGTCCTCCTCTTTTCCTGACTTACGATGTTTGTGTTTGCTGTAGAGTTAAACTGCTCCGGCTATTTAACCATTCTGAACGTTACTGGTGAAGTAACATCAGCACATGCTCATTTGTCAACTGTCAGCAGATTTAAAATCATTGGATTATAGTCTAGTCAATCCTCACAATGGCCTGTTTCAGTTAAATGCACAATTTCTCCTCAGTAAGTGTTTCCACCCACACTGAAGCAACATTTATAAATCCTGTTATTTTTGAGTGGTGTCTGGAAGGGTTTTCTATTATGTTTTTCATCTCTCTAGTGTAGTTCAACTGCGGCATTCTTTAACCGCCAGAACTACGAATGGTAAAGGGTGACTTGTGCACGAGATCGATTGCAGGAGCCCAAACCGGGTGCTGCATTTGAAATTAAAGTGGAAACGGGGCAATCTCCGCCTGCGCCGGCAGTCCATGGAGTAGCGAGGTGATGGATGCCTGTGGTTATTTATGGTGGTCGGTCCTGATGCACATATCTGCCGAGGGAAGATAGAGCCCAGAAAATGAGCCAGAATGACCCGCCTACAGAAGGCTTCATTGGTAAACAGCGTGGGTAACGATGTACATTGTCGTCGTTCGATGTGTCATATATTTTATTTTGCTCACCCCCTGGCGTCTATTGGCAATTTGGCACAGTGGCACTTTTAATGAACACCACTGCCTGCTCGTTGAAAGTGGAAACTTTGGTCTTTTTGCACATAGAAAGTGCTGATATAAGGCATTCACACATCAAATTGAGGGGAATTGTTGTGTTTTCCTAGTGTTTAGTTAAGACGGTGAAAACAAATTGTTTGTAGAAGCCAAACTGTGTGACCTAGAGCTCACAGTGGGACGTTATATCCAAGCTGGGTGGCTCGTTGTTGGTGGTTTTCATCTGCTTACTCGATTCATCACAGGGGTGGCTTCAGAAGTTGTTTTACAGAAATGTCTGCTGCAACCGACAATTGAAGTTTATAACAGATAGGTACAATGAGTAGAATCAGAACTTCCTGATATGAGCATAGAAATATGGTCAAATGTGGGAAGTACCTTTTTGCATAGCAGTTGGAGGAGACCTCTGTGTACATTTATGATACATTGACTGTATTGACATGTATTTATGCTTTTGGCCACTTTACATGAGGGGCATTTCCAATTATTGCTGTCATTTATATACCCCAGGGAAACAGGAACACAGTTCCTCCAGCAAATGCAGTTCCTGGAGACTGACCCCAACTTAAAAAGCATTTTGTAACAAATGCTACATGTTTGGTTCCCACTTGTTAGATTGTATTTTCTATATTCTGCTTATACTTGTGTATCTCACTTTTTTCCATTAGCCTTTTTGGCTAAAGTACCTTTTAAAAAGACACTGTTTATCCAGAAATGTATTGATTTGTGTTATTATGCTCTTCACAGTTATTACTATAATATATTGAACAAATATTCGATCTGCGGTTTTTCAATGTTCCATAGTAAGATGTTGTCAGGGTATAAAAAGTAGGCGACACAGCCAACTGTAAACACAGGCAACGTCAGAGAACCCAAAAAAAGAGAACAAAGAAAATGTTGTTGACCGTGAGTTATGCAATGTCTGTATAAAAAAAAATGCCTAGACTAATAGAGCAATTATAAATAATTTTAAATCAGCTGGAGCTGTGATAAACCCCGTGGATTAGAACCAAAGGGTATCTGGCCCCCATGCACAGTAAGAAGCATTGTTGCAGAGGAAGAAAACAAATGCTCTACGGATTACATTTGGAAAACAGCAGAGAAAAGCCTCCACCATCACAGTAAATTCAGTGATGGCGTTCTGCTCTGACAGGATTAACGCAGCAGCTTGAGGCTCTGTGTATTTATTCAACTGTCATCAGCAGGTGTGCCGGTGGGATTCAGCTGTGCTGCAAGACGGGTGGAAGGACAAAAAGACTGACCAACAGAGTTCGAGAATAGCCTATGTAGATTTCAAGGTCCCTGTCTATTCTATGGGTTCTATCGTTAGTTTTCTATATTTTAGTAATTACGTAGAATAAGTTGATATATTTGTTCACTGTTTGGACTGCATACAGTCACTTGCATGTCACATGATTGGTTTTGTATCTTGTAATGCCGACAAAGTAGCACGTTATTTCTGTGGGCGAGACGCTTTGAACAAGACGTCTCTTTGTTGCACAAGATGCAATGCATCCAGACTGCTTCTTGTGAGCTTGGCTAAGTAGTTTATGAGCACAACATTTCTGTACTGAAGGTGTAGAACAACTTAGATTAGATTCAACTTTATTGTCATTGGACAGTACATGTAAAGTACAACGGAATGCAGTTTGCATCCAACCAAAAGTGCAAGAAGATATGGAGAGCAGTGTGAGGATGTGCAATTGACATGGATAAGTTAATTGTAAATGGATAGTACAAACAGTAAGCATTGTGCAAAAGGCAAATATAATGAATATGTTAGGAGTGTGCAGGACAAGAGGTAGCAATGAGGACTACTACAGAATGTATTGTGCAAATGGCAGAAAAAATACATTAGGTAGCAGTGTGCATGCAAGGTTACCGAAGAAGGGTTTCAGAGTTCAGTATGTTAACAGCAGTAGGAAAGATACTGTTCCTAAGTCTGCTGGTGTGGGTGTGCAGAGATCTGTAACACCTGCCTGATGTTAGGGGGGGGGGCAAACAGTTGATGGCTTGGGTGTGAGCAGATCATGAAGATCTGCTGGTGGGGGGGGGGTACTTTATCGAGCCTCCGCATGCCTCAGGAATAGGTTAGGCTCCAGCCCTGTGAGTTGTTCTAGGTCAGGACAGTTTACTTACTTTACCTAACTAGCTGTTTCTATGGTTTCATGATGAATCTGCTGTTAATGTGCTGCTGCTGAGGGATGTCCTGGGGCCAGAGAGTTATAGGTCACGGCTTTATGTTCCAGCTGAAAGGCAGGGCCATGTCCCGAAAGGCACTCCATTCACTCTGTAGTGCGCCACTTCTGAACAGGCTTTCCTCAAAAGGTAGTGTGCTTGACATGTAATAGGGTGCCGTTTGGGGCTCAAGGCAGCTACCCTCCCCCTGGCTCATGCGTTTCATTTCCCTAATGTAAATATCTGCTCAGTCATCCACTCCTTTTTGACCCTTTTCCATTTCACTGATCAAGACAAGTCACATCCAAGTCGTATACTAGGCTATACTGCACACTGCTTTAGAACTTTGTTTTCACGGCGGGCCCTACATTTTGGTATTAAATTGTCTGAAATTTGCTAAAATACACTTTCTTATGGTCTTTGGTTTGAATGTTGCAGTAGTTTTTTCCACACCCCATTCACCGGTTTAACTGTAATATTCATACTAATTTATGTAGTTCCTGCAGCATTTTTTCAAATTTAACTGCCATCATTTCAATGTTCTATTTTTATCTTTCATCGTAATGGGTGAAATTATTTTGAAGTTTTCTTTTTGATGAGATGGCCATGACTAATACCATTGTTCAAATTAGCTGTTGTTCTGCCGTCAACACCGGGTACCAGATATCCCATTTTAATTTCCATGAGAGTAGATTTCAAATTTTTAGCGATGGTGTTCTATTTTAAAAGGGAAGCATTATTGATATGTATTGTAGGTTTTTGCATTGTGCTCGTGGGCTCTGAACTTTCGTTCCCCTGTCAACCGTTCAGTTCATACAAAATCACAGGATATTATGCTTGCCTTGGTTCGCTGATGAGGGGTTACTGCTCATCTGAGGGAGTAAAGAGCGGACCTCAATATCTGACTACGGCTTTAGAACATGAGTGTTTATTTGTTATAGCATTGCGCTTTGTCTCTTGAATGCAACTGGCGGACTGGAGAATCTATGTGATTCTGTGACTTTCAACTGATCCTGAGTGAGAAATCTTACTTACCGTGGTTCTTGTTTCCTTCCTCAGGAAAGAGCTGGAGTCCATCAAAGGTAAGAGTCCATCTAAATGCAGTTTATAAGCCCTGAATATAAGCCCTGAGTATAGTATCAGTGCATTTAATCGTAGATGTGCTTATTTAATGGAATAAAGTTAAGTGAGGGCATTAAGAAACGCATGTTAATATGTACAGATTTCCATACATAGCCCTTATTGGCTTAACAGTACCGAATCTCCTTCATTCTTCATATGGACGGTCTCAACGAAACCCATTGTTCTGACATTGCCATGCTGTACCTGATGAGCTACATTCCTCCAGTTAACCTATTCTTCTTTTAAGCTGCTATATTGAAATATCAAGAGAAGCCATCTTGTGTCTAATTTCAAATGTTAAGACGTTTTCACGCTGTCTTGACAAAACAATAAGATTTGGACAGTAGCTTTTTTGCCATTTCCGCTTAAATTTTTCCCCCCAACATTTTCAAATGCAATGATTAATATGTAACTTGATTCCACCTCAGTTAACATGGAAGTGTGTGTAGGAGTTCTCCAGTTATTTCTAAGCTAGACATTCATTAACCTCTGAAGGTGTCAGAGAAATTCGATTGCTGGCTTCAAGATGATGAAATCCATTCACCAGGAGCTGTAACACATAGCTCTTTATGCTACCATATAATGGGCTCAATCAATCGTACATATTTTATTAGGGCCTTTTTTACATCAATAGTATAACAACAGGCTAGCTAGTTACAGCTAGTAACTGAAAACCCAAAAGAACAAGCGATGCTAATACTGAACAGTTGCAGTACGGACAAACTGCCTAGAAAGAGACCTAGAGAGGAGCCAGGTTCTGTGTGCTGGTTGATTGTCTCCTGGCTTTGCTGGTAGAAATTACAACGACACTCTCCGGTCACACAACCATCCATCTGAAATTTTATTCCAGATGAAGTCCCAGCCAAAAAACAATTATTGGTTTAGATGCTTACATAGGCGTGACATTCAATTGTAGTCTGGAACTGTGCACCCCCTCCCGAAACAGACAGGGTGAGGTCACTTTATTAAAACTTTTCAGAGGACCACGGCTATTTCAATGAAATAGTAGTCGCCATGACTACCCCAATCGGGTGATCATGGCGACTCCTATTTCAATGGGGTGATCATGGCGACTCCTATTTCAATGTTGTGATCATGGCGACTCCTATTTCAATGTTGTGATCATGGCGACTCCTATTTCAATGTTGTGATCATGGCGACTCCTATTTCAATGGGTGTGATCATGGCGACTCCTATTTCAATGGGGTGATCATGGCGACTCCTATTTCAATGTTGTGATCATGGCGACTCCTATTTCAATGTTGTGATCATGGCGACTCCTATTTCAATGTTGTGATCATGGCGACTCCTATTTCAATGTTGTGATCATGGCGACTCCTATTTCAATGGGGTGATCATGGCGACTCCTATTTCAATGGGGTGATCATGGCGACTCCTATTTCAATGGGTGTGATCATGGCGACTTGTCTGACCGAACATAATGCTTCTCCTTTTGAGCGTGGATTGTAGGCTGCCTCGTTACCCAAGTGAGATTGTAGGCTGCCTCGTTACCCTCTCGTTTTTAACAGGGCCACTGGTGTTTCAGGAAAGGATGTAATTATAGGTTTCCATTTGGGAATCTGATCTTGGACCTACTGTAACAACCTGACAGTGATGTTTCAAGGAGAGTTTGGCTCGAAGCTCAGTGCTCCAATCAATAACGCTTTGCCCCGTCGATAATCACTTTACAAAATAAAAGTGATTGGATGTTGGCATGAATTATGGAGGTCATGTGATGAGTCGGGATCAATCTTGTTTTCTTGTAAATGCTCCAGCTCTCAGCTGTGTTTCTTGTTTGGAAATATTTTGTAAATTATTATAATACATTTTGTTCGTTATTTCTTATTTTACAGTCTTCTTAAGTCCTAAATTCTTGGGAAGCCAGATTTTCTTGTATCCTGTGTAGTTGGTTAAATGTCTGCTTGTATCTTGTGTAGTTAGTTAAATGTCTGCTTGTATCTTGTGTAGTTAGTTAAATGTCTGCTTGTATTCTGTGTACTTAGTTAAATGTCTGCTTGTATCTTGCGTAGTTGGTTAAATGTCTGCTTGTATCTTGTGTCGTTAGTTAAATGTCTGCTTGTATCCTGACTACTTAGTTAACTGTTTTCTTGTATCCTGTCTTGTTTAGATAAATGCTTGCTTGTATCTTGTGTAGGTAAATGTTTGCTTGTATACTGTGTATTTAGTTCCATGCTTGCTTGTATCCGGTGTTGTTGCTCAGCTAGAGCTTTAGTTTAGAAAGAAGGCCCCACACACATCTGGAAATTACCAATCAATTGTGAAAGCCAAATCATGGTGAAAACCGTATATCCAATCTGCCAAATGTCCCCTTTCCGGTGATTTAAGCACAGCGGAGGCAGAATTCTGCGTCCTCCCTGGATGTAAGGATTTGTGTCATTTATAGCCGTCTTGAGTGACACTAAAGGGGAAGGAATTACAGTAAGACACGTATGTGTTTTGGGGGATATTATTTTGAATGTCGTCATCCATTATAGAAGTGTTGTAGCCAGACAACTAGACTTGCTATTTTTACTGAGTGACCTAGCATGTTTTATGAACAGAGTATTCGGATTCTGTCTGTTAACTGGTTAAAGGCCTTGGTATATTACATATAATGCTCAGAAACATGGTTGTAATCTTCAGGTTGAAATAAAGCAATTATGTGTTGGAAGCAGTCGATCACCTTCAGTTAGGCATGGGGTAATACATTAAAATACGTTTTAAGGTCCAAATGGTGTAGGAGATTATTTGTAATCTATATTCTTTTAATCCTTTGAATTTAGCCCAAGTGTCCCAAATGTCACCCTTTCCCCTGCATAGTGGCTTTTTTTTTACCAGAGCCTCGACCCTGTAATAGAAATAAGAAGTGCACTATATAGAGAATAGGGTCCTTGAATCGGTCTCTACAGTGCCGCAGTAGCAGAGCCTTTGAATTAAGAAGAAAGACTGCGCTGCTATGGTGCTAATGTGAGGTTGTCATCTTAATGGGAGTAATCACCTCTTAACCAGTGACAGCATGGAGAACGCCTCTGAGCCGACACAGGAGGATGTACTTCACCGTCAGGGATCGTCCCTAAAGACGCCGAGTGCGGGTGATCTTTTTTTCTTCTTACTTTCATCCAGGCGTTTGGTTTTTCCAATGCTGCCCCGTCACTCCCAGTCGAGTCGATTCCTTCCTGGGGGGTGTTTTTCTGCCAGAAGACCATTCAGACCTGGAAAGGCATCAGCCGCCCGCCTGCATCCTGTGTGTCTTTGTGTAGTGCCCTAATGTAGGGAATATGGTGCAATTTGGGACAAGACGCCATGCTAACCCGTGTCTCCCTTATTATAACCCCTTCCTGTGAGTGGTGCATGGTACGCTCCCAAGGCAACCCCCCCTCCATGGCAAGCTCCGCCCCTTAGCCTGTCACATGGGCAGCTCTGCACACACTGCCTAGCAGAGTCTTGGTGTTTGTGTGTGTATATGTGTGCGTGCTCTGTGCATTCTTTTTGGCAGCGCAGAAGCGCTATCCGTCCGCTCGAGCTGTGAAAGAGGAAGCTTGGAGCTATTCCGCCGTGTAGAATGTGAGGTCATGCCAACCGTAGTGTGTGACTAGGTGTGGTAGTGTGGCTGTTACCGTAGCGTATCCTGAGCGTCTGCCTCTCCTGGGACGGGCTTGGTCGTCACGACCGCCAGGACACCAGCCATGTCCTCGCCAGGAGCCCCAGGGAAGAGCTCCAGGAACTCCTGTAGGTCACACTGCTGTTCTCCTTGGCTCTCTGTTGCAGTGTTCTTAGCTGTCATTACTTTGTCTGTCTCCCTCTTTTTGTTTCTCTTCCTTTCTTTCCTTCGTTCTCTCACTGTATCTGTCGGTCGCTCTCCCTCTTTCTGTCTCTCTGTGTATCTCTTTCTCTTCTTCTGTCTCTCTGTGTATCTCTTTCTCTTCTTCTGTCTCTCTGTGTATCTCTTTCTCTTCTTCTGTCTCTCTGTGTATCTCTTTCTCTTCTTCTGTCTCTCTGTGTATCTCTTTCTCTTCTTCTGTCTCTCTGTGTATCTCTTTCTCTTCTTCTGTCTCTCTGTGTATCTCTTTCTCTTCTTCTGTCTCTCTGTGTATCTCTTTCTCTTCTTCTGTCTCTCTGTGTATCTCTTTCTCTTCTTCTGTCTCTCTGTGTATCTCTTTCTCTTCTTCTGTCACTCTGTGTATCTCTTTCTCTTCTTCTGTCACTCTGTGTATCTCTTTACCTCAGTCTCCGTCTTACTGTTGTTTTTTCTTCTTCTCTCTCTTTCATTGTCATCCACTTTTCCTTTTATGCCTGTGGGTCTACCTTCTGTATTCTCTGTTTAAGTGGTGTGTGCATGCATGCATGCGTATGTGTGTTTTGTTCTTACAGTAGAGTTACTATAGCTGGTTGCTTTTTCATTCTGCACTAACTACTTACGAGGGAGAGAGTGATAGTGTTTATGTAAGCAATAAGGCACAAGGAAGGAGATGCGGTATACGGTCATGCAGACAGTCAAACAGTCGGTCATATGATGTGCCTGTGGGGCTCTGCTCGGCTTCCAACACACTGCTTTCCAGTTCAGGGGTAATCACAGCTTAACTTTGATCTTGACTTCAGCTGACGCCTCGCGACTTGGTTTTGCCAGCCCATTGCTAAGGTATGCAACTGAGAGAGTTGATTAGTGTCTAAATGGTTAGGCTCATATGAATACATCTACCGGTAATTGATGATAACATTTCAATGTTAGGACTACTCAATCCCTTTTAGGTTCCATCTAGGTTTGGTAAATGAATTACCCACTGCACAAACGGATCCAGATTATAGTTTTTTTTCTTCACATTGGACTACGTCTATTTTAGAGCTGTTATACCAGCAGGTCGAAACCAAAAACATCTTTCTGTTCTCCAGGATCGAGGTTGCCAACATTTAGTTGCACAGTTAATTTGAGCTATGGGTGTCCCTATGTAGATGCTTTACAGATTGTTGATAGTCGGACAGCATACAATCGTTTTTGCATTGGGTTAAGATGAGGGTCTGGGTTAGTTTCACTAGTAACTACATGGCCACTCAAAACACAGAACTCTAGCGCAACATGCTGTGCAGATACGCTGCTCATTGTTCAATTAGAATGCCCCCACACATTGGCGTTACTGGGTTTCTGTTGCTTAGCGAACCGTGAACCGTGAGCTGCGCCGGGTCGCCATGTTGCCCGGTACCATGTCTCTATGGTTATTGGAAGGCAAACAGAGGATGGAATGTGTCTTGACATGGGGGTCTGATGTTTTTTTCTTTTCTAATGACTCACTGCTTGTTTACAGTCCAGGCGGTAGGAGATTGACAGCCATCGTTCACTCGGTATTTAAGAAATGGCAGATGACATTAAGAGTCGCACATTGTCAATTTCTGACTGCGTTTGATTTCTGCGTCTCCTGACTTGTATAATGAATGGGCAGTGAATTTGAGTAAGACCTGCAGGATGCCTGCGTCCCAAAGGCCATTCTGTACCCTAGGAAGTGTATTCCCTATATAGTTCGCAGATTGTCCATTTAGCACGCACACTTGGTTAGCAATCAGTGTCTTGCTGAGGTAAGCACTACGCTCTGATTGGCCAAGAAGCTCAAGCAGAGAAAATCATAAAAGGAGTTACATAAAATACTACGCATCATTCCTTATCGGCTAATTAGTTACTGTCTTAGATGCAAACAGGGTTATCTGTCTGACGGTATTAGCATGCCTGTGTTGATATTATGTGACACTGTGAACTCTCTGACCCATCCCATCTTCACGCGTCATGTACAGGCCGGATGGGTACACGGCCGGGAGTCCCGCTGTCACCGGCAGTCAGTGACCGGTCGCCCTGGAGAGGATACACTCGCCAGGGCGGAGATGAGCCACGCTCACAACAACCCAGCTGGGGCCCTAGCTAGGGCTCTGGCTGGGGCTCTGGCTGGGGCTCTGGCTGGGGCTCTGGCTGGGGCTCTGGCTGGGGCTCTGGCTGGGGCTCTGGCTGGGGCTCTGGCTGGGGCTCTGGCTGGGGCTCTGGCTGGGGCTCTGGGGCTCTGGCTGGGGCTCTGGCTGGGGCTCTGGCTGGGGCTCTGGCTGGGGCTCCGGCTGGGGCTCCGGCTGGGGCTCCGGCTGGGGCTCCGGCTGGGGCTCCGGCTGGGGCTCCGGCTGGGGCTCCGGCTGGGGCTCCGGCTGGGGCTCCGGCTGGGGCTCCGGCTGGGGCTCCGGCTGGGGCTCCGGCTGGGGCTCCGGCTGGGGCTCCGGCTGGGGCTCCGGCTGGGGCTCCGGCTGGGGCTCCGGCTGGGGCTCCGGCTGGGGCTCCGGCTGGGGCTCCGGCTGGGGCTCCGGCTGGGGCACTGGCTGGGGCCCCTGCTCTACTCTCCAGCTCACAGCTCCACAGCTCAGGCCTTGAGAAAGAGATGATTAACCGTGGACGTCTCAGAGGCTCTCGTCGATGGAGGAGGGAATAGAACTCCAATCACTAGGCTGTGCCCAAATGAAAAGCCTGATTTGCCTTTAATCAAAGCGAAACACTCTAAAAAGCCTTGTTAAACCAAAGCACTCCAAAATATTATTGTCTGGTATTAAATATAATTGGATTTCTCCGCATTTGATGGTCTTTAGTGTGCTGCTGTTTTGTCGTCTTCTAGGGACTTTCGATTAGGGGGATGCCCCGAGGACAGTGGAAATAAAGGAATTGGCGTCCATTAGCCTTTTAAGATTTCAAATCTAGCATCTCCCCTAAGATTCATAAGACTCCCTGGTTACCCTAATCTGCAAGCTGTCAATTTTAAAACACATTATTTCACATGAGAGTGGCTACGACCTTAACGTGTCCTTCCCTCTCGGGATAATGGGGAGGTTGGAGGCTTTTTCGAGTGCCTAAAACTCCCTCTTCCTATAGAAAATGTTGAAGAGGCACACTTTTTGGTGCCCTATTTCACGATTGGGTCCATGATATTTACAGAGATGGGGAACATTAGGGACACTGTTCCTACTGTAGTACTGAGCTTTATACTGTATACACCAGTCTGTACCACAGCTGTACTTGTCATCTCCCAGAATCCACCCTGCTGGGACTTTGACTTGGAACTCGGCGGGAATGAGAGGCTATTGGGAATGCTGTGGTTCTGGGTCCCTGTCTGGTGTCTGCCAGCTGGCGTCCCAACAGGGGCTAGTTCATCCGACCCTCTTTACCACAAGGCTCGCTAATCAAATATTTCTGCAGCGTCTGAAACGGGGATTATTCACCTGGAAATTGTGGGATTTGTCGAGTTGGTATTTCGAGGATCTGTGAGGAGTGAAGTGACTTGTATAGAGTGCCAACAACCTGAGACAAACGGCTCCACATACATGTAACGTGTATAGAGTGCCAACAACCAGAGACAAACGCCTCCACATACATGTAACGTGTATAGAGTGCCAACAACCAGAGACAAACGCCTCCACATACATGTAACTTGTATAGAGTGCCAATAACCAGAGACAAACGCCTCCACATACATGTAACGTGTATAGAGTGCCAACAACCTGAGACAAACCCCTCCACATACATGTAACTTGTATAGAGTGCCAACAACCAGAGACAAACGCCTCCACATACATGTAACTTGTATAGAGTGCCAACAACCTGAGACAAACGCCTCCACATACATGTAACGTGTATAGAGTGCCAACAACCAGAGACAAACGCCTCCACATACATGTAACGTGTATAGAGTGCCAACAACCAGTAGAGGCTGATTGAACACGGCAGTACGCTGCATCTGTAAAAAAAGACTAGCACACATATCTCCGTTCTGTGCCAAAATGCAAACAAAAAAGCCACTTCCTGCTGTTCTGTGGAATAAATACAGTTAGAAAACTTTTTATTTCTAGGTAGGTAGCTAGCTTCCTGTCTTTAAGACAAATATGAGTGGCTCACTGGGTCAACTAGACCATTTCATGTGATAGAATAGGGTTGTTTTCTAGTCTGGAGGACACCCCCTTTGGCACAAAGGTAAAGAACCGTACAATATGAGATACTGCCCTGTTTAGGATCATATTCAACGTTACGCTGAAGTATTGTGAAAGTATCTTAGTGGTTGTGGGACTTCCTTTTTGACTTCATCTCATCCCCAATGCATTGATGGGAAGTGTCTGCTTAACAAGGTGGCGTGGCATATCCCAGCAGGGGACTGAATTGATAGAACTAGGGTAGTTATTACACGCGTCTACCCCACAGCGGCCTTGACTCTGAATTTGCCCCAGTGTTTACACGTCCTCTTTCTTCGACCCACAGCAGAGCTGGACTCTGAATTTGCCCCAGTGTTTACATTTCCTCTTTCTTCGACCCACAGCGGAGCTGGACTCTGAACATGCCCAGAAGGTGCTGGAAATGGAACATGCTCAACAGGTGAAGCTGAAGGAGAGGCAGAAATACTTTGAAGAAGCATTCCAGCAGGATATGGAGCAGTACCTTTCCACTGGCTACCTGCAGATCACTGATAGAAGAGGTGAGCTGAAACTAGGGGGACACGGTGGGCCCCCCTGTTGTTCCAAAAGATGTTGGTGAAAACCGGTGGGCCCCCCTGTAGTGCTTATTACCAATAGACGTTGGTTAAAAGCGGTGCAGTAAATTATTCAAGATTGCACAGGTTCTAACTGGGGCCTTTTTGTGGCCTCTGATCAAATAGGTTGAATTGCTTTTCAGATGCCATCTGTTTTAACTTTCCTCTGGTATAACTGCCAGTCTAGTTCATATTATTCTGGTTCAGATTATGACATTCTCATTTGTCACGCCGGTTTTGCTTTCACGCTGTAATGCAATGGCGTTGAGCTTTACAAAAAACGCAGTGTTCACGGTTTCTTTCTATTATTATGCTTTCGTTTCCTGCTCTCCTGTTCTGCTATTCATCATACTTGAGGTATGATGGTGCTGTCATTCTCTTTATCTTGTGTCTGAGCTACACTCCACTGTCAGTCTGAGAGGAAGTGACTTGGGTGTATATCCACTGTGGTGCTGTCAGCCTGAGACTCTGTTTATGTCTCTGTGATTACCTGAGACTCAGTTTATGTCTCTGTGATTACCTGAGACTCTCAGTATATGTCTCTGTGATTACCTGAGACTCTGTTTATGTCTCTGTGATTACCTGATACTCTCAGTTTATGTCTCTGTGATTACCTGAGACTCTCAGTTTATGTCTCTGTGATTACCTGAGACTCTCAGTTTATGTCTCTGTGAAGACCTGAGCACTCCCATTGCCTCTCTCTCTCTCTGTCATCCCTATTGGGGAACAGCGTTCCTCACGACGCACAGAGGAACGGCGTAACTGGGAACTGAGCGGTATAGCGCCTGCAGTGTGATGTGACGCAGGTGGTGTTTTCCTCCACCCACAGGGCCAATAGGCAGCATGTCCTCCATGGAGGTGAACGTGGACGCTCTGGAGCAGATGGATCTCATGGACGTTTCCGACCACGAGGCGCTCGACGTGTTTCTCAACTCCGGCGGAGACGACGTCAGCCTGTCCTCCTCCGTCACCTCGGGTACTTGGAAGAAACACATTTCTAATGGGGGAATGTTTCACATGCAGAGGTTACGGTAGAGAGACTTGCGCTGCCTACTGTAAACGGTAGGACTAGTCAGAAGCACCGTTGCAGTATTCCTCTGTTGAGTCGTCTCATTACGCCGTTAGTGAGCTGCCTGGGAATGTGCGTCACATGGCTGTTGTGTTGTAGAGGTAGCTGGTCACGGGTCCTGGGATTAGCCAGTGTAACGGCATCACGTGAAGGAGCCCCACAATCCTCAAATAACCCCAACCCGGCCGTAACTAAACCTCTCTCCTCCAACCCTCCCACCCCCGCGATCCTCCAGGTCCAGACCCAGAGTCGATGTCCTCCGAGATCTCCCTGCGAGTGCCGACCCAGGCTGAGATGAGAAGCAAGATGTCTTCCCTGTCCTCCAGCGCCTCTGTGGAGTCCTGCTCAGCCAGCCAGGACATGAGTCAGAGTGAGGGCCAGGACGAGGAGGCCAGCGGAGATGGAGAGGAGCCCCTGGTACTGCCGGATGAGGAGGAGGTACTGGCCGACACGGCGCTGGTGGCGCTCCCCGAGGCAGAGCTGTCTAAGAACTCTGACGACAGCGACTCACAGAGCTCCTAGGGGCCGTCACAGAACTGGCCCCTGGGTGAGAGGAGGAGCTTGGGTGAGGTTGCCTATTGATGCTGATCTGGGGTCAGTTTAGCTTTAATGGTAAAGGTTATGTCCAGATGATGGGATCTGAGCCTAAATCTGTACCTTAAGGGAAACCTTCACAGCACAGTGTGAACATTCCTAGTCTCCTTTCCTAATCTCAAAGGAGAGGAGGCACGTTCAGATCATTGAGGTGCACCCTAGCACTGTAGATAGGCTTGGAGAAAACTCCATCACTGTTTTTTTTAATGCTTCACCAACAAAATAAATGTAAGGTTTTTTTATTTTCATTTTTTTACAATCAGCAGTATTGTGTTAACAAGCTTCCTTTCAATCATGGTTGGTAAAATAAATACATGTATTAAACGTTCAAGTGACTGCGTTCTTTAAGCACTGTAAGAATCGCTAGGTGGTCCCAGAAAAAAAACTATTTATGGCCTAGTGACTTGAGTGTATTTGTCTAAGCTTCTGCCTCTGGTACTCATTTCCTGCCACGTCGTTGGGTTCAACGTAACTCTCTTTCTGCAAAAAAATATCTTGTATCATAAAATGCCAAAAACAAAACAAAAGTAGCACATGTTTAGAAAAGACAAGACACTGTCAAACCTTTTTATTAAACCTCAAATTTTACTAACAAATCAAGTAAAAAACAAACAAAAGTCATTTTCAAACTTGAATTTTCATGAAAAAAAACGGAATCACTGATAATAAATTATACGATAGGCTGCGGTGAGCCTGTTGTACTGTCAGTAAAAAAAACAAAATAAATACCTTAAGAAACATTAAGGCTGTAAAAACGTTGACAACCACGCTTTTCCAAAAAACACCAAACTTTATATACTAATAAGTGAACTTCTAAAATTGTTCAAGGGGTTTTAACAAGCTGATTTAAAGAAGTTGGTCTGGGATACAACAGGAGTTACTTTTCTTAACAATAATTAGTCCTCTACCTTTTTTCCCATTCCTTAAAAAAGTAAAGCTAAAAAACTAAGGGATTCAAACTATGCTGTACGTCAGTCATATAAGCAGCACGTATCCATACATGTTACTAGGGCAACCCTGGCCCCGCCCACACTCGGACAGTTGATACTCAATACATTCCGCAGTTATTGTGGAACTACTCAGTTTGACCAGACACACACACGTTTACACAAATATACTGTATGTCGCTGTCTAAACAATGCTTGTAAAATTATTTGTATCCTGACAGAAACAAAAAAAACTCTCAAACATTGCACTAACTCTGTTGTACATCAGCTGTATAGTCTAACTGTATACAGGGCCATACATAAAGAAATTGAAGATGGCAAGGCTTTTCTTCGTCGTATCCTATTTCTCAGAAAACACTTAATTCCCTCTCTTTCTCAAAAGGCTCGGGTACATGTATCTTTATATATTTACAGGTTGTATGTACAATGCTGTTGTTTCTATTTTGTCTTTGTCCTTTGATAATCACCTGGAAACTGAGCCCCTTTGGAATAAATACACATTTCACAGCCTTTCCAGACAGCCTATGTCAAATCTCCCCCCCCCCCACACAAACTGTTATTTTTATCAATCAAATCAGTTTTGTCCAACACAATATTTTTCAGAGCTGGCGTTGTCGGTAAAGGAAAAACAAGCTCGGATTTGGGGTCCCCCGTGTAAAAGTGACCTTTTGGACCGACAGCAATGTGCTATGGAGACACACACTGGTATGACACAGTACAATAATTGCACATGAAGAGCCTACGAGGACCTAAAGGGAACCACCCTTGTCACAAAAACCAAATCCGTTAGCACCAAAAAAGGGGATCAAGGATGATTGCGTATTGCATTATCAGGCACAGTTTATCACGCCGGCACGGCCAGACGAGCGGCGTGATATGCAACGGGACCGCCCCACCGCTCCTGACCCGTTCTATAAACGCGTCGCACGTCACAATGACTTCCCGAGAATTACACCTGTTTTCATAGGCCAGGGATTACGGATAAATGTGAACTGCTTGAATTTGGTGTGCGATGACAAGATTGTTCGCTGTACCTGGGGGGTGAAAAACCTGAATGGAACGGAAGCAGACGGGCCAAAGGCGAGGAGGGATCGGCCGAGCGTGTCCACTCAGGAACGCCGCGTTTCGATTTTATTATCCGTCGTGAAATAATTTGCAGAGCGTTGCTGGAACATCTTTGCATCAAACTGATCTAAGAAAAACAAAAACACCTGAAGAGCCTTGATGCGCCGTGTAACATTAAATTAGGTGCGTGTGATTAATTTCCAGGTAATCAGCTCTGAGAAATTATTCACAGTTCTAACAGACAACTAACAGACAACCCCTTTTTCGGAAAACCGCCGGGACATCTTCGTTTCGTGTCGATGTCATAAAACACCTGAAGGGCCATAAAACGCCATCCAATGTCAAATTCTGTGTAAAATTAAAACATATTGGCAACAAGTTAAATGAAATTAAATCACAGTCCAGGATGCAGTCCAATGGCTTTGAGCAAAAGCAATCCTATTATTATAACTATTACACCGACTATAAATCGAGCACCAAGATCATTGAAGCACCAGTAAAGAGAGAACAGTAGGTGTATCTAGCAGGATATGGGGATATCGAAGTACAATATACAGTATTTCACTGCAAACAAAAACAATTACGCTAGTGCAAAAGACGGTCCAGGAGCGCATTCTCCACATCGAGCAATGCACTAGAAGCTCCGGCCCATCTGGATACTTCAGAAATGGGCTCTTCCTACATTCCCTGATGTAATTACAGGTCTGAGCTGGTATGATTGGTGACAGTATGAGGTGGTTGTCGTGCATAAAGACGCACTCCGCGATCTCAAGCGTGACGAATTCCTAAGAAATTATACCGATGTGATTCGTGACTCCGAAGACAAATTGCCTCTTCGTAAAACGACACAAAATGGATGACGTAGGGTTTCCCACCCAATTCTGCCCCCCCCACCCCGGTGGACATTTTGCATTTAATTTTGTATCCGACCAATTGGTTAACTAATCACCAAAACAACGTTGAAGTGAATCAGATGTGCCAGTCATTGTTGAAAAGGATAATAATTCAATGTCCAGGGGAGGGGCAGATGGAGAGTAGTGGAAAATCCTGATCTGTGTGCACCTCTAGAAAACCAAAGGTGTTCCTATTAAATACAGGAACAGGACATGGAACAGGACTTATTTGGAGCCGAGGGCGGTCTTGGGGAGGTTGGACGAGGGGAGGCGGGTGAGGGACACCGTTATGGAGGTTCTGTTTCGGGAGCTGCGTTTAGCCGGAGGCGCCGTCTCACAGAGACTTCCAGGACCTCTGGCTCCTCGTCTCTTTTCGGCACCGCCCTTCTCCAGTCCTCTTCCGTACACCCTACTCACCAGGTTGTTGATTTGGACCTGGAAAACAATGAGGAAAAGAATGAATGAACGTGGCCCTACAAGATTAAGGAGTGAAGTCTGTGGTTTACATGCTCCTCCAGGAATGTGAATGTATTAACTGATCTGTCTTATTCTACTGACTTATGTACCACGTGGGCTTGATTGAATTGAGGTCTTGGTCAACCAGAGATATCTCTTTTGTGTGGCACACTGTTGTACTAGTGTGCTATATGATGTACTAGTATGCTGTGTGTTGTACTAGTGTGCTACGTGTTGTACTAGTGTGCTACGTGTTGTACTGGTTTACCATGTGTTGCACTAGTGCACTAGTGTACTATGTGTTGTACTAGTGTACTATGTGTTGTACTAGTGTTCTATGTGTTGTACTAGTGTACTATGTCTTGTACTAGTGTACTATGTGTTGTACTAGTAGGCTATGTGTTGTACTAGTAGGCTACGTGCTGTACTAGTAGGCTACGTGTTGTACTAGTGTGCCATGTGTTGTACTAGTAGGCTACATGTTGTGCTAGTAGGCTACGTGTTGTACTATTAGGCTACATGTTGTGCAAGTGTGCTATGTGTTGTACTAGTGTACTATGTGTTGTACTAGTGTACTATGTGTTGTGCTAGTGTGCTATGTGTTGTACTAGTGTGCTATGTGTTGTACTAGTGTACTATGTGTTGTACTAGTGTACTATGTGTTGTACTAGTGTGCTATGTGTTGTACTAGTGTGCTATATGTTGTACTAGTAGGCTACGTGTTGTACTAGTGTACTATGTGTTGTACTAGTGTACTATGTGTTGTACTAGTGTACTATGTGTTGTACTAGTGTGCTATGTGTTGTACTAGTGTGCTATGTGTTGTACTAGTAGGCTACGTGTTGTACTAGTGTACTATGTGTTGTACTAGTGTACTATGTGTTGTACTAGTGTACTATGTGTTGTACTAGTGTGCTATGTGTTGTACTAGTTTGCTATGTGTTGTACTAGTGTACTATGTGTGGTACTAGTAGGCTATGTGTTGTACTAGTGTACTATGTGTTGTACTAGTGTGCTATGTGTTGTACTAGTAGGCTACGTGTTGTACTAGTGTACTATGTGTTGTACTAGTGTACTATGTGTTGTACTAGTGTACTATGTGTTGTACTAGTTTGCTATGTGTTGTACTAGTGTACTATGTGTGGTACTAGTAGGCTATGTGTTGTACTAGTGTACTATGTGTTGTACTAGTGTACTATGTGTTGTACTAGTGTACTATGTGTTGTACTAGTGTGCTATGTGTTGTACTAGTAGGCTACGTGTTGTACTAGTGTACTATGTGTTCTACTTATGTTGATGTAGTAGCGCGTGGTACCTCGTCATAACGGTACATCATCTTCAGGCCTTTGCACGACTTGTGCTTGTGAACATAGCGCAGGGCACACTCCAGACAGAACACCACGTTCTCCAGCTCCTGGACCACCTGAGTGGATAGAAGGAGAACAGCATTAAACCCCGGACGACGTTCTACGGGGTGTGAGATCAACGGGGAGTTCTGCACACCGGAGAGCATTGAGTCATCTGTTTAACGACATATGTCCTCATGATTGGTTCCACTCTAGCGGACAAAAAGTGAGTTTTGCCATTTCCAAGTACTGTGCAGTCCAACCGAACAGCCCGGTTGTTTATTGTTCGGCTTGGACCGCTAACGGGTCGCGGTGACGCCGTGGTCCTGGTTGGAGTTCTGTGCCCGGGGGTCGACTCACCATGGACAGGTAGCAGAGGTGTTGGCAGACCTGGCACCGTCGGTCTGACGGGTCTAGCCTCAGCCACTGGCGCTGGATCCTCCTGCTTTCTGAAGAGGCCTGGTTGTCATGGTTACAGTAGCGGGCGGCGGCGCGCAGCCCTGCATCGAACAGACTGGTGCGCTGCCTCAGCTCGGTGTCCCTGGTAAATGGGTGAAGCACACCGGCGTTTCGGGTAAATGGGTGAAGCGTACAAGCGTGTCGTCTAACTGTGTGTCGTTTTCTTGTTCAAAGTGGTTAGACGGGTCCGTTATGGATTCGCACATTTAACTTCAATTAATGATAATCACCTTTATTATCACATGTGGATATGACCCAGGTTGTCCCATTTAGTATTATGGATGCCCCCTAAACCCTCCCCCAAGTGCGTCCTAAAAATTGACTTGTGTGAAATGGAATGTCTATGGTTGAGTGTAATATGGCCCAGGGTACGAAGGTGAACGGAAGGCTCGGATCTCATTCTGCCCTGCTGTCTTTGCCTTGCGGGTTCACATCTCCCCTGCGGTGTCCTCTCGATTGCTGCCTGGGGGGTGGAGTCACTGGCTCGCTATGGTTCCCTGTTGTTGCCTCTCGAGTAGCTTTTTGAGCAAAAACGATACCTCCAGGCTGCTGCCTGGGGGGTGGAGTCACTGGCTCGCTATAGCTCTCCTTTGTTCGCTCAATCCGAGTAGCTAGTGAATAAACTCTGATTATCCCAGTTAACTGTGGGGAGGAGTCACTGGTTCGCTATAGCTCTCCTTTGTTCGCTCAATCCCAGTAGCTGGTGAATTAAACTCTGATTATCCCAGTTAACTGTGGGGAGGAGTCACTGGGTCGCTATAGTGCTCTGTTGCAGCCTCAATTAGAGTAGCTTTGTGAGCAAAAACTAAACCTCCCATATGCTCCTTGGGGTGTGGATGTCACTGGCTCGCTATAGCTCTTGTTTGTTCCACCAGCTCGAGTAACTTTGTGAGCAAAAACTAAACCTGCCCGAGTGGTCATGGTCGATTGGCGTCCCTGGGTTGATGCTCGGCATAGTGGGTGGGTGTTTTCCGGCCTATTGGGCCCTGTTTCGGGGTTTACCCTGTTCAGGGCCACAGCTTCACTGGACCCCCCTGTCTCATTCTAAGATCTATGCTGCTATATTATGGTGCCGGGGACGTAGGGAACCAGGGTGTCTAACCTTTCCTGTGTCCTGTCTCTACTAACATCTGTCTGGACTTGTCCTGGGTTTACCCGTTCATGGCCATTGTCTCACTAACTTTATAAATAAATTTGATTGTTTGATTTGATTAATGTCGTGTTCCCACGGTGACCACACCGTTTGTCAGGTAAAGACTCCCACCCACCTGAGGTCTTTCAGGAGCGATGTCATAGTGCTTAGCATGTGTCCGTTCTCTCGTTTGGACTCCGACGTGGCGATCTGGTAAAGCAACTTCTCCATGGAGAATGACCTCTCAACTTGTCGATGTTTCAGCTCCTGGGGAGGAGAGAGGTAGATGTTATTTCACGTTTGACCTGAATGTGACTTTAATTTACGATACAGGCCTGTTCAATTAAACGTCTGTGCTAAGTATCGTAAACCGAGAAAAAATCCCTCACTTCATGCAGAGAAGTTCAGGTACAGAAGTACCTCAAAATCCTGAGTGCTAAACTTACGATACCAGTGGTAGAGTCTCTCTACCCTCAGTTTATGCACTATATCTGACTCACGGTCCGACTGACTGGCTGACTAAACTGCATTGGCTGATTAAGAAGCTGTTTGTCAGACTTCAAAGTCCGGTTTACCGCCCCTCCGAGAAGTGTTCTCAGGATAGGAACCCAGACAAAATGGCCACCCCAAGATGTACAGGAGCAGGGAACAGTACACAGCCGAGAGTCACGGGAACCGATACGCTATGTGGTTTCCTAAACGAAAGCGAATTTTCGTTAATCTTAGAAAAGACATTCATAGTATTCATTCATTCAACAACTAGGAGAACTGCTGTGGAAAATGTGAAATGTACGAGTTATCTCTAAGATAAAACAACATTTACTAGTACTCTGTATGTGGTAACAGATGCCTAACATGAGTCACTGAACTGAAGTATATGTTACCTTGTAAACTGTTAGAAATATTAATTTACATATACATTGCCTATACTTTTCTTTGTCCTTCAAATTTGACCCCTTACAGGGGGCTCTGACCTTGGCAGCCTGATATCCCATGTTCAGCCACTGGGAGGGGGCGAAGTGCACAGTCTCTGAGACGCTGTAGCCACAGCACACCTTTGCGACGAACGTTCCCGGGAAACAGATGACGAACTGGCCACACTGCTGGACGGTCCGGTGCACTTTGACCCCCGCTCGACACAGCACCTCAGGAGAGATCTGAAGGGGGGAAGAAACATGACAACCTTTCCATTCTAATGCGCAGACCAGACTACAGACCCCCACCACAGACCCCGACCACAGACCCCCACCACAGACCAGGCTACAGACCCCCACCACAGACCCCCACCACAGACCCCCACCACAGACCCCCACCACAGACCAGACTACAGACCCCCACCACAGTCCCCAACCACCGACCCCCACCACAGACCCCCACCACAGACCAGGCTACAGACCCCCACCACAGACCCCCACCACAGACCCCCACCACAGACCAGACTACAGACCCCCACCACAGACCCCAACCACCGACCCCCACCACAGACCCCCACCACAGACCAGGCTACAGACCCCCACCACAGACCCCCACCACAGACCCCCACCACAGACCAGACTACAGACCCCCACCACAGACCCCCACCACAGACCCCAACCTAAGGAATAGGGTGACATTTGAGATACATTGAGGTACATAAAACTATTAAATAGAGAAACACAACTGTGTGTGTGTGTGTGTGTGTGTGTGTGTGTGTGTGTGTGTGTGTGTGTGTGTGTGTGTGTGTGTGTGTGTTAGTGTGTGTGTGTGTGTGTTATGTATGCATACTGCTCACCATAATGTTCTTCTCCAGCATTTCCAGTCCTGGGGTTCCATTAGCCTGTAGCAGAGTGTGAACCACCTCATCCAGCTTCACCTCCTCCTCAGCAGGAACACAGTACCTGAACACACACGTCATCAGACACAATATTACTACCTCACGGAAACCGACCAAATGCATCATTCTAACATATGTATATATATATATATATATATATATAGTGGAGATACCACCACTTACCAAATGCAGTCAGCACCAGTGTGTAGGTAATCAATGTATGGAAGGCGATGATGGTCTCTAGACCAGCATGAGGTAGAGAAGACCATGCCGATGTTTAACCACGGGATGGTCACTCCTGTGAAGACGGACAAGCGTTAGAGCGGACTGGCTGGTGTGTGTGTGCAGTACAGAGGGACAACCGTTAGAGCGGACGGGCTGGTGTGTGTGTGTGTGTGTGTGTGTGTGTGTGGTACAGAGGGACAAGGTCAGAGGTCGATTACCTGGCACAGCGCCAAGATGGCGTAAGATGGATCCTGAATTATTGGGAAGGACAGTGAGATTCCATCCGTGCCTTGGGTGGAGAGAATAGAGAATATTATGTTCTGCATGTCCCTATTAGTGCCATACGATTGTGAGGCAATTCCTAATGCCAAAGCAACTGCCCTTACTTGGAAAACGGCTCTGACTTCACGACCGGGAAGCCACTACCGTGAGTTTTAGTGTCCACTTTCCCACAGTGCACTGCAACATGGCATTCCCTCTGCTCCACGACATTCCAGTACTGCTGCTGTGATCACACACACACACACACACACACACACACACACACACACGGTGTGACATTAGTCGGCTTTTCTCTCCCAACGTTCCTGTGGCTGTCAGCTGTTCAGAATGAGCATCTTAACCACACTTATCTTAACACAGTGGGACGGTGTGTGAAAGAAGGATAGAGATTATATTAACGACCTGCCTGTCACTATTCTAAATGCAGGAACGGTTCTCCCTTCGAGTGTGTATTTCTAACTAAAACCAAGACCAAGCAGTGCGCTAAGCAGTGTAACCTAGGTGGTGTGTTTGTGAGCTTTCCGGACGGTGTGAGCCTTACCTCGACCTCGACAGTCCCGGGCTCCTTGTTGAAGCACATGTTAATGGTATTCCTGGCTGTCCTGTAGAACGTGGTGAGGGAAACCGACTTCCCCTGACAATGAAGAGACAAACAGAACGAGGTTTAGAGGAGACTATATGGTGCCTTTTATGGTGCCCAACACTGGGGTATATGCAACGCCGCAAATATATACACATATGTACAGTGAAGGAAGACATTATTTGATCCCCTGCTGATTTTGAGCGTTTGCTCACTGACTGAGACACGATCAGTCTATACTTTTTATGGTAGGTTTATTTGAACAGTGAGAGACAGAATAACCACAACATAAATCCAGAATAACGCATTTCAAATAAGTTAGAAATTGATTTGCGTTTTATTTGATACCCTGTGAATCAGCAAGATTTCTGGCTCCCAGGTGTCTTTTATACAGGAAATAAGCTGAGATTAGCTCAGATCGTTACCTGTATAAAAGACACCTGTCCATTGAAGCAATCGATCAATCAATCAGATTCAAAACTCTCCATTATGGCCAAGACCAAAGAGCTGTCCAAGGATGCCAGGGACAAGATTGTAGACCTACAGAAGGCTGTTATGGGCTCCAAGACAGACATCACCAAGCAGCTTGGTCCGGTTCAAACAGTTGGTGCGATTATTCGCAAATGGAAGAAACACAAAATAACTGTCAATCAGAGACAACCAGATTCGGGGCCAACCAGCCAGATCGGGGGCCGACCAGATGGGAGGGAGGTGGGGGCAATGGCTTCAGCTGCTAGATCGAAAACAGAAGGCCTCCTTTGAGTGGTCGAAACCGAATCACACATGTGGATGCCATTGTGGCTCGAGGCAAGGGAAGGGTGAGGACCCTTCACAGCACCCTATTCCCTCATCTGGCGCACTACTCTGAGCCACAGCCCCATGGGTCCTGGTCTGAAGCAGTGCACTATAAAAAGACTGAACCGAAAAGGAGAGCGCTTGTGTGAATGTGCCAGGAAATCCCTGTCTGTCAGTCACTGTAAGCTTTAGCACATGTGTGGAGGAGATTGCTCTATATTCTTGGTGAGAACATTGATTAAATACAAGCCCATCTATGCCAGCGTTCCTCGTCAGAATAGACGGATTCATTTATAAAGACGGTTTCATTATAAAGTAAGAAGTCAATTGACAAGATTTTTTTATCTGATACTCTGAGTAGAACTGGGAGGCGACTGGGAGATGCATTGAGAAGGATAAAGAAGTAGAGACAGTGAGGACTTCACACACACACACACACACACACAATATGCGGTGTGTGTGTGAACAGATGTGCAGTGACCTATATAAGAAAAGATCACGTGGGAGTAAGCGAACCAGAGAAAATGCCGTTTCACCTTCAGGCGCTAACAGCTAGCCCGACACACTATTCACAGGGCAACATCACACACACACTCAGCAGACGCATCCGCAACTGAGCTCAGTGACCCGAACATTACTGCTAGCTAGATTACTGCTAGCTAGATTATCGCTGACAGTATCCCTCACACACAGTCAAACACGGGCCGCTGTCTTAATCCTAGTCCTGAACCAACAACAGCACTTAGAAAACAGTCGACGTCATCGTGTTCAGTCTGGGTCTCGGCCCGGTCCGTGTCCCAGGAAACCGTCCGGACGCGCCCCTAACTACCTACCCTGTATATACACTTGTGCTGGTCGCCTAGAACCCCTTCCTCCTTTCCAGCCTCCTCCTCCGCTGCTCCTTTCTTCTGCTGAGTGAACAGTCTCCTCCGGCTGAACCTCAGCTGCACGTCTTTCTCCCCCTTCTTCTGCCCGTCCTCTTCATTCAGCTCGTCATCCAGACTCCGGGGCGTCCCGTTCGTCTGCACCACGCCGTTGACAAGGCCGTTTTTGGGCTCACATCGGGGCAGCTGAAGGAGGCTCTGCTGGGAGTCGTCTGGGTGGCCCTCCAGGGGCCCCCTCTTTTTCTCCAGCCTCCCCTTCTCCTCCAGGACCTCCCTCTCCAGGCGGGAGCGCTCGGCGGGGGCCAGGGAGTCGTAGGACAGCAGGTACTGGCAGTAAGCTTCCTGCAGCTTGGCCAGACGATCCTGTGGTCAGAGGGTAGGAGGTTAATACGTTGCAGTGGAAAGTGACAGGACTCGGTGCAGTTCTCCCATGTAATGTCAATATGCTGTACTTAGCTAGGCAGCTAGCTGGACTGGCTGCTGGTTTTCATCAGTCGTCAGACTCAAATAAAGAAGCAGGTTATGACAAAAGCAATGACACTTATTGATTGCGAGACGCGGATGGAAAGAACCGTTTGTTATAAGGCAGGGCGACTGGGTGACACGTCGATGCAATATTTTAACTTTGCACAAGCAAAACGGGCTCGCCTTTCTACCTCAGCCAAAGCCTAAGAACTGCCAAACAGGCGAAGAAGCGTCTTTTTTTATTTTCCCAAACTGTGTTTTCTTTTTAAGGCCACAGAGTAGAACGCAGGGCAACTATACAAACCTATTTGTTTAAAGCAGGAAATTATTTTGTTCTTAATATTAATTTCTATCAGATTATTTTATATACAGGCTACAAAATAATACTATTCAGATCATTAAATAGGACAAGACTAAAAGAAGGCTCTTACTCTTGTTCAATTCTCCACAAAATCCACTCCGTTAAACCGCAATTTAACCCCGTGGGCACAGAGGGCACCCACATCGATTAAAAAAAGAGATCGCAGACATCTTCTATCGACTCTGTTTGGACGGGTACTTTTGGGTGAATGTGTGAATCCAAAATTCGCCCGGCTCTAGTCGATCGCCCGACAACGTGGAACGGAGCTCGTCCCAATTGGCAATCAGTTCCCTGGGCGTCTCAAGGGACAAAAACATTCCACTAGCCGAGAGAAGGACGCCGTTTGGGACGCGGCCCTGCAGCGATACAGTACCTGAGCAGTCTTGGGGATGCGAAGCTGGTCGGCCAGTTTGCTCCATTTCTTCATGTCGCTCAGCTGCTGCATACCGCCCATGTCATTGATGAGCTTGAAGAACCGGGCCAGGTCCAACTCGCAGCCACCTGAGTGGTGCGGGAGGGGGGAACACACAAGAGCCAGGTTAAATCCACGCTCTGCCATCTGTGTTCTGGGTACGTCAGGCGCCCCATCAAAAGCCTAAACAGCCGGTGGATCCCAAAGCCAGGTCCTGTACGCACACACAGCATAAGGATGGGATGAGAGCGCATGAGGATGGGATGAGACCGGCGTGCACGTATTCTGCATAAGCATACAGGTCCTGTACGCACACACAGCATGAGGATGGGATGAGAGCGGCGTGCACGTATTCTGCATAAGCAGCAGCATCCACCAGTAATGCTAACATTGACATTAAGCGTTTAACTAGTGAGCAAATACCACACAGAACGTCCAGATGCAAGATTGACTGATGTAAAATGTGGTTCCACAAGGAAAACCTGGACTAGACAAATAGTTTGACGTATTATGACAGAAACAGCCTGAATGTATTTGACAGACAGGCCAGCAGACAGGCCAGCAGACAGGCCAGCAGACAGGCCAGCAGACAGGCAAGCAGACAGGCAAGCAGACAGGCAAGCAGACAGGCAAGCAGACAGCTTACGCATCAGGGAAATCCCCGGCAATATGACCAACAGAACTTTCTCATGTGAAAACAATTTCCTGAGAGATTGTGGAATTGGCAAAGGCAGTAGATATGTCTGTAGCACCGGGGTTTCCCCCCTGTCCCCGGCCCCACCTCCCCCCTGTCCCCGGCCCCACCTCCCCCCTGTCCCCGGCCCCACCTCCCCCTGTCCCCGGCCCCACCTCCCCCTGTCCCCGGCCCCACCTCCCCCCTGTCCCCGGCCCCACCTGTCCCCGGCCCCACCTCCCCCTGTCCCCGGCCCCACCTGTCCCCGGCCCCACCTCCCCCTGTCCCCGGCCCCACCTCCCCCTGTCCCCGGCCCCACCTCCCCCTGTCCCCGGCCCCACCTCCCCCTGTCCCCGGCCCCACCTCCCCCTCCCCCTGTCCCCGGCCCCACCTCCCCCTGTCCCCGGCCCCACCTCCCCCTGTCCCCGGCCCCACCTCCCCCTGTCCCCGGCCCCACCTCCCCCTGTCCCCCGGCCCCACCTCCCCCTGTCCCCGGCCCCACCTGTCCCCGGCCCCACCTCCCCCTGTCCCCGGCCCCACCTGGCCCCACCTCCCCCCCCACCTCCCCCTGTCCCCGGCCCCACCTCCCCCTGTCCCCGGCCCCACCTCCCCCTGTCCCCGGCCCCACCTCCCCCTGTCCCCGGCCCCACCTCCCCCTGTCCCCGGCCCCACCTCCCCCTGTCCCCGCCCCACCTCCCCCTGTCCCCGGCCCCACCTCCCCCTGTCCCCGGCCCCACCTCCCCCTGTCCCCGGCCCCACCTCCCCCTGTCCCCGGCCCCACCTCCCCCTGTCCCCGGCCCCACCTCCCCCTGTCCCCGGCCCCACCTCCCCCTGTCCCCGGCCCCACCTCCCCCTGTCCCCGGCCCCACCTCCCCCTGTCCCCGGCCCCACCTCCCCCTGTCCCCGGCCCCACCTCCCCCAGTCCCCGGCCCCACCTCCCCCAGTCCCCGCCCCACCTCCCCCTGTCCCCGGCCCCACCTCCCCCCTGTCCCCGGCCCCACCTCCCCCCAGTCCCACCATTGTCAAGAATTTCTGCTCAGTCACAATTCTCTGGCACATCTCAGACTCTAAAATCAGACACACGTCAGAGCCTAATATCTCTGGCACAACTCAGAGCCTCATCTCAAACCCCTGGGTTTCTGCTGCATTTGAAATCCACTGACTCCCCATTCATCAAACACCCTCTCACATTCCCCCACATTCACATTACAAACTGTCATTCGAGTTATTTGGCCTCCCAAACACACACACATACCTATGAGCGGGGGGTCCTCCATAGAGATGCCCTGTCCCTGCAGGTGTTTCCTGATACAGGCCAGCCTCAGTACGTTGGGGCCCCAGCGACGCCCCAGCTTGTGGACATGCTGCACCTGCGTCACAAACCGCATGTCCTCCTTCAGCTTGCACTCTGGCCTCCAGTCCTGAGGGGGCACCACCCGGCACAGCCCGTAGGCCTCCGCCTGCCGCCTCACCGTCTCGGCGTACACCAGCGGGTCCTGGAACTCGTCGGGGTCGGGCCGGTACACTGGCACCTCGGTGGGGGACGGGGGCAGACGGGGCGACGCTCCCCTCTCCTCTTCGCCTGGCGTGGCCTCCTGCCTCTGTGCGGGCGTTATTGGTGCTGCCGCCGGGGCCGGGGCTGTAGCCGGACGGCTGGTGCGTGGTTCAGCAAGGGCTGCTGAGGTAGTGCGGGTGAGAGTAGTGCCCTTGGAAGTGCCCCGGGAAGTGTTCTTGGAAGTGTTCTTGGAAGTAGTGTTGTTGACAGCTGGCGGTGCATTAGCAGTAGTAGTAGTAGAAGTAGTAGTAGTAGTTGTAGTAGTAGTAGTATCAGGGGCTGTGGGCTGTGCTTGTCTGGTGAGTTTCCTCTTTCCAGCGGAGGATCGCTGGGACCTCTGCTTCAAAGAGACCGATCTGGACGTGACCTTACCAAGATGGCCGCCGGACACGGCCACCTTCTCCCGGACCTTCCTGCCGCTACGCGTCTCCGGGGCGCTGCCCTGCAGTTTGAGCTTTTTAACCTCAGTAGAAGATTCCAGTGTGCCTGTCAGATCCTCCTCAGCTGGCAGTCCCAGCCGCCTCTTGGAGTGTCTGACGCCTTCGCGGCCCGCCAACACGACTTGACCGCGACACCGGCGTCCGCACAGATGCCCGTTAACCCGCTGGAGGCTACACCTGCCGGCCGCCTGGACCGGTAGCACCGCTTGATTATTGGAAGTCTTTGCATTGCCGCTTGGGGTTTTTCCTGAGTTGGACTGTGACGGGCGCGAGCGTGGCCTCGGCGGGTGCCGGTGATTGTTGAGGGGTTGCCGAGCGACTGAGGCGGCTCTTCGGCCGACTGTAAGTTTGGCTTCTTTGAGAAGTCTGGCTTTGGTGTAGGCGATGTGCCCCCGGGGTGGCGTGGTGGCTGTGGACTTCACAGTTTTGGACGGCAGTTGTCGGGAAACCGGGGGCTTTTTGGCACAGGAGTTGCGTACGCTTGCTGAAATCTGAAAAAGATCCAATTGTTGTCTGTACAATAATTGCTTATCACTGCTATACATTTCCTAATTGACCATCCATTACATTGTAATCTGGCAGCATACAGTACGTTGACTGGTAAATAAACTGCATCTAATTTCTTTATTGGGATGTGGTTGAATAGTTCCGTTCCAAGGTGGACAGGACACAAGACAATCTGTCACCGTTTAGTTTGCCAACAAGAGGGAGAGGCTTTTGGCACACTTTTGATACTACAGCAGGTGCACAAGGAAGATCAAGCTTGTGTCCCAAATAGTGACCTATTCACAATTTCCTACGCTAACGCACAATATAGTGAATAGTGTACAGTTTGGAACACTGCCTCAGTGAAGGACGGCACAATTTCATGTGGCTATCCAGTGTTGAAATGTGTTTGAAATAACATTCAAAATACTGTTAATGACATACATCTGCCAAGACTATGTGTGTGGTGTGTGTGTGTGTGTGTGTGTGTGTGTGTGTGTGTGTGTGTGTGTGTGTGTGTGTGTGTGTGTGTGTGTGTGTGTGTGTGTGTGTGTGTGTGTGTGTGTGTGTGTGTGTGTGTGTGTGTGTGTGTGTGTGTGTGTGTGTGTGTGTGTGTGTGTGTGTGTGTGTGTGTGTGTGTGTGCGCGTGTGTGTGCGTGTTTCAGGGAGTGGCTGAGTGATATTAATGGGAGGAATCAAAGCACCGTCCCACTCTGGCCACCAGAGGGTGTCACTTGCCCCAGTGCCACAAAGAACAACGTGATCCGGAACACAAAAACAGAGTGCTGGAGCCTTGATGCTTCCCCACACATCACATACGTCAACATGGGCGTGTTGGTTAGGGGTGAAAGGTTAGGGGTGAGAGGTTAAGGGTAAGAAAGGGGTTCACTGCCAAGATGTTAAGAAGAGCCAACATTGAGCTTCAGGTTGAGAGACCACCCTATTAGAGCATGTAACAGGCCAGCAGGCCTGTGGCCAATAGGAAGCTCTGACCGGAAGACAGGATATGTCAATTCTCCAGCAGTCGGTGCAGAGCCAACATGAACCAGACTGGCACGCCTGAAGCGGACCACAAACATTTACACTGTAGTCTGTTTACTAGTAATGGAATGCATACTAGCGTGATTAGGGACCACCCCGGCCAATCTCCCCACTGCACCTGCTTTGGGTGACCTCGGGTGGGCCTGTTGTGACGAAGGCTGTGGGTGGCTCTGGAGGTCCTGGCTGGGGGTCCTGTGGAGGTCTGGTTAGCATTGGTAGGCTCCCTCCGGCCTTCACCCTGCTCTCTCCTTCGGGGCCTTAGGAAGAGCTCTTTCCCTCGTAAGGACCTGCTGTGGCCATTCAACACTGGAACTGAGGGAGAACATTTTCAGGTTTTGAACTTTCAGTAATCTGCCACTTGTCATGTTAGGTAAATGCATTGGAATGTCCCTCTAACATGAATGGGTATTTATCAAACAGATAACACAAGAACACACAGAATAGAACACGCAATATAAATATATTTACATTGCAGGATTATAAAGGACAAGTGTGAATAGTGGGAAACTAGTTGGTTAAATGAAAAACAGCGAAGTGCACCTATAAATAAACGGATTACCATAATAGCAGAGTGTCTATTACCTGTAGTAGCCTGTTATAATATGATAATATGTCTACGTCTGTTACCTGTAGTAGCCTGTTATGACATGATAATATGTCTACGTCTGTTACCTGTAGTAGCCTGTTATGACATGATAATATGTCTACGTCTGTTACCTGTAGTAGCCTGTTCTGATATGATAATATGTCTACGTCTGTTACCTGTAGTAGCCTGTTATAATATGATAATATGTCTACGTCTGTTACCTGTAGTAGCCTGTTATGACATGATAATATGTCTACGTCTGTTACCTGTAGTAGCCTGTTATGACATGATAATATGTCTACGTCTGTTACCTGTAGTAGCCTGTTCTGATATGATAATATGTCTACGTCTGTTACCTGTAGTAGCCTGTTATAATATGATAATATGTCTACATCTGTTACCTGTAGTAGCCTGTTATGACATGATAATATGTCTACGTCTGTTACCTGTAGTAGCCTGTTCTGATATGATAATATGTCTACGTCTGTTACCTGTAGTAGCCTGTTCTGATATGATAATATGTCTACGTCTGTTACCTGTAGTAGCCTGTTCTGATATGATAATATGTCTACGTCTGTTACCTGTAGTAGCCTGTTATGATATGATAATATGTCTACGTCTGTTACAGAAACATTATTCCAATAAAACGTTGAGATGTTTGTGGAAACACTGAATTCATCCTGAAGCTTTAACAGCTTCCTCGACTCTCTGAGGTATACATTTTCGAACACTCACTACTTTACCACACATTGGTCTCAACAGCACTCGCTTATACCTCAAAAAATAATATATACCCGCTTTATATCTGCTATATATCTGCTATATTTCTGCTATATATCTGCTTTCTATCTGCTATATATCTGCTTTATATCTGCTATATTTCTGCTATATATCTGCTTTATATCTGCTATATATCTGCTATATCTGCTATATATCTGCTATATCTGCTATATATCTCCCAGAGGAATCTGTATGTAGCACTAAGCAGTTGGCGGCACGCCAGAGTATCATATAAATGTGTCCTACTTGGCACCGGCTTAAGCTGAGAGAAATGTCTGGTTTGTTCTTGAGCGTGTGCAGGCCACTCTGGCTCTGAGAAATGTTTGGTCTCCCCTCACAGTACCTTTCACCACAGGGACCCCCCACACACACACACACAAACAAATGCTCTCAAATCCACCGCCACTGAAGGTACACAGATATTCCTCTCCCTAATCGTCTGTGTTTTCCTTCCTTTTTCTTTTGATTCATATTTTTTCGTCTCACTTGTTAACTTCAGTTGTTTCTGAGCTAAACAAAGGAATACAAGATGAAAACCGCCACATGTTGTGGGTAACTCTTGGACTGTTACTCATACCTGTGTTTAGACAAATATTTAAAGTAAAAGTCACAATCTCACTGGCGAAGACACGCGCACACGTTTTCTATTTCCAAACAGTACTCCAGTTTCACATGTCCTGTGGCCAAAGATGCAGTGAACCATAACTCCTCCATACGTAGTGAGGTTGACAGAATAGAATGAACTTTTGACCTACACAGTCTCTCTCCTCCTCTTACCCCCTCTATCACCCCCCATTTCAATCTCTCTCTTCTTCTCTGTGTAGTGTCAACGACCAGTGGTGTGCTACGTGCATAGGGTTGAGGCTATCTGACCCATGTTTAGGGGGTGCAGCTCAGGTACTGGGACCCCCCCCATACAGCAAGGGGTCATTTAGGAAGCCTTGCTATGGCTCTCTGTATGAGCAGCCATTTGGGCTCCATGGCAACGCAGCGTAAAATGAACAGGGTGTGATTACGACAGCTTTGCTATGGCTCTCTGAATGACCAGCAATGTGGGCTCCACGCAGAACTGTGTACATGTCCTGTACAAACATGGCGGCCCCTGGGCCACACCCTGAGTACACAGGTGAGCAAACCTAGCTTGAGTTGCTTTAGAACTGAAGTATGTCCGGCGGTGTGTGTGTGTGTGCTGTGCTGTGCTGTGCTGTGCTGTGCTGTGCGTGTGCGTGTGCGTGTGTGTGAAAACAGATCGCTGAGTGCATGGTCTGCTTTGCAGATCTCAGATCGAACAGGACACCATTGGGGCGGAGAAGGTAGGAAAGAAGAAAGGAAGGGAGGGAGGAAAGGTAGGAAGGAAGAAAGGAGGGGTAGATGGAGGGAAGAAAGGTAGAAAGGAAGGAAGGGAGACAATGTAAGTAGAAAGATAGAAATTAAAAAGAAAGGAGGTAAGGAAGCAAGGAAGTAGGGAGGGAGAGGCTGATTGACCGGATTCTGTAAACAAACAAGATACTAAAACTAAATGAATTGGAACAAAAGGAATAGGAACAAGCATAGAACCTTCTAGAACGTAGTGTTATATGTACCATGTCCATTAGCACCATTCTTCCCAGGGGTTTTGTTTTTCCTCCGCGAGAACGGACAGGAAGTGGATTTGTGTCTGAGAGCTGACATCCTGTCGTCACAGTCCTCTTTGTCGTCTTCATCTTCCAGATCCACATCGTCCTGGGCACTCCCAAAGTACGCCATGTTGCCTGGCAACGCTGTCGAGCCTGAGTGGGGGAGCGAGGGAGGGAGGGAGCAAAGGGATGGGCATGGAGGGACAGAGAGAGAGAAAGAAGCCTTCAAAAAGGAGTCCGTGGCACACCACAGAACTGAACCTGTATAAGCAGTAGCCGTTGCAAGGAGGTTAAGACGTTTCTGCTCAGTAACCTGTGACATTTTGACGCAGATGTCCTCAAAACAAGGATGGAGAGTTCTTCTGATTGGAGACCATTATTCTGTGACAAATACCTGATGTGCCTTAATGTTTGAACGTAGGAGAGCAGTGGGTACCAGCCCTGGTTCTGATTCTGCCCAACGGGAGCTGTGGACCTACAAGCCACAAGTACATGTCCATTCTAACCTCTTAAAGAGCTCAAGAAAGGCCACACATTTGGACGGCCTAAAAAACGTCAATTAATTAACGTCGGCCGAATCGGGAAGCCTGACCCCTCCCTCGGACTCGTGTCGGATGGCATTATTAACCACAAAGTCCCATCGATTTGACCAGGGACCACTGGGGTCTAACGGATCCAAAAGGGCTCCTGTCAAAGCCCTTTGTAGTAACGACACATAATATGGGTTGTAAAATAACGTGAAGAAAATAGCTTCCTGTTTCCCTATACGTTCTCCTTCCATGGCCCTGATGCACACCGTGGAGCCTACTGCCCTGCCGACAATGGAGGCCCTGTTCAGCCCCACCTCAGTCCCAGCTCGGCCCAAGGGCAAATGAATGGCTGTTTATTCACACAGAAGGTCAACGGGTCCGTGGCTCCGCTGCACGGGCTCCATGTGACCGTTCATTGAGGAGATAAGCTGAGCACAGTTAAATGTGTGGGCTAGCAATTGATTGTAATTTTGCACTGGTGCGACGGTGCTAATGTGCACTAACCCTAACCACTGGGTGCTATGGGCTGGACAGAGATGCGGAAAGTCAGTCACGACAATAGGGTTCCATGGGCTAGAGGAACGGGTGAGCACAAGAACAACAAGCAGAAGAAAAACCGCTTAAACTTATCTGATGCATTTTTGGTCCTCCTGAAGAGAAGTCACCCGAGAACCATTAGAGAGAAACAGATTTACAAACAAACCAATAAGTCTGCCTGTCTGAACGCTCTGTGGACGGCTAGGCTCTGTTCCAAACAAACCAATAAGTCTGCCTGTCTGACCGCTCTGTGGACGGCTAGGCTCTGTTCCAAACAAACCAATAAGTCTGCCTGTCTGACCGCTCTGTGGACGGCTAGGCTCTGTTCCAAACAAACCAATAAGTCTGCCTGTCTGACCGCTCTGTGGACGGCTAGGCTCTGTTCCAAACAAACCAATAAGTCTGCCTGTCTGACCGCTCTGTGGACGGCTAGGCTCTGTTCCAAACAAACCAATAAGTCTGCCTGTCTGACCGCTCTGTGGACGGCTAGGCTCTGTTCCAAACAAACCAATAAGTCTGCCTGTCTGACCGCTCTGTGGACGGCTAGGCTCTGTTCCAAACAAACCAATAAGTCTGCCTGTCTGACCGCTCTGTGGACGGCTAGGCTCTGTTCCAAACAAACCAATAAGTCTGCCTGTCTAACCGCTCTGTGGACGGCTAGGCTCTGTTCCAAACAAACCAATAAGTCTGCCTGTCTGACCGCTCTGTGGACGGCTAGGCTCTGTTCCAAACAAACCAATAAGTCTGCCTGTTTGACCGCTCTGTGGACGGCTAGGCTCTGTTCCAAACAAACCAATAAGTCTGCCTGTCTGACCGCTCTGTGGACGGCTAGGCTCTGTTCCAAACAAACCAATAAGTCTGCCTGTCTGACCGCTCTGTGGACGGCTAGGCTCTGTTCCAAACAAACCAATAAGTCTGCCTGTCTGACCGCTCTGTGGACGGCTAGGCTCTGTTCCAAACAAACCAATAAGTCTGCCTGTCTGACCGCTCTGTGGACGGCTAGGCTCTGTTCCAAACAAACCAATAAGTCTGCCTGTCTGACCGCTCTGTGGACGGCTAGGCTCTGCAGACAAGCGTGGTGTTTGCAGTCAACACAAGTGTCAGAACTCAGCAGGGATCTCCGGCGTCACCCAGGTGGATGCCGTGACACACCAGGGCCTCGGGGGGAGACGGACTGATGCTAGCCAACTGATGCTAGCCAACCGATGCTAGCCAACTGATGCTGGCTAACTGATGTTAGCCAACTGATGCTAGCCAACTGATGCTGGCCAACTGATGCTAGCCAACTGATGCTGGCTAACTGATGTTAGCCAACTGATGCTAGCCAACCGATGCTGGCCAACCGATGCTGGCCAACTGATGCTAGCCAACTGATGCTGGCTAACTGATGTTAGCCAACTGATGCTAGCCAACTGATGCTGGCCAACTGATGCTAGCCAACTGATGCTAGCCAACTGATGCTGGCTAACTGATGTTAGCCAACTGATGCTAGCCAACTGATGCTGGCCAACTGATGCTAGCCAACTGATGTGTTTACAGCCGCGCTGTCTGTCTCAGGAGAGTTAGAGCTCCTAACGGATCCGTCTCCTGGCCGCCTAGAGAGATGTCTGATTTGCATGGGTACTTCTTCAATGAACACATGGCAACGATATACAACGGTATATGGTACAATTGTATTGCCACAACAGACATTTGCTTAATGTGGCACTTCGCCCTGGATAGACCTTTGATGGTGTGTATTATGTGACCAGAGAGAACGCATAATACGTGACACTGTGGAGTCGAGTGGAGCGAGAGTGAGATCTGAAAAATAATGTTGCTTAGGTTCATTTATTGGGGAACGATGCACAACAAGTATCTCAGTATTACCGTTTAGTTCTGCTCCTCTGGGGTAACTCAACGCCATCACATCATCGTGCATACGAGACTAATAACAATATCAGCACTGTAATATAATGAATAGCGATGTCGAAAGGCATTGACCAAGGATAGCAGTACCTCCACAAAAAGAAACACAGAACCACACAGACGGAGGCAGGGTGGGACTGCACCTGTACGTTACTAAGATCACCATTTAGATTGTGTAGAGGAGACCTCGTGTTTCTGTGACACAAACGCGTCTCCGCTAGCATCAGTGATTTGTGCATGAACAAGTCGTGCTTCGGTGAAAGGTCTCGTTGAGTGCACATGCACGGCTCAACGCAGCAGGCTATGGGATGTCAAAGCTCTGTTTTTTAAAATCCAACGTAAAAGTATTCATCTTTGCTTTAACTCATAAACAACATAACGGCAAATATGTGAAAACAATCAAGTGGGTTTGCTGAGCCACAGTATTCTTTGATGCTTTCTCCAAACATGTACGGCAAAATGAGGGTAGAGCGACTGTGCTATCTGCTGAGCGCCTCCAAGATTCACAATCCAATTAGTAGTGGATCTGTGTCCACTGGGACCAATAGTAATGTATATCAGGACCCTAAAGCAAATCTACAGAGCAGGTCGCCTTCCCGTCTATAATTAGGGAATTCAAAGCATAGGTTTTCCTGCAGTTTAACCGCGATAGCGTTTCATGTAAAAGTTAAGAGCACTCGACGATTAAAGAAAACGTTGTTGCTTTGGGATTTTTCACACGCGTATTTCGTATAGTTTGATCTCACTTAGTACAAAAACCACAACAGGACTCGCGAGAAAGAAATCCAAGCTCTAAGCACATATGACATTGACTGAAAACAACAGATATGATCAAACATCAGTGAGTCGTAGAGACTCCATTTTGTTCATACAAACTCCACGCACAACTTTTGGTACGATTTGATTCTGTACTGTTAAAATACCTTTTAGTTATTATTAGTCTCCTATATTTGTTATTGCCAATTGATCATGCTCAACCATTTGGATAATATACTATGTATTTTATTGTGTCTACTTTTTTCAGATTTAATATTACAGAATCACCACCCTAATACCATGGATTTGTATGTGACCTCATAGGGATTCGAACCCAGAACCCTGGTGTTGTGTGAGACACAAAAGGAGCACTGCCATACCCAAATAGTAGTTCAGGAATAGACGCGTCCAGATCATCACCACAATTGACGTAAATTAGGATAGTGTGTGCTAAACATTGACATTTCTTTAAATTCCTGATGGTAGTATTTGTTACAATTGATTAGACAGAAAAACATGTTGCTATTAAAGTTTGTGTTTTTGCATCAAGGATTCTAATATATGTTTTAATCAATAACACTTTTTGCGAGATAAAAATTATAGACTTTATTTCCAGTCGATTGTGAAGGTAAAGTACAGAAAGACTTTTCCCTAATGGGAATATAAGAACGTTTTTCCAGCTAGACATTTGAATCGATTTCAAGTGGCTGTATGAACCTGGTAAAAGCCTAGTTAGTTAGTTGGTTGTTCTGAAAGCATTGTGTTAAAACAACAGACGTGTTGTTTTAATGGCACAATGCATAAATGTACACTGTACCATTGGCCTAAAAAAAGCATTTAGGCCTACCGGTACTATATTTCTATATATCTCATTCAGAAAAGTATTTACTCTAAGGCAAGGGGTTAAGACTAGTAAAAGTGAAGCTGGTACTCTTTAAGGAGTTATTTACATTCCTTGGGCCTGAACTTTATTAACTCTCTGCCAAAGCGACTTGATGAACTGTGACTGAAGTTGCTGCGTGTTTCACTGCATGTTCCAGTGTTCCAGTGTACTGCAGCAGGGGTCTGTGTGTTGTTCTTTCATCGGTTCGTTCAATCCATACGAGCAAGTCTTTAAACAGGAAATCGTTCCTTAATTGTGTTTGTTTTATTTTTTCTATCAAAAGAATGCTTTTTTCTTTCGTTTAAATTGGCGTTGAACAACGTCAAACAAATAAAGACCAGACAGGAATTTGTTTTTCCTTTTTGTCGTTAATTTCATTCCAATCAGAAAGAAGGGGAAAACAGAAATTGTTAAATTAAGTTTGTTTGTTTTTAAAATGTTTTGAACAAAAATTGGATATGAAATAATTGTATACTCATGGTCACCAAATGGGTTTCAAAAAAATGTCAATAGTATATTACAATATATCAGAAATTCACTATGAACATTTGGCGTTGCCTGGCAACCAGGGCTCATTTCCCTCACAGGCCGTTACGCTCTCCTGGTGGCATCTTTCTGGTGGCATCTTTCTGGTGGCCTGGGGTGGTTTAGACCGCTGTCTACACGTGCACACATAATGCGGCTGCGTGGGTTCGATTCCCGTCTGTGCCCTTTGCAGCACACTCTCCTCTATCTTCCCACTTTAATTATCACTTAATAAAGCAAGAAAGTCCTTTTAAAAACTAGCATCTTTCTGGCTCTAGTAAGAGCGCAAAATGTCCTGCAAAATGAATGAGCAGCACCTAATCTCATGTGGCTTGCTAATAGTAGCTGACACAAACGTTTTACAGACGAGTTAAAGAAAAGGAAGTACAAGTTTAAAGTGCATACTTTAGTCTGTCGGAGTAAGATGTTGAATTATCTTCTGTCAACATTTTTTTTGCGGGGGGTGTGTATACATTGTTTTGTTTTTTACACGCTTGAGTCTTTGAGTTAAAACTGCAACTGAAAGCGAAGACCTTAAATTCCACCTGTATATTGAAATGTAAGCTAGTAAATGGCACTGCCGGTAGGGAGGGAATTCTCACTGACTGCTGATGTGTCCATTCAATTGGTACCTTACAGCTCTAAATGGAAACTGGGATTTGATTGTCACATCTGTTATATTTTTGTTATGGCCAACAGATAACACGGTTTTCGGAAAATTGTGCATTTAGCACTAAACTTGGCTGCTGGGAAACATTTACTCTTTAAGAAACATTACACCACATCCTTATTTGACATTTGTCCATCTATTTGTTTTTCAATCCAACCGCAACAGTGGCCGGTGAACCAACCGGTTAGTTTAAGGCCCTTTTAATTTTCCCCCATCGGAAAAAACAATACAAGATAAAATTGTCACGGCAAATATGTAAATACGATGGTGTGGAAAACCCTTAGACAACCCGTCCTGCACTGGGAACAGTGGTACACCTAAAATGACATGTGACAGGCAGAGACACAGACGCACGCATTCCGTCTCATGGCACAGCCCTGACATTAGAGAGCCGATATTGATCTGGGTGTTGACATTAGCATGCTTGTGTTACCATAACACTATCTGAAGAGCACCAAATATCAGAGGGGAACTTTACCGTGCACAACACACGCGTCTCTATGGTAACCAAGCTCCCAAATGGCATCGTGTTTCGGCCCAAATCGCAAGTGCACACTCAAGGGTGTCTATATTTATATTAAACAGCCTCTTATTAGAAACTATCTTCGGCACAAGTGGATATCTCAAAGCCTATAGTACCAGAAATAATTTTGATGAGCCGTTGAGACAAATTCTGTGCTGTTATTCTGGCTGTCTGGGACCTGAAGCTGTCAGTAACGTTTTCAGATCGGCGGGAAGTAGATTTGTGTTTGAGGTTAAGAGGTCGGAAGAAAGCCAAACCGCAGTATAATGCCCTGTAATTCAGATCCACACTGGGAGGGGGTCCATGGCCAGACCCTCTAAACAAACTAACCCCTGTTACGAGCCTGTTAAAGGAGACACCGTCATAGCAACACTGTAGCTGTCCAAAATGGCACACTGTGTCCTACACAGTGCCCTGGTTTTGACCAGGCTAGTGCCTCACGTCAGCAACAGGTTGCCATTTAGAACACAGGCCTGTGTCTCAATGGGCTGTGATGACCTAAGACATTCTGTGCAAAAGTGCGTTTCCTTCTCGACCATGACGCGTAACTTTCTTTGTGAGCCCATGTGTTTCGTTCACAATTGACCAACAAGCTTCCGAGACTTATTGCCAAGTCAGCCCACCCAGACCAAAACTGTTGTAACACTTGTCCTGTCCATGTCACAGCCGGCATGAAGGAAGACACTTCCACACATACAGAGTACACAACGTGTAAAGTGTCTGTCTCTGCCACTCTCTGTCTTCTCAATCAGTCTCTGTCTGACTTATTCTGTCGCAGACTGTCTCATTCTGTCTCAGACTCTCATTCTGTCTCAGACTGACTCAGTCTGTCTAATTCCGTCCCAGTCTATCCTACACTCTCTCAGTCTGTATTATTTTGTCTTAGTCTATCTTATTCCATCTCAGTCTGTCCTACACTGTCTCAGTATGTCTTATTCCATCTCAGTCTGTCCTACACTGTCTCAGTATGTCTTATTCCATCTCAGTCTGTCCTACACTGTCTCAGTATGTCTTATTCCATCTCAGTCTGTCCTACACTGTCTCAGTATGTCTTATTCCATCTCAGTCTGTCCTACACTGTCTCAGTCTGTCTTATTCCATCTCAGTCTGTCCTACACTGTCTCAGTCTGTCTTATTCCGTCTCAGTCTGTCCTTTACAGTCTCAGTCTGTCTTTTTCGGTCTACGTCAGTCTCTGGCACTATATACTTTTTCTGTCTGTCTCCTTCTTTGTCTTACTCTTTCGCTGTCTCTCTCTCCTTTGAATATGTCCATATGTGTTAATGTAACACAGTGTTATATAGCACACAGCCTGGTACCCACCTCGTAAACAGAGGAAGGTGAGGAAGTCCTCGGTCTTGGGCTTGCGTCTGGTGAGGTCACTGAGCGGAGTGGTGGGCCTGGCTGGCAGAGCCGTTTCCGAAAGCTTTACCGGCGTGGCACTGGGGGAGCTGGGCTGGGACTGGGCAAACTTCCTCTGTGCTTGCAACCGTGGCCTGGGAATAGAGAAGCTAAAAGAAATATGTTGATATTTTAGACATGTAACAGATACTCCTATCCAGGTGAACTGCCTAAGGTCCCTGGAGTAAAGTGTACTACACTTCCAGGGTGCCATTTGGAACGCATTCCAGGGTAACACAGAGATCAATACTCGCGAGCTAAACAAATTCAATTGATTCCTCTCTAGAATAAAATGGAGAAAAATGGGGAAAAATTTGATTATCTTTTTCTTTAGTTAGGGTCTTTATCTTGTTCTATCTGTCTGAGATCAGCATCTCCCTCACTGGCGTAATTAGGTCAATACTACCCCTGCAAGAGGTGACAGCTGCCTGCCTTAGGCCACTGCGGCCCAAATTGCACCATAGTCCCTACTTAGTGAACTGGTAATAAGTTCACACACTGAAAATAATTATATTTGGAACGCACAGTCTTCTGATGGGCTTTTATTTCAAGACCACGAAAACACAGGCGCTCACTGTGTCTGCCCGTTTTTTCTAAATAAAATTAAAACAGTTGTGAAAACAATGGTTGATGCTTTTTTAGCTAATCAAATATAGACTTGGCAATGAGAGCCGCAGCCATCTGTCCCACAGCCCTGTCTGATTGTCTGCCAGTACAGAACAGCAAGGGTACAGCAGGGGGACAGCAGGGGGACAGCCTGTGGACAGCAGGGGGACAGCCTGTGGACAGCAGGGGGACACAGTGTCCTCTCTCCCCAGCCCATCTCTGGTCCAACACACTAACACCAGGATCACGACAGCCCTGTCCACCTGTCTGTAAACAGCCTCCGATCACAACACTAGGTATTGTTGGACTGAGCGAAACAACTATTAGGCTGTATGACATGTTTGTATGTGACGCGTTCAAAAAGTGTGTCGCGTTACGAAAAATTAATTAATTTGATTGTGATATATTTTTTCGTCAACCGTCATAAAAAAACGTTATCTGGTATCTGGTCATTGATGTCCTGATGGGTACATGGGTATCCCAGTGTCTTGCTGAAAGCAGTCTGAATCCAGTCAGTCCTGATCTGCATCCTGTTTCATCTGAAAGATGTCCCAGTCTTGGCTGAGGTCATACATACCCATACAACCAGGCAGCCGCCACAACAGCTGACAGTATAGGGAAAACACTCACGCTGTGTGGTTGTGTTTTGCACATCGTTTCGCACGTTCCAGTACTATCTGTCCATCCACCCAGTGGCCAAACCATGAACACGGGTTGCCTCACCTCTTTCTGACAGGGTCGTCCCCGGAATATTCGCTGCTGCCATCGTTGCTTTGAGACGAGCAACGCGAGTGCTCCGCTTTACTCTTCACAGCCAGTAGCTCTGGTTTTAATCCCGACCTGAAGCCTGCTTGGAAAGAGACATTGGTTATGACTGAAACCGGCTGACCATCAATAAACAAGGTTAAGTACATTCATTGGCGCAAATTAGACAGGCATTTTTCTCATGGGGTGGGGGGTGGCACAGGAAAGTGCCTAGGTGGGCTGCAAGCACTATTTAGTGTTTCAAAAATGCATTTGCTTTTGCTTAAAGTAAGGCTAAATTGCCATACGATCTGCACTCGCAGACTGTCTTGGCAAGAAAACAGCCTTTCAATGTTCCTAATTGTTTCTGTCTGAGTTAAACATATGATGTAACTGAATTTGATTCTTGTTAAACATCATCATAAAGATAAATCATTCAAGAAATGAAACATTTAAAGGGACTTCTTTGCTATACTTGGCGGAAGCCTTTCCCTCGTATAAAAACACTGCCTATGTGCCTACAGCCGACAAATTACCCGGGTTGAATGAAAACAAATGAACTGTCACTGTTCATCATTGTTATAAGCTGTTATGCATATAAATACATTACATGAATACACAGACAGGCAGAAATTATTTATGAACACTGGCTATTTGTCATAAGTCTTACCCTTCAGTGGTGCCGTATCTAAGTCTGTTCACGGTGAGTCCATTTCAAACTGCACTCTTTTCTCCTTTTCAGTGCACTCCTTACATTGTGGCCACGGCCCATACAGAATGCACAGGGAATAGGGCTCAATTTGGGACACAATCGGTGTCAGTGAAAGGCTCTTTCCTGTAACATTATACCAGATTTGCCCGAGGTCCCATTGACACTGAAGTGAGAAATACTGAGATGAATATTAGAGCGCTTTAATGCTGTGAGAGTACCAATCAGACTCACTATACGTACGTGTGTGTGTGTGTTTGTGTGTGTGTGTATGTATGCTTGTGTGTGTGTCTGTATGTTTCTGTGTGTGTGTATGCTTGTGTGTGTGTCTGTATGTTTCTGTGTGTGTGTACGTGTGTGTGTGTGTTTGTGTGTGTTTGTGTGTGTATGTATGCTTGTGTGTGTGTCTGTATGTTTCTGTGTGTGTGTCTGTGTTTGAGTGAGAGAGACCACTAAAGAAACACGAGTCAGACAGACAGTCCACAGCTAAAACCCCAGCAGGAGACATTACCCGGAGCATAATGTACTTTACTAACGGATATTCACGGTGATCATGGCTGAATGATAACATTCCCAATGGCCCATTGGACTGTCTGGGGGGAGCCAGAGGAAATTAGCACAGTACTACTGTAATCTTGTATAGCTATGGTCGATTGGACTGTCTAGGGGGGGGGGGAGCCAGAGGAAATTAGCACAGTACTACTGTAATCTCGTATAGCTATGGTCGATTGGAATGATCATGTGAGTGTGCGAGTGTTGTGCCCGGGCACGATTAACTGATACGAGGGTACGTGGAGATCTGCGTGTAGGACCGAGTCCACAGGCGTCGGGTTTGCTGTTTTGGCTTGGTGCTCTTAGGTTCGAAATTAACCAAATTTCAATGACTATATTTAAGGTGCAGACTAATTTGAGGGCCTTTACATTCGATGTGTATTCATAAAAGTAATAGACATTTCCAGATGCTGGGTATCTTCTGCCAGGGCTGTATTGTAGACTTCGTAATTCTCTGTTTGTTTGTTTATTTGTTTGGGGTTATTTTTTATGTCAGTCGTGTCGTCAGGAACTGAAATATATGCTCCGTTCTATTCAGGCTAAGTGAGTTACTTGGCCAGTGATAAACAATCTACTTTTGCCCGGATAATGTATTAGCTTGCTTTAGCAGTATATTTTCGAGTTGTTGTCCTGCTACAATGTGAATTGCCACCTAATGAGTTGTGAGGTATTTGGGTGTATCTCAATATGAGACAATATGTTTCTAGACCTTTCAGAATACATCCTACTGCTGCTTTCAACACTGACGTCATCAATGAAGACAAGTGAGGCGGTTCCAGCACCCGACTACAAACCACGACGAGGAGGACAAGCAGAGGTTCTGGAAACGCGGGAGCATCTGGACTGAACGTTTTAATATACTAACATCTCGTCCTTCCTGTTGCCGGGTTGGTTCAACTGTGCAGACGAGAACCTCCCCAGACAGATTCCCCTCTCATTAAGACTGTGTATGCGGAAAATACATCTTAGGTTGTGTCTAAGATGTATCTGATACAACACACTACTTTCGACCAAGGCCAATTGGGATGGAGACTCAAATCTAGGGCACTATGGAGCATGCCACTTGGAGTACATCCAACAGGAATTCCCTTGCATGTCATCACCGCGGGTAAACGGCGAGAGGAGCCGAACTGGAAATAATTTTTTTTTTTTTTGCGTGCAACATTCACTTTAAATTTCCTTCGGCCTCATTTTTGCTACTCACATGTGAGAGACTAACTTGTCTTTGGTGCGCGTCCCTGAATATCACAACGCTTTTGTGCTGTTTGTTTGTGGTCTCGCCGTGCGTGCGTACTGGCACCCTATTTCCCAGACATTGCACGTGTTTTTGACCAGAGCCCATTAAAGATGTGCACTCTGAAGGGTAGTAGGCTGCTACATGTGACTCAGCCTCTGTGTTTATAGCCATTCTGACTGTGAATGGCATGCAGGTTTTGTGCCGTTTGTTTGTCTGGTCTTAATGTGTGGTTAGAAATATTGTCTGGAATTCTGTCACCCGGTCTTTATTTCAAAGCTGTCTGACGGCTTTGTACTGCATCAAAATCCTGTATATGTATTCGTGTTTACCTGTGTTTACAGGAGAAGACAAATGTCAAAGAAAAATATATATCCTGTTTGGGTGGGTCATTTCACAAGGAAGTATAACATGTAGGAATTTTTTACTTTGGAGTAAAAAAATATTCATATCCCAAATGTCTTCATTATGTTAGAAATGGCTGATGCAATTGCGATCTGGGAGGTGTAACAGGAATTGCGATCGGTTTGGTAACATCTATGGTAGACCTGGGATTTTAAACCCCAAGCCAGGTACTCTGGTCGTACCTAAATGTTCTTCCTGTACAAACTACAAAACCATCTGACAATTTACATAAAACCTTGGTTCAACAATACGTAATAGATTTTTTTTTGAGATGAATGAAATATATTTAATTACAAATAGTACCTTTAACAATACATCATTGATATACCACACCACAACTTTTGTATCTTGTCTTTTGTTTTGTGTTGTTATCGATCGCCACAACCTATAACTCAATACATGTTTTTATTAACGATAGCTCCGTTGATACAAACGTGTCTCCATTTGGATTGGTAACCCTCATGCCAGATACACAATGGCAACACAATTCTTCTTCCTTATGCCCTTGCAGGTAACTGTTAAAGGTTCACTGCCTTGAGTCTTGAGCACAGTGTTAACGCAGAGAACAGTCCTGTGTTGTCAAAGTGAACAGTTGTGGGCTTGGTTTCCATATAGCGCACTAATAGAGCATTGGGTGTTATTTGGGATGTAGCTATTGTGACTCACCGTTTATTTTTCCAGTGCCAAGGCCACCGTTCACCCTGTTCCTCTGGGCGCTCCTGAACTCCTTCAGGGAGAGGTGGAGGACCTTCCGCACCTCGCGCTCCTCTAACCATGGGATCCCGTCGTTGTCGTCCTGCGAGTGGGAGGCAGACAGGGTTAGCATAAAAGGGAAGCAGGCAGGGTTAGCAGTAAGCACTGTAGCAGAAGAGAGGCAGACAGGGTTAGCACTGTAGCAGAAGAGAGGCAGACAGGGTTAGCACTGTAGCAGAATAGAGGCAGACATGGTTAGCACTGTAGCAGAAGAGAGGCAGACAGGGTTAGCGCTATGGCAGAGGCAGACAGGGTTAGCACTGTAGCAGAAGAGAGGCAGACAGGGTTAGCGCTATGGCAGAGAGAGGCAGACAGGGTTAGCACTGTGGCAGAGAGAGGCAGACAGGGTTAGCACTGTAGCAGAAGAGAGGCAGACAGGGTTAGCACTGTAGCAGAGGAGAGGCAGACAGGGTTAGCACTGTAGCAGAAGAGAGGCAGACAGGGTTAGCACTTTAGCAGAAGAGAGGCAGACAGGGTTAGCACTGTAGCAGAGGAGAGGCAGACAGGGTTAGCACTGTAGCAAAAGAGAGGCAGGCATGGTTAGCACTGTAGCAGAAGAGAGGCAGGCAGGGTTAGCACTGTAGCAGAAGAGAGGCAGACAGGGTTAGCACTGTAGCAGAAGAGAGGCAGACAGGGTTAGCACTGTAGCAGAAGAGAGGCAGACAGGGTTAGCACTTTAGCAGAAGAGAGGCAGACAGCGTTAGCACTGTAGCAGAAGAGAGGCAGGCAGGGTTAGCACTGTAGCAGAAGAGAGGCAGGCAGGGTTAGCACTGTAGCAGAAGAGAGGCAGGCAGGGTTAGCACTGTAGCAGAAGAGAGGCAGACAGGGTTAGCACTGTAGCAGAAGAGAGGCAGACAGGGTTAGCACTGTAGCAGAAGAGAGGCAGACAGGGTTAGCACTGTAGCAGAAGAGAGGAAGACATGGTTAGCACTGTAGCAGAATAGAGGCAGACATGGTTAGCACTGTAGCAGAAGAGAGGCAGACAGGGTTAGCGCTATGGCAGAGAGAGGCAGACAGGGTTAGCACTGTAGCAGAAGAGAGGCAGACAGGGTTAGCACTGTAGCAAAAGAGAGGCAGACAGGGTTAGCACTGTAGCAGAGGAGAGGCAGACAGGGTTAGCACTGTAGCAGAAGAGAGGCAGACAGGGTTAGCACTGTAGCAAAAGAGAGGCAGACAGGGTTAGCACTGTAGCAGAAGAGAGGCAGACAGGGTTAGCACTGTAGCAAAAGAGAGGCAGACAGGGTTAGCACTGTAGCAGAGGAGAGGCAGACAGGGTTAGCGCTGTAGTAGAAGAGAGGCAGACAGGGTTAGCACTGTAGCAGAATAGAGGCAGACATGGTTAGCACTGTAGCAGAAGAGAGGCAGACAGGGTTAGCGCTATGGCAGAGGCAGACAGGGTTAGCACTGTAGCAGAAGAGAGGCAGACAGGGTTAGCGCTATGGCAGAGAGAGGCAGACAGGGTTAGCACTGTGGCAGAGAGAGGCAGACAGGGTTAGCACTGTAGCAGAAGAGAGGCAGACAGGGTTAGCACTGTAGCAGAGGAGAGGCAGACAGGGTTAGCACTGTAGCAGAAGAGAGGCAGACAGGGTTAGCACTTTAGCAGAAGAGAGGCAGACAGGGTTAGCACTGTAGCAGAGGAGAGGCAGACAGGGTTAGCACTGTAGCAAAAGAGAGGCAGGCATGGTTAGCACTGTAGCAGAAGAGAGGCAGGCAGGGTTAGCACTGTAGCAGAAGAGAGGCAGACAGGGTTAGCACTGTAGCAGAAGAGAGGCAGACAGGGTTAGCACTGTAGCAGAAGAGAGGCAGACAGGGTTAGCACTTTAGCAGAAGAGAGGCAGACAGCGTTAGCACTGTAGCAGAAGAGAGGCAGGCAGGGTTAGCACTGTAGCAGAAGAGAGGCAGGCAGGGTTAGCACTGTAGCAGAAGAGAGGCAGGCAGGGTTAGCACTGTAGCAGAAGAGAGGCAGACAGGGTTAGCACTGTAGCAGAAGAGAGGCAGACAGGGTTAGCACTGTAGCAGAAGAGAGGCAGACAGGGTTAGCACTGTAGCAGAAGAGAGGAAGACATGGTTAGCACTGTAGCAGAATAGAGGCAGACATGGTTAGCACTGTAGCAGAAGAGAGGCAGACAGGGTTAGCGCTATGGCAGAGAGAGGCAGACAGGGTTAGCACTGTAGCAGAAGAGAGGCAGACAGGGTTAGCGCTATGGCAGAGAGAGGCAGACAGGGTTAGCACTGTGGCAGAGAGAGGCAGACAGGGTTAGCACTGTAGCAGAAGAGAGGCAGACAGGGTTAGCGTCGTAGCATAAGAGAGGCAGACAGGGTTAGCACTGTAGCAAAAGAGAGGCAGACAGGGTTAGCACTGTAGCAGAAGAGAGACAGACAGGGTTAGCACTGTAGCAGAAGAGAGGCAGACAGGGTTAGCACTGTAGCAAAAGAGAGGCAGACAGGGTTAGCACTGTAGCAGAGGAGAGGCAGACAGGGTTAGCACTGTAGCAGAAGAGAGGCAGACAGGGTTAGCACTGTAGCAAAAGAGAGGCAGACAGGGTTAGCACTGTAGCAGAAGAAAGGCAGACAGGGTTAGCACTGTAGCAAAAGAGAGGCAGACAGGGTTAGCACTGTAGCAGAGGAGAGGCAGACAGGGTTAGCGCTGTAGTAGAAGAGAGGCAGACAGGGTTAGCACTGTAGCAAAAGAGAGGCAGACAGGGTTAGCACTGTAGCAGAGGAGAGGCAGACAGGGTTAGCACTGTAGCAGAAGAGAGGCAGACAGGGTTAGCACTATAGCAGAAGAGAGGCAGACATTGTTAGCACTGTAGCAGAGGAGAGGCAGACAGGGTTAGCACTGTAGCAGAGAGAGGATACCCCTGGCTCCACTAAACATCTCTGCCCCTGAGTTGAACATTAAAAAGTAGGGAATGATGTATCATTTGGAAAGCTTTTTTCTGGTTGCATTCCAAATCAAACATTATTCCCTGCAGTGCTCTGGTCGAAAGGGGCGCATTGTGTGAGATATGGGGTGCCATTTGGGCTCAGAATTAGTTTGAAATTAGGTTTCTCCCTCTCAGTCAATCTGCTGCAATCTACAGTCATCAATATACATATTAGCAAGCTGTTCTGATTCTCATCACACTACTCATCCAAACACGCGCTGGAGAAGAACGCATTCCCCAGTCAGCAACTATGATCGAGCTCACAGGCGCCGGCTCTAACACTAAGAGTCATTATAACACGACGATGCTGTCGCGACCAATGGACAGGAAGGCCTCTAGGCATCTCTATGATGGCCTGGAGGTGCTAACAGGGACAGCGGGGATGCTGCGGTGAGGTTTTGATGGTTCCCAATTAGAGGAAGCTGCTCTGCCTCTAATTGGGAGCCCTATTTAAGTGTCAGTTTGACTCCCACTTAGTTTTCTGGTTCACTGTGATTTGTGTCATTGGTTAATGCAGCTTGGCTGTCTGGTTTCTGTATGTTAGTTTCATAACATCCCATTTGATGTTTCACACCAGCTCGGTACCGGCATCCTTACACAAACCGATCCGTGACAGAGACGAGGCACCTCTGCCCCCACCTTGGGCAGCACTGAGACAAATGTGTGTGCCAACCTCTCTGCTGGATGTTGCATTTATGAAGATCAACAACCTTTGACAATATTAACTAGCAACAAATGGATTGTGTATCGCATATTACTATACCCGCTGCATTAGAACCCGAGAAAAGCCTGGATACAGTTTCTTAAAATGGGATGGACTGAAAACAAATCGAAAACAAAATATCTGTTGCTGGGAAATAACACTGGTTTGAAATAACGTATAACGTTCCCCTTATCTGAGAATAACACTTCGCTCAGCGTTTGTACTATTTGTTCATTTGTTCATTTATTTATTTTATTTATTGCTCACCTTCATCAATTGTTACAGTCATTTTGGAGGTTGCTTAGTACGTATTAAACACAGGAGTTGTTTGGTCTCGACTCTAATCCCGACATTAAAACATGCTATTCGCCATCAGCTATAAAACTAATGGCATAAGAGTAATTAGGCCTGGTAGGCACAATTCAAACCTAACATATCTACACAGGGTGAAAAACACAGAGGGAATCCTCAAAGAACACATAAACAACGCTGTGATAATAAGTGCTGTTGATTTAATATGTGAGAGAGAAAGCTCGGACACATGTCAAAGAGGGTTCCCCACAGGCTGAATTGGGTTCTTACAGCACACGTTGGCTGACGGAGAACTGAAGTGGCCCGTGGCCCAAATGTCTTCTTATTGAGGTTTTAGGGCATTACATTCGACTGGGTCCATGTCAAAAGCATTCAGTGCGCTACAAAGTGAATAAGGCGACATTTAGGAGGCAGGTTAGTGTTTGCGCAGCATACATTCCTCCCCCAGAAGCTATTCCTGTGTGAATATCCCCTCATCCTGTTCCAGATACCGAATGTGGGCTATCCCAGATGACCTGCATCTCCACTCACACACACTCAATTCCACTAGTGTGTGTGTGTGTGTGGGTGTGTGTGTGTGTGTGTCTGTTCCTCAAGTGGCAGTGCCATGCCATGACGCCAATGAATCAGAGTCTTTGTGTCCCTGGCTAATAAAAACCCTTCTGGCCTTTAGCCAAACAGTCAACTCATTCTCAGCAAACGGGGCTCAGTAACACCTATGCACCCTATTCCCTACAGAGCACTGCAATCCAGTGGGCCACATTTGAATGAGCACTGATTGTATTTGAAAAGGGTATCATTTGGGACACACGCTGAGTCAAAATGGTGGAACAGTAAATTGTCGTGCTGATGCCATAAAATAATTGCAGACTTCATGTCCCAGCAGAAATGTGTCTTCTCTGCTAGCCTTAGTGCAGTATCAACGAGACCAGTATCAACGAGCCCAGTATCAACGAGCCCAGTATCAACGAGACCAGTGTCAACGAGACCAGTATCAACGAGACCAGTATCAATGAGACCAGTATCAACGAGACCAGTATCATTAGACCAGTATCAACAATCCCAGTATCAACGAGCCCAGTATCAACGAGACCAGTATCAACGAGCCCAGTATCAACGATCCCAGTATCAACGATCCCAGTATCAACGAGACCAGTATCAATGAGACCATTTAAGGTGTTTCTATAGTAAGAAATCAAACTAGTCTCAGAAACAGCATTTAATCTTCACAATGCCAGGGCCACTGCACTCACATCCAGTCATCTGTACAGTTGTTGTGCTACTGCACTCACATCCAGTCAGCTGTACAGTTGTATTGCTACTGCACTCACATCCAGTCAGCTGTACAGTTGTAGTGCCACTGCACTCACATCCAGTCAGCTGTACAGTTGTATTGCTACTGCACTCACATCCAGTCAGCTGTACAGTTGTTGTGCTACTGCACTCACATCCAGTCAGCTGTACAGTTGTATTGCTACTGCACTCACATCCAGTCAGCTGTACAGTTGTAGTGCCACTGCACTCACATCCAGTCAGCTGTACAGTTGTAGTGCCACTGCACTCACATCCAGTCAGCTGTACAGTTGTATTGCTACTGCACTCACATCCAGTCAGCTGTACAGTTGTTGTGCTACTGTGTCAGCTGTACTGCACTGCACTCACATCCAGTCAGCTGTACAGTTGTAGTGCCACTGCACTCACATCCAGTCAGCTGTACAGTTGTTGTGCCACTGCACTCACATCCAGTCAGCTGTACAGTTGTATTGCTACTGCACTCACATCCAGTCAGCTGTACAGTTGTAGTGCCACTGCACTCACATCCAGTCAGCTGTACAGTTGTATTGCTACTGCACTCACATCCAGTCAGCTGTACAGTTGTTGTGCTACTGCACTCACATCCAGTCAGCTGTACAGTTGTAGTGCCACTGCACTCACATCCAGTCAGCTGTACAGTTGTAGTGCCACTGCACTCACATCCAGTCAGCTGTACAGTTGTATTGCTACTGCACTCACATCCAGTCAGCTGTACAGTTGTAGTGCCACTGCACTCACATCCAGTCATCTGTACAGTTGTAGTGCCACTGCACTCACATCCAGTCATCTGTACAGTTGTAGTGCCACTGCACTCACATCCAGTCATCTGTACAGTTGTAGTGCTACTGCTAAGAGCTCCTTCAGGCTTATCTCTTAAGAGGATCGCTAAGAGAGTTAAAAACATACAGTCTTCATCCTGCCGTGTCCTTGTGTAGACGTGTGTGTCTCTCACTCCCAGAGCGTCCATGATATCACCCAGGCATGTACGGTGAACCTCATAACCTCCCTCAGGGACAACCTAACTAACCCAGACCCTGTTGACACTTTTCGAAATTCTGAAATGCCACTCCTATATATATCCGTAGCCCCTGTGCTGTATCATGTGCAGTTGTCAAAGGAAACGTGTGCATCCCAAATGGACTTCTACTCCTTATGGACTCTAGTCAACGGCAGCACACTACATAGGGGGTTGGGTGCCATTTTGGAGGTGGACATAGATGGATTATTCAGCTGTGGTGGCTTGCAGTCCTTTCACTTGTTGTGATTTTTGGGCAGATCTGGAGTGCCATCTGACATGTATACTTAAACACATTCAAACACTGTTCTGGTGCACGATTAGGCTCCAACTAAAAACCTTAGTTACGGTCCAACTGAAAACCTGTAATTTATTGGGTCCACTTCTGTTGTCTAGGGTCCTATGGTCCATTTTCTAAAGGGAACAGTGGGGTGCCATGTGCAGCCAGACAAAGCCTAGACTGGTTAAGCGTAACCCCGGAGACTATATCAACAGGTCCCTGAGAATAGACTGGCTGGTCCCTGAGAATAGACTGGCTGGTCCCTGAGAATAGACTGGCTGGTCCCTGTGGAATAAACTGGCTGATCCCTGAGAATAGACTGGCTGGTCCCTGAGAATATACTGGCTGGTCCCTGAGAATAGACTGACAGGTCCCTGAGAATAGACTGACAGGTCCTTGAGAATAGACTGACAGGTCCCTGGGAATAGACTGACAGGTCCTTGAGAATAGACTGACAGGTCCCTGAGAATAGACTGACAGGTCCTGAGAATAGACTGACAGGTCCCTGAGAATAGACTGACAGGTCCTCGGGAATAGACTGGCTGGTCACTGAGAATAGACTGGCAGGTCCTGAGAATAGACTGACAGGTCCCTGTGAATAGACTGGCTGGTCCCCGGAGAGAGAATTCAAACTGCTGACTGTATTTCTCATCCTCTCTTTCTCTGTCTTACTCTTGCCCTCTTCCTCTCTCCTTTCGCCTCATTTTCGTACGCTCCCACTTTGTAACACGATATATTTGAAACAAGTAGATGTTCATCATCTAACACAAGCTGAGCGACAGTCCCTCCCCACCAGCCTCCATTCCTCGAGCCGACACACAGACCTAAAAAAAAGACCCGTTCATTCTCTAAAAGGGCATTTTCCATATTGACTGAGGCTGTTTACAACCGATAGAAGGACATCAATGAGGAGAGAAAAAGAGAGGTGTGGTCACTAAGATGGAACCTTGGTTTCTGGCACAAGGCGTGGTTCAATGATGATATTCACCTCTACATCGCACTTATGAATGCATAATATGGAAAAACCACGGTCCTATATAGAGTAAAACATGTCTTTCTAGCCCTTGTTACCCTCTAGTTCGAGTTTGGGGTCAATTCCATTGTCTAAAGGGTATTATAAAGCAATTCGACAAACGAAAAAGGGCCATCTATCAATAAAATGTGTAATTTAGTTCAAATCCTTGTCCTTAACGGACTATAAAGTTGAAATAAGATTGACCTCTATTCCTTCTCTAGTGCTTCGGAAGGTTTTTGGTAGATGAAGAGTGAAGACTGCAGATGCCGTGTGACAGATTCAATTGAACGGGCTCACAAGGTAGCAGGTCCACCAGTCCAGCCGGCTCCACACCACCAACCACTGTCAGAATCACGAGCAGACGGTACGATCGTTCGACGAAACAGACTTTCAAATGATTTCCCAGAACTGCACTTGTTTGCCTACGGGCATTATTCAGGAAAATCTTTGGGGAGCGAAACCGTTTTCTCTGTGAAATCCGGATGAACGGCACCAGATGAATCAATGGGGTTATCTTCTCACTAAATGACCCGCTGGCCATTGCTGGCCTATTACCTGTTCTCCGTGATGAACCTGGCTCTGGCCAAATGAAGTGGGGACATATGGCCATTTTGGACGTTCGCCATGTAAAGGTCGGCTAACACAGTGACAGACTCTGACGTGAACACAGGACACTGAACCTCACGACGCATATGGAAGCCCTTCCAATGTGTTTAGCTAAACAGACACTTTCATCAACCCTCTACTTAATGTGTGTCAACAGACCGGCTGGTGCCCACTAAACTCTCTGACCTGGGGTCAGGTTGGCCTATAGATAAAAAAGACACCTTAAAGTTTGCACTTTAAAAGCACGACACAAGCTCCTTTTGACATGGCCTCCTGACAGAACAACAGCCTGGTACAACAAAAGCCTCTAGACACAACAGCAGCCTCCAGACACAACAGCCTCTAGACACAACAACAGCCTCTAGACACAATAACAGCCTCTAGACACAATAACAGCTTCTTCACACAACAACAGCCTACTAACACAACACCAGCCTCTAGACACAACAACCTCTAGACACAATAGCAGCCTATAATGTGTAAAGAAAAAAGGCCTGAAAAATATCGTTTAAATCCTTCAAGTGTTTGCTCTACTCTTAGCCACCATTGCCAGATATATAAGGTCTGCACTTCTATGCTGCTTAAATATTTGAACCCGGATCTGCTGCCATGAATGCTCCTCACACCGCTCCCCCATCCCAGGGTCAAATGGGTCTGTTGACCTCTGAATTCCTGTCAGCAATTTAGTGAGCCAGTACTGTGCATGGCGTCAGACTAGAAACGTCTGTGCGTGTTAGCGTGTCTGTGTGTACACGTACGTCCTCACAGCTTCTAAACGAGGCGATGAACAATCCAAGCTGACCTTCACACAATTCCATACCTCTTTAACACCAGACCTTCTCCCCGCCTCCACGCGTAAAACGTTGTGTTCTGGAGTTTTCCACAGGACCCCTGACCAATCGTAGCCTTCCTTTCAGACACTACGGCCAATGTAATGGCAGCTGAGAGAGAAGGCATGTAGCTGGTGGACACAACCTAACTGACACCATAGACCCTATATCACTGCTCTGACCAGGGCTCCATGAATCCAGGTCGAAAGTTGTGCACTACGCTGCATGTCGTGCCAAAAGGGAGGCAGGCCGTGGCTGCTAGTTTGACAGGGGAGGATTAGAGACTTTCGCTAGCGGGGAGAGCTAGTGATGCCTGCCTGGCTTTTTCCCTGCCGTCCTAACTCTCACCTCCCTCTCCCTCCCTCCCTCCCTCCCAGCCTTTACAAAGGACATTCCACAGTGGGGCCTAGGTGTCCCCCTCGGACACCCACAGACGGGTACGGCACCCCAACCCCAGAGAAATTGCATCCCAAAAAAGCCTATATGGTGCGCCCTAATATGGATCAACGACCTACAAAGAAGGTTGCCATTCGGGCGGGACAAATAGCCTCGTGAACTGGGAGGGAGCCGAACTAACCCGGGGTGCTGTGTCACTGAGCGTTAAATCTGTGGAGGGGAAGAATCTCTCTGTGTCACATAACTTTACATGAAACGCTGCGACAGACGTGAATTTAAAAAAAGGTAAAATCACAACCGATTTTTAGTGTCTTTGTGTGTCAGGCCGACCTGTCCGCTAGGACTAGCTGCGTCCTACGGCGTGTTTGTATAGGGGCCGTGCTATTAGCGGCGTATAAACACAAAGGCACAATGGTCTGTGGACACGCGGAGCGTCGCGTTACGCCACCCAGGGACCTGGAGTTGGCTCATCAAGGGCACTTTGTTCTCCGTCACGGCACCGTCCAATCAGTCACCTCTGGCCGCAAGATAGATCGCCATGGACCCAGCCAGCCAACAGCAGAAAGGGAGACAGAGCCCCGCCTCCTCTCTCCAGCTCTCCCTGGCAACAACTGAATGCTCTGGTTTTTTCTACACGCCTGCCCCTTTCCATTTCTCTCTCTCCGCTCTAGACCAAACGTTTTGCTCCAGTGTCCCTTCGCTTCTTCTCAGTCGCGACACAGTGTGAACCCTCTCAGTGGTCCAGATGACCTTAGCCGATGGCTCGGCCTTGCGGTGACCCCGTTGAGTTTGTTTGGGTTTATGCAGAACAGGGCCGGCCAATGTCTGTGCTTGTACCTGGGGCTTTTGGTGTTCTCAATAAACACTGAACGCCGCTACGGCCTTCACCAGAAGAGTGACCGGAACTTTTGCCAGAGGTCTCGTGTTGCTCTATGTTGTGTGTGGGGGGGTTAACGTGCAGTTGAATCCCATGATGCATTGGTTTCGCTGGCTGGCTCACGCTGCACAGCCCTGCATCATGTCTCAACACAATGACCTACTTTGCAAAAATCTTCTAAACAGAGCGAGCGAGTTGAGGAGAATGAACTTGAGGATAACCCTTGTAAAACAAACATTCTCCGTCAACCTCTTTGGGTGAGAACGAAAATAAGAGAACAGGATAGGTTGTACTTTCTCTGAGGATTCCCTGGAAGAGGTCGCAGCCAAAACCTTAGTGTTGCCTCAATTGTATTGAATTTCACAAAAGACAGCTAGCTACACGGCATAAATAAATTAACAGACCCAATTTAAGAACTAGTATTACAATCCTGCCACCATGCCAGAGCATTTTATGATTAGGGCCACATGTCAACTTTGACCCAGAATCAAACAAAATGACCCACATCCTTAATGAGGTGCGGTTATAGCACTTAACATTTGACTCACTCTCAATGGAGTCTGTGTTGATTCTGAAAATCTCTACCTCGACTCCGGCACGGCCGGTCATTTCTGGGACACAGTTCAGAATGCAATGCAATCAAATATTAAAATCATACTTCTTAGTTTAAACTATTTTACTGTTTTACATTGGGCACATATGGATTTATGGTAGTGGCCTTTATTTCATTCTTCCTTTAAAAGTATAGAACAACAGCTTAAATCAATTAAGTATAAAGAGATTCTGTGAGACACTAAAGAGTTTCCATAGTGAAGAAATATAGAACATTCAGAATGACAAAATTAAATAAAACAATAAATAACCTGAGACATGTTTACGATGTTCATAATAAATCTTAGAGAGAAAACGTTGACCTGTTTCCTAGCATGGTTGTTGGAAAGTCTAAAGATACGGCAGGGTCCTACCCTAATGGGAAACCTTCACCCTGTAAAGTGCATATTAAAAAGATATATAAGTAAAAGAAGCCATTAGGAATGCAGCAGGATAGACCTCCCAATAGAACTCACATTAGAACCCACAATATAACTCACGATAGAACTCACAATAGAACTCACAATAGAACTCACATTAGAACCCACAATATAAATTCTAATAGAACACACAAGAGAACCCACGATAGAACTCACGAGAGAACTTCCATCAGAACTCCCAATAGAACACCCAATGGAACTCACAATAGAACTCACAATAGAACCCATGATATAACTCACAATAGAACTCACAATAGAACTCCATTACAACTGTGCCAATATAATATATATATATATTTTATATATATATATCAAATGAATACCAGGTGATTCTTCTGTATTTATTGAAAACATATTTAAGGTATTCGCTTCTCTCTACATCTGCCAGAGTGATTTAAACATAGGAAAACAGTTCACAAGGCTTAGTGTAATCTATATCTAGTACATGCATACCAAGCACGTATCTGGAAGACATTGACAAATCCTCTAGTTTCTATTGAAGACATTTATAACGAAGCAAGAGTCTGACAACCTGGGTTACTGGCAGGTCTTTTCACTCCAATTAAATTCAGATGCAGTTAAATGTCTTCCTTTACAGGAAATTCAAAGTAGCCGTTTGATTAAACATAACATCCTGGCCCTGTTGGTATTGTGAATATGAATCTAATTTGGACACTCCACTGACCATTGACACAGAACTGGTACCCGACACTGATAAGGGCCTTGTAAGTGTGTCAAATCTAACTGTTCAGTGAATTGCGCCTGTCCCAGGTCCATTACATAACAGACAACAATGATAGGAGAAAAATGTCAACAAAAGCTAAGCGACTCGATCGTCTGTGTGAAGAGAAAGCGGAGTTCCATGCTGACATTGCACATCTAATTCGGGGTAACCTCGGCGACCAAGCCACAAAGTAAAACATCCCCTGTTGGCATCAAAACACAGCACAGCAACTTCCCGTGCCAAGAAATAAAAAAGAAACAAAAAACTTCTCGTCTCGTTTGGTCATCCAAGTTCAGCTCCTCCAATTCGCACCTCATCGTCTCCCTGGACACGTCACAAGTTGCAAATATGTGTCAATCTCGACACGCTTTTCTGTCGCCCGTGATGACTCCACCCCCAGTGTCTAAAACAGTGTTTAGATCAAATCTCTTTTATTTTGGCCGTGACGCGTGAAGTCGGCCGTGCCCTAAGATGGCGGGGCCCAACTGGCAACCTATTTCCTCAAAAAGTGTACTGCTTTACATCGGTGCACTTTAGGTCAGACAAAGTGCACAGCCTTAGTCTTTACAGCTGCAGGCCTGCTGTGTGTCCATTCTCCCCAAGCTTTGGGCCCAAGCCCAGTCTTCACACTCTACCGTTGTGTGTCTCTCTCTCTCTTTTCCTTTCTACCAAACACTGAAGCAAATACTTCAACTTGGCCCTCGTCACTTGTGTGCCTGATAAAACAAACAGTAACCGAGTCCCAAATGGCAAACTTAAAGGGGCGCGTTTGATGGCGGCCCATGGGGATCTGGTCAAAAGGTCAATAGGTGCTCTCAGAAGCGGTGTGCTTTCTAGGGTGTCATTTGGGACAACGGCGGTGACAGCCTCTTTGCATTTGTGAAGGCTCAGCAGTGGCAGCTGTGCTTACCCCATCGTACGCCAATGAATCGGGCTTCAGACCAGCCAAGTTGCTGCACTGGTGCAACACCACAGAACCGGACAGTGTTGTCCTCTTTGATGTTGTACTGTTTTGAGGCCTAATGTTATTCCTCAAAACAATTGTTTCAATGTTTAACACATCTCATCTCTCCATTGGATAATGAACCCGGGAAACAGAGAGAGAGAGAGAGAGAGAGAGAGAGAGAGAGAGAGACAAGGCCATTAAAGATCTGAGGAAATCCTTTATGAGTATTGGTTCTGCCAGCATGTTTAGCGGGTCCCATGAGCTGGCCAATTCATGCTCAGCTGGTACTTCGTTTTATTCTGGATCATTCTTAAGAACAAAACAGTGCTGTTCTGACCGACCAGTTAAAAAACGGTGAGAGGTTATGCTGCGAAGCGCTGTTGTCATAGTACCTGTCCATCAAATGTGTTTCCTATTGCTGCAAGTCACACCCTCACCAGAAACACTGCTTGGGACAAAACCTCTGTTACGGTCAGTTTAAGGACGTTCATTAACGTTTTTGGTTCCGGAACGTAGTAAACATCCAAACAATCTGAATGCATGCTACATTCGTCCTACAATTATAACGTGAATGTATTTCCTAGATGGTTCAACTAGTTCTCTAATCGAGTATGCTTTTGGAACCGGTGGGTTCTCTGAGAACGCTACTTTTTAGCAATGCTTGTGTAATAACAGTCTGCTAATTGAGCGGGCTACTCTAGTGCAGCAATATACGTCTGTAATATACATCACCATATTCCCTATATAAAGCACAAGTTTAACCAAATTCCATAGGAACCATAAAGAGTGCAGGGTGCCACTTGTCTAGGTCAAAGTTCAAGAAACAGTTTGTATCCTTTCCTGAGGTGGCTGGCCTATTAGGTTTCTTATAGAGTTCGACAGAAAGCTGGACTGGCGTTTTTGTCAAGATTGCTTCTTGGACATTACACACTAGAAGGACTGAAAAATGAAACAAGGAAGCGCTTCTGAACTCGACACCTTGTAATGTAGGGTGGTCCAGCGGTCGATGTTCGCTGCCTAAACATGACAATGCCTGGACCATGGTCTTATAAAAGATGTGTCCGGTTTGGAAGTCCATTCTGTGTGTTCAATAAATAATTGAACGAACTACTGCTCAAACCTATATATAGCACAATTTAAAAATTCCATTAACGGAAATCTCCAGCCAAGACAGCCTACAACATATATTCATCTCCGTTTCAAACCGCTATGTGTGTGGAGTGTAATTTAAATCATGAGATAATGTAGTCAACCATATAATAGCCCAAACATGGTGTTGTTCAAATGCAACTGCTTGGAACATTGAGTGTGGAAGTCAGGCAAGGATTGGTTGCAAGTTGTTTCAACATCTGGAAATCAACATTTGCACAGAGAATTGCCTCAATAGAGGTTGTGTGTTCGGCACATCCATCTGGTAATGGGAGATGCAATTTTATTTTGAAACAGAGCCTTCAAGCATCTTAAGTCTGATTGCTTTCCGCACAACACCCACAACACACACATTATACCTTCTGAAAGGCCGCTTTTTAATTCCCCAATTATCAAATATTGAAGCAATGCTGTAGATTGAAATGGAGGGGGGGGGCACATAATTGATTCAATGAAGTTTAGGGGGCAATCATGCTCACCCGTGTCAACAACCGTCACACAAACACAGACTAACTGGGACCCAATAGAGACTAACTGGGACCCACTATCCGCTTGGGGGACCGATTTGGTGAATCCCATATGTAGGTCAAATAAAACGGTAATAATACTGTATTATTTTCCCAATACTAACTGGCTCGAGAAGGCAGCAGCTGTTTAACGTTTTGAGACAGTCTGATGTTGATGTTGTAGACAAAATAATCTCATGAAGCCAACATGTAAACACACTAATGTACACACACACACTCCGTATGACGTTATCCTCTGGCGAGAGGTACAAGTTGGAGAACGATATGCATTTATTTGAAACATATACGTACGTATTTCTTCTGTATGATGTTCCTTTTGGGTCTGTCTTTACTCATCCTGCCAGCCTGGTCGAGTCGGTTACACGCGGAATAGCCACATTTATATCCTTTTCAGAGCATGTAATTATTTAAATCCCGTGGTGTGATCCGGCTTTATCCCCCTTCTCGCTCCACTTCCCTTCTCGCCGAGTCGCCCGGGATAGAAATCCCAAATTATCAATCAATCCGCGAAAGGAATGGAGATCGAAACACCCGCAAAATCACGGCGTTATAACGTGTACGTAACACAACGAGACGGACTATTATGAATTGTGCGAAAGAAAGACGCACGTAGACTATCTAGATATCCTCGAGGCACAAATCAAACACGCTTTAAGGGCCCTGCAGATTCCGGACAATATCACAGACACAGAGAGAGTTAAAAGGTCCTAAAAAATGCTTCCCCCAAAAAAGGAAATAGAAAATCCCGAGTCACGTTTCAGTGGTGACCGCCAGATGATTAGTTAACTCTCCCACACCACTACTAGTAATAGTAACGGCGTGGGTTTATCTGCAGTGTCGTCCTACCGTGGTAGACCGGGAAATATGCCCCAGTGGTAAATCTGTAGGAATACAGCAGCAGGTTAGGGACCGGGTGAAAATACCAACACCGTGATCAATCTGTAGGAATACAGCACGAGGTTAGGGACCGGGTGAAAATACCGACACTGTGATCAATCTGTAGGAATACAGCACCAGGTTAGGGACCGGGTGAAAATACAAACACTGTGATCAATCCGTACAGCACCCGGTTAGGGACCAGGTGAAAATACCAACAAGGTTATCAATCTGTAGGAATACGGCACCAGGTTATGTTTGTTTTTTGTATGTTATGTTTGTTCTAGAGAATACAATTTTGAATTGTATTTTATGAGGGATGAATAATTTTGCCTGATTAAAATACAGTAAATCAATCATCATGTGCCAGATGAAAAAGGATTTGCTTTGTTGATTGATGAGCAAACGAGACTGTCAACAAAAAATAAGGACAACTAAATTGCAATTTTTCAAAATGCTGAATATGTTGTATGTATCTAATAATTGAGGGGAATCCACCAAAAGTTCACATTCTTCAAGTGTATTTCCTGGGTCCTGGTTGCCGTGTCTGAGTTAGCTGTGTCTTTGGCTATCAGGCATAGTAGTTAGATTTCAGTGTAATCAAACCAGAGGATATTTGGATTCTGCCTGAAGATTCTCCACACAGTCTAACTGCTTGTCATCTGAACATCATCTGAGTCTGGTTCCTCTCTATGTTTCTGACTTCTGACTGTACTAGGGAGGGAGTTTCTACTAGCCAATGTACACACTTTTATCATTACTTGTCAGGTTGGATATCTGTAAAAGCACTTTGTGACAACTGATGACAGCCTTTTTGAAATACATTTGGTTGATTGATTTATTGTCATGCACTGTGAAGTGTGGAACTTCAGGTAGACAGGTGTGTGCTTTTTTTAATAATTTCCAATCAATTGTCGTTGCCACAGATGGACCCCAATGAACTGGTACGGGCGACTCCATGAGGATTAAAGTACATGCGTCTGAGCTCAAAATGGAGTGTCAAGGCAAATGGGTTGGAATACTTTCTGTACATGTATAGAGAGGGACAGGGTGAAAGACTAAGCCGAGATGGAAATGCATCTGCATGAGCACGATGCTAGAGAAGGTTCTGGCAGGTCCTCAAAGCCTTTCTATATATGGACTGTAGTTTGTACTCCTAAATTAGAAACAGGGCCTACTAGCACTCTATATACACAGCCATTCTAATAATTTCACTTTTAATTGTGAGTGTGTGTGTGTGTGTGTGACACACGTGTCGGCAAAGTGGATGTCAGGTGTACACCGTGACTTCGGCTGAACCATGTTATAATAACGTGAAACGGACTTCTCAAACAAGTTGATAAATAGTCCGATAGGCAGCCTTGCCAGAACCACTAATCAGATCAACGATCACGACGACAACCGTCTATTGTTGTATTTCAACATCCCAGTACAGTGCTGTGGATTCCTGTTGTGGAGGTTTTGGCCCCTGAGCCTATAAGGCACCATGAAGAGTATAGGGTGTAATTTGGGACGCAGACAATCTCTGTGGCTTCTCTCCTCCCTGTGTTACTTGTTCTTTCTCCCTAGAACGGGCCCCCTAATTAATTCAGGTGTTCGATCTTCCCAATGTTCTCCCGGGCCTGGTGCTTATGGACTGCTATGGTCGACAACGGGCCAGAAGGGCCTTGAATGGGCCATTCTGCTGGATTTAAGAGGCCCTGTCTGTCAGTCAACCCCGTCATCGAGGATTGTAAGTAAATGGCTGTAAACCTTCAGACTCCTGGTCTAAATATCGTTACATATCAGGGCACTACTGCACTCAAAACCACATGCCCAAAAAGAGCACTACGTTAATTAGAACCAGTGTTGAAGGACATTTTTGCATCAATGATCTTGCTGAAAAGGTTTATAAATCACATAGCTGTTTCTCTGGCACATATAAGGCCTGTGTAATGCCCAGCTTAATACAATATGACACAACACGTATAATAAGGTATGTTGTCATATGGTGTCCGAAATCATCCCAGATTAAAACGAGTGCCCTATATATTAGGTTGTAGTGGCACAGACCCGGTCAGTCATGCGTAGAAACACAAGTACGGTATTATAACGAATCAGAGGAACTGAACATGACGCTTGAATAAAACAAGTCCAGCTCAGTGGAACACGTGCACCCCCTGCTGGACAAATTACAACACACCCGGAATTGTACATTTTGGACTGATGTCTTCATTGAGTTATTTTTTTGGTCCTAGACTCGGCTCAATATTTGACCGGGAAACTGGGCCTTACAGTTAATTTTAACAGACACACACACGCACACACACATACAGGCTAAATGTCGCAAATAATGCCTGTTCCCTAGGCCCTCAATTTGCACATCCCTATAGGCCTCCAACATTTGCAGAAATGCTCCCAAGTTCAGTGAAAACTAGAGAGTGTAGAGACTAACTACATCCTAAAATGGCCTAAAAGAATTGATGCAGCTTTTCAAGAAAGGCGTAACCCCCATAAGGCAATTTCACAGAACATAATTACTTGTTGTGGCCTAATATTGGCAATGCCTTCGTCAGTGAACAACCCTTGATATGATCAAATACCTGAAATCAACGTTGACCCTTTACTGATGTAGATATCTGGTAAAAGAAAACAAGATGGGTTTGGTTTATGGGAAATTAATGCTTGTTTGCGACGTTGTCATGTGAATGGACAGCTCTCAGGTGAAGGTTGTAGTGGCAAGTAGGGAGGATTTTAAGGACACTTACTTGCCCAGTAACAAAGCAAGACATCTCCCTAAATGTATTTGTAATTAAAATGAGTTTATTCGGTGGACTAGGTTAGTCTTAAACATTTGTTTTGATTGACAAAGCAAATGATAAATAGAAAATATGCCAAAAAGACAAGGAATTACAGAAGCGTATTAAAGGTTTTAAATGTTACATATATACTGTAAGTATAAATTACATGAGAAAAGAAATAGGTGAGTGATACATAGATTTTGTGCTCAACAAAATGCCATTTCTCCTATGACATGGCTTTAGAAATCTTACCGCATATGCTGCCATGATTATTTACAAAGTCTTTAGTTTATTTTGGGTCAGTCACGCAGAGGTCAGTTATTTCATCACTTTGTATTCTTTGATTATGACAAGCTGGCGTTCCATTTGTTTTTGCATTCTCGTTCTGACAAAGTGCATCTCCCATGGGCGATGGTACAATGTCCAGTATGAACCAAAAATAAAATCTCATCTCATCTTCAACCGCTTATCCGGGGTCAGGTCACATAACAGCGGCTCTTGCAGGCGACTCCAAACTTTCCTTTCCCTGGCCACATTCAACAGCTCTGACTGGGGGATTCCGAGGCGTACCCAGGCTTGTGTGGAGATATAATCTCTCCACCTAGTCTACCTAGAGGCCTCCTCACAGCTGGACGTGCCAGGATCCTTACCAGATGCCCGAACCACCTCAACTGGCTCCTTTCTACGAGAAGGAGCAATCAATCATATTTATTTTATAACGTTTTTACAAAGTTGTCACCAAGTGCTTTTACAAACACCCAGCCTGAATCCGACAGAGCACACATCAACAAGTTGATACAAGTTGATACACGGCGGCTAGGAAAAACTCCCTGATGGGTCAAATTTACAGTCACAAAGGGACAACCGGGAGGGTTGATGGTTTGGCAGATTGGAGCCCGAAACTGTCAGGTAGAATTAGCGGCTCAGCCTGGAACACAATCAGGGGGTCCCAGGAGGGTTCTGCCACATGTTCCCAGGGCCAATCGGTCCCACAGCGTGGCCAGCATGCACGGGTCCTCCTTAATGGAAGCAGAAACAAGACAAAGGAAATGGTTAGGCACCCTCTTGCTTCTGGGGCTGGGCCACCCTCATACCCCACCGGGAGCCTTTTAGAAGCAGAGAGCTTTGAGGCGGGATCACAACGTTGACCTCTTGGACTTCGCTTTCTTTAGCAAAGCAGCGCGTGAGGAGGTTCTGGGAGGCTTCTAAAGCCGGGTGCCTACCAAATGCGACCAATGCATTGCATTATGCCGGAAGTCATTCAATGTCAATGGAGCAGTCCGAAACAACGCGTTAGGAATGTCGTAGTGGGAATGTCTGGATTGCAATTTGGATGCCGCATGCATTCAATATTTTCAACTCTTGCATTATTTTTTTGCACACATGAACATATGGGATGCAACTGGATGTCTGAAAGTTTTAATTCATTTTGTTGTAGATTCCTCAAGGGTTTCTTAATGAGGCATTAAGCTACATAGTGTACCCCTTTGATTACTCTGTTTCACTCTCCATTAAATGTAAACCCCGAAAATGTACTCACTTGTGCGGTCAAAACATGTACAACTGCAAGCTGCAAGTATATCTGTTCATACTGGTCAGTCCACAACAAAACAAACTTTGAGGAAGATAATTGTTGCTGGTCGCAATACCCATATGCTGCCAAACTTGCCTTAGTGAAAATCACTATTATACCAATGTTCGATTTTGGCAATGTCATTTATAGAACTGCCTTAAACTCACTCTTGAAAAAATCTGGATGTGGTTTATCATAGTGTCATATGGTATTTACAAGTCTCTGCTATATTGTCATATGCTTTGTTACTAATGCCCCATACAACACCCACTACTGCAACCGTTACACATTAGTCGGCTGGCCATCGTTAATTACTCAGCATTTAACTCATTAGTTCCAACTTATTTACAAGTCTCTGCTAGATAGTGGCATACGCTTTGTTACTAATGCCCCATACAACACCCACCACTGCAACCTTTACATATTAGTCGGCTGGCCGTCGTTAATCCCTCAGCATTTAACACATTGGTACCAACTTATTTACAAGTCTCTGCTAGGCAAAGTCCCGCTATACCACAGATCTACCTGCAGTCTACACACAAGCAGGACGTACAAAGTCACTCTGAAAGCCTGCACCACATTCGGCCGACCAATCTTTCCAGTTTTCAGCCGCGAATGTCTGGAAAAAGATAAAAATTGAAACCCTTATTTCACCAGTTGCCTTTAAACTACTCCTGTCTGAACACCTGTCCGAATTCTGTAAGTGTTAACTGTCTTTAACTTCTTCTCACTTATGCAATGCCCTTTTTTGCACAGTGGATCTCTCTCACCTGCACTGATTTCATACCTGTTTACATTCTTGAATCATTCTATTTGCTCAGTTATGCTCAAATGCTCTTTTCCACATGACCTCTGTCGTATAAGCCGTGCACACAAATGACCTTGCTAAACACACTTTAATCTTTGTACATCTTGTATATAAATACTTCTTTAAAATAAGTTGTTATTGCCCATCAATGCTGCTCAACTGACCTACATAATACTGTATTATCTGTATATCGACTCTCCACATTTGTTTGAGGGAATTGCACATAGTTCACATCGCAGTGACATGAAACACCACGGGAGGTCCGGAAGCAAGAGAGAAATCCAGAAAACCCCGCCTCTCACGAGTAAAAAGAAGAACGTCAAACAAAAAACAAGCTCGGTAACCACAGCAACCAATCCGGACGTTAATAATGGCTCAAGATGAACCCGTGGTTTAGTTTTGCGACACTTGAAGTCGTTTCCTATTGGTTAACTAAATATGTACACCATGTGTATTATTGTTTAACTACTATGGCTTTTGGATTAGTGTTTGTTTTATGTTAACCTTTTGGGCTTTTACATATTAACTTCTTTGTTTTGTATGAACAAGTTCACGTACAACTTTATAAGAGGAGAATGAATATGGAATGGAAATGAAAAGGGAAAATCTGTTTTGATGGTATCCGTTTTACTTTACAATAATGTAGCTTAATTTGATTCATAGTTACTGATCAATAGAAACCATCAATCATTGAGCATCGAAACGTTTTATTAAAACGTGCACAGACACAGACTCAACAGACATGCAGTGACTCGATTAATCGCGCCTGAAACACACTGTGCCATTTCATACCCGGACTAATGTTGTCGCCACGCATACTGTCATTTGGAGGAAAGCGTCCAATATATCAACAACTGGTAAGAAAGTTAAACTATTTTCATAGAATGGCCGTTATAGCAGTCAATCAACTGACTTCCTGCAAAATGTTGAGAAATCACACGACGTGTACTTCATTATATAACATTTTCTATTTGTTTGCGTGAACGTCCTATGGTATACTGTGATTAAAACGCAATCAAGAATCAATTATATCGTTGTATCTTTGCCATTAACGTCTTCATAAACGGCGTTGAATGTTGGTTTCATACACCACGGTATGCACAGTGTATGCACAGTTGTAGGCACAGCAGTGGCGGCTGGTGAAAAATATTCTCGGTGGGCCATACTTTTTTGTTTCTGTTCCCATCGCAATACAATTTAACACAAACTGCAGGACAGCAGTGCTCAGTGAAATAGTCAGTAATTATTTAATGCCAATATTAAAAAGTTGAGGCATTCTTACACAAAAACATATACATGATATTGCACAAACACAAGCCTTTCATTTGCATATATATATATATATATAAAGTTTATAGGAAATCTTATACTGTATAAACGATGTATAATATAGAACTGGTTATCAAGTGGCTGAACTCAAAACTTTGACTGGAAGAATTGCATACAGTATTTTATGATCAAACTAAATGTAACTAACTGTTAATGCGCTCCAGAACTGCAACAATTAATTGATACAAAACAACATATATACCTGTCCATGCTGGATCTGTCCCCGTCGTTTTAAAAAGCAAGCACGAAAAGCAAGATAAAGCATTAGCATGAGTGCACCAAGCTAGCCAAAGTTCTCCTCTGAAACGGATCTTGGAGGAGAGATTCCACCGAGTTAGGGTTGGGTCTTGTTTGTCTAGTATAAATAGCGCCCCTAGAGCCCGGTCCTTATTTTATCAGGGACGAGCTTGGGGCCCTGAAAATTGCGCCCTTCTTGGATTCGATTTAAGAACACTGATTGGCTAAATGTTATGTCAATCATTCATATCTTAAATTAGCAATTGGCTTAACTGCTACATAGACCCCGCCTCCTTGGGGCGCTTTCTCTATGGCCCAAGAGCTGTGACGAGGCATTCAGACAGGAAGAGGAAAAGTTGACCATATGATTTACCATCATATTTTAAACATATTACTAGGTGCATTCCATATTTAAAACACACAAATATTGACATGCTGATGTTTTTATTATTATTATTATTATTTTTTATTTTTCATGTATTTTTTTTTGTGGCTTAAGCGCCCTCTACGGGCCAGCCGCCACTGAGGCACATTGTAGGCACAGTTGTAGGCTTTGTGTAACAATAAATAATTCGGAATACTAACGGCATGGTTGATTGATTCCCATTCAGATCAGCATGGAGAAACCCTGCGTATTAATGAACATCCCCGGATCGTCCACAGGCATCGATAAACGCTTTGTACCCAGTTTCGAAAAGCACTTTACCCTAGTCCCATACGAGACATTCACGTCAGACCAGAGGAACCTTGCGGAGCGGGTAAAAGCTTTGTTTGTCTGGGGCGCTGACCCGAAGATCGACCAGGCCATGATGCAGTCTCTACCCAATCTGAAAGTTGTGGTTTCCGGCGGGGTGGGTGTGGATCACCTGGACATACCTATGATCAAGAGCTTTGGGGTGACAGTCTGCAACACCCCTCGTGTTGTTGACAACGCCACCGCCGACATCGGAATGGGCCTGATGCTGGCCTCGGCTAGGAACATCGTTGAAGGTAGGGTCTATAGGGGACACACACACTTCATGTTTCCCCTCCTAACTGGAACATATTAAGGCCAGTCCTGGACTCTGATTATGAAAGGCTTTTACTTGTTGATCTATGCCTGTTAAACCACAACATGGTGAGAGTATTAATTTATATCACCTGTTATTCCTACAGGACACCACTACTCTCTAACCCATAACAACAAGGACATGCCAGAGAGCTTGATGGGTGTGGACGTCAGTGGGGCCACCCTGGGCATCATCGGCATGGGGAGTATAGGCTACAAGGTGGCCAGGAGAGCCCAGGGATTTGACATGAAGATCCTCTACCATAATAGGAGACGCAGGTGTAGTACATACAGGCTCACTTGTCGGTTCATGCTCCTTTTTTACCACTTCCTGTCATGCCAGCCGTGACATATGCGGAGTTGAAAAAAACGTGGCCACTGATTGGCACTCTGACCTAATTATAGAACCTTATTCCTGTCTATGTGTAGGCAGCCCATGTCCTGGAGTTCAGCAGGCTTAAACTAACATAGAAAATCTGCTGTGTTGAGTTTAGTGCACTGATTTTGTCTGCTGTTAGCAGAAGATCTTTGAATGCCTGCAGCACTTAGTTAGTAGTCTAATTACCCAAACTGGCTGCCATTCTGTCCCATTCTCAAATGTTGAGGGCTGGCCTGTGTATTAAAGTAATAGGTTCACTATGGTTACCTAGGTACTAGACAGAAACATTGGCAGGTTTAGACATTGATCTGCCGTGTGAGGCCCTGTTCATTCATTCATTACAAGTAGCTGTGATAATTCCAAACGAAATCGGTGTTCAACCTGAAAATCTTTGAACCCAAACGTTTTCCATTATGTATTCTGATTCCTTTCTCCTCCCATTCTTCTTGTAATACTCCTCCTTTCCCTCTGCTTGCTATCCAGGAAGGAGGAAGAGGAGAAAGCAGTGAGGGCGACGTACTGTGCCAAGATGGAGGATCTGCTACAGAAGTCCGACTTTGTGATGTTAGTGGTGAGCCTGAGTCCCGCGACCCACAAACTGATTGGTGCCAAAGAGCTGGCCCTGATGAAACCGACCAGTACCCTCATCAACATCAGTAGAGGTACTAGGACCTCAATGACACACAGAGTAGCTGTCCAATCCTTATTAAAATCACGATGGTAGGATCTGTATTATATAAACCGTCTAGAAGACTAAATGTTGGTTTAGGGGTTTCTCCAGCTAATTTGCCTGGCTATTGTTGCCATTATCATCACGATTGGCACATTTTCCGGCTACGATAAAGCAGCTGTTCTAATGGACTGTTTGACAGGCCGTGTTGTAGATCAGGACGCGTTGGTGGATGCCCTCCAGAGGAGAGTGATTCGAGGTGCCGCGCTGGACGTGACCTACCCAGAACCCCTTCCAATGTGAGTGATGAGCAGTTTAAACTGAACTTAGCTTCCTGGCGCTGTTTGTACGATGTGTCTCAATGTTCTCGGACCGATTAGGATCAGTTTGGCCTTCTAATGGCGCTTTTCCACTACACAGAACCAGCTCGCCTCGACTCTGCTTTTTTGGTATTCCACTGGGTAAAAGTTGTACCTGTACCTGCTTCCAGGTACTTTTTTTCGTACCACCTCAGGCGAGGTTCTGAGCGAGCTGAGGCGATACTAAAATGTGACGTGAAAACAAGGCAGACTGCTGATTGGTCAGAGAATCGTCACTATTCACTGCATCATCATTGCACGCGCCAGATGTAGTATCCTGAGTAATCCCACCATATATATATATATATAAATAGTTTGGCCAGAGATTGCTTGAGAGCTGTACATATTATCCATTACGAATACTATGGCAAACCGAAAGAATGCGCCGTGAGAAACAGCCACATCTCGCGGATCAAACACAGCATATACTCGATTTCCTCCATTGACTTATGTGTGTGTGGGTAGCGAGTGTTGGTAGGAGGACGCGGACCTGATTGAAACACGCTTCTCTTGCCCGGTAGATTATACAAGTAGAAAATTCTAACACGGCGCATGTAGTACATCCGGACTCCATTCATACTACCCGGATTCATACTATATAGAACATACTTTTTTAACGGTCGCAAAGTACGTTCTTATTTAAATGTAGTACATACTCAACATAGTACGTGATTTCGGACGCAACCTGTGTGTCGCCGCGTTGCGCAGAAGATTACGTCACAGCAGTTTCCTGCCGCGTCGCTGTGACGACCGGGTACTATTGCGCAGGTACTATCTGCAATGGAGAACGGAGCGAAAGCGAGCGGAGCCGAGTCGGGCCAAGTCGAGTCGAGCCTGGTTCTTTGTAGTGGAAAAGCGCCATATGTCACATGTAATAGGATTGGATAGGGGAAGCTGATCTCTAATTGTGTATAGCGTTATGAACATGGCTTAAAAGATTACATGTTAAATTTTGCGCAGCAGTTTTATTGAGGTCCCCAGATGACTTGTTTGTTTTATATTTGTACAGCGCAGGAACCCTCTAATGAGGGTTTTGTTTTTTTGCCCTGACAGGGGCCACCCCCTCGCTTCGCTTCCAAATGTCATCGTCCTACCCCACATGGGGACCCATTCTATTGAGACAACGCAAATGATGGTAGAGAAGATGATCACTAACGCCCTGGCAGCTTTAGAAGGGACCCAGCCTCCTGATGAGGTCATGGTGTAGGTCCCACAATGGTGTTCTTCGCTGTTAGAAAGCAGTGTAATTTCTGTACTGTATATGAGCCCTTTGGACTTGATCAGTGATTTGTCAGAACAAATGATGAGATGATAGTGGAATTTTACTCTGTCCTTTCTTCTATCAGTTAGCGTTGTGTCCAATGTCAGAAGATGATGAATGTAGAAAGTTTTCATATGTGGTTTTGGAACAGACTGCAGCAATGTCCCCAGTCTGATGTTTTAACCGTTCACATTATTTGGAACACCTGTAGTCATAGTTCCTTACCGTCTTGGTTGAAGTTAATTTATATAACAGCTGTCGAATTCAAATTGTGTGTGTGTGTGTGTTTTAATTCCTGTCACTACATGTTGGAGAGTGAATTCTAATCACTAAACGTTTATGTTTGATTTAACAAACAAATACAATGGATCCATAATGGTTGGATGATACCATAAGATACTGTAGTTCTTACTGCACAGTAAATATATTGACAGATATAACGTATGGTTTTGTTATTAATGTAATACATAGTGCATTTCTGCATGCATACACAATTAACCCGACATAGTGATGGGGGCAATTCCATTTAACAAAATCGAATGAAACAGCTCTACACCAGAAGCTGCCTAACAAGTAACAAGCTATAAAATAGCGTGATGTAAAGAATAATTTACGTCGATTTAGTCCATAATCGAATACACCTAATGTTCACCTCCAACACAGCACGTGAGCGGAGAAAATGCGTCCTCCGGTGGCGAGGAGAAATTGGTGCGGTGATGTCATGATGGTAAACTTTCCTCAGTGTGGCTGCCCCGGTCCTGCGCTATGGGGACAGCCAAGGAACAACACACATACCACTACTCATGTGATGTGACAGAAAAGCCATACGCTTCCTTCATACCACTCACGATGGAAGTATGCTCCCTTTAGAGAAACTTATCTTCACGCCCGGTGAATGGATCGAACTCTAAGCCCACGACAAAGACACTGTGGATCGGATGAACAGGAAAATGAATCGGACTTTAAGTAAATCTAATTCTTCTCTGCAGTATTGTGCGATTGTGGAAGTCAAAAGCAAAGTAAGTAACCGAGCGGGAGTTGTGCATCCTGTGTTGGGGGCTGGCTATTGTTCGGTTTGGGGAGGATGCTCCGGGTGCAACGTGCGCCCTAAATTGAAGGAAAAACGTTTCTGTCTACCACATACGTTAGCAGAACTCTGTTTAATATTTTCTGTCCTTTTCCTGTGTTTGCTTATATACTGTAATATTTCAGCAATGGTCACGTATATTTGCTTCTGTATGAGTTTTCCTGATTATTAAACAATGTTATGTGGCAATTAAACTATATTGTTTATTACCATACCTGGCAAATCCGTATCTGTTTAGTCCAATTCTGTAGCCTAACATGTATATTTATTTATAAAAAACCTTACTTAATTCTTTCAATAATTAAGTAATTATGAAATGCAACTTTTCTCTGTTCTTTAAATCTATTCTAAACACAACTCTGTAGTATGGAGCCGAATTCCGAAGGTTTTCCTTAGACCGCTTTAATCCTGGAGAGGTCGAGGACTTCTTCAAGCTCATCCAATGTCTTCATCACCTGACCAGCATTGACATCATGATTGGCTACGCAGATATCCAGGGAGCGCTACTACCAATCAATAACAACGACAACTTCCGCAAGGCGGTGTCCACTGCTTCTACCTTGCTGAGGGTCTTCATACAGAGACAAGGTATAAAGGAAACATTAATTTTACAGCGACGCCCTAAACCTAAATGCATGTATGGCAAGGCTAATCCAGTTATTATGGTTGCTTGTCATTAAAGAGTTAATTAGACCTGGTAGCACAGAGAGACATAATTAGGGCCATATATTTAGCATCAGCTCTGCCCCAATGAGGGTATAACACTAACACAAAATGTGATCCAAGACCGGTACTGGAATGCAAATGTCCTTCTTGCGTGACTTTTCTTCTTAATTACAGATTTATCAGTTTGCATCAGGGAGGTTGTATTTATGTGTTGTGTATCCGGTCAGCAGTTAGGGAGGTCAATTATGTTCTCCATTAGTTTATTTTCACGTAACTGCCGTGCGGGTACATTTTTGTATGTTTGTTTTGTTTACACAGTGTACTATCTTTGTTTGTTTTCCCTGTTCCTGTAACCTCAGGAACGGCTGTTGATGTTGTTTATAGGAAAACACATTCTGCCAGCGTTCCTTTTTGATGTTAGAAGCTAAATCTTGCCCTACTTGACCCCATGTCACCAGTTTAGCTGCATTGAAGTTGGTGCATTTTTTAAGCTCCCTTCGCCGGTCATGCTAACAGATTCTGTATTCATAGAGGAAGCCGACAGCAGCAGCTTCGGCCACCATTCCACGGTGACACGCAGGAGGAAGGTCCCGTCGATCCACCTCCCACATGGTGACGTCAATCCAAAGAGACCCGGCATTCACATCAGCAGGCCACTGGACTTCCGTCCCGTCTCGTCCATCATTGATGCGGACGTCCTCCCGGAGACTCAGCGTCGGGTGCGTCTGTACCGCCAGGGCTCAGAGAAGCCCCTGGGCTTCTACATCCGGGACGGGACCACAATGAGGGTCACTCCCCATGGCCTGGAGAACGTCCCTGGGATCTTCATCTCCCGGCTGGTCCCCGGCGGCCTGGCCGAGAGCACGGGCCTGCTGGCCATCAACGATGAGGTGCTTGAGGTGAATGGGATCGAGGTGACAGGCAAGGCACTGGACCAGGTGACAGACATGATGGTGGCAAACAGTCACAATCTAATCATAACGGTGAAGCCAGTCAGTCAGCATAATAACATTGTCCGTACCAGCAGCTGGATGTCAGGCATAAACGTAGGGAGTGTTGGCTCACTGGATAATCAGAGTTACCACTGTGTGCCGGTCAACGCGGGTGCCCACAGCTTCACAGACGACGAGCTGCAGAGCGACGAGGACGTCGTGATCGAGAGTAGACTCAAAAGCTCATCTCGTCGTTCCAGCGCCTCCACTGCCTCCCGTTCCGAGGTCCGGGCCCAGCAGAGTCCCGGGCCCTCACCAAGGCCCCCCGCCAGGCCTTCCCCCGGACCCTCCCCCAAGCCATCCACCCGTCGCCCCCCACGTCGGCCTTACTCTGTCATCTCCTCCTGTAGCTCACAGCCGAGCCTCAATGGGACAGCCATGGCTAATCTGAACCTCAGACTGAGCAGAGACCTGACCCTCCATCAGCATTACGGCAGCAACCCAGCCATCGGGGAGACGGACGAGAGAGTGTTCAACCCCAGTAGCATGCTCAACCTGAGGGCGGAGCTACGACGCAGCCTCCTCCTGCAAAGGGGAGGGGTGGAGGAGGACGGGATGGTGATCACCTTGTGATTCTACTGTATCGTGGCATGATGTTTAGAGAGAACATATAGGCTCTATAGGCACCAATGGTGTTGTTTTTTTATGGTGGAGGTATGGTGGCATTTGTAAAGAATAAACCCATACTTCCTTAAGATTAAACCATTAGGAGTGTCCTATTTTAGAACCATGTTTTCCGTTGTCCACTTCCCTGTTGTATTTGGTCAAAAGCGATGCCTTTTGTAGGGAATAGACCTCATGTCCGGAGGCTTATAAAATGGTAACGCTAACCACACGCATATTTGTGATTAACACTTGGCGCCCCTGGTGCAACAACCATTTTTGTCTGTGTGTGTGTGTGCGTGTGTGTGTGGGGAAACTTACTTCCTGCTTTTCAAGACCAGTTTCCATGGTGCAGCGAGAAAACAATTCCGTTTCACTGTCTAGTGCTATTCTGGGCATATTGTCATACGGCTAAGAGAAAACGTTTGCAGTTATTATGTTAATTTCCTTCCATTCTACATGAGTGCCATAGCAATGAGCTGTATCATAAATCTTCTAATGCAATTGTTCACAGTTTACAGTTAATCTGAGAGAACATTTAGCCGTTTTAAAGCCAATTAATTCCTTTCGTATACAGTTTAACATGAGCTGAGATTTGTTAATGTTTTTACCAAATTTCTTTGAATTATTCACTTGCTCTGCTATTGTATGCCGAGTCCACTATTATTATTTGATGAGGGCCCTTGGATAGGCCAATTGGATAAAAAAGATACGAACAGATTTAGCGAGTACGTAATTCTGCCTGACCTTCCATTCAGAGGTTCACCTTTGACCTCACCTATCTGGATTGTCATTTATAAAGCGCTGCCTATGGGAATGCCATTGAACAGAAACACATTTGCCAGGAAGACATGTGCACAATCAACAGCCTATTCTGGGCATAGGGTTTCCCACAGGTGTCCTACACCCAACTTCAACTGGAGCCCAACTTTGAAGCAACAGGTGTAGTCCCCACTGGTGATCACCAACACAAATGGTTGGAGCTATCCTCAAAATGGCCAATGGTAAGAACTACGGACACTGTCATCTGATTGGAGGATGTTGACCATTCAATATGTTAATTAGCATACGTCACGTCCTCACTTCCTATGCGCCATGTTTCTTATCACTAGTTGGGTGATGCTCCTCAGTAGATCGGACAAAAGAAATGGTTGATTAAAAATAGAGTAAATGCAACCATTTCTGCTTATGGAAACTATTTGGTAAGCACATGCCAAGTATTTCATGGTAGATTTTTCGTAGCTGTATTTTGTGCGCGCGCGCGCGTATGTGACGCCGGAAAAGCTCTTCTTCACACGGATTGGTGAAAACAGACGCACGGGCACGCACTCGGTCGAGCGCTTTCTCTTCGACTGGCCAGGTCGTAAAAGGTAGACTTTGCCAAACGTATTTTCAGTGGTCATCTGCATGATAAACATTGTGTCCATAATGATGTAGCAGTTCACCAACATTTTAAACCCTGCCGCCAAATGTGTGCGGGGCGGCGAAGTTACCTTGGTGACCTGTCTGTCTATGCATGCAAATTAGCTAGTCAATGCTAGCGTCGGTCATCCAGCTAACCAGCTAACTAAAACAAATACACGTTGGTTTAGCTCGTGCGCAGAGATGTGTGCGTTATATTTTGATCTAAACTATTTCGTCCACTATTGACTTTACCTAGTCCGGCTATTTGGCAACCGGCTACATCATTTTGGTCAAGAGAACATGGTGCGAATCACAACATGCATGTTAACTTCAGACGATGTAAATGAGAACTTAGTTATACCACTTCTTTTTCAACATATTAAGCCTAGTTATACCACTTGGCTAAAGATGTTGGCTAGCATCGCTTATTTTGCCTGCTAGTAATACCTATCATCGAAAGGGGCCGTTCAATATTTACTAGAATTTATCAGAATAGCTTAATCTAGTTTTGGGGGCTCCCCAGCCATTCTTCTCACAACATCACTACTAAATGCTCATTTTCATCACTAACACTCACTGAATATAAAATAGAATACTTGTTTACTTAAGAAACAGGTTAAAAATACGTTTATTGAGCTTAATCATTGAACGTCAAGATATAAATGAATGTAGACTTATTCACTGGTATGTTTTCGTTGTCATTGAAGGAGAAGATGTACCAACTACCTGTGGAGAAATTGGACAAAATCAGACAATCGAGGAAGAGAGTCAAAGAAATTCTATGTGACATTGGACTTGACAACTGCAAAGAGTTGTTGGATGTAAGTTCTGTTGGTGCACTTTTCACGCACACAGCCATTAGTGGTACTCTGGCATCAACATTCGAATTTAAGTAATATCGGAGCGACTCGGTTTTAGTGCTTATATCATGAGGTAGGTAGGTGGATGTAGTTTGTCCATGCTACTCATTCAAAATAATGCCCTCAATTTTTTCCAGAATCTTAAATGCTTTGATCCAGGGGATGACTGTTTTGAGAACACCGACTGGGATGATTTCACGGATAGTTACTATGGCAAAAGGAGAAAACGGGTAATGCCCATCATTACGTCCTGTTTTTAGTTGTATACGCTGCTTTGAAATGCATTTGCTAGTGGTTTTCACTATTTACCCACTGAATATAAACACTGTCAACCATAACCTAATCGATAAAGGGAACCTATTTTCGAAAACCAAAAGACCCTGGGAGGGAATATATATAATATATATTGGAATATATCATAACAGCGGGAGTTGCTCACTGGCTGTCATAGCAGCTAAAGCTGACACAACCAGCTACTGAGGGTTTTCAGTTTTTTTTTCTCACACAGGGTCATTGGATGTGGCATCGTTTGCGCAGTAAATTAATGACATGTGTATAACTTTGTATGATAATTATATTTCCTTAAAGTTAGTGGTGATAAAATTCAGTAGCAAAAATGAAAATATTGTAAAATGAAGATTCTGAAAGTCAGCCAGCTCTTTCTCTCAAGTAACATAATGTGTTCACTTCCATCTCTTTCTGTCCCGTAGTGGCCGTACCGCACAGAGAAGCTGTGCTGCGCCCTGTGTTGGTTTTCTACCCGGTCATGGTTCACCTTCAGACAACACATTCAGCGCTGCCATGAGGAGGAGCTGGACCTGAGCGCCCTCTTGCCATGTCCCAACTGTTCGTTTATCAGCCACCCTGAATTCACCAGTCAGCACGTGAAACTGTTTCACGGAGGCACCGCTAAAGCCACAAGTGCCTCTTGTACGTCAACATCTACTACTACATCAACCAAAACTACCCAGTCGCTCTCCACCGCCGACATAGGAGATAAGTACTCGTGTCGGGACTGCGGATATCATGATTCGTTGATATACGTCATGAGGAAGCACGTGTTGATAAAACACTATCAGTCCTTGCTGAACCGCTACTTTGGTCACCGGACTGAGGCGGAACAGGCGGCGGGTGTGGTCAAGAGAGCAGGCGTCGTCAAGTTGTCCCGGTTCTTCTGCAGGATATGCAACATGCCGGCGGAGACGTCGGAGCACCTGCTTTACCACATCCTGAGTTCGGACAAGCACAAGGAAATACACTCGCACATCAAGCCGTATATTGTCGAGCACGTCAACGCAAACCTGAAAACCGCTATTAGGCAGGTCCCGGTGCAGAAGCTTCCCAATTTGGCCCCCAGGGCCGTGCAAAAGGTGGTCTCTCTGGTCTCCAAGAACAGTGACCAACAACCCAATGGAAGGCCCTTAACGAAAGCCCCCTCTACAGGTACCTTGCTTCTGGCTGCGCCTAGTAACACCACCGCACTTGTTTGCGGCCCAGACCCACGGCACATCTTCCTTGCCAACCAGGGCTCGGGGGGAAAGGGGCTGATGCTCACCCAGCAGGCTGTGGCGTCTGTTCAGAATCGGGCTGCCTTGCCCACCTCGACTCTTGTGAAAGCTGGTCCCATCAGAATGATGATGCCCACCGGCCAGCAGAACGCCACCAAACCGCTACCAATAACAATTGGATTGCCCCAACAACAGTCCCGACAAGTGCTCCTTCCACCTGGCGTCCAAATCAATCTCCAGAACAAGATGGCCGGTGGGCCCCCGCCCCTTATGTTGGCCCAGGCTAGTTCCAGGGGACCCGTGATGTCCTCCCAGTCGGTCCGTCTTGTCCCTACTGGCAATAGGGTCAACGGCATGCCCACCTATACGCTGGAAACTGTGCAGGTTGCCATGCCAGTCCAGTCAACAGGAGTCACTCAGGTTGTCAGTAAAAATGTGCTTGTGACACAGAACATGACCACTCTACAGCAGCAGAACAAGTCTCAAACTATTATTGTCATGGGAAATGGAACCATGTCCCCTCAAACCCCTGTCTCGCGCATTAACCAACCCAGTATGGCTATGAACCAGATACGAGATGACAGCGGCGCCGACCGACCGTCGCAGTTGGTAGTCCAGACGCATTTTTTGAAAAAGATGGAAAATAACACTGTGAAGTGCACGAAATGTAAAACTTTATTGTCGGACAAAGATATTTTCCAGCATTTGCTCCACGGTCTGCAGTGTTTGCTCTGCCCGCTGGTGTTCTATTCCATTAAACAAGTGATGGAGCACATGGGCAGGGAGCACACGCTCTTGGACAAATCCAACTGGAATGCTCTTAAAGAGAAGTACGGACTCATTATCACTCCCCAGGGGAAACTTCTGTTTCCCTTTTTTGACATGAACACTACTGTCCCCAAAGAGCTGTTGGCAGACAAGGAGCTGAATGTGGTCCTTGTCACCTCAACTAAGGACCGGATCTATCTTAAGCTGCGACAGGAGTCCATCAAGTCTGTGTGTCAAAGTCTAGCAAAAGGCGGTTGTCCCTTTTGTCCCGAGAAACCGCGGAACGGTGAGGATTACGTTCTTCATCTGAAGACGAGGCATCACATTGTACCTACGATACATGCCATACTCAAGTCTCCGGCTTTCAAGTGTGTCTACTGCCTGGGGGTGTACACAGACAAGTCGACTCCCAGGACGATTTCCATACATGTCCAGAGGTGCCGGTGTGCCCCAAAGGCTGCCAAAGACGCCGAGAGACTGATCAACCCCGACCCCAACGCCCAGACAATCAATGGGGTTGGGCCCTCCGCTGCCTTGGACCCTGCAAGTCAGAAAAAGTCTACGGGGGCGACTCTGGCTGCACCCAAGCAGCACACTGTCCACAGAAACAAACCCGGTGTGTTTTCATTTGACCCCTCTGTGCTCTTTGAGCTGGACCCCACAGGAATGGAGATGCGCTCGTTTGAGGAAAGAAAGGCGTTTCTTACGAGCTACTTCCACCTGAAGCCCTACCTGTCCAGGAAGGAGATGGAAGCACTGGCGGGACGCTTGTGGTTCCCCAGGACGGATGTGGCGTCTTTGTTTGGGGCAAAGCGGAGCAAGTGTATGAAAGCACTGCAACAGAAGAAGACTAAGGTTCTGTTGGGTTTTAACTGGACCGAGCTGAACCGGCTGAAGCACAACCTTGTTGTTCCTGAGGTTGGACAATGTGTGGGAGTGGAGGCAGATAAAGTTGAACCTGTTTAGCTAAAGGTTGATTTGGTTTGTCAGAATGGACACCTGGTTGCATTGGAAGTATGTCTGCCAAAAAAAGAGAGGACATGTATGAATATATTCCATATCTACATGAAATGTATTGGATGTACCGGTGTGCTGGCCCTTGTCGTTCTGATTTTTTGGAGTGAATTTAAAGCTAAGCCATGTCATCAAGACGACAATGGAGGAATTAGGTGTGGAGTATATTTCCCCTGTTGGAATGAATTACAAAAGCATGCCTAGTGGTGTTTGTAAACAAGGGCTTGTTTACTTTACGTGATCTAGTGATATCTGCAAGTAAACATAACAAAATAATCTAGTGTTGAGTTTCCGAATGTAAAGAATGAAGCGTAGTGTAAACGAGCCCCAAGTCGGAAGCGGATATATAGTAGAAATCTATTTTAATATTTCTACCTATTTGGTGTAAGGAAAAGCCTACAACTCAATGCTCTCATCGGATGCCCTTTGACTGATGCCCTAAGGATATTACCTAGATATGTCCCTGTCCCCTGCAGTTTAGAGTGAAAACTTTGTTTTTCTGAAAAAGCACTATATTCACTTTTTCAACATATTTGGTTAGAGGCAAAATGGCTGATTTGCTGTATTGTTTATAAATGGTTGATCCAAATTGTTAGCAAGCGCTTTTTGGCACAGTCAAACCTTTGTAACGCATCCAAATGGTCACTTATTTTTTCCCAATTCCTACTTGGTTCTGAGGTAAACATCAGTCAATTTGATACATGTCAACTCATGTCTGGGCAAATTGTACAATTTGTAAGGTGTGTTTAGTAGAACTTAAATGTGTGTAGATATTTTATATACATGTATGGTTTGTCAATATATTCTAACTTGTGGACACCCTATTTATTTGGATCCTTATTATGTCGTTGACTATTTGTACAGTTTCACTTCATTTCACAGCATGGACAGCTTGTAAACAATATTTACTTGGCTCAGAACTAAAGCAGATGTTTTCTTCTTCATAACATGCGGTATTATATATCATAATGTGACATTCAAGATGCATAGGAAAAGTGCCTGGGTTTTGTCTTAGAAGTTTTATCTCTTTACTCCAATGAACCATTGTTTGACTGTGTGCTACGTCAAAGGAAATATGTTTCTTTACCACAGAGACGAGTTCTTTTGTGATCTGTGTTTTGTATTTACCATAAATTCTCTTATTTGTAAAATGTTTCTTCCTTTATTGTGTTTGACTTATGGAATGAAGTGGTAACTATTACTACAATGGTTATTTGTTTTAGTGGAACCAGATGTTTTAGGATAAGCCATAAGTGATCTGTATCCATAAGTTGTTTACTGCAGTTCCTTATGATGGAACATTTTGGTATTTTTGTAAATTAAGCTTTTTTTGCCACAGATTTTTAAAGTATGCCAATAAAATTTGTGAAATCGAAACACAAATTCTTATATCAAGTCAGGGGTTATAACAAACTACAAGACAGTGGTCCTGTTTCTCCTGCTGCTACATGTTATTGTGAATCCCAGTAGCACTCAAACCATTTGACCTACCGCGAAAGTGTTTATTAGCAATATCCACAACATTTCAACAAAATGCAGTTATGTTAAAGATATCTGTATCACTTGTCTAACTGATTATTGTGCAGTATCTCTTCAAGTTTCAGTAGGTTGTCCCCTGGAATGCTTTACCAACCATCTTATAGGAGTTCCCACATATACGAAGCGTTTTGTGGCTGATTTTGGCAAACGTCTGTTTGGTTGAGGATCAGGGTGCCAGGTCATCTGTTGGAGCATTTCATCGCTCCCTTTGGTCAAATAGCCCTTAGACACTCGGGTGGTGTTCTGGGTCGTTGTCCTGTTAAAAACCAATGATAGCGACTCCCCATGAAGGCCTCATTCACACATACTCGGAATAATTAATGTTGAAATGTGTCACCTGAACTTTTTACTTGGGCAGTTATTTGCAGATGTTTCTATGGGTGGTAACTACTGAGCTTTTACTTAACAGCAGATGTAGCTGATAGTGCTTTGTAGTTTCTGCAACTTCACTCAAAGAAACTTGAAATGTTCTTTAAATTGTACGTATTGACGGACCTTGGAGTAATGATGAACTTTCATTTGTCTTTGCTTATTTGAGCTGTTCTTGCCATTATTTGGACTACTGATTAGCCATACGAGTATGGCCACCTCTAATATTGAAAATGCCACAAATCAACTTTTTGCGCGGCTTTTAGTTAACACCCATTCCAGGTTACTACCGCATAAAGCTGGTTGCGATAATGCGAAGACTGTAAAAAGCTGTACTATGGTCGACGGGTGGAGACGTTAAAGAATCTTCAGGACGAAATGTACCTGTTTATATATGTTTAGAGTGTGCTACGTGATTCTGTTTTGTGCTCACATCTGCACACAACAAAATGTGTGGTCCTGATTTCACATGGCTCTACATGACATAGTACAGTAACACTCTAAAGTTCTCACGTTGTTCTCACGTTCAAATTTCAACTACCGTCTGGCAGAAACATGGCCACTGAGATATACAACTCATACTTACCTGGCAAGGGAGAAACGGTGATCACGAAGGCCGTTCACCCAAGGTGAGGCTCAGCCATTGCACTCTCGGCTGTGCTGACCTTTGCGAATTTCCCAAATGTGGAAATTTCGGTTGCATTATTTCTCGTATTGGGGGACTGCGTTCGCGCTCTGTTTAATGATAACCACTTGTATTTAGCTCTCAGCCTGTTCAGCTGCTCTAATTGATTCAATTCATTGGCATGGGAAACATGTATTTACTGATCTTGTCTGGTTTTGTTTCTGTTCAATTGTTATTATTATTATTAATTGTCTGTCATTGTTTTCTCTTTTTTGGACATTTTCATTCTCAGTGTGATTGGCTTTGAAAATCCTTAGTTCTTCACTGTCTTGCTCGTGTCCAAATTGCACTCTTTATAATGGGCCTGGGCGAAAGGTCCTTCGCTTACGGCCATACCAGCCTGAATACGCCCGATCTCGGAAGCTAAGCAGGGTCGGGCCTGCTTAGTACTTGGATGGGAGACCGCCTGGGAATACCAGGTGCTGTAAGCTTTTTTCCCCACTTTGCATTTCGACCAGTTCTGCACTGTTATAGGGAAAAATGCACACTGTGCTCACATCCGCGCGCAACAAAATGTGTGGTCCTAATTCCACATGGCTCTATACTATAACACTCTAAAGTTCTCATATTGTCACATTAAAATTTCAATTTCACCAACCGTCAGATGGAAAAGTTGCCACTTGTGACTTTGGTTTAAGGAAACAAGGACAAGTATGATTAAAAAAAGCATTAGGTACTCTCTGGGCAAAAAAAGTAAAGACCAAACCCATATACAGATGTTGGTCATATAATGAGAATATCATCAAAAAGTTGATTTATTTCAGTAATTCCATTCAAAAAGTGAAACTTGGATATTATATTCAATCAACACACACAGACTGATAGATTTTAAATGTTTATTTCAATTAATTGTGATGATTAAAACTGACAACTAATGAAAATCCCAAATGCAGTATTAATACATTTTATGTGAACACGCTCGTAGCTAGATTGGGATCCTGGGTTGATTGAACAAATTGATAACCACCGTCGTGACATCTCTTTACTAGATCGGAAGTATCAGTTTAGGTGAAGCCAGATAATGGAAAGTAATCCAGGGCATTTTGAACTTGCTTCTAAGTACAGGCCTCCGGGACACACATAAGGTGTAGAGTCACGCTGGTATCGCGCCACGCAACCCTCAAAGGGGCTGGATGGCCCAGAGAGAACCAGTGAGAACTGTGATATCCCCCTGGCAACAAGGTCTATCTCGGTACAACTGAACCATTACCAGACAAACAAATTTGCGCTGCGGTCGTCCCTGTATTATGGAGGAGTTACGACTTTGGAGGTTTTGGTGATTTGGTGACCCGAGCGCTCCTCCGGTCTGACTATGGGTCCCATCCAGAAAGTGAGTCTACAAACGTCATTGCTAACGAGCGCTGACTTAAGGCTAGAGAGCCCAAAAGATTTCTAAAGGCTTGATAAAACGCAGAGTCGCAGACACAACTGTTGATAGAGGAAAGTGAACAATACATTGACTCTGTAGCAGCTACTTTAAGTGTTGAGCTACCAAAAGTTAACCAACAGACACAGATTGTTATTCAGGGGACTACATTAAATCTAGAGCACCATGTCACGGACCTGGCTGACACGCTCCCCTGGACATGTCCTAACGCCACTGGATTAACCACAGAGGCCTCCAAACCAAACTTCCCTAATGACACATCATACTGGCTGGCACTGGCACTGTAACTCCATCCGGGACTTGGTCTGACATAGTACGCCGCAGAGGGAAATCCAGCAAGAAATGAAACAAGAGAGCACCTATGCTCACCCCACCACCTGAACTCCTACTGCAAAACAGGTATGACCCACTGGCTCGGAACAAAACGGGTGTAGATGAACATGGGGAAGCTAATCACAACACTAGCATTAAAGCTAAAAACCAAAACCAAATAAATAGCCCCAAAACCACTGCTAGGATGAATGCTAGAAGAAGCTCAGCTAAACTCAGATTTGACGAGCCCACATTTGATAAACCTGACACAACTTTGATTGGGGACGATATAACCAAGCATATCAGAATGGCAAAGACTGAAAACTTAACCGTGTCTGACACATCGGTGAGAGAGCCAACTATTCTCTCTACACACCCAAACAACATGAGAATTATTATTCACACTGGGTCTACTGACATTTTACATATGGAAACTGGCCTGAAACAAGATTTCTCTCTGCTACTGGAAAAAAATAAGTTACTTTCACAAGCGCAAAATGTTTTCATGGGCCCTCAGGGCCCATTCCAACTTTGGGAAAAGGAATTTAATCTTTTAGCAGACTTCTTGGGCTGAATTCATGGCTGATGTCGACGTGTCTCAACTACGGGATAAAGTTCATTGACAACTTCAATATTTTTTGAAACTGTAAAGACCGTTTTAGACCTGATGGGGTTCATCCAAACATCATGGGATGCCGGCTGCTTGGTGCCAACCTACGTCACGCTCTTGAATGTCATCTCTAAACAAGATTAGCATGAAGGACAGTGTGCATAGAGAGAGCATCCACGCCCCCTCACCTGACCCGCTAACCCAAATAACTCACTGCTTCCAGAAGTTGTCCTTGTCCCAAGCTTGGGCGCAACGACCCCCCTCTCCCACTTCACCACACTCCCCCTCTGCCACCACACCCCTCCTTCCCCCCTCTATCACACCACCCTCCCCTTCACCACCACCCACCTTCACTATGCTCCACTTCTCCCCCTGTTTTAAACGAATGCTTAGACAACTGCCACATCGTTCACAACCTTGTCCTTTATCTGCACAGAACACACAATATACTCTGTGATGTGCTTCGTGTCCCTGCTGTTGTAAACATAGACATCCTGAATGTCCTCAGAAAATGCTAGGACCCAGTATCTCAATTCCTGTGTTAATTGGAAAAAGAAGGAATGGATTGAAAGCCACTTATGAAGTAAACCAGTCAAATCTGTTATCTGTAACATGTCAACCTGCTCTATATCTAGATGGCTTTACTAAATATTAGATCTCTCGCAAACAAATCTTTATTGGTAAATGACATTATAATATCCAACTTAGATTTTATGTTTCTCATGGAAACCTGGTTAAATGAGGTCAGTAGTGCTACTGTGCTTATTATTCGATAATTTTGGTTATATGAATACATGTCGAAATGGTAAAAAAGGAGGCGGCGTTGCTGCTCTATTCAAAGATACATTCCAGTGCAAAGAAATTGCACTTGGAAACTATACTTCCTTTGAATACCTTTGTTTTACATTAAAGGGGGCTCCCAAAATTTTGTTTTTAACCATTTACAGACCTCGGAGATACTCTGAAACATTTATTGATGACTTTGCTGAACTACTCTCTGTTATATCTGTTGATTACAACTTCTTTATTGTAACAGGGGACTTTAACATCCACATAGATAATGGTACTGACAATAATGCCAAATAACTTTTTGCTCTACTTGACACCTTTGACCTCACTCAACAACACACCAACAACAAGTGCAGAGTCAGACATCTATAAACAAAACCTTTGTAAATTCAGCCTTGAGTTACGCAGGGCTAGACAGCAACATTCATCAGGAATGATCAACAAGAACATCAACAATACTTGCACTCTGTTTGCCAAGGTCGACAAACTCACCAACCCCCCCAAAGCAGATTGCACCTGAACTTTTGTCGTGTGCAAAATGTAATGAATTTGCTCGTTTCTTCAGTGAAAAAATCCAAAGTATTAGGCAGACCATCAAAACTACACAGTCAAACAATGACCCTGTATTGCCACTACAACCACCAAGAAATAACTTGTCTGTTATGTCACAATTTGATAGAATTGACCCAAAAACCCTAGAAGAAACAGTTGGACATCTTAAAGCTTCCACATGCTGTCTTGACACACTACCAACAGACTTTTTTTTTAACTCCATAACAATAGATCTGCAGCAAATAGTTAATAGCTCTTTACAATTAGGGATTTTCCCAACGCCACTAAAAACAGCTGCCATTAAACCGCTATTTAAAAAGAGAACACTGAATGCAACTATTTTGAACAACTATAGACCTGTCTCAAATCTACCTTTTATAGCCAAAATTATTGAGACGGTGGTCTTCAATCAACTCAGCAAATTTGTGAACTCAAACGGTCTCTTAGACAAATTCCAATCAGGCTTCCGACCTCACCATAGAACTGAAATGGCTCTGATAAAAGTTTTAAATGATATTTGACTGAACACTGACTCGGGTAAAATGACAGTTTTGGTTCTATTAGATCTCAGTGCTGCATTTGACACAGTAGATCATATAACACTTCTGGACAGGCTGGAAAATTGGGTAGGACTCTCCGGGACAGTCCTTAATTGGTTCAGGTCTTATTTAGATGGGCGGAGTTACTTTGTCACCATCAGCAATCATAAATCTAATAAGGTGGATATGACATGTGAAATTCCCTCAAACCTACAAACAATGGGGTAGTGATCACTCCCTACAGTGGAGTCCATCATCACTCGCCACTCACACCTCCCTGCCATAGACGCAGACACCCACATTAGATCTAAACACGATTCAGTCCCTTTAACTACATTTACCCTTGTACCACCCCCATTATTAACACATACCATCCATATATTCCTCTACCACAGTCCCATTACCAGTGTGTCCACTTACCCATATCTCATTATGTGCATTAAATTTAACCACACCAACTTAGCTTACCACCCCCACCACACCTACCAATTCCCTCCATCTTCTCTGCACTTAGAGGCTTACACGGGTTTAGAAATTCAACACCACTATGCTGCCTTCATTCCTGCACACCTCTATCCCTACACACTCAGCATCCTTTACCTCCACAAGTCTGTACGCCAGCTCGTCCTTAACAAACGTAACACAACCTCCACCTCCACCCTCTATCATATCCTTCCTAACAGCATGGAACCCTGGAATTACAAACTCAAGCATAGGTTTTAGCCAAGTTTCCTGCACACAAATAACATTTGGTACTACATCTAACCCATATACATACCTCTTAAACTCCTGCCCATTAGCTACTAAACTTCTTTCATTCCATTGTAACAGCACCAGTGACATCACCTAATACTACTCTCCACATCCCCACTCTTAGGCTGTGCCAACATCCCATGTTACATCTCCCCTGTTACTTCCATAATCCCCATAAACTCCTTAGCACACAGAGATGAGTAGAGGCATCATCCTACCGAGAGTGCAGTATTTCCACTACAGTACCTTGTCCCTGATGATCATCCCTCCTGTAAAAAGGTTGTAAAGTATTTTAAAGTTTAGATTTTTGCTTTTTTATTTTTACATTATTTAACCTTTATTTAACCAACAAATTCTCATTTGCAACACGACCTGGCCAAGATAAGGTGAAAAAGAATTGCGGGACAACATACAGTTACACACACTGAAAAGAGCCAAACTGGGCAGCCTGGATCCTACTACCAGATTGACTAATTTTATTTCAGTGCCAAATCTATGTGGACAAGTTGAGGGATTTATATTTGATTTAAGGAATAATTGTGTTTGAAGTCGTTATTAATTTTTATGTATTTAGTTTTGAGATTAATTGTCTCTGCTCCACACTCCAGGCCATTTGGGGGCAGTAATGCGCATTTTAAGTTAGTTTCCCTCCGCCATTAAATATCCACTGTAGAAGACGAGGAATTCAACTTCTGTTTTATCACGCTGCTGTTGTAGTTCGGGTTTCAAACGTCTGTATAGTTTTACATTTATTTCAGGAAATACGAATAGAAATCAGTCGCTGAAATGGTGAGTGATTAAAAACAGCTTATTTGCGTATTTGTTCAGTTCGATATAATTTGCCGTGTGAACGTTTAAATGGCAGTGATCGTTAATGTTATTAAAAGTATATGTTTCATGTTCTTCATTAAATGTAAACGAGTGGACCTAAACCGTTACGAACGAACAGATCCAGATCAAACTAAGTTGTAACGTTTCTATTTATTCTTCCAATATCTGATAACGGGAGGTTTTAGCGTTAGTCCAGTTCCAAATAGAAAACCAAACGACAAAGATAAATATAGATGCAAGCAGCAATGGTATGGAATGAAATCGGTGCCACGAGACGGAGCTCCGTGAAAATCGTTTTGTGTACTTGCAGAAATGATTTGTGTACTTGCAGAAAATAGATTCGTGTACTTGTACAAAAGTTTTGTGTATCCGTCAAAAGAGGGTGGGACCAGCTCTGACAACCATCACAGCCAATCAAATAACGCCATTTCTGTTTTCAATTGGCAATCATTTGGTAAGCAGTTCTCTAACCTTTCTCCAAGTTACCATGATGCTGTTATTAATGTAAAAAATCGGAACAATCTCTCCCTTTTACTAGTTAATGTGTTAGTGATGGATAATAAGAGATCCTACGGTGTGTGCGTGCGTATGATGTTTGGTGAATAGGCGCATGCTCGGTCATTAGTGTGTTATAGTTAGTTATGTTATTGTAAAAATGAAACCGGTATTTGTTTCTTCATAGAATGACAGCTGTTGTTGACTTTAAATTATAGTAGTCAAAATATCTTTATTTTGGTTGTTTATTCAAAGCAATATGAACTAAACACATTGAAAGCCAAATTAATGAAATAAACCTGCAATGTGCTAAAGCTCTTTGTGTCTTTCCCTATCTTTATACAGTCTATGGTCTTTCCACACAATGTTATTAATTAAAACAGCCTTCCATTACCCTATGGTTAAAACATTTCATACCTGCAGTATAATAGCTAAGATAGATAACAATACAAAGTAACATCGTTTATCTATAGTATTCCATAATATTCTACTTTCAGGCGAGACCATGCGTTTACAACATGTTAAGCTACGTTCAGGCAAGTTTGAAAACAGCAGAACATGTTGCATTGACTTGTGATGCATGGACGTCACGGGCAGTGGATTCCCATGTGACTATTACAGCTCATTATCTCACAGAAGACTGGCAACTGCTGTCTCACGTTCTTCAAACTAGAGCAGTATACGAAAGTCACACCGGGATGAACATTGCTCACCTTCTGCAAAATGCAGACGGAAGTGTCAGAGTCTGAGATATATACATTTCAAAATCACTGAAACATAAACAAAACGTATGTTTTTTTGTTTTAGCTCATGCCAGATATTATGTGTTACATTATCCTTAATTGAAAATTTCCACAAAATTTTCTTTTAAATACCCTTTACCAAATATTCCTACATGGTTTTGTTCCAGAGTAATATCCATTTAGATTGGGGTGGGTCATTTTAAGTGGTTAAAAACAGCTGCAGCTAATCTTTCTTTAATTGAACTACTAGAGTTGCCTAGTTCATTTCAATAATAATCAGTAGTTTGTTTTATTCTTGAAGTTGTAAAATCCAATGCATTTTTGTTTTTTTCAAGTAATGTTGGTTTGTTTTGGATTTGTAAATGTAGTACTGGTATCTGTTGAAATGCCGACGGGACCCAATCCTAATAACCCCTTTGTAGTTTAGAACAATCAAAAACAGTATTAACAGTAAATAACGGGTAATATAGTTATGAATAGGTTTCAGAATCAATGTTTCATATCTCTATCTGACGTTCTGAGTCGCGTGAGTCGAGGGTTGAGGAATAATGTGCTTGATCACCTGGTTTCCACCTAAGCTCCCACTTTTCCTTAAAGGCTTGCAGAAGTCACTCATGCTCAGATTAATAATAGTTAAAAGGTTATTGTATTGCCCATCAGTGGCATCACTTGACTGAAGTAGGTCTACATAGGTTAGAGATCTACGAACATGTGGGTTGGCTGTCATTATGAAATTTCCAGCAGTTAATAAACATCGAGTGAAATATCTCTGCACTTCCTATAAATGTTTATAGTTGGCTACACCTTATGTGTGATCCATGTCTGCTGTTATGAATGTGTCTTTGTGTTTTCTCCCTTGTGCATTTAATCCACATATTCATCAGTCATTTATGGTTCTTGTTTGGTCCTTTTTTAGCAGAGGGAGGACAAACCCAGTCTGTTACTCACCTTCCGTACTGAGACCAAACAAGAGTCACTGGATTCTGATTGTAATAGTGGAGCTCAGTGTGGATTGGTGGATTCAGAGATGGCATCAGTGAAGATGGAAGACTGCAGTCCAACTCTGGGACTGAATGTTAATATTAATGATGAAGATGATGTGGAACATAATATTGGGGAATCCATTAGTAAAGGTAAGAACTTATTTTATCAAATGGTTTAGAAATGTTTAATACAAAAACACAATACTGTAATATTTGGGGATAACTTTTTATTTGCATGAGTGTTCAATATTTCATCGGCTGTAGTCTCAGAGATCTCAAATGAATATAGGATAATACATTCTTTTATGCCAGAATTCAGAGTAGTCGGTTTAGGCCCTTTAGCCAATCCTTTTTTCTCCTGCCCCCACAGTCTGTACTTCGACAGTTGAATTATAAAGTTTACATACACTTAGGTTAAATTCATTAACTGATTTTTCAACCAATCCACAGATTTCATGTTTAATTTTGTGCTTGCCACATCTAATCATTCCAACAATTGTGTACAGACACGTTATTTCACTAAAAGGCCGCTATATCACAATTCCATTGGGTCAGAAGTATATACACTAATGTGACTGTGCTGTGGCAACAGCTTTAAAAATTCTTCCAAAATGATGTCACGGCTTAAGAACCTTCTGATTATTTTAAGAGTGGGACAAATAATCAAACTTCAATCTACCGCAATATTATTCCTTTTCCTCCTTATGGACATTATGCACCTAATAAACTGTCATCTGGGCAAAAAACGTTCCTGAAGTATTATTTTACTTCTCCAACAAGCAAACGATATTACAAAATTAATACGCAAATTTATATCCCATGACTTGCAGCTATTTTCTTCTGCAAAGTAAAGGCTTCTTAAAAGAATGTATGTTGAATTGGTTAGCTCTGTCTCTTGAGCAGTTTACACTTAACATCTAATGCTAGCGTGCCAGTTAGCCCCTGCTGTATGTTTAGGCTCACACTCAAAACAACTAACGTTAGCTAGCTAGTTAGCTACCTCTGTATGTGCATGCATACGTTCAAACAACTGACATTAGCATGTTAGCTAGCGCAAGTGCAAGTGTTTTTGCTATTTTAAAACGGAAAACATTGTTAGAAAGGGGATATTGTAACCTTTATGCACAATGTAAGCATGTAGTATATTTAGAGTTGGGTATCGAGTATCGATTGGAACCGGGACTAGCTTTTCGATTGACCCGGAATCATTCAAACGTTTAAATTTCGATTCTGCAATGATCCTTAGTGGTTGCATAGGGTACTGCAATGATCCTTAGTGGTTGTATAGACCAATTATTTGTTTGTATACATTCGGGTTGCACGCGCATCTCGGTTGCAGAAAACACGGCAGAGAGTATTTAGCTATATTGAAAAAAGTCAAAAGAAGAATCGTAAAAGCTAACTATCTTTTCAAAATGTACTCTGCTTACTATAACAACCTGTCACCCAGCAATAAGCACTGTTATTTAACTAAATTGACGTTAATGAGTGGAATACGTCTTACAGATCCTTATGCCATAGCGCCCTGTAAATGGTTAAACGACGAAACCAAATTGCCTGTCATTCAGTGGCAAGAAATATATAATTATCTGATTGACACTCCAAGCGTTTATACCCGGGAGAAGTTAAAAGCGTACAAATCTCTTGATGTGTACCACTTTGTTCTGTGTGGTCATGTCCAAGACATACAACTAGAGAGAAACACATGTTGTTTGTATGAATGCAATGATCCTTAGTGGTTGTATAGGGTACTGCAATGATCCTTAGTGGTTGTATAGGGTACTGCAATGATCCTTAGTGGTTGTATAGGGTACTGCAATGATCCTTAGTGGTTGTATAGGGTACTGCAATGATCCTTAGTGGTTGTATAGGGTACTGCAATGATCCTTAGTGGTTGTATAGGGTACTGTGATCCTTAGTGGTTGCAATGATCCTTAGTGGTTGTATAGGGTACTGCAATGATCCTTAGTGGTTGTATAGGGTACTGCAATGATCCTTAGTGGTTGTATAGGGTACTGCAATGATCCTTAGTGGTTGTATAGGGTACTGCAATGATCCTTAGTGGTTGTATAGGGTACTGCAATGATCCTTAGTGGTTGTATAGGGTACTGCAATGATCCCGCAGACGGGACGCCTGTCAAGATCAGGTTAATAAGGTTACTATGTTGGTTAATAGGCTGGTTACTATGCTCACATATTGTAATCTCACATATATATTATTAAACGTATAACTGGCCATTGAGGTCTTAAAACATATTGAAAAGGTCTTAAAAGGTATTGAATTTCACTTCAGGATATCTGCATATACCCTGTGTAACCCATCTAGTTTTGTTTGTTTTTGCAGATCGATCAAACGGGTGTTTGTGTAGGATGTTAATTGTAAGAATGGCTTCATGAATTGTTAATATATTATTAATGACAGGAAATATTTTGATCTATTGTACTCAATGGTCTGCATTTTCACACAGTTTCACCTGTTTCATCCATCTGCCGACGGTGTCGCCATTTCTCATTTGACCCGTTTCTGTGCGTATGCATGTGTCAGAGTGTCCGTGAAAGAACTCAAATTTTCCCACCATGTTTGCTTTTTATAAATCCCAACTTTGCGTAGAGACTAGAGAGCGGCGTAGGTCTTCTTTTGTGCGTACGCCGTGGTTATGAGGCTCCTGGTGACTGCCAAGGCCAAAGGAAATAATACGATTTAAACCATTAAATGAACCCTTGTGTCCTGTGGATGGTGTCGTTGTCACCCTAGACAAGACCCAATCAATGTCATTTAAATCCATTACTCTTAACAACTTGATCCATAATGGAGGTCAGTTGGGCTTGCTCAACATTTAGATACAAGCCAAGGTTTAGCTTTATTGTATCCTGCAGTACAGTTGAACCGAATCATCATTGTTTATTCTTCGCCTCTCATGTATTCAGGCTTTTCTTTTGATGCCTGTCACCCTTCTTATTTATACATGTATTCATGTACTGAAATATTTAAGTGTTTTTAACCTTCCACTGTTCTACTCTGTAATTACATGAACTTTGACATAACCTACTAACTGCATTGATGCTGTATGTGAATCAATGCACTAATGAACTTTTCTGATTTTAATTACACAGATGATATTGCTGACGTGGATACTTTATTTATATCTGCTGAGCAACCTCAGGAGGACCACAAAGAAAATAAGTCTTACTGCTGTTCCCATTGTGGAAGAAGTTTTCTATCTGGATCACTGTTAAAAAGACACATGAACATACACACTGGAGTGAAACCTTACTCCTGTTCTGATTGTGGGAAGAGTTTCTCAGATCGAAGTAGCTTTAAAGTTGACTTGCGCACACATGGTGGAGAGAAACTTTACTCCTGTTCTGATTGTGGGAAGGGTTTCTCTGCATCAACTAACCTTAAAGTTCACACTCGCATACATAGTGGAGAGAAACCTTACTTATGTTCTGATTGTGGGAAGAGTTTCTCTAGATCAGGTAGGCTTAAAGTTCACATGCGCATCCATACTGGTGAGAAGCCTTACTCTTGTTCTGATTGTGGGAAGAGTTTCTCTAGATCAGATTCCCTTAATGTTCACATGCACACACATAGTGGAGAGAAACCTTACTCATGTTCTGATTGTGGGAAGGGTTTCTCTACAGTACGTAGCCTTAACATTCACCGATGCATACATACTGGAGAGAAACCTTACTCCTGTTCTGATTGTGGAAAGAGTTTCTCAAAACCAGGTAGCCTTAAAACTCACCAACGCATCCATACTGGAGAGAAACCTTACTCCTGTTCTGATTGTGGGAAGAGTTTCTCAGATCGAAGTAGCTTTAAAGTTCACTTGCGCACGCATAGTGGAGAGAAACCTTACTCCTGTTCTGATTGTGGGAAGAGTTTCTCTAGATCAGATTCCCTTAATGTTCACATGCACACACATAGTGGAGAGAAACCTTACTCATGTTCTGATTGTGGGAAGGGTTTCTCTACAGTACGTAGCCTTAACATTCACCGATGCATACATACTGGAGAGAAACCTTACTCCTGTTCTGATTGTGGAAAGAGTTTCTCAAAAGCAGGTAGCCTTAAAACTCACCAACGCATCCATACTGGAGAGAAACCTTACTCCTGTTCTGATTGTGGGAAGAGTTTCTCAGATCGAAGTAGCTTTAAAGTTCACTTGCGCACGCATAGTGGAGAGAAACCTTACTCCTGTTCTGATTGTGGGAAGAGTTTCTCTAGATCAGATTCCCTTAATGTTCACATGCACACACATAGTGGAGAGAAACCTTACTCATGTTCTGATTGTGGGAAGGGTTTCTCTACAGTACGTAGCCTTAACATTCACCGACGCATACATACTGGAGAGAAACCTTACTCCTGTTCTGATTGTGGAAAGAGTTTCTCAAAAGCAGGTAGCCTTAAAACTCACCAATGCATCCATACTGGAGAGAAACCTTACTCCTGTTCTGATTGTGGAAAGAGTTTCTCAGAAGCAGGTAGCCTTAAGACTCACCAACGCATCCATACTGGAGAGAAACCTTACTCCTGTTCTGATTGTGGGAAGGGTTTCTCTACAGTACGTAGCCTTAACATTCACCGACGCATACATACTGGAGAGAAACCTTACTCCTGTTCTGATTGTGGAAAGAGTTTCTCAGAAGCAGGTAGCCTTAAAACTCACCAACGCATCCATACTGGAGAGAAACCTTACTCCTGTTCTGATTGTGGGAAGCGTTTCAGAACATCAAGTAGCCTTAATGTTCACATGCGCATGCATACTGGAGAGAAACTTTACTCCTGTTCTGATTGTGGGAAGGGTTTCTCTACATCAGATTACCTTAAAATTCACATGCGCACACACAGTGGTGAGAAGCCTTACTTTTGTTCTGATTGTGGGAAGAGTTTCTCTACATCAGGCAACCTTGCACTTCACCAGCGCATGCATACTGGAGAGAAACCTTACTCCTGTTCTGATTGTGGGAAGAGTTTCTCTTATCGAAGTAGCTTTAAAGTTCACATTCGCATACATAGTGGAGAGAAACCTTACTTATGTTCTGATTGTGGGAAGAGTTTCTCTAGATCAGGTAGGCTTAAAGTTCACATGCGCATCCATACTGGTGAGAAGCCTTAGTCTTGTTCTGATTGTGGGAAGAGTTTCCAGCTGTAAACATTGTAGAGAAAATTATTCAATTGGGGACTCTGGGTGTGAAGGCGCTGGAGTCAAACGCCAGAGCCGAGAAACACAAGCTAGCCGCAAAATGCCTTCAGCAGACTCGGCCGATTAGCCAGTTCTGTGCCTTACCCCTGCCGTCGTACTCCCCAATGCCTGGTCCCTCCGGTCTTCAGCGGCGCAATATCATTGCAGCTCGGTCGAATGTCCTTCGAAGTACTTTTGGATCGACTGACACATGGAAAGTTGAGGTGCTTTGGATATTGTACACAGTGACTAAACACCACTCATTTAATAACAACGGTGAGATTAGCGGTCTCTTCCAAGTGATGTTCCCTGATTCTTAGCCCGTAAGTTACAACTTCAAGTAACGACTCACTTGGTAGCGTTCCAGGCAAAGTCACCACAAAACTTTGTAGCTATCACTAGCTGATACTAATAATTTCTAGTTCAATCTCTATTAGGCTACTAATATGGTGTTATGATGTTAGGCAGCACTAGCTGATACTAACTTGTTCTAGTTCAATCTATATTAGGCTACTAATATGGTGTTTTGTAATGTAAGTTTGTTTTACCCTAATGTTGTTTGTAATGAAAGGTTACTAATGTGATTGCTTCTGTAAATGAAATGAATGCGTTTTCAATGATCTCATTGAATTAGTGATTTTTTAGAATTTCTTTAATTTGAATATTTTTTGGGGGTAATTAGTCGTGTAGGTCTTAAATTTCAATCTTTACTGTCTTAAGATGTCTTAAAAAGGTCTTAAATGTGACTTAATAAAACCTGCAAGAACCCTGTGGAGAGAAACCTTAATCCTGTTCTGATTGTGGGAAAGGTTTCTCTGATCGAAGTACCCACATAGCAAAAATCATCTGGCCCAGACCATTCGTAAGTTCTGGGCCAGATCCGCAAAACGGACCTGGGCCGGTGTCTTTTGGCACAACGGGCCAATACCGGCAGGGATCCGCTTTAATCATCCGGACCAGCACTGGGCCGGCTCCGGACCAGATACTGTCAGATCCGGCCCACATCTGGGCCAAGTGTGTACCAGTTTTGGGCCGAATCTGGGCCGGCACTTTTTTCTACACTAAATACCGGCACAGATTTGTGGTCACCTGATAAACTAGTGTTAGTGCTAAGTCAGCAGCCACTACTTCCCTGTAAATTACATTACATTTTAAATGTGTACTGAATAAATGCTGTATTCAAAGCTTTTATACCTTGATCCATCTTCAATTTATTTAGCATTTAAATACAAATGAATACACAAAACTGGGCAAAAATAGTTTTTATAGTCTTTATAAATCGCACACACATCAATGTTGTATTCACACAAAATCAATAGTTGTTGGTGTTTTTATAATCACCAAACAGTGTGGTCACTTCACAGAATGAAAAAACAGAATGAAAAAAGAACCAAACACATCAGCCATGGAGCTGTAAACGGCCTTCAGACGTGCTGTATAATTCCAATGAGGCATCTGCAAACATAACCAAGAAGAAAGCTGTTAGTTTTGTTGAGATTTACTGAAGCAGCAATCACACAGGCGATTGATTGACTATAAATTGACCTATATAGGCTAGTCATAATGACTGTATTTGGGCTATTTTAAAAAATATCACAAAATAATATTATGACATTGTAGCCGGATCTACTTCTCCCCGACTATAACGAGACACGAAGGTCCTGTGATAGGAACCATATTAAAATAGTACCAATATTAACCGTTATTACAGGTGTAAGGTATTTGTAAAGATACCGAATACTGAATCAAATTCATTCCTGTTGAATAGTCTTCTTTCAAAAATGTAAAAAATGTACACGTTTCCAAACATTGGACAGGTAAAATCTCTTCAAAAATGAGGGTCTGCGTGAGACGTTACTTTAGCCAAGTTGGGTTGACATAAGTAATACAATGCTAGCCTATCACTGACATAACCAAGCAGCTCATTTTAAAAATATACATTCATAATAGATATAATAATAATTAGAGCAGTTAAATCCGTCATTTACATATGTATTATTTAATACCATGTGGCTTACCTTGTGAATAAGGTACCAAAGTGCCAACTGTCGCTTCAGCCTCCTCTTCTAAGAATGAAAACCGCGCTCATTTCACATAGGCTCGTGCCTGCTTTGCGAATGATCCGTATTAGATCCGTGAACCGGAGGTCACTGTAACGAGGATTTGCCGGTTTAGACACGGATCCGGCTCCGAGTCACCTGCAGTCTGGGTCCCGGAGGTGACTGTAACGCGGATTTGCGGGTTTGGAAACGGATCTGGCACGGAGTCACCTGCTATCTGGGTAGCTTTAAAGTTCACCAACGCATGCATACTGGAGAAACCTTACACATGTTCTGACTGTGGGAAGTGTTACTTTTGTTTTGGTGAATGAATCGCTTCAGCTTTCTAACTTAGGATTAATATCCCTGAAGTTTAAATTCTGATTGTACTGTTTTTAATTCATTTATGTTTTCTTGCAAGTAAGCTTAGTTAGATAAGGAACAAGAGAACATGGATTTTACTGCATTTTGTTGTTATTTACTTGATGACATTGAACAGTTGAATCTAGTCTAATTCTCTCAAATGTCACAGTTTGTCAACCTCAGAACAACCATCTAATGATGACATGATGTATTTATTAGGACATTTATGCTGTAGTTCCAATAAATTACTGAATGAGTCTCTCCCTTGACTCAACTGAGTGCTCTATTATTTTCCACTTAACGTAACTGCTAACATCTGACACACAGGATGAGACGGGCGATAAATCCCCTCAAAACCAGCTGTCACATACATTATCTGAACACTGTTGGTCAACGGGTTGGATTTGAGTTGTGAATTATTAAATATATAAGTTGTTAATGATGGGAGGTCTATTGATATGATATATATATATATATATAAACAGTATATATCCCAAACATGAAAACACTGCAAATGTTTAAACTATTGTTTCTTTAACACATTTTTATTACTAGTCAAGTGAGTAACAATGGACTGAGACAAATAATGATGCCATTCATTCAGCATATAATGCTGTAGTTTCTACGCATAGTAGTGAAGAATTAGACTATTGTGGGGTTGTGGTTTGTTTATAATTACCTTGCCTTCTCTCAGAATGAGCCAAAGGTCACAGAGAAAGGAATGTGAGAACTAAGGGGAGATGGCATCTGGACCAGAGGGTGTGACATTGTGAACTGAACAACTTTAGAGAGAAGGATACTTTTGATTCTAGTCAGAGGTTCATGTTTGGTCAAATAGTCTGGATGTGGTGTTCTCCATCCTATAGGAGGCGTAATGTTCTGGAAGTTTTTAAAATTGACTAGATGGAAGAGAATTGTTGGAAAATCAGATACTATGAAATAATAATAAAAATTTGAAAGAAAGAATGTTAACTAATTAAAAATAAAATGTTCTATTGATGTATACATCTAGATTCAAAAAGGTATTCAGAACCCTGGCAAAAAGTCTCTAGAACTTTCAGGTCTCTAGAACCTGGCCAGATCTCGAGTCCCTTTCCAAAAGAACCTCAGTCTCACCCTTTTGTTTTGTTGTTCGGGATGGCGTTTCCTTCCACTGACGCTCCCAGTCAGGTCCCTGTGGGCAGTTAACCTCAGAGTCCTGAACGATCAGTGATTGGAGTTAGCTATCCCATCCTAGTCCAAATTACTATATAGGAAAAGTACAGAGACCGTAGTTACTTTATGTAAGATTCATGAACCTGGAGTAAGCAACAACAGGTTTTCCAGGGAATTTATTGCATGGGGTGCAATATATCCAGACTGGACTAAAAAAAGAATACCTGGCTAGAAGCACTGAAATGAGCCCAGCAATTGTGGTGGAAAGTAATAACCGATTTAATACTCATACTGTTCAGATTTAAGAGACAACAATTCTCTTCCACAATCCTGTTTTTTATAGAATCATACAGAATATTTTGTTTCCTATAAGATGGAGAAATCCACATCCAGTCTATTCGACTAAACATGAACCTCTGACCAGAATCAAACAGTTGGTCAGTTTTATACAGGATAAAACAGGAAGGCAGTTGGTCAGTTTACCATGTCACACCCTCTGGTCCAGTTACTTCTCACATTCTTTTCTCGGTTCCCTTTGGCTCATTCAAAGAGATAAGGCAAAGTAAATGGTAAATGCTGCGCTTTTATATAGCGCTTTTATCCAAAGCGCTTTACAGATCCTGCCTCACATTCACCCAAATATTCAGAGGAACAATCTATGGACATCGAGTTAATTTTAAAGTCTATAGTACCTTGAGAGCTCCATGTTGCAATGCTGTTTTCAAAATGTCTTTAAATTCATTCAAATTAAACATATGTGCAGTGGGAACTGTTATGTTTGGGTGCATGCACTGACAATAGCAAAGTGTGTGGCTTGGCATTCGTTGCATTCAGGTGTGGTCAAACCGAACTGTAATTTTAAAGGCTTCTGTCTGATGATGGATGTGCTTGACCAGACAGCCACTGCATCACCTCACCTGTGTGACATCTCCATCTAGGGCAGTAAAATAAACAGTATGTTTTTCAACATTTATAGAATCACTTCATATAGTCATATTACAATACATAAACAATTTGTGATTTATTCCTATAATCAAAGCTGAATTTTCAGAATCAATACTCCATTCTTCAGTGTCACATTATCCTTCAGAAAACATTCTAATAGGATGCTCAAGAAACTTAGCAATGTTATGCTTCACTTCTGAATGAGTCAAGTCATCATTCATGTACAAATTTCGTTTCCCCAATCCAGCCTGCATAAGTTGCAGCTCCTCGGCTGATGAAGGGGTCATTTCTACACTGAACACTGAAAACACAAACGGTTTCCAAGCTTTGTTGAACTTGGCTAGGTAAACGCCTTTTGGACCTCCTCTTAAAAAATGGGAAAGACCTAGAAGAGAATGAAATCAAAAGTTATCAAAACATAAAAGTATATAAATAAAAACTATACTCCGTGTCTATCAGGAACTTAGTAGACCTCATCATTTTCTCTGATTACTATAATTCTGTGACAGATAGCTTATGCTACTCTGTGGCCTTATGTTGCTTGGATAAAAAAAAAATTAAAATGCATACATGGCTACATGTGAAGATATTGCATTGCAAATAGTAAGGGTAATTGTTTTTAGTTATGACTGCAAACTGAAAACTGGCCACTGTCCAGTGTGGCACTGTCCTGAGCGCTGCTCCTGGCTCTGCCTTGTGCTGGTTTTACCCAGCGACTGGTTGAGCACCTCTATGATAATATGTATTGCTGATGCAGCATCTGCTGCACCAACACCTGGGCCTTGCTGCAGAATAAAGTTCAGTCTGAGATTTGCATGAATCACATGTAACATCCTTCAATGAATAACATATGTTGGAGTGTAATAAACAACATTGGTGGTATAGGCTAATGTAAACACCTTCAGAACTCACATTCTGGATAGTGGGCGACCCACTTATTCCTCCCCATGTGAGAATACCATCAGCGTTAAAGAAAACTTCCAATTTCAAGAACACCGTCGGCATCCATGTTTCAAGGCAAGAATCTGACACAGGAGGCCCGCGGCATGGGAGAGTCAGTCTTCAAATGCACGAAGTCAGACGAAAAAGTTGCAATGTCGACAGAGAGAGCCTTTCTACAGATAATGGAAAGAGAATTCTACCAAGATAGTTCGAACAGTTGGGTAGTAGCTCCCCTGTCTTTCCGATTCTCCTTCTGTCAAAGCAAAGGACATATGTAAAGATTGACTATAAGTGGTATTACATCTTAACGATGCCAGACGGGGAGTGTGCTGGATGTTGATATATTCTGTTATTATTTCGTCCACTAGGTGGCAATATACGAATGGCATGTTGATTAACCTACGTTTGGCTTAGGCTATATGATTAGAAGAAGTCAGTTGCTAGTTCACTGTTGCATGTGCCAGAGTTTTACAATCAAACGCTGATCTTTTGCTATTTTGCTACCAGACGTACAGTCTAAGTATTTTAGTAATGTAAAATATTCTATGATGAGTCGAATATTTTAGGTAGACGTTGTGTAATATGTTAGTATTGGAATGTTTTTGTACACACTTTTAGCGATGCTAGTTAGAAATGCACTGTTTGAATAGTGGCTGTGACATCCTCAGTCTGTATGCAATAATGGAGAATTTTATTGCACGTTAGTTCTACATCCTTGAGTTAGACTGGATACTTATTTACCGTTATAGTATAGAAAATGTTCTACGATTTTATATATGCAAAAACAAGGTGGTAACTGGTTTAGTTTGAATGAACGTATTTCCTTAATGTGTATCCCTTTCAGTTTTACTCTTGTCTATCTACAGTCACTTAAAGCGTCAATAAACGCCGATAAGTTGAGACAATTCTCGCGTGATTGACGGAGGAGTTATCTATCTGCATAGCTGTGCTCAGGACAGTACATACAGTAAATACATGTCATCATTAGATGGTTGTTCTGAGGTTGACAAACTGTGACATTTGAGAGAATTAGACTAGATTCAACTTTATTGTCATTGAACAGTACAAGTAAATAACAACAAAATGCAGTAAGATCCATGTTCTATTGATCCTTATCTAACTAAACGTGTTTGTAAAAAAACAAATGAATTAAACAGTACAATTAGAATTTAAACTTCAGGGATATTAATCCTAAGTCCTGTTTTTTCCAATGAAAGTTTTCTGGAGAGGTACTTTGGTTAGCAGATGGTTTCCACAGACAATTGCACTCTCACCTAAATGTTGAACTTTAACATACAGAGTTCATTGAGACCCTATTTGAATTGTTATCTTAATTTATTTGAGCGTTGTATAATCAGAATACAACCTGGGTGAAAGGCCAAACTGACATGGGGCCTCATTTATAACCGCGACATACGCACAAAAGAAGTACGCCGCTCTCTATGCAGTAGTTGGGATTTATAAAATCAGCTACAGAATCATAGCGTTCATGTATATATGCCTTTAGTTTCTGTCTGTACACACTTCCTAAGTTTCGTCCCTACGCCACTTCTGAAGCGAACCCACCGCAATGTTTTATAAATGAGGCCCCAGATCTTATTAAAAACAGAATTAGTATTCTATGGTGAACAATCAGTTGTGGAAGTGTCTTCCAACACATTCTCAGGTATGGAAATTCTCCAATGTGTCCATGGACCTATCAAGTGACCGAAAATCTTCCCATGTGTGTAGAAATTAAGTAGTGAACTTTAAAGCCACCTAAACAAAAGTAACCATTCCCACAGTCAGAACAGGCGTAATGTTTCTCCAGTATGCATACGTTGGTGAACTGTAAGGGAATTTACTCGAGAGAAACCCTTCCCACAAACAGAACAGGAGTAGGGCTTCTCTCCTGTGTGCATTCTCTGATGTTTGCTAAGGGAAGATGCTGTTATGAAACCCTTCTCACAATCAGAACAGGAGTAAGGCTTCTCTCCAGTGTGTATCCGCATGTGAACTTTAAGGCTACCTGATGCAGTGAAACGCTTCCCACAATCAGAACAGAAGTAAGGTTTCTCTCCAGTATGGATGCGTTGGTGAATATTAAGGTGAATTACTTGATAGAAACTCTTCCCACAATCAGAACAGAAGAAAGGCTTCTCTCCAGTATGGATGCGTTGGTGCGTTTTAAGGCTACTTACTCGCGTGAAACTCTTCCCACAATCAGAACAGGAGAAAGGCTTCTCTCCTGTGTGTATTCTCTGATGGTTGCTAAGGGAAGATGATGTTCTGAAACCCTCCTCACAATCAGAACAGGAGTAAGGCTTCTCTCCAGTATGGATGCGTTGGTGAGCTTTAAGGTTAGCTACATGCGAGAAATTCTTCCCACAATCAGAACAGGAGTAAGGTTTCTCACCAGTATGGCTGCGTTGGTGCTTTTTTAGATGACCTTCTTGCGAGAAACTCTTTCCACACTCAGAACAGGAGTACGGTTTCTCTCCAGTATGAATGCGTTGGTGAGCTTTAAGGCTAGCTACTTGAGAGAAACTCTTCCCACAATCAGAACAGGAGAAAGGCTTCTCTCCTGTGTGCATTCTCTGATGTTTGCTAAAGGAAGATGATGTTCTGAAACCCTTCTTGCAATCAGAACAGGAGTAAGGTTTCTCTCCAGTATGGATGCGTTGGTGCTTTTTAAGGTTACCTACCAGCGAGAAACCCTTCCCACAATCAGAACAGGAGTAAGGTTTCTCTCCAGGATGAATGTCTTGGTGAGCTTTAAGGCTAGCTACTTGAGAGAAACTCCACCCACAATCAGAACAGGAGAAAGGCTTCTCTCCTGTGTGCACTCTCTGATGTTTTCTAAGGGAAGATGATGTTCTGAAATCCTTCTCACAATCAGAACAGGAGTAAGGTTTCTCTCCAGTATGGATGCGTTGGTGAACTGTAAGGGAATTTACTTGAGAAAAACGCTTCCCACAATCAGAACATGAGTAAGGTTTCTCTCCAGTATGGCTGTTCATGTGTATTTTTAACAGTGATATAAATGAAAAACTTCTTCCACAAAGGGAACAGCAGTGAGACTTCTTTTTTTTGTAGTCTTCCTGTGGTTGCTCTCCAGATATAAGAAAAGTATCCACGTCAGCAGTATCATCTGTGTAATTAAAATCAGAAAAGTGCATTAGTGCTGTGATTCACATACAGCATCAATGCAGTTAGTAGATTGTCAAGTTCAATGCAATTTCTGAGTAGAACAGTGAACGGATAAGAACACTTCATTTCAGCACATGAATACATATATAAATACAGTATGGTGACACACATTAAAAGAAAACCCTGAATACATGAGAGGAGGAGAATAAAAACGATGATTCCATTCAACTGTACTGCAGGATGCAATAAAGGCATTGCCATCCTATAATGCTGTGTGGTTTGTATCTAAATGTTGAGCAAGCCTGTAAGAGCCAAATTGAGCTTTAAGTTGATTTCATGTTTCTTTCATGTGAATAGTAGTGAGACTGCGTGTGTACTGTGTATATGTGAGGATGAATGACTGAGAGTGTATATGGCCACAGGTCTGTCTACCTCCATTCAGAGGACTGTTCGGAGGCTGGAGGTGGAGCCCAAGTGGAAAGGCTTTATAGACAGGAAGCCACAGTAGCGGGCGTGGCCTGAGAGGGGAACAGTATTTTGACCGGGTGGGTGTGTGGCGGCATACCATATAAGTGAATGTTTTAGTTTAAGTGTTTGTTTTACCTACAGTTTTTGGTTTTGTAACATTTACCAGCAAGAATAATAAATGGTCATTGAACCAACTGGATCAAGTTTCTACTACTCATCATTACAACTACATGTGTCAAGATACCCAGCTCAGCCACCAGTAGTAGCAATCCAGAAAGCAAAGGGCAACTGGATAAAGCTGCTACAAAGCCCAACTGACCTCGATTATGGATCAAGTTGTTAAGAGTAATGGATTTAAATGACATTGATTGGGTCTCATCCAGGGTGACAACGACTCCATCCACAGGACACAAGGGGTCACTGAATGGTTTAAAACTTATGATAATAATGTGAATGATTTGCTTTGGCTTTGGCAGTCACCAGGGGCCTCATAACCGACGCACAAAAGAAGACCTACGGCTGCTCTTTACGCAATAGTTGGAATTTATAAAAAGCAAACTTGGTGGGAAAATGTGCGTTCTTTCACGGACACTCTGACCCATGCGTACGCTCAGAAACAGGTGAAATGAGAAATGGCTACCACGGTCGGCAGATGGATTAAACACGTGAAACTGTGTGAAAATGCAGACCATTGTGTACAATAAATCTAAATATTTCCTTTCATTAATAATATGAAGAATTCATGAAGAATTCATTCTTACAACAGCCTACACAAACACCTGTTTGATTGATCTGCAAAAACAAACAAATTAAAAAAGTATAGTAACGTAAATTCAAATGAAAAAAAAAATCCAAAAAATAACTCAAATGTGTTCTGTAATTATGTTGTCCTGTTGTGCAATTCATCCTCATAATACGACAAACTGAACAAAATCATGTATAAAACTGATATTCTTGTCAATGTCTCCGTCTGACGGAGCAGATAGATGGGGAGATGGGTAAATAGAGATATATAAATATCTATAGAGTTTGTTGTCAACTGGGGAAAAGTGCATTTCATAGTATTGATGTTGTTATCAGCTACAGATTCATAGTGTTCATGTATATGCCTTAACACTAGGAGCGCCAGAGACCTTTTCACTCCAAGCGCCAGACCCACGCTGGCCTCATTAGCATACGAACCATCCCAATTAGCACCACCGCAGCTTCACCAGCCATTCACTGTGTAACCAGCCATCTATCAACAGCATCAGATCATCTACTGTCTTATCATCCTGAATGAAATAAATTACGATAAATTATGAAGTAAAACATTTTACTAAAATAATATGCATTTATTGTCTTGTAACCTTAAAATACTCAAATAAAACCATGATTTTAAAATGCACAGGCTATGGCATTTCAATTTCTTTATAAATCAAATAAATGAAAATCCATCAAACTGTATGTCCTATTTTGATGTAGTAAATGCGAAAATTGTTTAGATCAACAAGCGACGTGCACAATCAAATGATTTGCGCATGATTGACCGTATATAGACATATTGCAATACAGACTCTTGAAATAAAAACATTACAGTGTATAATTAGATCATTTTTATTTGTAAAATGTATTAAAGTAATAAAAGTCCAGTTATTAAGGCACTGTAGACAATGATACACATTTTTTTGAACAGTTTGTATTGGCCACGGTCGGCTATTCTGCGGTTACCCGTGCGATAAACAAATCTATTTTGTTTACTATTTATTCTTCCCATCCACACTCCGCACACAGCTTTAGGGGTTTGTGTGAGCAGGACATGTAAACAAACTGGTTGCACTGCACACAGTGTTTATTCGTCTTGTTACGAGTGCACATGTCTGAGACAGCAGCAAACGTATCCGTTACCAGGCGCAGTTCTCTTGTCTCCTTGTCATCAAACAGTAGGTGTCGCATTATCTCTCTGAAACGGTTGCGTGTCATCATGGTCTCACGGAAAAAGTCCAGTCCATATCGATCAGTCCAAAACGAGTCCAGTCCATATCGATCAGACCAAAACGAGTCCAGTCCATATCGATCAGTCCAAAACGAGTCCAGTCCAGTCCATCCAAAACGAGTCCAGTCCATATCGATCAGTCCAAAACGAGTCCAGTCCATATCGATCAGTCCAAAACGAGTCCAGTCCATATCGATCAGTCCAAAACGAGTCCAGTCCATATCGATCAGTCCAAAACGAGTCCAGTCCATATCGATCAGACCAAAACGAGTCCAGTCCATATCGATCAGTCCAAAACGAGTCCAGTCCATACCGATCAGCCCAAAACGAGTCCAGTTTCATGCTTTATGCGCCGCGGACATACAAAAGCGCAATGAAGTCTGAGTCCCACGTTACTTGTCCTTCTCTGTGTGCATGTATAATATTATTTATCGGCCATTTGTGGTTAGCATATTGATAATTATAGTTTATATTCGTTTCTTTTCGATACAAACCGATATTTTGTTAAAGACTCTTGTAGGCTATATCAATACACTGAGGTGCATTTGTTATTAATTATTGAGTGCAATAGGCTACATGACAAATAGAACTAATAAGATGGATGATAGTGTTAGCGGTTGGTTATTTTGTTTCTCTCCAAATAAACAGTAGGCTACAGTTGGTTAGACTGTCATGGCTTATGGTGTGTATTTCGTATAATTATTAATTGAACTAGTAGGATATAATACCTATTTTGTTGTAATACATTTGATGAATAACATAAAACGCTGGATTAATGTCTTTGTTTGCTAAAGTTTCCCACGAAAATTAAATGAATGGGCTGTATACATAGATGTAATTTGATGAATTCGTTCTGTTTATTTATTGAAACATATATATATTTTTATTTTATCAGACCAAAGCAATAGCAGTTTGTGTGCGGACAATATGGGAGACCGTGGTAGTCTTCGAGATACAATGCTAACTTTAGCAGATCAAATTGATCAACTGAGTGTATCTGCGGATACTATTTTTCCCGTATTGAAGACTTTATTTAAAAAAATACTCAGGCTGATAAGTGCTCTTCAAGACATAGACGTCGAAGTGTTAAATAGCTTGAGACTGATTGAGCACCGTATTCGTGTGGAAGATGTCCAACGGACTTCAAGCTCAGGTGCGGGTCGCCCGTCTTTTGATATTCCAGGCAATATGCTCGTTACTTTTGTGTTGTCTGGTCAATCTGGTTGTTGGGCTTGAGGTGGCCACATCTGCAGCTCTAGCTGGTGACTTCTGCGTCACTGTCCCGTCGAGGCGGTTCGCAGCTGTCAGATGGCCACGCCCCATTCATTTTAATATACCCAACGGAAATGTGTCATTGTGAAATAAATACAGCATTAGGAAAAAGCAGTGGCTTGAAATAAATACATTGAGAATTTCGAAATAACAGTCCACTGTAATAAATAAACGTTGTCTTATTAAAAACAGCATTACATTTTAGTATTTTACATATTAAGTGATTTATACATTTATATTTAAACGTATTTATGAAAGTATTGGAAAATTTCATAGCTATATTTAATTATTTATTTCATAGGTGTATTTATTTATGGCGTTCCATACGTTTCGGCCGTACGCCACTTCTGACACAAATCCACCGCAAACATTTATAAACGAGGCCCAGATCTCAACCCCTAGACCTGTCGCGATAGTCAATATATTGACTTATCGTGCGATATATGGAAATGAGCGCGATCATTTTTGGTGCTGCGATATGACATTAATTACCAACATTTTAGTCGATCGAGCTGCCTCTGTCATCTTGTCTCCTTTGTTGAAAGAGGAGGCGGGGCTCAGGAGGAGGGGCTCTGACAGTGTCTCCACCCACACAGAGCGGACACCCACACGAGAACCCAGTGTTATGAGCCAATTAACGAGCCTGTTTGTCGACTTTGTCTGAAAAACAGTAGCAACAAAAAGAGGCAACACAACTAACCTCCAATCTCACCTAAAACACAAACATCCCACCCAGTTTTTGAACCTGGGAACAAGAACTGGAGCTGTAACAGGGTCTTCCAGACAGTTATCCGTTTCAGAGGCCTTTTCTTGACAGTGCAAATATAAACGCGATAGCGCTTAATGGCGCACACTCACAGATAGCGTAACTCACTATATAACCAAAGAGATGCAGCCATTAAACACGGTCAAAATACAGCATTTAAAAAACAATTGCTGCAAATCTTTGAAAACGTACATCTCCCAAACTGCCATTCCATCCTTGTACATTAAAGTCAAAGACGACACTCTGAAGGAGACAATAGACAACTCCTTTTACTCTGCCACTACAGATATGTGGTCAAGCACAAATATGACACCTTCTAGATCTTGTTAACTTGCACGTTTTTGTTGACAAGGTGTATTTATTTGTTTTATTTCGGGTATATTTTTTCACATTACAATTGTAATGTCTAAATATTCGAAGGAATAAAACAGTCTTTGTTCTTTGAAAGAGTGTAGGCCCTACTTGCATTATTATGCTATTATAAAAAAAATCACAATAATATCATTTATCACAATTAATTTTTTTGCAATATATCGCACAACCAAAAGTAGTTATCGTGACAGTTATCGTTAAACGATAGATTTTCGTTGTTCCTGATCGTTTTTAGATGCTTAGCTAAATAAACGATGGATGTATTTAGACAACCAAGGAGATAGTAAGTAATTACTATGTTATAATTATTATGTTAACCGTTTATTATACATAAACGGTTACAAAAACTAGGATGTAGGCCAAAAACAGGTACTTTGCCTGGAGTGTTATAAAGTTGTGGCCACAAACAAGGAACACCACCAATTTGTCTGATCACTTAAAACGGCAACACAAAGCTCTTTACGCGAATACAAAGTCAAATCTGGATGTCAACCAAAACAAAAAACTGTTTGCAATGCCTTTGCCAGTGTGACACCTTACCCCGAAAGGCTCTCAATGACAGGAACAAATAACAGACGCAATAACGCTTTATATTGCTAAAGATATGTTGCCATTAAACCCCGTCACCAAAGAGGTATTTAAGAATATGATCCGAACCCTTGACACGCGGTATGTTATACCATCCCGCACATATTAGAGCTGCAATGAAAAAGCAAAATGTAAGATTGAATCCGAGCTGTCACATGTGGAATACTATGCAGCTACAACAGACTTATGGTCCAGCAGGACAACACAGCCCTACATGAGTCTGATGGAATGGTAATTATTGACATTATCCTGGATTGATGGCTCGCAATATATATCGTATATATATTGCCATGTAATTTTTTTCCAATATCGTGCAGCCCTATCCATAATCTCAATAACCACGGCTAGACTCAAAAAGAAATTGTAGAAACATCTCAAGGATGATCAGTGGAAACAGTATGCACCGGTACATATTTTGAATGTCAAAGCAAAGGCTGTGACAAAATAATTTAAAAAAATCATTACGAGGTATTGTGTTTAGAACTATGAAAAAATATTAATAATTCAAGCCTTTTTGCAATAAGGCTATGTAAAGTGCACCAGTCCCTTAAACAGCAAAACACCCCCAAAACATGATGATGCCACAGAGCTGCAATTCAGGTTGTCGATACAGGACTTGTCTTACTGTGGATATAAAAAAATACAGTTTTTATATGAATAAAATGTTGCTAATCATAAAAACAGCAAACCTCATTTTAGAAAAACCATATTATAACATAAAAAGTTCAGTGGTCGTGAGTGAGTTGGCTTGGCTCTTCATCACGCATCTTTGGTTCGTTGTTTGACACCACGAGTCTGATTGACAGGAATAACTGGCAAGTATGTTAGACTAAGTAGACAGTCAGAACGATTGTGTGTGCGCATAAGCAATATTGGCTTGAGCCTATATTATTTTATAATAATACAAGAACCCACCCATCACTAGATTGCGCTCATTGTCTGTCACGACAGCAGAACAGTGTCTTTCCCCACTTCAAGTTGTATTACCCAACAGCAGCTTTAGGACTTAGCCTATATTTACACCTGTGTGCATCTCAAATACTGGACAAGTCTGTAAAACAAAGCTAGCAAGGGTCAAAGAACTTAACACATGTGCTGTGATGGTTATGTAGAGCACACACACACTTTCACTCACAGTATCACACATATAAATAAGCGAAACTGTGGGTCTCTGATAAACACAGGTTACTCCTGTTGGACCAACCTTTCCTGAAAGTGGAGGGTGTCATAGAATGTCACCAGACAGTCAACAAAGGTCCCTAGCATCTTCTATACAATTACCCCCTAGATACACCGTCACCAAAAGTGAATCAATGACTTCCCTTGTTTCTCTAATACACTTTCCCCAGGCTGTAAAATAAACACACCCATCTCCTCTTCAAAAAAAACTTCCAGACAGATACATTTCCACAGCACCTTTTAGTGAAATAACATGTCTGTAGACAATTGTTGGAATGATTACTTGTTTCATGCAGAACACTAAACATGATATCTGTGGATTGGTTGATAAATCTGTTAATGACTTTAATCTAAATGTATTTAAACGTTCTAATTCAACTGTAGATGATTGGTTGATGTACAGACTGTGGAGACAGGAGAACAAAGGATTGGCTAAAGGACCTAAATCGACTACTCGGAATTCGGGCATAAAAGAATGTATTATCCTTTATTCATTTGAGATCTCTGAAACAACAGTTGGTTAAATATTGAACACTCATGCAAATAAAGAGTACTTCAAACATTATAGTATTGTTTTTTGTATTAAACATTTCTAAACCATTTGATTAAGCAAGTTCATACCTTTACTTATTGATTCCCCAATATTATGTTTCACATCTTCATCCTCATCCTCATCTTTAACTATAATATTCAGTCCCAGAGTTGAAATGCAGTCTTCCAGCTTCACTGATGCCATCTCTGAATCCACCAATCCACACTGAGCTCCACTGTTACAATCAGAATCCAGTGACTCTTGTTTGATCTCAGTATGGAGGGAGAGTAGCAGACTGGGTTTGTCCTCCCCCTGCTAAAAAAGGACCAAACCAGAACCATACATGACTGATGAATATGTGGATAAAATACAAAAGGGAGAAAACACAATGACACATTCATAACAGCAGACATGGGTCACATAAGGTGTAGCCAACTATAAACATGTATAGGAAGTGCAGAGATATTTCACTCTATTAGTGTTTATTCTTTCTTTTGTTAATTACCTCAGATTTTCCTGAAGGCCTGTAAGTTACCAATTGGATTTTTTATGTTATTCACTGCTGGTAATTTTATAATGACAGCCAACCCACATGATCGTAGATCTCTATAAAACCTATGTAGACCTACTTCAGTCAAGTGATGCCATTGATGGGCTACAGTTGGGCAATACAATTACATTTTTTTTAACTATTATTGATCTGAGCATGAGTAAAATATTAATATTGATCTGCTGCATTACTTGTGGTATTAATTTTCTTGTGTTCATGCAACTATAGATGACGTCTGTTAGCCTTTATGGAAAAAAGTGGGAGCTTAGGTGGAAACCAGGTGATCATGTACATTATTCCTCAACCCTCGACTCACAACTCACGCGACTCAGAACGTCAGATAGAAATATGATTTCATTGATTCATATCTTTATTACCCGTTATTTACTGTTAAGATAGTTTTTGATTGTTCTAAACAACAAAGTGATTATTAGGATTGGGTCCCGTCCGCATTTCAACAGATACCAGTAAGGTACCTTCTACATTTACAAATCCAAAACGAACCAACATTACTTGAAAAAAACAAACAGGCATTGGATTTTACAACTTCAAGAATAAAACAAACTACTGAAGATTATAGAAATGAACTAGGCAACTCTGGTAGTTCATTTATAGAAAGATGAGCTGCAGCTGTCATTAAATATGATACTAGCTTTTGCTTTAAGAAAGCAATCATGCGAACTGACATGTCATACAACACAATTTCACCTCCAGTTTGGAGTAGGGCTGGTTCAGGGGTATGGGGACAAGCAGACAGGGTTGCTGGGCCTGAAGCTGCATCTGTTGGGTCTGGCACCAGCAGGGACAACTGAATTAGTATCTATAGTTTGCAGATTAATAGTCAACTGAAAGACGAACTAAATGCAAACAGTGCAAATTTTCAGTAACAATCTTACTAATGTTTGTGGAGCAAAACTAGCTTATTACGCTATGGACTAAATTAGGTATTCCCCACAACGAACTTACATGTCTTTTTGGAATACTGTCGCCCTTTTTGTTTTCCATCTTTGGTAACCAGATGTTCTTTTAGAAAGCACAGACATAATTGATGCTGCATTCACAATCACACAATTTACTGCTAGCATGTATTGTTTGCGCCAGGGTTGGAAAGTGTCTCATTATTGCCTTTTCGCCAAAAACAAGAAAAGAAAATAGGATATTTATTTTTACCTAATGTCCACTGTCAGTGAAGGGGCCCCTAGTATCGTCCTAACTGTCCCCCCCAATACGGAGTCCTTGCTCTCTCCCTCTTTTCCCTCTACTTTGCAACCATAAGGTCCCAGAGTTGACGGCAAGTCAGAGCACAAACCAAGCCATGAAACCCAAAGAATTGTGTGTAGACCTTGGAGACAAGATTGTATCGAGGCACAGATCTGGGAAAGGGTACAGAAAGAAATCTACAGCATTGAAGGTCCCAATGAGCACAGTGGTCTTCATCATCAGTAAATGGTGGAGGTTTGGAACCACCAGGACTCTTCCTAGAGTTAGTTGCCTGGCCCGACTGAGCGATCTGGGGATGAGGGCCTTAATCAGGGAGGTGTCCAAAAACCTGATAGTAACTGACAGAGCTCCAGCACTGCACCAATCAGGCCGGTATGTCAGAGTGGCCAGACGGAAGCCATTTCTCAGTAAAATAGCACACGACAGCCAACCTGGAGTTTGCCAAAAGGAACCTGGAGGACTCACAGACCCATGAGAAACCAGATTCTCTGGTCTAAATAAACAGAATAAAAGACCATTACAATTTGCTTAATGAAGCCCTAACTGCTTGTTATGTACTGTATACAAAAGCCATAACAAAAGAAAATGTAGAAGTGAAGCACTGTGAATACTTTGCAGATGCACTGTAACATCCAGTTAATATTGCATCAACAAAAAACATATATTTGTTGCTGCAAACAGAAAGATAGGAGGTAAGAGGCAGAGTGGGTTCAGGAGAGGGAGGTCTACTATGGATGCACTGGAGGTGGTTAGCACGGAGATAGCCAAGGCGCTTGCTATGAAGGAGAAGATGGTGGTGGTGTACTTTGATACAGAGGAGGCGTATGACACTATGTGGAGGGAGGGGGTGTTAATTAAGTCGAGTGCATTGGGTGTTAAGGGCAGAATGTATAATTGGATTCTGGATTTCTTGTTTGACAGGTACATACAGGTGAGGGTTGGGACGATATTGTCAGGGAGGTATGAGGTTGTTAATGGTGCCCCACAGGGCAGTGTGATGAGCCCTGTGTTGTTTACATTAATGATTGATGATGTTTAGGGATGTAGGGAGAGGTATGGGTGTGGCACTGTATGCAGATGATAGTGCATTGTGGAAGAGAGGCAGGAATGAGAAGTTTGTGGAAGATGCAAGAGGCGGTGGGTGTGGTGGACTGGTCCAAGACATGAGGTTTTAGGATGTCGGTGGCTAAATCTTGTTTTATGGTGTACTCTAGGCAGATGGTGGGTGAGGTTCGGTTATATATGTATGGACAGGAATTGGGAAGGGTGTTAGAGTTTAAGTATTTGGGGTTGTGGTTTGATGAGAGGCCTACGTGGAGGAAACATGTGGAGTTTATAGAGCAGAAGTGTAGGAAGGTGCTGAATCTGATGAGGGCAGTGGCAGGTGTAGATTTGGGGGCAGATAGGAAAACACTGTTGTGTATGTATCAGGCACTGGTTAGATCCACAATGGACTATGGGTGTTTTATTTACGGTGCTGCGGGCAAGAGGGTGCTACAGCGATAGGCTATGTGTTGCAGGTGGACACAGGGGAATTACCTTGGAGCTTGAGGAGGGACAAGTTGGCGCTGAAGTATTGGGTCAGGTTGAAGGGGTGTGCTAAAAGCCACACGACGGTTGTGGCAACTAGGGAGTTTTGGGAGAGGGACAAGGCTAGTATGAGGATGTATGGATGGACAATTAGGCAGAAAGTGATAGAGTATGGCTTGGAGGGGATAGAGGTAGGGTTAGAGTAACAGAGTATGGCTTGGAGGGGATAGAGGTAGGGTTAGAGTAACAGAGTATGGCTTGGAGGGGATAGAGGTAGGGTTGGAGTAATAGAGTATGGCTTGGAGGGGATAGAGGTAGGGTTAGAGTAACAGAGTATGGCTTGGAGGGGATAGAGGTAGGGCCGGCGATTGCATTGGGGCCAATCCCTCCGTGGATGTTTCCAACGCCAAGTGTGGATGTGGGCATGATGGTGGAGAGGAGGGAGTGGGGAGAGGGGGACGTGAGCGTGTGTGTGGAGAGGTATGTCTGCAGACATTTTTATGGGTTTGTAAGGGTGTATACTGATGGGTCTAAGGTAATGAATGGTGGTAGAGTGGGTGCAGGACTGCATGTCCCTGAGTTCAGTGTGAGTGTCTGTCAAAGAGTCACTGATAATGTGTCGGTGTATACTGCAGAGATGGTGGCTGTGATCATTGGGTTGAGATGGGTGAAAGATGTTGTAAGAGCTGGGTGTGTTTATTATTCTGAACGCCCCTTTTTGGTTCACACCGGTAATCAATGCACCTGGGTGGGGAGGAGAATAGAGTTTATTAGTTGTTCACCTGCGTGTTTGGAGTAAGGGGGGTGACAGGGGAAGTTGTATCAATGTTGACCGCTACCCGAACTGTAATCTACCATCATATCAAATGTCTGAGAACAGTTATGGAATATGCCAATATACGACCTTGTCTGTTTCTCAAGATAAATAAACGACAAATACAGTTTCGGGATTGTCATCATTGAAGCGCGTCTGACAACCTAGTTTCCCCTGCTCAGCCTCTCGGCTGACAATTTTTTGTGGCTCAGATTGTTGCCCACAGATGTGGTACCATATGGAGGGGTGAAATGATGGGGATATTGCTGGGGTTGGAGAGACAGGGGGTAGTGGTGAGGTTTTGTTGGGTTCCCGCTCATGCTGGAGTGGAGGGTAATGAGGTGGCTGACTTGATGGCAAAGAGTGCGGTAAGGAGGACTGAGGTGGATGTAAGGGTGTCGTTGGGGTGCAGGGAGGTTAAGTCGTTGATTCGTGAAGCAGGGATTGCGTAGTGGGAGAGAGTGGGGCGAAGGTGGTACAGGGAGGCACTTCTAGGGTATACATAGGTCAGTGAGAAAGGTTGTGGGAATGATGTAGAAGGGAAGAGGGGGTGTGGATTAGGTTACGGTATGGGCACACAGGGTTAAATGTTGCACGTTGAGAGTTGTGGCCAAACATGAAACAGCTGTGTGTGATAGATAGGTGGTGGAACAGTTGAGCATGTGTTGTTTGTCTGTGGGAGGTACGATAGATTAGGAGGTTTTGTATGGTAGTGTTAGAGAGACTAAGCATTATTTTTTTAATTTAACCTTTTTTTAACCAGGCAGGCCGAGACCAAATTCTCATTTGCAACGGCGACCTGGCCAAGATAAGGCGAAAAATGTGCAAGACCAGACAACATATAGTTTCACAGATACACAAAACACAAAAGTGCAAATAGCAGCAGGTTCAAGTTATTCAGGATGGGGTATATGGAGTACAGTTGAGCACAATGAGCAGCATAAATACAATACAATAATGATGACAAATATATATATAAAAAATACAGTGAGTATCTAATTACAGAATGTGCGAGTATTAAAGTGTGTCTAGCAGGTTGTGACTTAAGTGGGGTGCAGAGGGGTAGAAAATGGAGTGCTGCAATAATGAAGGCATTATTTCTATTTCTTAGGTACACGGGTCCAGAATGATATAGCAGAGAGGCTGTGACCGGCCTCACACTCCAATGCGGTAGGTGGCGGTATATGCACCTTTAAGTTGGTTGGGATCTGCCAATAAACTAAAAAGAAGAATTTCTGAAAGTGAAAAATAAATAGAATCCATTTTGTAAAAGGCCGCAACATAAGAAAATGTAAAAAAGGGAAGCAGGGTAAATACTTTGCGGATGCACTGTAACATCCAGTTAATATATCATCAACAAAGAACGTATATTTGTTGCTGCAAACAGGAGGTAGGAGGTATACAACAAATTAACATCTCTCAGTCAATTATTACTAAATATTCTGGTCACTGGCCTTAAATTGTGTTCTGTCCATACACGTAGTGACAAACACCAAACTACCAACCTGTCTACGGCTATTATCATTATCTCCACTACAACTGTAAGATCATCTTGGGGTTTAGACATTTGTGTGTCCGTCCGAAATTCATATATAGGTGAGACAAAATCTATTTGATCATCCATTTGCCGCATAAGTGAAATAATGAAAAAGTATATAAAACATTCCTCGTTACAATATGACCATGAGCAACTACCACGGGAAAAATACCCAGATCAGACCATAGACAGCAGCCCAACCTAAACATTCAAAAACAATAATATTTGACCCTATTTCAAAAGCTAAAAACGTAACGGTTTAGGTCCACTCGTTTACATTTAACGAAGAACATGAAACATATACTTTTAATAATTAACGATCACTGCCATTTAAACGTTCACACGGTAATTTATATCGAACTGAACAAATACGCAAATAAGCTGTTTTTAATCACTTACCATTTCAGCGACTGATTTCTATTCGTATTTCCTGAAATAAATGAAAAACTATACAGACGTTTGAAACCCGAACTACAACAGCAGCCTGATGAAACAGAAGTTGAATTCGTCGTCTTCTACAGTGGATATTTAATGGCGGAGGGAAACTAACTTAAAATGCGCATTACTGCCCCCAACTGGCCTGGAGTGTGGAGCAGAGACAATTAATCTCAAAACTAAATACATAATAATTAATAACGACTTCCAACACAATTATTCCTTAAGAAATATAAATCCCTCATTTTGTTCCCCTGTGCGACTGGCCTCCTCAACAAGGCCAGGGGTGTACACAAGCCTTGAACTCTTACCATTCCATTTGCACATTGCCTGATTTTTGCACCACAATGTTTACAAGATTTGTACTATTGCACTACAATGCCTATCGGTATTCTGTATAGTATTTTGCATATTACTATCCCTATACCCTCTTAGTATAATTTATATTGCTCTATTCTTGTGTTGTATGTAAACACCTTCCTGCCAATGTAAATTCCTTGCATGTTCATACATTCATGGCGAATAAAGACTTTTCTGATTCTGATTGATTTGGCACTGAAATAACATTTGTCAAACTGGCAGGGACCAGGCTGCACAGTCTCTTCAGTTTTACATAACTAGGGCCTTCTTCTCTGGAGTGTGAACAATTAAACAAAAACAATATCATGTTATGGAAACAACATATTCCCAAAAAGAAAATATTATATATGACTAAAAGAAGATGCCAAAATGTGATGCTGGCCAAAGTAAAAAGCATTATGAGGCTTTCAAGCCACTTGTCAGCTAGCGAGGATCAAACCTAGACTATAGTGGTCAGCTTGGTTTTTAAAATAATCTTCATGAAACGTAAAGTGCAGCGTCTAATGGAAAAAAGGCAGTAAACCAAAGAAACAATAAACCTTATTCTGTTGTCTGTGAGCAATTACTGAACTTGGTTGTGGTTGTTTGGTGTCCCTTGGTTGATGCTTGTTAAAGTGGCTGAGTCGATTTACGGCTTGTTGGGCCCTGTCGGGTAAACCCGGTTCAGAGCTCCTACCTCAGCCTCAGGATATACAATCAATCAAATACATTTTATAAATCAACAAAGTTGTCACAAAGTTCTTTTACAAACACCCAGCCTGAACCCGACAGAGCACACATCAACAAGTTGATACAAGTTCATACACTGCTATACTATAGTGAAGGGGAACTAGGTAGGGCTCTGCAATTAATAGAATTTTCATTTACTATTATGGCCTCCAATGATTATATGAACAAATTAATTAAGATAAAATGTCCGCTTTCGTCCCACTCTTAAAGGCAGAATTCACTCCCTCCGGGCTGTGGCATTTTTTGTTCAGCTCGACCCAATATTACAGATAGAGAGCCTGTGGACAACAAGCAGGCTAAAGAAAGCTAAAGACAAACCATTCAGAAAACTGGTTAACACAAATTAAGTGCTGTGAGTAAAGTGTAGGCTCCACAGGCTCTCTATCTGTCATATTGGGTCGAGCTGAACTAAAAATGCCACAGCGCGGAGTGAGTGAATTTGGCCTTTGAGGGGCAAAAGCGCACATTTGTTTTTGCTTAATTATGTTGTTCATATAATCGTCGGAGGCCGTAAATGTAAATTCTATTAATTGCAGAGCCCTACCTAGTTCCCTAGTTCCCCTTTACTGTAGTATAGCAGTGTATGAACTTGTATCAACTTGTTGATGTGTGCTCTGTCGGGTTCAGGCTGGTTGTTTGTAAAAGCACTTTGTGACAACTTTGTTGTAAAAAGGGATTTATAAAGAGACAGGGGTCCAGTAAGTCTTTGGCTCTGGATCGGGTTTACCCCAAACAGGGCCCAAAAGGCCGTAACTCGACTCAGCCACTTTAACAAGCATCAACCAAGGGACACCAAACAACCACAACCAAGTTCAAATATTGCTCACAGATAACATCATACAGTTTATTGTTTCTTTGGTTTACTGCCTTTTTTCCATTAGATGCTGCAATAGTCTTGTTTTGATCCTCGCTAGCTGACAAGTGTCTTCAAAGCCTCATATGCTTTTTACATCGGCCAGCATCACATTTTGGCATCTTTTTAGTCATATATAATATTTTGTTTGAATGTTCACACTCCAGAAAAGGAGGCCCTATTTATATAAAACTGAAAAGACTGGGCAGTCTGGTCCCTGCCAGTTAGACAAATGTGAATTCGGTGCCAAATCAAGGGATTTATATTTGACTTAATGAATAATTGTGTTGGAAGTCGTTATTAGTTATTATGTATTTCGTTTTGAGATTAATTGTCTCTGCTCCACACTCCAGGCCAGTTGGGGGCAGTAATGCGCATTTTAAGTTGGTTTCCCTCCGCCATAAAATATCCACTGTAGAAGACGACGAATTCAATTTTTTTCACGCTGCTCTTGTAGTTCGGGTTTCAAACGTCTGTATAGTTTTTCATTTATTTCAGGAAATACGAATAGAAATCAGTCGCTGAAATGGTGAGTGATTAAAAACAGCTTATTTGCGTATTTGTTCAGTTCTATATAAATTACCGTGTGAACGTTTAAATGGCAGTGATCGTTAATGTTATTAAAAGTATATGTTTCATGTTCTTCATTGAATGTAAACGAGTGGACCTAAACCGTTACGAACGAACAGATCCAGATCATCAAACTAAGTTGTAACGTTTCTATTTATTCTCCCAATATCTGATAACGGGAGGTTTTAGCGTTAGTCCAGTTCCAAATAGAAAACCAAACGACAAAGATAAATATAGATGCAAGCAGCAATGGCGGATTCCTCCTGAAAATTGTGGGACATTTTAAAAGTACTAGCCCAGATAGCAGGTGACGCCAGATCCGTTTCCAAACCGACAAATCCTCGTTACAGTCACCTCCGGGACCCAGACTGCAGGTGACTGCTAGCCGGTGTTACGTTTTAACTGGTGATCATGTTAACTGTTGACATTCCAGATGCGACGTGGGCTTGTCATTAGACACACTGGCTGGGAAGTTGACCGTATCGATGCCTGTTTAAAATATTGCAAACGTCAATAAATCGTTCAAATCTTCCTAATTTAAATATTTTTTTGTCATAACCTTGTTTAATGTGTTTGTAATTAAGTACATTCTGCCTAACAGTCTGAGGTGTTTGTTTACGCCGCAGCACGAACGTATACAGACCGCTACTATCATAACAGAGTGTAGTGCGCCCATGTTAAGTTGTGATACAACATCTGTACATGTACATAGTTAGGCTGTGCACATATAGACCGCTAGTATAACAGAGTGTAGTGCGCCCAGGTTGATACAACATATGCACAAGTGCATAGGCTCATATCGTATCATTCAGACCTACTAAAATATAATATTGTACATGGTAACACACCAGCTGTGGTGTAAAGAACAACACCAACGTTTCCACACGTCAACATAATGCATGAATTCAAGTTCAATATGCAATGCAAGCACTAGTTCGTGTTATAATAGGAAATACACTGACACTGACTTTTGTGGGGATTTTGTTTATTATTTTTAAAATATACATCCCTTACAAAAATAGTCTCCCTCTGTAGAGGGATGCCCAACACAGACACTGTGGTACCACTTATTGCAGGTGGTGCACTCAATTTGAAAGAGAAACACTACAAATGCTCAATTACTTTGTTATTTTGAGAGTTCACCCGGTGCTTTTAATGTAACCTATACATGGTGGATCCCAGTCTTCCAGTAAAGCGTTGGTCTGCTGCTGGTTTATGCTTCTTACCCAATCATCAGTGTCAGCATCTGAGCTTTCCTCACCACAAGCCCGACACAGCTGGGACAAGTCATCTGTAAAACATGATACAGGCAATAATGTAGTGTAAATTAAATAGTTACAACATTTAAGTGTATCTGGAAGTGTAATCCATACCTGTGTCATTCAACAAGGACATTGCCATGCCCAGTCTTAGTGGCAACACCCTCCTGGTCCACAGGGTACTGCACGGGGTCCTCGTTTAAAATCAATTCTGCACGCTAAAAACTCTGTTAAGTATAATAATGATGACATTGATGATTCATGGCCACATAGATATTAACAATGTTACCTTGCACACAAACACTCCACACGTAGTTGTGTCCTGCTGTTTGGGATGGCCAACCGTGGAGCATGTCCACTTCCCTATAGCTGGATAATGTTTCCGGACCAAGGCTCTAGATAGAATATCAAATGCTTAGTTTTCCCAGTTTTAACCTAAGTCTTATAAGATCTGTTCAATCCAAGGTGAGTTGAATGTTAAAAGGACTACATTGGGACAAGCTACTGTTAACCTAGGTAAATCACAAGTGCTTTGTTGCTCCCTCAATATTCATTCATTCAATATCCAAAGTGAGGACCTGATTATTAAAGCTGGTACTTTACCCACCTTGTCACATCCCTGCACTGCTCAATCTGTTTTTGCGTTGCCCCAAATTTATTTTGAATTAAACGGTTTTCCCCCCTTTGACTGGCACAAGGTCAGCAATTTTTCCATCGAGATACTTTATCATTAGTGGCCCAAGCAGATTTGCTTCTTGCTTGCCCCCTTTCCTTAGCTCCTGTTTTACATTTCTGATGAGAACTAAATCCCCCACGGTGAAGTTGTCCTCCTGTCCTTTCTCCTGTTTTCTTTTTCTAACCCTGTCTTGGCTTTTCTTCACATTGTGTTTAACATCCTCGTATACAGATTGACGCTTGTGTGCGCCTTAGGAGATTTCCTCCAGACATAGCAGCCTGTTCACTTTGTCGTCTGTGACCTGCCACAAAAAAGAAAGTTGAGGATCGATGTATAGAAGTAGACATATAGATTTACGTTTACAAAAAGAACATAACAGAATCTTACTTCATACTCTTCATCCACTTCAGAGGGGTACCTCGCCTCCCTCCCAAACATTAAAAAGTATGGGCTGTACTTGGTAGTCAGCTGCTTCTTCGTCCGAAGTGCACACATAGTTGCCTGCAAATACTGGTCCCAATCTTTGGGGTGGTCAGCCACCACTTTGTTCAGGGACCTGAAAATTTCAGATACAGAGGCATGAGAAGGAAGATGGGAATCTGGGTTAAATTTTACAATGAAGATGCTCTTCTGGGCACTGCTAATCAACATGTTATGTAGTGTCAGCAAAAATGCATTCAGGTATTAAAACAAAATTAACCTCTGTATTGTGCCATTCAATTTCTCCACAAGGCCATTAGTCTGTGGATGGTAAGGAGAGCATAGGCTTCTTTTGATGCCCAGCTTCTGACACAACCCATAGTTGACCTTGAAAATGATTGGTTGGAAAGACATGAAGTCAGCACAGCACTAATGTGATTACATACTGGGGACACATAGGGCATCGTTACTACACCTTGTTACAAAACTCTGAGCCCTGGTCTGTCAGCAGTCTAGTTGGTGCACCAAATTTGTAAAAAAAAATCAAGAACACAATCTGACACCTCAACTGCGGTTTTACTTTTGAGTGGGTAGGCTTCTGCCCATTTGGTGAAATAATCAACCATGACACATATGCACTGATTACCACCATCTGTTAGAGTAAGTTTGCCCACCAGATCCATCCCAACAAGTTCCAGAGGCTCTGAAACCTGAGAATATTATTAAAAAAAATTGAGAATTATGTCAATACTGTCAATAGTTTTAAAAATTCTGTGTATGCCATTATTGCGTTTACCACTATTGGATTGTATTGCGTCTTTTCTTTAATAGGTGCCCTCTTCGACTGGCACGGAGGACACTGAACAACCTACAAATATACACAAATATTTAAGAATAATGATGATTATTGAAAACATTTGTTAAATGTTATATCCACAGACAGGTCTTGTACATTTGCAAAAACACACATTAGAATCCCTGGTTCTTCATGACAGGAACACATGTAGGTAGATTAACTATGTTCTCACTAATGGTTATGTGTAGTGGACACAGTACAGTTGATGAGTGTGTATTCCTCCTCAACATTGAGAATATCAACTCACCCACTTGCGAATGTCCTCTTCCATTCTTGGCCAATAGTAGCGGCTGATTATAGCACTGTGGGTTTTCTCTGATCCACAGTGTCCACCCAACTGGCTGCAGTGAAACTCCTCAAAAATTGAATTAGCCTCTTCTGCAGTCAGTACAACTTTGGCCAGGTGCTGTGCCTGATTTCTTTTACGCCTGCACATGTAGTACAGGTCTCCATCTGGTGTTTCAAGGTCATAATATTAGATTTATTTGGAGTTGTAGAATAACTGATACGCATGAATATTAGCAGTGTATGCTGCATGATTCCTCACCCTTTATCCTGAAGGTTTCAGCTCTTCTCTTAATCACATACTTCTCCTTGCTGGTTAATCCTTCAGCATACTGGTTATGGAGTTTGAAATCCAACACCTCTTTAACAATTTTAGGATCCATCTTTGTCTACCTCCACCTGTCTAACCTACCTCCTGCTCACCCTAAACTCTTGACTAACACACGTACAAGCAAAAACAAGACAATACACGGAGACAGAGAGACAAACAGGCACAACAATCCTACAATACCAGCCTTTCTCAGAAACACACCTCAAACACTCACCCACTATCACTCACAAGACAAACACTGTTACAATTAACACTAAATCACACTCTATCACTCTCTTCACTAAGTATTCGTTCACAGTATTGGGTAAGTGCAGAATGTACTTAATTACAAACACATTAAACAAGATTATGACACCAAAAAAGATTTAAATTAGGAACATTTGAACGATTTATTGACGTTTGCATTATTTTAAACAGGCATCGATATGGTCAACTTCCCAGCCAGTGTGTCTAATGACAAGCCCACGTCGCATCTGGAATATCACCAGTTAACATGATCACCAGTTAAAACGTAACACCGGATCCGTCTCTATACCGGCAAATCCGCGTTAGTCACCTCCGGTTTCCGAACAGCTGGTGACTGGTAGCCGGATCCGTCTCTAAAGCGGCAAATCCTCGTTACAGTCACCTCCGGTTCACGGATCTAATACGGATCATTCGCAAAGAAGGCACGAGCCTATGTGAAATGAGCGCGGTTTTCATTCTTAGAAGAGGAGGCTGAAGCGACAGTTGGCACTTTGGTACCCTATTCAAAAGGTAAGCCACATGGTATTAAATAATACATATGTAAATGACGAATTTAACTGCTCTAATTATAATTATAATCTATTATGAATGTATATTTTTAAAATGAGCTGCTTGGTTATGTCAGTGATAGGCTAGCATTGCGTTACTTATGTCAACCCAACTTGGCTAAAGTAACGTCTCACGCAGACCCTCATTTTTGAAGAGATTTTACCTGTCCAATGTTTGGAAACGTGTACATTTTTTTACATTTTTGAAAGAAGACTATTCAACAGGAATGAATTTGATTCAGTATTCGGTATCTTTACAAATACCTTACACCTGTAATAGCGGTTAATATTGGTACTATTTTAATATGGTTCCTATCACAGGACCTTCGTGTCTCGTTATAGTCGGGGAGAAGTATATCCAGCTACAATGTCATAATATTATTTTGTGATATTGTTTAAAATAGCCCAAATACAGTCATTATGACTAGCCTATATAGGTCAATTTATAGTCAATCAATCGCCTGTGTGAATGCTGCTTCAGTAAATCTCAACAAAACTAACAGCTTTCTTCTTGGGGTTATGTTTGCAGATGCCTCATTGGAATTATACAGCACGTCTGAAGGCCGTTTGCAGCTCCATGGCTGATGTGTTTGGTTCTTTTTTTCATTCTGTTTTTTCATTCTGTGAAGTGACCACACTGTTTGGTGATTATAAAAACACCAACAACTATTGATTTTGTGTGAATACAACATTGATGTGTGTGCGATTTATAAAGACTATAAAAACTATTTTTGCCCAGTTTTGTGTATTCATTTGTATTTAAATGCTAAATAAATTGAAGATGGATCAAGGTATAAAAGCTTTGAATACAGCATTTATTCAGTACACATTTATTTTAAATGTAATGTAATTTACATGGAAGTAGTGGCTGCTGACTTAGCACTAACACTAGTTTATCAGGTGACCACAAATCCGTGCCGGTATTTAGTGTAGAAAAAAGTGCCGGCCCAGATTCGGCCCAAAACTGGTACACACTTGGTCCAGATGTGGGCCGGATCTGACAGTATCTGGTCCGGAGCCAGCCCAGTGCTGGTCCGGATGATTAAAGCGGATCCCTGCCGGTATTGGCCTGTTGTGCCAAAAGACACCGGCCCAGGTCCGTTTTGCGGATCTGGCCCAGAACTTACGAATGGTCTGGGCCAGATGATTTTTGCTATGTGGGAGGTCTGTCGTGGAAATTTTAGACTTTAATCGCTGAATTTGAACTTAAAGTAAGACGCACGAGAGTATGTTACAGTTGACACTTTTAACAGGTTTAATTGCAAGTAAGAAACCATTTCTCAAATACAGGTTTAAGCTTTTGCATTGATCAGATCAATCCCTATAGCAAGCTTAAAGAATAGGTTTGAGGAAAGTCTTCATCAGACAACAGGACAATAACCTGTGCTGGATCAGACTGACCTAATGATTACAACTTCTGCAGGGGTATTTAAAGGAATGAAGTTACGCACACTCATTGACACACCAACCTAAACAGAGATGATGGAGAACAGACGAGGTCCTTAGAAGATCTCACCAAACTATAGGATAATAAACATGACATATGGAGCTGTCAGGAAAACCCGAGGGTCACTCCCCAGTCAAGTCAAGGGAGGTCAGTTACAATTCCTAACAGCCAAGCCGGCACCGCAAAGTTACTTAGTGACATCTATTTCCTCCCCAGGACCTTTCTAGAGGTCAATAGGTCAATAGACAGATGTCTCCTATCATGAAACTTATATTCCTGTCCTACAAAAGCTTATCCTAACATCTATAGGACTTACATGTTAATAAACTTCTTGAGTGATCATAAAATTCCATAACAGGTCACAAGTTACATGTTTTTATTTAAATGGGGTGAACTGTTATTTTTTCCTCTTTTATTTTTACTCAATAGTTGGGATTTATAAAAAGCAAATGTGGCTGGAAAATGTGCGGTCCTTCACACTCTGACCCATGCGCATGCGCACAGAAACGATGAAATTAGAAATCGCTACATTGTCCGTCAGATTGTAACGTCAATTCAAATGAAGATGTAGTTCCAAAAAATAATTCAAATATGTACTGTAATTATATTGACATGTTGTGCAATTCATCCTCATAAATAATACGGCGAGCAGAACAAAATCATACTGCAGATTCGTGCTGCATATTTTTTTCTGTAGGCCTACCCTTTCCCAGAACTGTGCCTATATACATGCTTGTCTCCGAGGTCTGCTCTCTGCACAGTGCACACCATAGATATATACACTAGATATCGCATTCGGGTTCTAAGCATACGTCAAAACCGCCGCCATCTTACCTCGGGGTTCTCTCAAAACTTTTCTGTCTCCCGCCTGTACACCGAATGGACTATGCCGGACTTTTGTGCTGCCTTTGGATGTTCCAATGAAAAACAAAACAAGGGATAACATTTCACAGCTGAGAATGATTTTATGATATTGAATACTATTTCTGGTAACGAAATTACATTATATTTCATGTTTCAGTCCTTGGTCGACAACCGCATGTAATGTAAACTTAGCCAATCCATGCTAGTTAGTTAGTTACAGTACACATGCTAGTGATAGTTAGTTTCAGCCAGTTAGAAAAACGAAATGAACAGAATATATTTATATATATTCAATTGAGAATGTGTTCTCTACGTGCTCACCTGGTTAAATAAAGGTTAAATAAATAAAAAAATAAAGATTGATGAATTTCCAGATTATTGCTGCATTCTCTCATTACAGATGTTTTTACATATTTTTTCTTTGCTACAGTAAGTATTGTCTTTGTGGATAATCATAGATGTTGTGGTGATATATCTGTGTTGATATATAGATGTAGTGTATGGCGCATAATAAGGCTCAGGAATCGGAGTCCAGGAAAAGTCTCAGCTGACAGTCCTATATGGATGTCACCAGTTAGCTATGTAGATGATAAGGACAGCCTCAAAGTTAGTTTTTTTCCACACACCTTACTATCCTCAAACTGCTTCAATTTCTCCTACTTAAACTCGTCAATGGAACAATAACGGTCAGGTGCTAAAAAAATAGAAAATCGCATTGGATTCGGACTATTTACGGTGCCTTCATTGACGTTGGTGCATTTAAAAGGATTGGCTCCCCCGAAGCAAGATGGCGGCTCCATTGACGTATTCGTACCAATGAACAATGGTAACGAATGCGACATCTATTGTATATATCTATGAGTGCACACAATAGACCATTTACCGCAAAAAACGGAAATACGTCAAGGAAGGGTAAATCCAGTTCCGGTGTAAGCTTTGTTAACGGAGAAATGACAGCTAACGATGGAGTGGTGAGACTTTGTTACCGATACCTTATCAAATTTAAATGGAAAGAATTTGGCGTGATGACTCATTCATAGCGGAAACGAATAAGAAATTAGATATATGTTTATATGGCACATACATGAATGCATACCTTGAATTCCACTAATCTCGTCTTTACCAATCATTTTTGCCTTCTGTCTTACTGTTGATGAACTGTAATTTTCAGTTGATGTTACACATACATACCAAAAAATTAAAGGATGCATCATTTTGACCAAAGTGTTATAATTGTTAATTTAATGTTTTAGTGAAATCAGTCACGTTTCCACAGAAAAAATATTAAGAATATAACAATTATATTTAATTTGATGTTTACGAGGTAGGAACATCAAATTATTTACATACTATTTACACATTATACAATATTTACATACAAAACATGAATTCTTTCACTCTTCAAAACAAAAAGGTCCTTGATAATTTGCTAAAACACAGCAGTTAAGCCAGATCTGATTCACACTGACAATTAGTGTAAACGGCACCGGAGAGTCCCAGATGTGAAAGTACTTAATCCACTGCCTTATCCAGAGCACCTGTAAAGATAAAAGAAATTAAAACCAGTCTTAACATATTTATGCTACCGTTTAACACAACACAGAACAGTAATCATGTCAACAATCTTACCTGCAGGTGGGTGTGTCACGTAGTCGTGATACATCCTTACTGCCTTAGCCACCATGGTGCTATCTTCACAGCATAGGTGGATAGACTGACGTTTGATGGTTCTGTCATATACTGACTCCCTTCTCAAAGGAGCAGTAAAATATAATTTTACAATACTTTATCGATACACAGACGCCAAATATCGATCTTTTACTATTTAAATTGAACATGAGAATTTTAAACTTTTTGGTAGTAGAATTTAAAAAGAATTGCTTATTCAGTCCACGGTCAGCGTGCATGAGGATGCAGATACAGGAATCCACTGCCGATACGGCTGTATCCGTGAAAAAACAGCGCGACAAAGTCACGTACCTTATTAGGGCTCATCTCACACGCCACCATCCAGAGTTGGTGTTCGCGAAAGATGGTAAAGCTAATGCTAAACCAGCTCCGCCGAAAAACCAACCAGCAGTGGAACCAAGTTACGTGATTTCGTCGCACCGTTTTTTCACGGATACAGCCGTACCAAAGCTTTACAGAGAAGTGTCGTGGAAATTTAGACTTTAATCGCTGAATTCGAACTTAAAGTAAGACGCATGAGAGTATGTTACAGTTGACACTTTTAACAGGTTTAATTGCAATTAAGATAAACGAAGAAACCGTTTCTCAAATACAGGTGATAGCATTTGGCATTGATCAGATCAATCCCTAGCGAGCTTAAAGAATAGGGTTGAGGAAAGCCTTCACACAGTGCTGTGATTGGACTGACCTCATGAGTAGAACCTCTGCAGGGTATTTAAAGGAAATTAGTTACGCACATACTTCCACACAAACCTAAACAATATAAGATGGAGAACAGATGAGGCCTTTAGATGATCTCACCAAAATATACAGTATAATATGGATGACATATAGAGCTGTCATAAAAACCAGAGGGTCTCTGCCCACAAGTCAAGGGAGGCCAGATACATATGCATTTATGATGAGAAACATATGAGGTACACAAAGACCCATACAGTTCCTTTTGACAGTCCATCACAGAGAAGGTAATCAGGACATCTGTTTCTAGCATTGGGCCCCTCTAAAGACGTAAGGATCACATTCCTGTTTCTCCTCAGTATGGAACAGGATCCTGTTTCTCAGGGTCTTGAGCATTCCTTTCTCTGTGCCTTTTGGCCTAAACAACGTCTGTAAGACTGAGTAATTACGACCCTCTATGTTAGTGACTTCTCCTACTGTCATAGGAATAGCTTATCTCAATAGTTACTTTTTGAGTGGTCTAAATTAATCCATAACAGAAGTTAAGCTTAACGTTCAGGCAAGTTTGAAAACAGCAGAACATGTTGCATTGACTTGTGATGCATGGACGTCATGGGCAGTGGATTCCCATGTGACTATTACAGCTCATTATCTCACAGAAGACTGGCAACTGCTGTCTCACATTCTTCAAACTAGAGCAGTATACGAAAGTCACACCGGGATGAACATTGCTCACCTTCTGCGAAATGCAGCCCAGTTTTCCTTCGGGAACATAATGAAGTTGGAAAAAGGTAATAAATTGCAATATATCGCAGAATATGGCAATATGTTTAAAATCGCAATAATATTGTATCGTGACCTAAGTAACGTGATATCGTATCGTGGTGCCTCTAGTGATTCCCACCGCTAGAAAAAAGGCCATCTCTCAATAAAATAGCTGTATCTCGGTCATTAATTGAGACCTAACACATAGGAAGTGTCTGAGTCTGAGATATACATTTCAAAATCACTGAAACATAAACAAAGCGCATGTTTTTTGTTTTAGCTCATGCCAGATATTATGTGTTACATTATCCTTAAATAAAAATTTCCACAAAATTCTGACTGTTTTCTTTTAAATACCCTTTACCAAATATTCCTACATGGTTTTGAGAGCAATATCCATTTAGATTGGGGTGGGTCATTTTAGGCGGAAATTGAGATCAGGGGCTCTGTCAAGAAGTTGTTAATACCAGCTGCAGCTAATCTTTCTTTAAATGAACTACTAGAGTTGCCTAGTTCATTTAAATAATATTCAGTAGTTTTATTTTTTAAGTTGAAAAATCCAATGCATTTTTTTCAAGTAATGTTGGTTTGTTTTGGATTTGTAAATGTATCGTAGAAGGTACCTTACTGGTATCTGTTGAATTGCGGAAGGGACCCAATCCAAATAACCACTTTGTAGTTTAGAACAATCAAAAACTGTCTTAACAGTAAATAACGGGTAATAAAGATATGAATCAATGTTTCATATTTCTATCTGACGTTCTGAGTCACGTGGGTTGAGGAATAATGTGCTTGATCACCTGGTTTCTACCTAAGATCCCACTTTTCCTTAAAGGCTTGCAGAAGTCACTCATGCTCAGATTAATAATATTTAAAAAGTTATTGTATTGCCCATCAGTGTCATCACTTGACTGAAGTAGGTCTACGTAGGTTAGAGATCTACGATCATCTGGGTTGGCTGTCATTATAAAATTCCCAGCAGTTAATAAACATAAAAAATCTAATTCATAACTTACAGGCCTTCAGGAAAGTCTGAGGTAATTACCAAAAGAAAGAATAAACACTAATCGAGTGAAATATCTCTGCACTTCCTATACACGTTTATAGTTGGCTACATCTTATGTGTGATCCATGTCTGCTGTTATGAATGTGTCATTTTGTTTTCTCCCTTGTGTATTTTATCCACATATTCATCAGTCATGTATGGTTCTGGTTTGGTACTTTTTTAGCAGAGTGAGGACAAACCCAGTCTGCTACTCTCCTTCCGTACTAAGACCAAAGAAGAGTCACTGGATTCTGATTGTAACAGTGGAGCTCAGTGTGGATTGGTGGATTCAGAGATGGCATCAGTGAAGCTGGAAGACTGCAGTCAAACTCTGGGACTGAATGTTATAATTAAAGATGAAGAAGATAAACATAATATTGGGGGATCAATTAGTAAAGGTAAGAACCTTTTTTATCAAATGGTTTATAGATGGGGCTGCACGATATTGGAAAAAAATTACATTGCAATATTTTTTTCCCAACGATATATATTGCGAGCCATCAATCCAGGCTAAAGTCATTAATAACCATTTCATCAGACCGTACCGTCAGACTCATGTAGGGCTCCGTTGTCCTGCTGGACCATACGTCTGTTGTAGCTGCATAGTATTCCACGTGTGACAGCTCTGCTTCAATCTTAGATCTGCATTTTCCATACAGCTCTAATATGTGCGGGATGGTATAACATACCGCGTGCCATTTATATGTGCAGGATGGTATAACATACCGCGTGTCAAGGGTTCGGATAATTTTCTTAAATCCCTCCTTGGTGACGGTGTTTAATGGCAACATATCTTTAGCGATATTAAACGATATTGTTACTTTGTGGTGTCGTTTTAAGTGATCAGACAAATTGGGGCTGTTTCCTTATTTTGTGGCCACAACTTTATAACACTCCAGGCAAAGGACCTGTTTTTGGTCAACATCCTCATTTTTGTTGCTGTTTATGTATAATAATAATTATTATTATACATAATAATGATGACATCTCCTTGGTTGTCTAAATACATCTATCGTTTATTTAGTTAAGCGTGTAAACGATCAGGAACAGCGACAACATATCGTTTAACGTTATTTGAGACAATAAACGGTGAGTTCATGAGTTCACTACGTGACCGTGGATTTAAGAGACACGAGAGAAGCTCATGAACGCGCATGTTGCTATCGGTTGCTACGACAACACAAACAAATTATTGCTAGTGCGCATGTCCATCACGTCATGGGCCAGTCAACGCGGAAGATCCAAGCTTTTTTTTCTTTTCTTTTTTTTTTTTAATTATTATTGAACATATTGCACAGGGGATACAGGTATCAAGCATACAAAAACACAACAGAAACACAGAAAACAAAAAGACAGAAAAGACTCAGTAAAGCAAGGCATTAATATGAAGGGGATATACTACTACAATAACCACAAATATTACATATAAAAAGTTGTATATGTACATAGGAAATACAAAAAAAACAAAAAAAAAACCTAAAGAGATTCCCAAAGAACAGGGGATAATTTATAATGAAGCCACAATTTCTTTAAGCATTGAAGAGGTTTTAACAGCTTTCTTATTTGGAGATAAACAAAGAGAGTCATAAAATAGTTTTAAATCAACACAAAAAAGAATAAAATTAGGCTTAGAATCAGTTACTCTACATTTATGAAGATGAAACTCGCCACATAAAGTAAGTAGCTTTAATCTGTCATCCATCACCTTTGACCCGGAGTCCCAAAACAAAAACAGCACATTCACAACTTCAAAAGTAAAGAGTTTGTAATAAGCAGAAAAAATAAGACCAGCTACCTTCCTCCAGAACTCCCTTGAATTATCACATTCCAAAAACAAATGTGGTATTGTTTCAACATTAGAGTTACAGAAAGTGCAGAGTGAAGAGAAGTCCAAACTAAACCTAGAAAGAAATAAGTTACAGGGATAGTAATTATGTAAAATTTTAAAGTAAAGCTCCTTCCAATTGTTAGGTAATAAAAAACTTATTAATACCACACCATATACTAACAGTAGGAAGAGAAGGATAGTTCAATTTCCATTTGAGAAAAGCTCTGGGATGACAGCTATACTTCCCAACAAGAACTCTTCTAATCCAAAAATTGTTACATTTGATATTGGAAAGCTCCAAACCTCCAATAGATAAGTTGGGCATTTCACAAGCAGATACATTGTAACTACAGTATGACCTAACCAAATGCAAAAGTTTAGGTGAAATAGACTTAATAACCCAGTTATAAACTTTAGATGAAGAAACCACTCCAAAAAGGTTGATAAATTCAATGTAAGAATAAAAGCTGCCATCCTTCTTCAACAGATCCAAAACAAAAATTACACCTTTGTCAACCCAATCCTTAATAAAGATAGACTTCTTTCCACGCAGCACACCCTGATTGTTCCATATAATACTCCTATGAGGGGAAAAATTGTGGCAAAAAACAAGCTTACAGGCCTCCAATGCTTGCTTGTGAAAATTAGCAAGCTTGAACGGAAGTTTATTGCATTTAAAGTCGCAAGACAATAAAAATTTTAACCCCCCACATTTTTCAAAAATGAATTTAGGAATGTGAAACCATAACAAATTAGAATCATCATTCAGATAACGTTTCACCCAGTCGATCTTAAAAACCTGATTGAGAGTACTGAAGTCCAAAGCATTCACACCTCCCTCCAAGTATTTCTTATCAGAGTCTCCTTTATTTTTCCATAAGAATTTAAATAATATAGAGTCGATAGAAGAGCAGGTTTTCGGGTCGATATATAAGGACAAAGCTGGGTAAACAATCCTAGAGATACCTTCAGCTTTAGAAATCAAAATACGACCATAGATAGATACGTTTCTTTGTAGCCAGCAGTTGAAGACATTCTTTAATTTTTTTGTCCGTTGTGACAAATTATCTAAGATTCTATCTTTGGGTGATTTACTTATTAAAATGCCTAAATACCTTACCGAATTTTTGACCTCAATACCTTCTATATGATCTTTTTCAAGACTGTGAATAGGTAGGATTTCACTTTTATTTCGATTAATAGTGAGACCTGAAGCATTAGAAAATGTTTTTAAAGCTTCCAAAATGACAGGAACCTGTTTTTCATCTTTTAAGAACAGACAGGTGTCATCCGCTAGTTGACTAATAAGAAAAGTGTGTTCAGCTACAACAATACCCTGAACATCTACACAGCGAGTAATAAAAATATTAAGAAATTCTGTAACTAATAAAAACAAAAAAGGCGAAAACGGACATCCTTGTCTGATGCCCCTGCTAATCGTAAATCGGGGAGAGACACCATTCACCAACGATACATTGCTGTTGATATTTTTGTACAAAGTTTGAACTACTCCAGTAAAGGAAGAGCCAAAACCAAATTTGCGCAAAGATTCAAACATAAACTCATGCTCGACCGTGTCAAAAGCCTTATAAAAGTCTAAAAATAAAATGATTGCACTATCATTTATCAATTCATTATAATCTAAGAAGTCTAAAACAAGACGAATGTCATTTGCTATATGCCTACCTTTCATGAAGCCAGATTGAGAAACTGAGACAAGTTCTTCTAAGCATGGTTTCAATCTATTTGCATAAAGGGAAGCTAACAATTTATAATCCGAATTAAGTAAAGTAATTGGGCGCCAATTATCTAAATATGAAGAATCTTTGTTAGGCTTTGGAATTAAAGTGATCAGGCCCTGTCATGGACTCAGTCAATTCACCTTCCTTTATACAGTCCTTAAAAACTTCCAAGACAAATTCTTTTATGTCTTGCCAAAAGGTTCTATAAAATTCAAAAGGCAGTCCATCTGGACCAGGGCTTTTATTGAGGGGGGCTTTCTGGATAATCACATCCAACTCTCCCATAGACAAATCCATCTCACAAGACGATCGATTTTCATCACTTATAATAGGTGTGAATGCATGAACTCTCCCAAAAAAACTATCAGCAAACTGAGGATTAAATGAAGAAGAATAAAGCTGCGAATAAAAATTGGAAACAAAATTAGAAACTCTATCTTCATCTGTGACCAAATTGCCCTCAATAATTAGAGAAGATATTTTCTTAGATGTTCCTCTTTTCTTTTCTAAATTAAAAAAATACGCAGAATCCTTTTCCCCGAATTCTAGCCACTTTACTCTGGATCTAACAAATGCACCCTTAGCCTTTTCTGCATACAAGTTATTTAACTCTTCTTTAAGGATGTGCAGAGCTACTATATCATTTTCATTTGTCTGTTGCTTGCCTAAAATTTGATTCATTTCGTATAATATAGAGGTATACTTTAAGGATTTTGCCTTTGCTAACTGTTTACTAAAACGAATAGAGAATTTTCTACACTCGTATTTAAAAAATACGCGATTTTTTCGAGAGATCTTTACTAAACCAAGTATATGAACAATCTTTATTATGCATAAACCTATAAGCATCCAAAAGAGAAAGGTTACTACAAAAATCATTAATAATATTGTTACATCTGCATGCCTCTTGTTTTGGGGGAAATCTATCCAGACATAGGTCAGGAGCTTCATTAAAATCTCCTCCAACTACTAGTGCCGCAGATGGGTATTTATTTTTCAACTCAAGAATTTTAGAAGACAGATTCCGATAAAATAAGCTATTTTGTGTGTGATTATTAAAACCATAAACATTAACCAAGATAAAGAAAACATCCCCTAGAAGAATAACAGCAATTATATATCTACCCTCGTCAGAAAAATAGACTGCAAAATCGAGCCACTAAAATTACGGTCAAATAAAATCAACACTCCAGCGGAGTGGTTAGTACCATGAGAAAATAAAACCTTACTTCCCCACTGAGTGCGCCAGAAAGTTTCATCTTCGTAACAAGAATGACTTTCTTGAAAAAAATATACATCCCTTTTCTGTGACGTACAAAATAAAAATAAAGCCTTGCGTTTAGATAAATCACGAATCCCCCGTACATTAAGAGAAAAACAAGAGAGTCTAACCGGCATATGAACAGCAAGTTGACAAGAACAATAAAAGTGAACAAGAGGTAGTAGTCTACTGTACTACTATCGTAAGTTATTAAAGTGATAGAAAATACAAATAAAGTACAAACCTTGAGACGTATCCGTACCCCTCAACAACGGTTAAGGCTATCTGTTATGTCCCTTTGTATATCTTAACATATCAATGAAGGGTCCTTATTTGTCAGAGATTGCAAATGTCAAACATTATCTCTCCAAACAAAAGTACTTCAGACAAAATGGTATTGCGCAACCCTGCCATATTACTTTCGGCTTTCAGCTTCTAAAACAATCAGACATCGTCCGCCGAAATCCTCTTTCCATCCACGACAGCATTTGGGCCCCTAAAGCCAGCACGACGACCCTCCTTTCGAGCTTTCTCCACCAAAGGCCACAGCTTGTTCCGTGCTTCCTTCGTCCTCTGCGTCAGGTCCTCGGATATCCTAATCTTCTTCTGTTTGAGCACTTCTGATCTTCTTGCATCAGCCCCTATACGATCGCGGTGAGACCGAGAGAGGAATTGAACAATTATCGTGCGAGGGCGTGTATAGCCCAATTTAGGGCCAAGCCTGTGCGCAACATCAATCGAAGACTGCAGAACATCTGCTAAGCCTGGAGACACCTGACGAAAAATGTCCAGTATTATCATCTTGACATTGTCCCCCTCTTCCTCCAACACACCCGATATCCTCAGATTCCAACGCCTTTTGTAGGCATCCAGCTCATCCACTTTATCCCATAAGCGTTTGTTTTCTGCAACCAGCGAAGACAGCTGGGAGTCCATTTTACCAGATTTAACAGCTGTATTCTCTGAATATTTCTCAACGGCGTCAATCCGCAAGGTGAGATCGGAGATGAGGACGGAATTTGATGCAACCGACTTCTCGACCTCCAGAAGGTTCTCCATAAAGTCATCTTGTTTCTTACCCAGTCTCTCTATTGCCTCCAGCAAAATGGCATTTGAGGGGTCTGACGCCGGGCGTCTCATTTTCGGTAAAGGGCTTGCCGCCGGAGACTCAGAAAAAGACATGTCCAATGAATCCAGATCCTGGGCAGATTTAGAATAATTATGCATACGCTTAACACTTTCAGATTTCGGGATATTGTCTGTCTCCATCATGACGCCACACAGTAGGGCTCCAGTCCACGTGTAGTGCAGCCTTAAATGGTCGATGAGGGGAACAGATTAGGAATTCGTAAAACTGAGTATGTTGTCAGGGGGTCGTGAACAAAATTAAAATCAGAGCATTTAGGACAAAATATAGTCTTTAACGGGGAGGAAAAATCAAGTTTTGCACAAAATTCAAGAAAGAGCTCAAAACATGCGACCTACACCGACGCCATCTTGAGCGCCTCCAAGATCCAAGCTCCATGTTGGCTTTATGCGCTTTTGAGCCTCTCATTGGAATGTACAGGGCTTCCTGCCGAACACTGTATCCAGTTCTCTTAATACATCCGTGGTGCTACCGTACACAAATTCATTAACTGATTTTTCAACCAATCCACAGATTTCATGTTTCATTTGGTGCTTGCCACATCTAATCATTCCAACAATTGTGTACAGACACGTTTAGGGCTGCAACTAACGATTATTTCTATCATCTATTAATCTGGCGATTATTTAAAAAAAAATCGGATAAAAACTAAAAAGCATTAATATCCAACCCTTTACTGAAAAACAGAGCTGACAGTGCAATTCACAGTGCAAAAACATTTTAGAAAGTGCACAAACGGGTTGCTCCTTGAACATCCTTGAGCTAATGAATAATAAAAAGTGCACAACAATGTTTATTTTTATTAAGGACCTATAAAGAAAAATACAATTCAGAAAACTTCAAATGATTTGTTTGAACCTCAGAACTTATTCTCTACACTACACTCACAGACGTACACAGTCACAACACTCTCTCACAGACGCACACACAAACTCTCCGCATCAAGGACTCCAATGTGTTTCTGTTTAAGGTGCTGTATCATCACTGTGGTGCTCCCGTGCATATGTCATGTCGCTTTTGCATATCTTGTAATGAACACACTTTTTTGATGTATTTACTCCACCATCAAAACAACGTTACGGCTCCGCACCGCACTCAACTCAATTGCTTTTATCTCCGCGACTGAGTGGCGTGTCGCGCGACACAACGTGTCGATAATGAAATTCGTTGCCAACTTTTTTAATTATCGATTTTTATCGATTCGTTGTTGCAGCCCTAGACACGTTATTTCACTAAAAGGCTGCTATATCACAATTCCATTGGGTCAGAAGTACATACACTAAATGATGTCACGGCTTAAGAACCTTCTGATTGATTATTTGTCCCACCCTTAAAATAAACCTAACTTCAATATACCGCAATATTGTTCTTTTTCCTCCTTATGGACATTATGCACCTAATAAACTGTCATCTGGGCAAAAAACTTTCCTGAAGTATTATTGTACTCCTCCAACAAGCAAACGATATTACAAAATTAATACGCAAATTTATATCCCAGGACTTGCAGCTATTTTCTTCTGCAAAGTAAAGGCTTCTTAAAAGAAAGGTGCTTCAACAAAGGATTGAGCAAAGGCTGTGAATACGTACTAGGTACATGTTGTATTTTAAACAATAATATTTTGCAAATCCTAATAAAAATATGAAACCAACTATTTTTATGTGGTCTTCATCAGGTAATGTATGTAGAATTGAGGAAAAAAATGAATTGAATCCACTTTAGAATAAGGCAGTAACTTGAGAAAAAAAAATGAAAAAAGTAAAGTGCTGCAAATGCTTCCAGATGCACTGTATGTTAATCAATTGAAGCAACATTTCAAGACCTCAATCAGGAAGTTAGAGCTTGTTCACAAATGAGTCTTCCAATTGGACGATGACCCCAAGCATGTTCTAGGATTTATTCTTAGGAATTGTGTTTCAATGGATTTGGTCCAGATTTAAACTGTATGTGCATTGTACATTATATCCTTATGTGGTCTTGTGTAGAGTCCCCTCTTAAGTTCCTGGCTTCACACACAGGGTTGTAAGGAGCCCTATAATGGAACCAGATACCCTTGTTCCATGAATTGCTAAGGTCATGAGCCACCAGAACAGTTTCAACGCACTTTGGCATAGATTCTACAAAGTATCTGGAACTCTAATGGAGGGAGAGAACACCATTCTTCTTAAAGACGTTCTCCAATAGGTGTCTTGGTGATGTTGGTATAGAGCCCTGTCTAACACGTTGGTCCAAAATCTCCCATAGATGTTAACTTTGGTTGAGATCTGGGGCCTCATTTATAAAACTTTGCGGTGGATTTGCGTCAGTGGCACACAAACGAAGCGTAAGACGTGGGTACAGACAGAAATATTCTAATTTATAGAACCGTGCGCACACATGACTTAAGCCGTTTTTGCTTTATGAATCACTATGGACTTTAAATGTGGCACAGTTTTTGTAGCTTCATGTCACGCCCATATTTGCCCATAAAATAGTCTGAGAAATGCCCTAAATTATTATTTAATGATTGACACCTCATGGCAAACGGCAAAGAACCCGAAAAAATAAACGGTACTCAATGTGAAGTAGCCTAAAAGTTCTTGTTGAAGAGGTGGAAAAGATGAGAATTGTGGTTTGTAGGGCACAATGTGGGCATCACTAATGCCATAAAGCAGATTTAGTGGCAAATTAAAAAAAAATGGTCATGTCAGTCGATGCCAAAAAGCTTCTAGCGCTTCACCGCGAATGTGTGTCTGCCTTGGGTTGAGGAAAGCCGCAAGCAGACACTGCTTGAGTAGATATCCACTGGCCTGTCAGACAATTTTATCTGGAAAGTGCCAGTCGCCAGAAATCATTGTGCTGTAAGGAATTGAAGTGGGACTGGAACTGAGTGGTTTCTCCGGGTTCCCTCTGAATCATTCCACATTTTCAAACGGCACAAGGTCAGCCATTGTGCATCATCGTGTATTATGATGACATAGCTTTTCATAACCATCCATTTGATTGTAAATGGGAAATAGTTTTGCGCAAATAAAATGTATTGAACCATCCAAAATGGTTAAGACGTGTGTCACGATAAAACACATTTAAAATAGAACCAACTAAAGGCATATACATGAACACTATGGTTCTGTAGCTGATAATGACATTTATGAAATGCACTTTCCCCAGTGGACAATAAAGACTATATCTATATATTTATATCTCTATTTACCCATCTATCTGCTCTGTCAGACAAAATCATTGACAAGAATATCAGTTTGATACATGATTTTGTTCAGTTTGCCGTGTTATGAGGATGAACTAGATAGGGTACAATTTCTGCTGAAATTTTGATGTGTGCTTGCTGCCACCCGTAGTCCACTGTGTACTGATATTAACTGCCAATGTCCAGTTATACGTTTAATAATATGTATAGTATATATGTGAGATTACAATTTGTGAGCATAGTAACCTGCCAATTCACCAACATAGTAACTTGCCTTTTAACCAGAACATGGTAACTTACCTCAAGCACACAATTACATAACGTGCCAATATAATTACAGAACACATTTGAGTTTTTTTGGAAATGTATCTTCATTTGAATTTACGTTACTGTCTTGGTTTAATTATGTGTGCTTGACAATGGTCAAGCAACATATTGTAATCTCACATATATTTTATTTTTATTATGTGTGCTTGACAATGGTCAAGCCACATATTGTAATCTCACATATATATTATTACCTAGTTTGACACCCTATCTCCTCCCACAGTTTTTGCACAACATAAACCCTGATTTGTTGCTATTGTTTTGTAGAAGGTTCCGTTCTGTAGTTTATGAAATATTGTCGCTAATTAATCTTCATTGAAATACATTGGTAGAATGTTCAAAATTAGAGTGTGAGCGCTTCTGTTGAGAACATTTAGAAACTGCTGCTGCTGCTAGAGTTTCAAGTCTATACACACACATGGCATATCAAAATGTTCAACTATTTGTGCTGTCACTAACAATGTCCATATAAGCTGTAACATAAATAGTTATTAAGTTATGCCCGTTTGTTTCCAACTAGCGCCTTTCCATAGACAGCCACTAAAACGTTTTGAATCTGCATTCTGGAAATCCACTGCTAGTTACTGTTTATTTGGTCATTTGTAATTTGTGACAGCGCCTACATTTCAGAGGTTACAGATGCATATGATACATCAAAATGTAGGCCTGGTTCTTAGGATTCTCATGGTGTAATTATTTAAACTGAGACTTATACTTTTGTTAGTATTGCTTAAAGTATACGACCATGCCTGAATCTATTCAACTGACACAGGCATGGTTGCCAGGCAACAGCCACAAACACTAGCTACTCGTTCTTCTGCTGCTGTATGTTGAATGGGTAAGCTCTGTCTCTGGGCAGTTTACACTCAATATCTAATGCTTGCGTGCCAGTTAGGACCTGCTGTATGTTTAGGCTCACACTCAAACAACTAACGTTAGCATGTTAGCGCGCTAGCTAGTTAGCTACCTCTGTATGTGTGTGCATGCATACATTCTAACAACTGATGTTAGCATGTTAGCTAGCGCAAGCGCGCTAGCTAGCTAGTTACTCTTTTATGTGTAGGCTCCATCACTGGGTAGATTGTATTCAAACAACTATTGTTATTGCGCCAACTAACTAGCTAGCCACTACTGTATGTGTAGGCTCAAACTCAAACAACTAGGCAGGTTACAATGCTGTTTAATAGGTTACTATGTTGGTTAAAAGGCTGGTTACCATGCTACTTAATAGGCAGGTTGCTATGTTTGTTAATAGGAGGGTTACATGCTGTTTAATAGGCAGGTTATTATGCTGTTTAATAGGCAGGTTATTATGCTGTTTAATAGGCAGGTTACATGCTGTTTAATAGGCAGGTTACATGCTGTTTTATAGGCAGGTTACATGCTGTTTTATAGGCAGGTTACATGCTGTTTAATAGGCAGGTTATTATTCTGGTTACTGGTTAATAGGAACGTTATTATTAGGGTTTTTGTGTTTTTTACATAATCGGCATCGGCCGATATTCAAGTATATAAAGCCGATTAATAGGCAGGCGCATGCGCGGGCAGCAAAGTGTTGTTGTGGAACCGCGGTAAAGATTCACCAGCTCCGGGGATACGGCACAGCGGTCTCTCCTCCGGCTGACTGCAGAGTCAGAAAAACGGATAGAAAATACTGTAGCGCTCGGTAAACAGAGTAGTTGGGGACCACTGTAAAAGTGCAACACCCAGAGCTGCACTAACTATAACATAGATTACAGATAGTTGTTTTTCAATAGTTTTTTCAAATGTTTAAATCCCAAAATGCATCAATACACTCTCCAGAAATAACTTTCATCAAAAATCAACAAACGATCGACTTCGGCTGATGTATGTTCAATATTATTATACTAATATTATTGATGTGGTTAAAAAATGCTTGCAACAATGATGACGCCATCGTCGCCATTAGCAGTCCATTCAATTGCTAATAAAACGGTCTGTGTTCGGAAAATGTTGTTCGAAAGGGGATATTCTATGTTCTATATTCTATATATTCTGCAAGTATCCCTAGTGGTTGTATAGGGTACTGCAATGATCCCGCAGACGGGACGCCTGTCAAGATCAGGTTAATAAGGCAGGTTACTATGTTGGTTAATAGGCTGGTTAAAAGGCAGATTACTATGTTGGCTAATGGGTTACTATGCTCACATATTGTAATCTCACATACAGTGCCTTGCAAAAGTATTCGGCCCCCTTGAACTTTTCGACCTTTTGCCACATTTCAGGCTTCAAACATGAAGATATACAACTGTATTTTCTGGTGAAGAATCCACAACAAGTGGGACACAATCATGAAGTGGAACGAAATTTATTGGATATTTCAAACCTTTTTAACAAATTAAAAACTGGAAAATTGGGCGTGCGAAATTATTCAGCCCCCTTAAGTTAATACTTTGTAGCGCCACCTTTTGCTGCGATTACAGCTGTAAGTCGCTTGGGGTATGTCTCTATCAGTTTGGCACATCGAGAGACTGAAATCTTTGCCCATTCCTCCTTGCAAAACACCTCGAGCTCAGTGAGGTTGGATGGAGAGCGTTTGTGAACAGCAGTTTTCAGTTCTTTCCACAGATTCTCGATTGGATTCAGGTCTGACTTGGCCATTCTAACACCTGGATATGTTTATTTGTGAACCATTCCATTGTAGATTTTGCTTTATGTTTTGGATCATTGTCTTGTTGGAAGACAAATCTCCGTCCCAGTCTCAGGTCTTTTGCAGACTCCATCAGGTTTTCTTCCAGAATGGTCCTGTATTTGGCTCCATCCATCTTCCCATCAATTTTAACCATCTTCCCTGTCCCTGCTGAAGAAAAGCAGGCCCAAACCATGAGACTGCCACCACCATGTTTGACAGTGGGGATGGTGTGTTGCTTTTACGCCAAACATAACGTTTTGCATTGTTGCCAAAAAGTTCGATTTTGGTTTCATCTGACCAGAGCACCTTCTTCCACATGTTTGGTGTGTCTCCCAGGTGGCTTGTGGCAAACTTTAAACGACACTTTTTATGGATATCTTTAAGAAATGGCTTTCTTCTTGCCACTCTTCCATAAAGGCCAGCTTTGTGCAGTATACGACTGATTGTTGTCCTATGGACAGAGTCTCCCACCTCAGCTGTAGATCTCTGCAGTTCATCCAGAGTGATCATGGGCCTCTTGACTGCATCTCTGATCAGTCTTCTCCTTGTATGAGCTGAAAGTTTAGAGGGACGGCCGGGTCTTGGTAGATTTGCAGTGGTCTGATACTCCTTCCATTTCAATATTATCGCTTGCACAGTGCTCCTTGGGATGTTTAAGGCTTGGGAAATCGTTTTGTATCCAAATCCGGCTTTAAACTTATCAACAACAGTATCTCGGACCTGCCTGGTGTGTTCCTTGTTCTTCATGATGCTCTCTGTGCTTTAAACGGACCTATGAGTCTATCACAGAGCAGGTGCATTTATACGGAGACTTGATTACACACAGGTGGATTCTATTTATCATCATTAGTCATTTAGGTCAACATTGGATCATTCAGAGATCCTCACTGAACTTCTGGAGAGAGTTTGCTGCACTGAAAGTAAAGGGGCTGAATAATTTCGCACGCCCAATTTTCCAGTTTTTAACTTGTTAAAAAGGTTTGAAATATCCAATAAATTTCGTTCCACTTCATGATTGTGTCCCACTTGTTGTGGATTCTTCACCAGAAAATACAGTTGTATATCTTCATGTTTGAAGCCTGAAATGTGGCAAAAGGTCGAAAAGTTCAAGGGGGCCGAATACTTTTGCAAGGCACTGTATATATTATTATTAAACGTATAACTGGACATTGGCAGTTGATATCAGTACACAGTCGACTATGGGTGGCCAGCCTCAAGCACACATCACAATTTCAGCAGAAATTGTAACCTATCTAGTTTCGTTTGTTTTTGCAGATCGATCGAACAGGTGTTTGTGTAGGATGTTAATTGTAAAAATGGCTTCATGAATTCTTCATATATTATTAATGACAGGAAATATTTTGATTTATTGTACTCAATGGTCTGCATTTTCGCGCAGTTTCACGTGTTTCATCCATCTGCCGACGATGTCGCCATTTCTCATTTCACTCGTTTCTGTGCGTATGCATGTGTCAGAGTGTCCGTGAAAGAACTCAAATTTTCCCACCATGTTTGCTTTTTATAAATCCCAACTTTGCGTAGAGACTAGAGAGCGGCGTAGGTCTTCTTTTGTGCGTACGCCGCGGTTATGAGGCTCCTGGTGACTGCCAAGGCCAAAGCAAATCTTACGATATTAAACCATTAAATGAACCCTTGTGTCCTGTGGATGGTGTCGTTGTCACCCTAGACGAGACCCAATCAATTTCACTTAAATCCATTACTCTTAACAACTTGATCCATAATGGAGGTCATTTGGGCTTGCTCAACATTTAGATACAAGCCAAGGTTTAGCTTTATTGTATCCTGCAGTACAGTTGAACCGAATCATCATTGTTTATTCTTCGCCTCTCATGTATTCAGGCTTTTCTTTTGATGTCTGTCACCCTTCTTATTTATACATGTATTCATGTACTGAAATATTTAAGTGTTTTTAACCTTCCGCTGTTCTACTCTGTAATTACATGAACTTTGACATAATCTACTAACTGCATTGATGCTGTTTGTGAATCACTGCACTAATGAACTTTTCTGATTTTAATTACACAGATGATAATGTTGACGTGGATACTTTATTTATATCTGCTGAGCAACCTCAGGAGGACCTCAAAGAAAAGAAGTCTTACTGCTGTTCCCGTTGTGGAAGAAGTTTTCTATCTGGATCACTGTTAAAAAGACACATGAACATACACACTGGAGTGAAACCTTACTCCTGTTCTGATTGTGGGAAGAGTTTCTCTGATCGAAGTAGCTTTAAAGTTCACTTGCGCACACATGGTGGAGAGAAACTTTACTCCTGTTCTGATTGTGGGAAGGGTTTCTCTGCATCAACTAACCTTAAAGTTCACACTCGCATACATAGTGGAGAGAAACCTTACTTATGTTCTGATTGTGGGAAGAGTTTCTCTAGATCAGGTAGGCTTAAAGTTCACATGCGCATCCATACTGGTGAGAAGCCTTACTCTTGTTCTGATTGTGGGAAGGGTTTCTCTACATCAGATTACCTTAATGTTCACATTCGCATACATAGTGGAGAGAAACCTTACTCATGTTCTGATTGTGGGAAGAGTTTCTCTAGATCAGATTCCCTTAATGTTCACATGCACACACATAGTGGAGAGAAACATTTCTCCTGTTCTGATTGTGGGAAGGGTTTCTCTACAGTACGTAGCCTTAAAACTCACCAACGCATCCATACTGGAGAGAAACCTTACTCCTGTTCTGATTGTGGGAAGGGTTACTCTAGATCAGATTACCTTAAAATTCACATGCGCATCCATACTGGTGAGAAGCCTAACTTTTGTCCTGATTGTGGGAAGAGTTTCTCTACATCAGGCAACCTTACAAATCACCAACGCATTCATACGGGAGAGAGACCTTACTCCTGTTCTGATTGTGGGAAGGGTTTCTCTACATCAGGCAACCTTAAAGATCACCTGCGCATGCATACTGGAGAGAAACCTTACTCCTGTTCTGAGTGTGGGAAGAGTTTCTCTGATCGAAGTAGCTTTAAAGTTCACTTGCACACACATAGTGGGGAGAAACTTTACTCCTGTTCTGATTGTGGGAAGGGTTTCTCTACATCAACTAACCTTAAAGTTCACACTCGCATACATAGTGGAGAGAAACCTTACTTATGTTCTGATTGTGGGAAGAGTTTCTCTAGATCAGGTAGGCTTAAAGTTCACATGCGCATCCATACTGGTGAGAAGCCTTACTCTTGTTCTGATTGTGGGAAGGGTTTCTCTGATCGAAGTAGCTTTAAAGGTCACTTGCGCACACATAGTGGAGAGAAACTTTACTCCTGTTCTGATTGTGGGAAGGGTTTCTCTACATCAACTAACCTTAAAGTTCACACTCGCATACATAGTGGAGAGAAACCTTACTTATGTTCTGATTGTGGGAAGAGTTTCTCTAGATCAGGTAGGCTTAAAGTTCACATGCGCATCCATACTGGAGAGAAACCTTAGTCTTGTTCTGATTGTGGGAAGAGTTTCTAGCTGTAAACATTGTAGAGAATATTATTCAATTGGGGAATCTGGGTGTGAAGGCGCTGGAGTCAAACGCCAGAGCCGAGAAACACAAGCTAGCCGCAAAATGCCTTCAGCAGACTTGGCCGATTAGCCAGTTCTGTGCCTTACCCCTGCCGTCGTCCTCCCCAATGCCTGGTCCCTCCGGTCTTCAGCAGCGCAATATCATCGCAGCTCGGTCGAACATCCTTCGAAGTACTTTTGGATCGACTGACACATGTAAAGTCGAGGTGCTTTGGATATTGTTCACAGTGACCAAACACCACTCATTTAATAACAACGGTGAGATTAGCGGTCTCTTCCAAGTGATGTTCCCTGATTTTCAAGTAACGACTCACTTAGTAGCGTTCCAGGCAAAGTCACCACAAAACTTTGTAGCTATCACTAGCTGATACTACTAATTTGTAGTTCAATCTCTATTAGGTTACTAATATGGTGTTATGTCAGGCAGCACCAGCTGATACTAATGAGTTCTAATTTAATCTCTATTAGGTTACTAATATGGTGTTATGATGTCAGGCAGCACTAGCTGATACTAACTGTTCTAGTTCAATCTATATTAGGCTACTAATATGGTGTTTTGTAATGTAAGTTTGTTTTAGCCTAACGTTGTTTGTAATGAAAGGTTACTAATGTGATTGCTTCTGTAAATGAAATGAATGCGTTTTCAATGATCTCATTGAATTAAAGTGATTTTTTTTTAATTTCTTTGATTTTAATATTTTTTGGGTAATTAGTCGTGTAGGTCTTAAATTTCATTCTTTACTGTCTTAAGATGTCTTAAAAAGGTCTTAACTGTGACTTAATAAACCTGGAAGAACCCTGTGGAGAGAAACCTTAATCCTGTTCTAATTCTGGGAAAGGTTTCTCTGATCGAAGTAGCTTTAACCTTTTCACGCGTATGTTCCAAAGACACTTTCCAGGCCCCTCAGCGTGACTTATTTTGCGTGTGATTTCTGAATTTGCGGCGAGTTTCATAATGTGACTATGACGCAACAAGAGGCACTCCATTAGCTGCAGATTACCACAGACGAACTGTCTGGCAATCATTTGTGTGGTAATACTTGATTTTCTTATTCACATATTTTTAAATGCTTATGACAAATAATATATTCAGATTTTGGTATAATTGGTAATAAGACACATGTCATCAGTGTAAATCTTTTTTTTTATGGTTGTAGTGATGACATCCAGAGTTTATTGTTCATTGGTAAGGTAAAGACCAAACCAGACCCATATATGACTGATGAACACATAAATAAACATCCATCATAACAAGCGACTTTTTTTTGTTGAGTTGTTACAAAGTTCTTTTACAAACACCCAGCCTGAAACCCGACAGAACATGCCTCAATAAATTCATAGGAGCTAGGAAAAACTCCCTGATCAAGATGGGAAGAAATCTAGAGAAGGACCAGACTCTTTTGAAATATTGAGTTCCAAGTCCAGAATTGGTTTTCTATTTGGCAACAGGGCCTCCTTCTGTCATGCTGTCAAACTTCTCTTGGTGAAGATGAACTGGAAACCCATATCTCACTCACTGAATTAACACTACTTCTCTCTGATCTTCTGTCCGATCACAATACGTGCAAACTGCCCAATTTGCACAGTGGATCAGTGTCACCTGTATCGTCCTTTTAGGCGTCTGGTGGCAGAGCTTATTCGACGGCAGGTCGGGCAGCGCCATGCCTGCGTACTATGGCGGTATTGCGGGCGTGTTGTGCTGATCTGCTATCGGACGTGGGCGTCTCCGGAGTCTGCTGGGTAGGGGCAGTCCCGGCCGTAGACTAGTTCCTCACACCGGGCGCAGCATGAATGGAGTGTCGCGTCTCGTACTCCTCCCCAGCCACGCTGGTACGGGGCGCGGCGCTCTCAGTCGTGGTTTTCTGGGGGTGGGACCTATCTGAGGACGGTCATTACCTCCAGTATGGCTTCGGCAAAGTAGCCCTGACGATGAGCTCAGAGACCTGTTCTGCTAATCCCGTCATTACATCGGGGCATGGACGGTCATGGCGAGCGTGTTCCCTGAGGGGCGCTCGCCCCCGCCGAGGAAGGGCTCAGGGCTGTAGGCTCTGCGGTATACCCTTAGGGGTTTGATACGTGAGGGTATCGAACAAGTTCTTCCTCCCAGCAGAAAGTTACATATTACAGCCGGTGCTTTGTACTGAAGGAGAATGGGGGGGGGGTGTTGCGTCCATTTAGATCAGAGAAGCCGTCAAACTGTACGGTAAGGAGCTCTGTTAAGATGCTCTTTCTCTTACAGATCGTGAACGCCAAGCAACCAGTTCCAAGGACCGGTTTGCCACAACAGATCTCAGGACGCTGGCCTCCGTCTGTGTTCCTTCTGTCACTCAGCGGCGAAACAGTTCAGACTGTTAAGTTTGGTGGCAGCAGTGTCCAACGCTAGTCCTTGTGGCCTGTTGTACACAACACCGTTACAGTAGTGAATCAGAGCAAGCAGGGTTTTCTTCCCCGAGGGGAGACCCGATCTGCTGATCAGGTCACGTGACGCTTTAGTTGCGCCCTGGCATGGCGGTCATTGCCTTGTTTCTTATTCCGAAGGCATAGCTCTTCACAGGCATACCTTCATACCCTTAGGGGTTTATTTACAGGCCCGTGGTGCCAGGCCCGTAGTGGCATACCTTCATACCCTTAGGGGTTTATTTACAGGCCCGTGGTGCCAGGCCCGTAGTGGCATACCTTCATACCCTCAGGGGTTATTACAGGCCCACGTTGGCAGGCCTGTAGTGGCATACCTTCATACCCTTTGGGGTTTATTTACAGGCCCGTAGCATACTAGGTCGTCATAGCACTACGTGCCCTTGGAGGCGCGTTCACATGCCCAGGATGGCATTCCCTTGGTGGCATACCTTCGTTCCCTCAAGGGGGTTATTTCAGGCCCTAGTGGCAGGCCCTTGTGGCATACCTCCGTACCCGGTAGGGGTTATTTACAGGCCCATAGTGGCAGGCATATTGGCCTATCTACATGCGCGCAGCGTCATGTATATGCATTTTCGCATACTAGAGGCAAACATCCTGCTGAGGCAGGGGCTAAACGCCCAGGGAAGGAAGACTCATCCCAGTGGATAGAGCGTTGGTGAACTTTCGGTTGTAACCGAGATAGACCTTGTTGCCAGGGGGATGTCACACTTCTCACTGTGGCTCTCTCTGGGCCATCCAGCTACTCTGAGGGCTGCATGGCGCGACGTAGGCGTGTCTGAGGCACGCCCATACGCAATTCCCCCGATTGCTCTGCTCCCAGGAGCTTTGTGCGCTCGCCTTGGAGAGGGCCCAGCTTAGGCGCCATCCTTCACGCCAGAGCTCCAGCCACCGGGAGACTATGCCAGAGGTGATCTCTTCACTTCCGGGTGTGGGGATTGAGAGGAGCGTTTCCCCACAGGGTGCCCATCCACACTGTAGGTGTTTGTAGCAGCCGTTATCTGCGTGCCATGTTCCCATAGGTGAAGTATCTCTGAGGAGACACCCGTTCATATCTTGTATAAGAAGAGAAGGAAAAAAAGAAGAGAACAGTTTCCCGTTGTGGCTCTGAGGCTGAGGCCAGCAGCCTGCATGAGGGGCTATCCTGGGTCCTGGCCATTGTATATTCGAGGCCTCTCCCGTGCTCCGTCCGAGCCCTTTGAAGGCATTTCTGAGAGCTCTGCTACTCTCAAGACATCCTTCTGCTTGTCCTTCTCTCTGATGGATTAGGATTCAAGCCCTTTCGGTGCCCCTTCGTGCTTGTTTTCTTCTCCCGGCATGGTAAAGGCTTCTGCCTTTCTGATCGGGTTATTTCTTAAAGGTTACATCCAACTCTGTTGGGCCTTCTGTGCTGCACCCTCTGTCCTCCCTGACGTCGGACCTGGAGAAACCTTCTGCCATTGGGGATAGAGCGTTGGTGAACTTTCGGTTTTACAGAGATAGACCTTATTGCCAGGAGGGTGTCACACTTCTCACTGTGGCTCTCTCTGGGTCATCCAGCTCCTTTAAGGGCTGCGTGGCGCAATGCAGGCGTGACTGAGGCACGCCCGTACGCATTTCCCCCGTAGGGTGTAAGACGTTGGAATCCATAGCCCTGTGGGGCAAACCTGAACACTCGTTCAGTTGCCGGACTACCTGTGAAGGGGGGGTCCTGTGTCTAAACAGAGGATGAGTGGGTGGGCGGCTTGTTCCCTTCAGGGAACTAAGGTTACATACGTAACCATAGACGCTTTGTTTTCTCTACAATCTGATCGCGGAGCATTTTACACTCCATCTTGCCGAACTCACAGTCTTTCACCAGCTCGCGCAGTGCTGCAACGTAGTGATAAGTAGACTCGCCCACAGCTTGAGCTTGTTGTCTGAAACGGTATCCTTCGGCGACAACATTCACTTTCGGAATGAATTTTTTTTTTAAGGCAAGCACAGTTCCCTCATAGGTATCAGCAGTAGGTGGTAAGGTGCTGTAGATTAGGTTTTCTTCTGTTCCTAAGCAGTGGATTAGCAGAGCTCTTCCTCTCTGCAGAAAACTCTTCTCCCCGATTGCAAGCAGGTAGTTGTCAAACAATTTGGTTTACTGCCTTTTTTCCATTAGTTGCTGCACTTAACGTTTCATAAAGATTATTTTAAAAACCGAACTGACCACTACAGTCTAGGTTTGATCCTTGCTAGCTGACAAGTGGCTTGAAAGCCTGCTTTTTACATTGCCCAGCATCACATTTTGGCATCTTTATAGTCATATACAATAATTTGTTTTTTGGGAAAATGTTGCTTACTTAACATTATATTGTTTCTGTTTGTTTGTTCACACTCCAGAGGAGGCCCTACATATGTAAAACTGAAAAGACTGGGCAGCCTGGTACCTGCCAGTTTGACACATTTTATTTCAGTGCCAAATCTAATTGAGGGATTTATATTTGACTTAAGGAAAAATTGTGTTGTAACTCTTTATTAATTATTATGTATTTCGTTTTGAGATGAATTGTCTCTGCTCCACACTCCAGGCCAGTTGGGGGCAGTAATGCGCATTTTAAGTTAGTTTCCCTCCGCCATTAAATATCCACTGTAGAAGACGACGAATTCAACTTCTGTTTTATCAGGCTGCTGTTGATGTTCGGGTTTCAAACGTCTGTATAGTATTACATTTATTTCAGGAAATACGAATAGAAATCAGTCGCTGATATGGTATGAAGGTAAAACAGCGACAAAAGTTTTTTTCTTGTAATTCGTTTTTTTCTTTTGAAACTAGTTTTGTACAGAAGTTTTTCTTTCTTGTAATAGGTTTTGTACAAAAAACCAACGCCCAGAGTTTTGTCACTAAAATTCCACTAGCAACTGTGACAAAAGTTTTTCTTTCTTGTAAATCAGTCTGTGCCCAAACGTTTCACTGCGTTTCCAAACAGAAACCACAAACGTATTGACCAATGAACGGATAGCTATCTTAGCGTGGCGCTTTGAACTTCAACCAATCGTTACTCCTTCCATAGAGGAAAAAAGCCATGGCTCTGGGCTCGGCATGGTCAGCATCTGTTTTCGATTATGTAAAACTTATTTTCATGTCCATGCAGTATTAAATAAAATAATATTTTAATTACTACTGCATGGACATGAAAATACGATTATGTAAAACGTATTTTCATGTCCATGCAATATTAAATAAAATAATATAAAATATTTCGGGGCTGAGGCTTTTTTCCTCTTTGGAATGAGTAACGATTGGTTGAAGTTCAAAGCGCCACGCTAAGATAGCTATCCGTTCATTGGTCAGAATACGTTTGGGGTTTCTGTTTGGAAACGAAGTGAAACGTTTGGACACAGACTGATTTACAAGAAAGAAAAACTTTTGTCACAGTTGCTAGTGGAATTTTAGTGACAAAACTCTGGGCGTTGGTTTTTGGCACAAAACCTATTACAAGAAAGAACAACTTTTGTACAAAACTAGTTTCAAAAGAAAAAAAACGAATTACAAGAAAAACCCTTTTGTCGCTGTTTTACCTTCATAATATGGTAAGTGATTAAAAACAGCTTATTTGCGTATGTGTTCAGTTCGATATAATTTGCCGTGTGAACGTTTAAATGGCAGTGATCGTTAATGTTATTAAAAGTATATGTTTCATGTTCTTCATTAAAAATAAACGAGTGCTAAACCGTTACGAACGAACAGATCCAGATCATCAAACTAAGTTGTAACGTTTCTATTTATTCTCCCAATATCTGATAACGGGAGGTTTTAGCGTTAGTCCAGTTCCAAATAGAAAACCGAACGACAAAGATAAATATAAGCAGCAATGGCGGATTCCTCCTGAAAATTGTGGGACATTTTAAAATGGAAAAGTACTAGGTCACAAGTTACATGTTTTTAATTTAATTGGGTTGAACTGTTATTATTTTTATCTGAATGTTTAGGTTGGGTGCTGTCTATTTTCTGGGGGCTCATTTATTTTTAATTGTTGGGATTTATAAAAAGCGAATGTGGCTGGAAAATGGAGAAGGGTGTTTCTGCACAACCGGAGGCTGCAGTTTTAGGACCCCAGATCTAGGACCCCACTTTCAGGACCCTAGACTTTTTTTTTTTTAATTGTAGGCCTACATCATTTTCAACATATACAATCAGCACATGCACATATTACAGATAGTACAAGTAATATAGAAGTAAAAACAAAAAACATGGGCTTGTTAGAAATCATATAAAGTTGAAAAGCTTCAAACAATCAATTGATTTAATTACATTCCTAGCTGGGGTCATTGAATTCAGCATGGCAAAGTAGACATTCAAATCAGTCTTTACAAATACAGAATAATAAGGTTTTTTGTTAAGAAATTTCATTTTATGGATATAGAATTTAAGCAAGGATTAAAAACAAATTTAATACATATTTCTCCGTTTTGGAAAGCTTGGAGTCCTCAAAGACAAGAAGAACATCTTGGGTTTTTAGATGGATCTCCTTATCAAATCTATTCCCCATGTCTATTTGAAGGTCAATCCAAAACATGTTCACATAGATACAACTGAAAAACAAATGTTCTAAGGTTTCTGTCTCAAATTGACAAAAGGTACATTTGTCTGTATTTACAAATTCTAACGTTTGATGGGTAAAATCTATGTGTAATCTTGAAAAGGGTTTCTCTAACTTTGTTAGAAAGTATATATTTGTAAGATAACGTCCATATTGTAGGCCAATCTACATCATAGCATGCACCTATACATTGAGCTATGGGAGTAGCTCTGTCATAAAAAGCTCCTCTAATGAATGAGTTATTACACTTTTTATCAACAATCGAGACACCATTCAACACAACAGATGAATATACATATTCATTACCTGTATTGAGTACAGTTTGTTTCAAGAGTGAAAGGATACCATCTGGTATTGCTTGACACACCCAGTCATACTCCTTTAGGGAGATAGGGAGATCATATAATTGTAAAAAAGCTTTGTGTGTAAGTAAATGTCCATCTGTACTGAGTAGTTGTCTTACCATAAGAATGTTCTCGTTAAACCAATGTTCCAAAAATAGGGATTTGTTTTTACATTTTATGACAGAGTTGTTCCATATGACACATTAATGTGGAGAGAAATTGTGTTTGTATAGAAGGGACCAACAATTAAGCATTTGTTTGTGGTAATTGTCAAGCTTGACAGGGAGTCTTTCAACTGCATACGGACAATGTAAAAGGAAACTTAAACCTCTAAGTTTATTAAAGACTAGATGTGGTATTGTAAACCAGAAACTATTTGGGTCTTTGAAGTAATGTTTCAACCAAGAGATTTTTAAGATTTGGTTGAAGGTAGTAAAATCTAATACATTAAGACCACCCTCACTAACCCTATTCGTTAGTACTTTTTTTTTTACTTTGTGAGTCTTGTTTTTCCATACAAAGTTAAATAGTGTCTTATCTAATTGGGAGCATGTTGATATAGGACTGTCAAGACAAGAGAAGATGTACATTTTCCGAAGCTCTCTCGGATACATTTTCCCTTTCTTCCTTGTCTTTTGTAACTTTTATTCCTAAATAAGTAACAGTCTGTTTGAGATAACAGAAATTCAAGCATTTTGGGATAATTACATCCAGGGCCAAAGGGGTTTCTGAGATGTTATTCAGAATCTGGGCTGTCAAAATTTTGGTATAGGAATGGGCTAATGGGGGCATCATCTTGTCTACATCCTCTTTGGACCTCGAATCTAGATGATGTGCCATTGGACAATTTTACTGAGCTGTTACTTCCCCTGTACAGAGTTCTGATAGATTTAATAAAAGAGTCATCAAAGTTAAAAAAGCTTAGGGTGTCGAGAATAAAGGTATGGATGATAGTATCAAAAGCTTTCTGGAAATCAAGAAATAGAATTGCAGGGTCACCTTCGAGTAATTCATTATAATCAATCATGTCAAGCACTAGTCTTACATTGTTGGAGATAAGCCGCCCTTTAATAAAACCAGTCTGTGACTCGCTGATAATATCTCCCAAGCCAAATTTTAATCGATTTGCTAAGATGGCGGCGAGTATCTTATAGTCTTTATTCAATAGTGTGATTGGACGCCAATTTTCAATCAGTAGTGGGTCCTTGTTTGGCTTTGGTATGATGGTAATCAGACCTTGTTTTAAGGAGGGGGGCAGATTTTCTTGTTCAATTGATTCCTTATAAACTGCTGTAAGAAATTTCCCCAGAGGCTTTATAAAGGCTTTGTAAAATTCCGCTGTTAGGCCATCATTGCCGGGGGATTTATTGTTTTTTAGATTTTGTATCCCTATTTTAATTTCATCTATGGTTATCTCTTTTGAACATTCAGTTTTAAATTCTTCCTTTATAGTCACTGGATCAGCAATTGATTGGAATACTTCTGAGCTTTCTTGTTGAGTAGTAATTTTGTAAAGATTGCTGTAATACTTTACTACAGCAGTAGAGATAATTTTATCATCTTCACAATCTTCCCATTAATTATTAATTTTCTCAAAACATTCCTTTCTGCGTTTCTTCTTTCTATTGAGAATAAATATTTGCTATTCTTTTCACCTTCCTCCATCCATTGTCGTCTAGATCTAACAAAGGCACCTCTAGCCTTTTCTTTATACATTTCATCAAGTTCATACTGCAGTTTGTGTATTTGAATTGCATACAAATGCATATGCTCCTTCGGACCTCCAAATAGGGAGTGAAGTTCACCTAAAATATGTTCTATTCTTGATCTCATTTTGGATGCATGTTCCTTGCCAAGTTTGATAATCCTCTAATTTTTTATTTTAAAATTACTATTTCCCAATTCCCATATGCTTTTTCAATAAGAGCCAACCTCCAGTGTTCTGCAATAAGTAGATTGGCACTTTCTTTGAAATCTTTAAATTGCAACAATTTGTTATTGAGTTTCCAGTATCCCACATTATAAAGTTTTTTTGGTTCATTGTATAGATTCAACTTTAGTTGGATTGCTTTGTGATCTGTTAGGATGGCATGTGCGATTTCAATTTGATCAACATTGGATTCTAAGTCAGTGGATATAAGCCATAGGTCTATTCTAGACTGTAGAGTAAAAGATTTGTTTGTCCAGGATAATTCTTTAACCATATGATGTCTATGTCTCCATATGTCAATGACACTCATAGAGTGACAGAATGTAGACAAAATATTGTTTGACTCTACAGCTCTAGGAGGATGTCGGTCTATAGTGTTGTCTAAAGTAATGTTGAAGTCTCCCCCAAAAATCAGCTTTGCGGAAGGGAACGTAACAAGTAGTGACTTAGCATTATCTTCTATATCTTCCTACAACATCTAATTAGCATTTTTGAGTTATAGCCATAGATATTGCATAGTAAATATATTTGTCCAGCAGTTTATAGAATTAGAAATATCCAGTGACCTCTTGTGTCCAATTTGGTTGTTAATATTTTACCTTTGAATTTGTCTCTGAGGATAGCAACGCCTGCAGAGTTTGTTGTACCATGCGACATCCTTATATCATTTCCCCATTGTGTTTTCCAAAACTTCACATCCTCTGAGGATGAGTGACATTCTTGTAAAAAAATAAGGTCTGCCTTTGCCTCTTTACAAAATTTAAAAAAAGCTATTATTTTAACAATATCGCGTAAGCCCCATGTGTTGATTGATATAAGTAGTAACTCCATAACAAGTAAAGCAGTGAATTAACAATTTAACTCATCTGGACAATAAACTCCCACTCGTAAGTGAAATGGAACATAGTATAATTACCTAACATATTTTATAAATCTAAAACAAGTGTATATAACGTATTAGTTACCTGTCAATGAAATCGAACATTTACAGGGACCCTAGATTTTTGTGTCAGCACTTCTTACCTAACTGGATTAGCAAAAACACTCATTTAAGATGGACGACATGGACACCAATCGGACTGTGAGTACCGACATTCAAATAACTTTTATTTTATAACGTTTCAACGAAGGAAAGTTTACATAGCCAAAGTGAGAGCTGCTAACTTTGAACTAATAAATAATTCCCACGAATTTTGAACTTGTGTTCTAGTTTTACTAATTACTACGACGTTCTCAGTTTGTGGCCATGATTCAATAGATCTTTGTTGATTTCTATTAATTACCACAACATTATTAATTTGTGTCGATGATTTAATAAATCATTGTTGAGTTTTATAATAAGTAAATCTATCCAGCACATTAATTAAACTTAAAAAGATGGCAGAAACATGTTGATGTGAGTTGTGTAAGATTTACCTGTAGCTTACTGTATTAGGGTGAACACGTGCTTACTCATTGTTTTACTGTATTAGTTGAGTATAAAATACCTTTCATAATTAAACTGCCTGGTTGTACTACAATATGTGTTATTAGCCTGCCGTTTTGTTGTTGTTTTGCAGCATGAATGAGACATTTGGCAGTTTGTTACAATTTGGCCTAATATGCAATTCTGTTTGGCTTTCTCTCTTTACAACTCCTACAGTGCATAAGTATTTTACATCAGAGATTTCAGTTGAACATGTCTCTCGCTCTCTCACAGAGAACTGAAGCCTACCTACAGCCAATCTGTCTGTGCAGCAACCGTTGAAAAAGGGGGTCTTGTTGGTGCTGCTGTTATTGATAAAAATACACAAATATATATACATTTCTGAATCATTCTTGAGTCTTGTCTTGCCTCTCTACAACCTTTAAAATATCTGGCTGTATTTTAGTGACTACATATGCTGATTCCATATTCATTTTACCTGATAATGAGCTAATTAGTTAAAGTTAAGGAGGTTAATCAATACACCGTATCAATAAAGAAACTAAGACTTTCTCCACTTTTACAATTGTTTAATGATTGATATACATTTTACATTTATGTTTTGTGTCAATTAGTTTAAATGTCAAATTGTGACGCTATTTGTGTACACACTTTAGTTAACCTGTGTTTATATTTCACAGCCCCTAAGCATAACTACTAGTATCGTTTTATTCAAATATGAAATGTAAAAGTAATTCAGCTGTTATTATTTAAGGCATTAGGTTAGTCTATGCAGTTAACAGCTTTGCCATTCCACAATAGGTCTGAAAGAGTTGGCTTCTTATTATCCCTGCCTGGATTAGTGGAGGGCATAAAACTATAGGCTACTATCAAAAAAAATATTTAAAACTGCAAGCAAATCAACTCTTGTAACTTTTACAGGAAAATCACATATTTCAGTTTTGAATGTGAATGAATTAAACGCGTCAATTCTGTCCACGATTTTGACAATACATTGCAATAATGTGTTTTTGTAAGCAGTAAATGTAGCTATTTTGTGCACTTCACCGTTCAAAAAATTAAATCAAAATGTGTTTGTTGAGCCCTTTTTACAGCAGAAGATGTCACTAAGTGCACCACACACAAAATACACAAAATCAATTCGGTTTCAATTGGTAGCAAGAAACGTAAATAATTCACGATTATCACATTTTCAGAAGATGTCACTAAGTGCACCACACACAAAATACACAAAATCAATTCGGTTTCAATTGATAGTGTAACGATCCAATAGCAACAAACGTAAATAATTCGCGATTTGCCCCTCTGGACTTACCATTAGACACGCCCAGGCTTGAGACGGGAGGCTTTGGGCTGCAGCCATACACGTCTCACATGTTTCCCGTCATTAATAATATGAAAAATTCACGAAGCCATTCTTACAAATAACAGCCTACACAGACACCTGTTTGATCCATCTGCAAAAACAAACAAATTAAAACTAGATAGTAACGTAAATTCAAATGAAGATATTTCCAAAAAATAATTCAAATGTTCTGTAATTATATTGGCATTTCATGCAATTCATCCTCATAAATAATATGGCGAACATAACAAAATCATGTATAGTACTGCTATTCTTGTCGATGTCACTGTGGGACGGAGCAGATGAATGGATAGATAGTCTTGACCAAATCCCAGGCATCATAAATATATATAATATATATATATTCGTATAATCCATAATACAGCATCTCTTTGTATTATTCTGTTTTACACAATACAGTATCTATTTGTAGTATTCTGCTTTACATAGTACAGAATCTCTACTCACCTAGGCTTTACATGTAATCATATACGTATCAAATTAACATTTAATTTCATGCATATTCTATTCTTCTCATTCAATCTCGTCACACTGTCTATTACTTCAAAAAACGACAGGCCCTTTTCTGACCTAATTTAAGGTGAGGGACTAATATCAGAGATTTACTAGCTATATCTCCATGTGCACGATTTCAGCCAGTCATTTTGGAAGTAACAAAACAATGAATTATTGCGATCCGGCTAATGGGACCAGTTGTTCAGAAAAATTATTGATTATTAGTATTGAATATTGAATTATTAGTATAGTATTGAACACATTTTCAGAGTTATCCCGAAGCCACTTTTTCGTTATCTTCTCTGTGTGCTTACGGTCTCTGTCCTGTTGGAAGGTAAACAGGGAGTTTTTCCTAGCCACCGTGTATCAACTTGTATCAATTTGTTGACGTGTGCTTTGCCAGGTTCAGGCTGTGTGTTTGTTAAAGCACTTTCTGACAACTTTGTTGTAAAAAAGGCATTATGAAATACATTTGATTGATGAACCTTTACCCCAGTCGGAGGTCCAGAGCGCTCTTGAGCAGGTTTTTATCAAGGATGTCTCTGTACATCGCTGCATTCATCTTTCTCTTGATCCTAACTAGTCTGCCAGTTCCTGCCGCTGAATATAATTTTTTGACTCGGTGAAGAGCAGTGGCTGGTCTCCTCCAGACATGACGGTTTGCATTCAGTCCAAAGAGAATCTGGTTTCTCATGATCTGAGAGTCTTTCAGGTTCCTTTTGGCAAACTTTAGGTGGGCTGTCATGTGCCTTTATACTGAGAAATGGCTTCCGTCTGGCCACTCTGACATACCGGCCTGATTGTTGAAGTGCTGGAGCTCTGTCAGGTTCTTGGACACCTTCCAGGCCCTCATCCCCAGATCGCTCAGTTTGGCCAGGCAACTAACTCTAGGTAGAGCCCTGGTGGTTCCAAACTTCCATTTATGGATTGTGGAGTCCACTGTGCTCATTGGGACCTTCAATGCTGTAGATTTCTTTCTGTACCCTTTCCCAGATCTGTGCCTCGATACAATCTTGTCTCCGAGGTCTACACACATTTCCTTGGGTTTCATGGCTTGGTTTGTGCTCTGACATTCACTGTCAACTGTGGGACATTATATAGACAGGTATGCGCCTTTCCAAATCATGTCCAAGCAACAAAATCTACCGCAGGTGGACTCCAATCAATTTTTTATCAACAAAATGCGGAAAAAGTGAAGCGCTGTGAAAACAGGCATGTCACATCCAGTCACCGAGAAGCATTGCTTCAGTATAAGTAACGCTTGACAATTACCGCTAGGGTTGGGAACCAAATTCTTGTAAGCGTTTCATAGTACTGATTTACGTAAAATCAATAAGTTCAGAATTTCTGTACCTGATGGCGCATCTCGGTTATTGAGTAGAAAGGGCAAAGGCGCCGTATTGGGGGGGAGTTGGGACCATTCTAAGGGCTTGTGGACATTAGGCAAAAATTGTTAAAATGAAATGTTTAACCTATCCACCAAACCTATTTTCTTGTTTTTGGTGAAAAGTAAATATTGAGAGGGCAAAGAGCATTTTACCTACCCCTTTCCCTACATGAAATGGTTTGGTCCACTTTCCAACCCTGGCACAAACGATACCTGTAATTTGTGAATGCGAATGCAGCATCAAAGCTGGACCCATACAAATCAGCTGGGCTGGTGTCGTGGAAATTTTAGACTTTAATCGCTGAATTCGAACTTAAAGTAAGACGCACGAGAGTATGATACAGTTGACACTTTTAACAGGTTTAATTGCAATTAAGAAACTATTTCTCAAATACAGGTATAAGCTTTTGCATTGATCAGATCAATCCCTATGGCAAGCTTAAAGAATAGGTTTGAGGAAAGCCTTCATCAGACAACAGGACAATAACCTGTGCTGGATCAGACTGACCTAATGATTACAACTTCTGCATGGTATTTAAAGGAATGAAGTTACGCACACTCATTGACACACCAACCTAAACAGAGACAATGGAGAACAGATGAGGTCCTTAGAAGATCTCACCAAATATAGGATAATATTCATGACATATGGAGCTGTCATGAAAACCCGAGGGTCACTCCCCAGTCAAGTCGAGAGAGGCCTAATGCATATCCATTTATGGTGAGACACATGTAAACCCATACAGTTGCTTTGACAGTCCATCACAGGTAAGGTAATCAAGACATCTATTTCTAGCATTGGGCCCCTCTAACAATGTAAAGATACATTCCGGCTTGTCCTCCGAAAGGAACCAGATTCCGTTTTTCAGAGTCTCGTGCTTTCCGTTCTTAACCTTTCTCTGTGCCTTTTGGCCTAAACAACATCTATGAGACTTACATGTAACTAAACTTCTTGAATGATCATAAAATTCCATAACACTGGATAATCTGGACCCGTCTTTTCTAAAATGATCTGCAAATATTATTGCTGTCGCCGTCACCATCTATTTACCCTCTCTCTCTTATCTTCTGAAATCCAGAGAGATTGGAAATCCGACGCAGTCATTCCCCTGTTCAAAGGGGGAGACTCCCTCGATCTCAACTGCTACAGACCAATATCCATCCTACCCTGTCTTTCCAAAGTTTTAGAAAAACTGGTTAACAAACAAATTGTCAACCATCTGGATTCACACCGCATTCTTTCTGCTACGCAGTCTGGTTTTCGTGCTGGTTATGGCTGCACCACGGCTACCCTAAATGTCCTGAACAACATCATAGCCGCCATTGAAAAAAAGCACTACTGTGCGGCCGTCTACATCGACCTGTCGAAGGCTTTTGATTCTGTTAACCACCAAGTTCTGATCAGCCGACTCAAAAGCCGGGGCTCCCGGCTATCCTCCAACTATCTCTCCCAAAGAGTCCAGCTGTTAAACCGGAGGGCCTGTTGTCGGGACCCATGGCTGTCTCTATGGGGGTGCCACAGGGCTCGATTCTCGGGCCGACTTTATTCTCCCTCTACATCAACGATGTGGCTCTCGCTGCTAGTGATTCTCAGATCCATCTTTATGCAGACGATACCATCCTGTACATGTCAGGCCCTTCATTAGATACGGTACTCAAACATCTCCAGGAGAGTTTCAATGCCATTCAACATTCCTTCCTTCCTAAACCATCATTTATTACTAAGCTCTGGTAAAACTAAGTGTATGCTGTTCAACCGATCTCTGCCCACACCTGCCTGTCTGCCCAGCATCGCCACGATGGGTCTGAACTAGAATTTGTTGATACTTACAAATATCTAGGTGTCTTCAGTGTTTCCTTTAGGATTTTTTTTAGCAGTGGGGGCAGGTCTGTCTGAACAACCCCCACCCCCAACCCGCCCGCAGCCGCCACCGTTAGATAGCTTAAGCGTTGTCTTTCCCTTAAACAATGTTTAGGTAATGTAAACTTCGCATACCTGGTCTTCATCAGGGCCGGAGTGGGACTGATTTTCAGCCCGGGAGATGTGTAGTCAACCAGACCATTTTTTCGGGGTGGGGGAGGGGGGCTGGTGTACTGTTTAAACGTATGCTGTCTTTAGAATCTTTACAACCATTTTATTTGACAAATATCAATGAATACAAATAACAGAAGGCTGTTCAAAATTATCAATAAATACAAATAGCAGCACTTTTTGGCTTGTGCTTAACACATTTTATTGTGGAGGAACTTCTCTCACATGCCAGCCCATCTAGCAACGCATGCGAAAAAAACTATATCTCAACAATTACGTTCCCTGGGAACTATTGTAGGAACACGCGTTTACGTTACTGGTGAAACGTTTTTGAACGTAATTAAGACAAAAATTCCCATCTACCATGGAACCAGCGCCCTACGGCTCCACAGCCGACCGCACTACCCACTGCCCAGTGCTGTAGTGGTGTCTGGTTAGGTGGGTATACTGTGAATTTAGAGATCTCAATCATGCGCCTTGGTCAGCACACCATGGACACAAACGAGAGTACACACAATATGAAAGTAAATTGAGGTTTTCAAGTGATTTCACAAAAAAGATTTTTACAATTTTTAATGTTTATTAAACGTCTCTTACACCATTTCCTTAAAAAAAAACAAAGCTGTGCAAAATGTGGGTGTACTCTATAAAACAATCTGATAGTGATTTGAAGTTTCAAGGCCAAATGGTTAAACAGATTGAATAAATAACGTTGAGACTTGTACTTTATAGACGGTCCCTAACTATAAGCAGACGGAGGTTTTTGTCTGCTTGCGGGAAAACCGGACCTGATTTCGGCCTCCGACTATTCGTTGAATATCCAATATTTCCAACCAACTTTACCTCGGTCTGAGATGAAGCATTAGCGTGGCACTTTGAACTTCAACCAATCGTTACTCCTTACAAAGAGGAAAAAAGCCATGGCTCGGCATGGTCAGCATCTGTTACCTCAAGTAAAACTTATTTTCATGTCCATGCAGTATTAAATAAAATAATATTTTAATTACTACTGCATGGACATGAAAATACGTTTTACATAATCGAAAACTTACTTGAGGTAACAGATGCTGACCATGCCGAGCCATGGCTTTTCTTCTACCCTTTGCAAGGAGTAACGATTGGTTGAAGTTCAAAGGGCCACGCTAAGATAGCTATCCGTTCATTGGTCAGAATACGTTTGGGGTTTCTGTTTGGAAACGCAGTGAAACGTTTGGGCACAGACTGATTTACAAGAAAGAAAAACTTTTGTCACAGTGCTGGTGGAATATTAGTGACAAAACTCTGCGCGTTGGTTTTTTGTACAAAACTTATTAACAGAAAAGAAAAACGTTTGTACAAAACGAGTTTCAAAAGAAAAAAATTAATTACAAGAAATAAAAACTTTTGTCACAGTGCTGGTGGAATATTAGTGACAAAACTCTGCGCGTTGGTTTTTTGTACAAAACCTATTACAAGAAAGAAAAACTTTTGTACAAAACGAGTTTCAAAAGAAAAAAACGAATTACAAGAAAGAAAAACTTTTGTACAAAACGAGTTTCAAAAGAAAAAAAACAATTACAAGAAAAAAACTTATGTCGCTGTTTTACCTTCATAGTTCTGCGCTCTTAGCCCGGGTTTTGATAATATGGGTTTTCATATCGTATCAATTTACAGTGGCAAAACGCCGCAGCGCACTAGATTTTTGTATTGTTTTAACCACAGCAGATATATCCAAAAGGTCTACATAAATGCCAAGAGTTGCACTAATTGCTCATTGTGGCCAACTCCACATGGAGGCAAGTAAACCGATGATACAATTGCGTTCCCTTCCCTCTTCAACGGCCCAACAGCCTCCCGATTCTCCCGATTGCCACCCACGTTCTTCTCCAGAAAGCTGCGGTCTCTCTTTTTTCCTTTCTCTCCCTTGTCAGCCGGGTGGTGCGCGTGTCTCCGACATGCTGATATATGGCTTTTCGCTTACTGTACGGCCCTATTCTGATACCGTGGCGGCAGAAATTTAGCCGTGGTGGGCCGCCACTACCCAATCAACATAGAGGAAACACTGTGTCTTGTTAGACAGCTCTCTCTTCTTTCAGCCGCACATTAATAAACTGAAGTCCAAAATGAAGTCTAGAATTGGCTTCCTCTTTCGCAACCGAGCCTCCTTCACTCAGGTGGCCAAACTTGCTCTGGTGAAAATGACTATTATTCCAATGTTTGACTTTGACGATGTCATCTACAGAACAGCCTCAAACTCTCTGTTGAAAAAAAAGGTTTACCATAGTGTCATAAGTTGTCGTTTTGTAACAAATGCCCCATACAGCACCCACCACTGCAAGCTTTACACGTTAGTCGGCTGGCCGTCGGTAAGTACTCGGCGTTTAACCCACTGGTACCAACTTGTCTACAAGTCCCTGCTAGGCAAAGTCCCTTTGTACCTTAGCTCCCTAGTTACCATTGCCCTACCCACCCGCAGTCTACGCTCTAGTAGGTACATTGCCTTAGTCACCCCAAAAGCCTGCACATCATTCGGCGCTAATCCTTCCAGTTTGCAGCCGCCAATGACTGTAACGAACTACAAAAAACCCTAAAACTTGAAACACTCATATCACCAGTTGCCTTTAAACTACTCCTTTCTGAACAGCTGTCCGACCTCTGTACCTGCTAACTGTCTTCAACTTCTCTCCCTTAAGGCCTCATTAGCTTCTGCGTCAACTCCACGGCGTTGCTACGCCGTCACTCCTACGGCGTCGTGGCCGTTTTATGGTTCTGCGTCGGGTTGCGTTGCATTTCACCGCCAGATGTATAATCTGACCAATCACAGCCCTTGTGGTCTGCGTCGCCTCAACGCGTAGTTACAATGTTTTGGAGGTGCACGTCGAGCCACGGCGGAGGGGTCTGCGAGGGGTTTGCATCGACGCAGAGGGGTCTGCGAGGGTACGCCGTCGATTCGACGCAGAAGCATAAAAAAGGCTTGCACAGTGGACATCTCTCTCCTGCGCTATTGTCATACCTGTTGACTCTTGTATTACTCTTATTTGCTCAGATATTGATCGAATCCATATTCACGGTCATATAATCCATGCAAATGACCTACCTGCTAGACTCACTTTTTCTTTGAATATCCAGTAAAATGATACCCATCGTATTTTATAATGTATTCGCTAGTGCCTTATCTATGCTGCTCAACAGAACCACATATACCTCATCCTGTTTTACTTGACCCTGTATTGCCTTATTTTGTCTTATTGTGCCTAAATTTGTAATCTTTGCACTCGTGTTTTATGTGTACTTATGTAACTGTTTGTTGTCTTGCACATGTTCTCTTATCTTATCTCTTTCTCTGACCTATCTTGGCCAGGTCGCCGTTGTAAATGAGAATTTGTTCTCAATCGGCCTACCTGGTAAAATAAAGGTAAAATAAAATCAATGATGTCTGTGTTTTTGTTAAGGAATATTTAGGAAAAGCCTTCTGTTCCACAGGGATTTAGTTTTATGATAGGAGACACATGGGTAATGATTTTATGACTTCGAGAAAGGAACCTGGGGAGGAAATAGATGTCACTAAGTAACTTTGAGGTGCCGGCTTGGCTGTTAGGAATTGTATGGGACATTGTGTACCTTCCTTTTGACAAGCCTAGACACTTCTTAATTTCCCCTATCTAATTATCAAAGGTACCCTGTGGTCATCTAAGAGAACCATCTGTTCACCCTATATACTGTTTAGGTTTGGTGTGTCAATGAGTGTGCGTTACCGATTCTGTATAAATACTGTGCTGTACTTCATGTTAGTTAGGGAAATATATACCTGACACTACATTTTGCCGTCTGTATGTGAAAAGGTTTTTCCTCATCTATCAATTAAACTGTTAGAGTTAACTTGAGAGATACTAATAACCACTTTGTAGTTTAGAACAATCAAAAACAGTATTAACAGTAAATAACGGGTAATATAGTTATGAATAGGTTTCAGAATCAATGTTTCATATTTCTATCTGACGAATCAATCTGAGTCGCGTGAGTTGTGAGTCGGGTTGAGGAATAATGTGCTTGATCACCTGGTTTCCACCTAAGCTCCCACTTTTCCATGAAGGCTAACAGAAGTCATCTATAGTTGCATAAACACAAGAAAATTAATACCACACATAATGCAGCAGATCAATATTGTTATTTCACTCATACTCAGATCAATAATAGTTAGAGAAGTCAATGGGCCATATTCTTCAGCCGTTCTTAAGAAGAAATTCGTTCTTAAAACCCACTTACGCAGTTTCCACGAAGATTCTGACATTCACCAATGTTTACTTATCTGGAATTTGTTCTTAGGAAAGAACAGAATCTACGCACAGTGAAAACCACTCTTACGCAAATTTGACTTTTTCGTGACAAATCATGAGTCCCTGCGTTTTTGTCAATTGTACTGTGATTTAAATATTATGAAGAATAACATTATGAATAATATTCAATTATTTCAAATATTTGCATATATTTAACACTTTTCTGTGGATGGCACACCCGAGATTGCAGTTATTCCGATTATGTCCCCGATGCGCTGGTCCAGCTCAGTAAGGACAGTGCACATTTATAATAACCAAAAAATTCAATACTGTTACAACATGATATCACTGGCTAAGTATAAATTCAAAATTAATATTGGGAGGGTAATAAGAGAAGGCTCCACTTGGTTCGCCAATACGGTGAACAGCAGCTGAAATTAAAAGAATAATGGCAACATTAGCCTATGTACTCTGTCTCCAATTTGCATTTAAGATTCAAATAATATTTTTTTGAAAAACCTTTACTCCCCAAGATTAGGCTACATGTTTTAGTGTAGGATAAGTATGTAATCCCCAGTATATGGGTTCAGCCAGTCCTGCGCTCTAATGGTGCGTCCAGCAGCACTGATTGGCCACTGGCAGCTGTTGAACAGCTTAGATCAACATGCCTTTACAGCCACGAATTCCCTGAATTTGCTGTCATATTTTAAGAGACTGTCAATTTTTTTGCATTTGGCATAACCCACTGGCTCATTTTTTTTCATTAAAAGTGAGATTTTAATCTTTTTACCAGTGCAACCAAATGTAATCGCCACCTCCACCTCCTCAGCATCCATGATTTTGCTAAATGAAACGCATCACCTGACCACTCATTCACCGCGCAACCCAGGGTGCAAGAGACAGAGCCCGAACCCGGGCAATGATCTTCAGCTAGTGCGCCCTTCCCCTGACACAGCGTTCACAGAACGAGTGATTAAATCCCATGCATCCTTTTTGTATTTGATTTTGCAACCCCTACTGATGCTGCTAAATATTACGTATTTTTGCCTGTTCACCTCTTGCAGAACTATTTCCACTTCTGAACTTCTGAAGTTTTTTTTTTGGCGTCTGATCCTCTACTGTATTTACATTTTAGTTTTGGCATTTTTGCATTCTCCAAATTTTTACGATGAGTTTCCACTCCGTCCTGCAGTTTAATGCCCTTTTATGGGAAATACCGGGGCGTTTACCTATGCTAATTAGAAACAACGGACACACGCTTTCAATTTACGAAGACATGGTATTCATCATTTTAGGAACGTAGATGCGAACAATTATGCACTTTAAGAACACGTTCGTGAATTTGAGTAAGACTTTTCTTAGGACCTTTCTTAGGAACAAATTTAAGAAATAACAACATTGAATAATATGGCCCATTGTTTTGCCCAACTGTAGCCCATCAATGGCATCACTTGACTGAAGTAGGTCAACACAGGTTCTATAGAGATCTACGATCACGTGGGTTGGCTGTCATTATAAAATTACCAGCAGTAAAAAATCCGATTCGTAACTTACAGGCCTTCAGGAAAATCTGAGGTAATTACCAAAAGAAAGAATAAACACTAATCGAGTGAAATATTTCTGCACTGCTGTTGTCTAATGTTATGAATGTGTCATTGTGTTTTCTCCCTTGTGTGTTTTATCCACATATTCATCAGTCATGTATGGTTCTGGTTTGGTCCTTTTTTTAGCAGAGGGAGGACAAACCCAGTCTGCTACTCTCCTTCCATACTGAGATCAAACAAGAGTCACTGGATTCTGATTGTAACAGTGGAGCTCAGTGTGGATTGGTGGATTCAGAGATGGCATCAGTGAAGATGGAAGACTGCAGTCCAACTCTGGGACTGAATGTTAATATTAATGATGAAGATGTGAAACATAATATTGGGGAGTCAATTAGTAAAGGTAAGAACTTGCTTATTCGCAAACACATTCATTCTGACTGTCTACTTAGACTAACAGTCTATCAGTCGCGGTGTCAACCAACGAACCAAAGATGCGTGAGGAAGGGCTGAGCCAACTCACTCACGACCACTGAACTTTTTATGTTATAGTAGTTTTCCTAAAATGAGATTTGCTGATTTCATAATTAGCAACATTTTATTAATATAAAACAGTTTTTTCCCTTCTTTATTGAATCGAAAATAATTGAACCATGAACCTTGTATTGAATGTTTTTTCAAATCGTGAGACAACTATCGTCCCTCTCCCTGCAAATTGACGTGTATTGAGGTGTGGTTGTATTTCAGGGCCTACCTATAAGCTCAATGCCTTTTCGCTTAACATCCTGGTACAAATGTATCTATATCCACAGTAAAACGAGTCCTGTATCGACACCCTGAATTGCAGCTTCGCGACATCATCATGTTTTGGGGGTGTTTTGCTCTGAGGGACTGGTGCACTTTACATTTTCTCATGATTACATCTATTATGTAAAGTGCATCTGCATAGTATTCACAGCGCTTCACTTTCCACAGCCTTATTGCAAAAGGGATTGAATTCATTATTTCCTGTTTTTCTACACACACTACCTCATAATGATGTTGTGAAGTTTTTATTTATACTTTGCAGATCTATTAACAATACTGATTCTATGTAAGTATTTACAGCCTTTGCTTTCACACTCAAAATAAAGAGCTCAGGTGCATACTGTTTCCACTGATCATCCTTGAGATGTTTCTACAACTTTATTAGTCCAGCTGTGGTACATTGAGATTATGGATATGATTTGGAAAGGCACACAGTTGTCAGTATACGGTCCCACAGTTAACAGTGCATGTCAGAGACATCTGAGACAGGATTGTATCGAGGCACAGATCTGGGAAAGGGTACAGAAAGAAATCTGCAGCATTGAAGGTCCCAATGAGCACAGTGGTCTTCATCATCAGTAAATGGAAGAAGTTTGGAACCACCAGGACTCTTCCTAGAGTTAGTTGCCTGGTTAAATGGAGCAATCTGGGGATGGGGGCCGTAGTCAGGATGGTGTCCAAGATCCTGATGGTCGCTCTGAAGCTACATGCACACCGCGGGTGACCTACAGCTGCCAAGAGACAAGCTTCAGCGGAAACCAATTGCAGGGTAGATGTTCTCTAATATCGTTGCGGTCAATGTTTAGGAAGACACACCCATTCCGAGCTGGCGGTGTGCACAGCAAAGAGAGCTCCGCTACAGCTTGCCGGAGATTGGGATATTTTCGCAGCGATGTACGGAGACATCCTGGATGAAAACCTGCTCCAGAGCGACTTCAGATTAGGGCGAAGGTTTATCTCTCAATAGGACAATGACCCTGAGCACACAGCGAAGATAACAAAGGAGTGGCTTCAGGACATCTCAGTGAATGCCTTCGAGTGGCCCAGCCAGAGTCCAGACCTAAACCCTATTGAACATCTCTGGAGAGATCTGAAAAGGGCTGCGCAGCGACGCTCTCCATCCAACCTGATGGAACTGAAGATGTCCTGCACAGACAAATGGGAGACACGTGTAGCATCACACCTAAAGACTTGAGACTGTAATTGCTGACAAAGTCATCAATAGTTTTTAGCAAATCCTAATAAAAATTTGAAATATACTATTTTCATGTGGTCTTCATCAGGTAATGTGTGTAGATTTTGAGTAAAAAAATAAATTGAATCCATTTTAGAATAAGGCTGTAACTTGAGAAAAAGATAAAGATCTGTAAATGCTTCCAGGTGCACTGTATGTTAATCAATTGAAGCAACATTTCAAGACAACAATCAGGAAGTTAGAGCTTGTTCACAAATGACTCTTCCAATTGGACGATGACCCCAAGCATACGTCCTATGATTTATTCTTAAGAATTGTGTTTGGATTTAGCTAGGAAGTCCAGATTTAAACTGTATGTGCGTTGTACATTATATCCTTATGTGGTCTTGTGTAGAGTCCCCTCTTAAGTTCCTGGCTTCACACACAGGGTGTAAGGAGCCCCATAATGGAACCAGATGTGACACTTGTTCCATGCATTTTGTCATAACAAGTGGTTGATATTTGTATTTTAGAACGGAAATGTAACAATGTGTTAAAGGAGTTCTAGAGTAAAAAGTGACTTCTGTTTAAACCCAACTAACCTGCCTACAGTCACATTCCCCGGTCCCCGTGGTTTTAAACATATTTCAAAGTCCAACATGTGATCAGAGATACTGTACTAGCTATGAAGCTGATTTATGTTCATTGTATTTGTGTATCATTGCAGACATTTCACAGGATAAACCAACCTAATGTGATTCACACATCTGATTCAAATGATTAACTTGACCATAAATTATTGATTGTGTCAATCAAGTGTGAGTGCTATGCCAAAAACAGAAACATGCACCTGTTGGGGTCCCCAGGACCAGGATTGAGAACCACTGATGAATGGTCTAAGGTCATGAGCCACCAGAACAATTTCAACGCACTTTGGCATAGATTCTACAAAGTATCTGGAACTCTAATGGAGGGAGAGAACACCAATGTTCTTAAAGACGTTCTCCAATAGGTGTCTTGGTGATGTTGGTATAGAGCCCTGTGTAACACGTTGGTCCAAAATCTCTCTGATATGTTCACTTGGATTGAAATCTGGGGCCTCATTTATAAAACTTTGCGGTGGATTTGCATCAAAAATATTCCAATTTATAGAACCGTGCGCACACACGTCTTACGCCGTTTTCTCTTTATAAATCATAAGGAACTCTAAATGTGGCACAGTTTTTGCGGCTTCAGGTCACACCCTTATTTGCCCATGAATAGTCAGAGAAACACCCCAAATTAATATTAAATGATTGAGACCTCATGGCAAACAGAAAAAACGAAAAAATAAACGTTACTCAATGTGAAAGAGTTTAAAATTTATTGTTGAAGAGGTGGAAAAGAGGAAATTGTTGTTTACAGTGTGGGCATCACTAATGCCAAAAAGCCGATTTAGTGGCAAAAGTATGCCGACGCTATGAATGCCGCAATGTCAGAAAGTCGGACCGTGCCCCTGGTGACTGCCAAGGCCAAACCAAATCATTCACATTATTATGATACGATTTAAACCGTTCAATGACCCCTTGTGTCCTGTGGATGGACTCATTGTCACCCTGGACGAGACCCAATCAATGTCACTTAAATCCATTACTCTTAACAACTTGATCCATAATGGAGGTCAGTTGGGCTTGCTCAACATTTAGATACAAAACACACAGCATTATATGTTAGTAATGCCTGTATTGTATCCTACAGTACAGTTGAATGGAATCATCATTGTTTATTCTCCTCTCGTGTATTCAGGGTTTTCTTTTAATGCGTGTCACCATACTGTATTTTTATTTGTATTAATGTGCTGAAATGTGTTTTTAACCTTCTACTGTTCTACTTAGTAATTACATGAACTTATGTGAATCACTGCACTAATGAACTTTTCTGACTTTAATTACACAGATGATGTCATTGACGTGGATACTTTATTTATATCTGCTGAGCAACCACAGGAGGACCACAAAGAAAAGAAGTCTTACTGCTGCTCCCGTTGTGGAAGAAGTTTTCTATCTAGATCACTGTTAAAAATACACATGCGCATCCATACTGGAGAGAAACCTTACTCCTGTTCTGATTGTGGGAAGGGTTTTTCTTCATCAGGTAGCCTCAAAGTACACATGCGCATACATACTGGAGAGAAACCTTACTCCTGTTCTGCTTGTGGGAAGGGTTTCTCTACATCAGGTAACCTTAAAGTTCACATGCTCAGACACAGTGGAGAGAAACCTTACTACTGTTCTGATTGTGGGAAGGGTTTCTCTACATCATATAAACTTGAAGTTCACCAACGCATACATAGTGGAGAGAAACCTTACTCCTGTTCTGATTGTGGGAAGGGTTTCTCTATATCAGGTAACCTTAAAGTTCACCAGCGCATCCATACTGGAGAGAAACCTTACTCCTGTACTGATTGTGGGAAGAGTTTCTCGCAATCATGTAAACTTCAAGCTCACCAACGCATCCATACTGGAGAGAAACCTTACTCCTGTTCTGATTGTGGGAAGGGTTTCTCTAAATCTAGTACCATTAAAGTTCACATGCTCAGACACAGTGGAGAGAAACCTTTCTCCTGTTCTGATTGTGGGAAGGGTTTTTCTACATCAGGTAGCCTCAAAGTACACATGGGCACACATAGTAAAGAGAAACCTTACTCTTGTTCTGATTGTGGGAAGGGTTTCTCTGATCCCAGTAACTTGAAAGTACATATGCGCATACACACTGGAGAGAAACCTTACTCTTGTTCTAGTTGTTGGAAGAGTTTCTCGCAAGTAGGTAGCCTAAAATATCACCAGTGCATACATACTGGAGAGAAACCTTACTACTGTCCTGATTGTGGGAAAGGTTTCTCTAAATCAGGTAGCTTCAAAGTACACATGCGCACACATAGTAGAGAGAACCCTTACTCCTGTTCAGATTGTGGGAAATGTTTCTCTACATCAGGTAGCTTCAAAGTACACATGCGCACACATAGTAGAGAGAAACCTTACTCCTGTTCAGATTGTGGTAAGGGTTTTCTACATCAGGTAGCCTCAAAGTACACATGCGCATACATAGTGGAGAGAAACCTTACTCCTGTTCTGATTGTGGGAAGGGTTTTCTTGTTCCAGTAACCTTAACGTTCATATGCGTGTGCATACTGGAGAGAGACCTTACTCCTGTTCTGATTGTGGGAAGGTTTTCTCTAAATCAGGTGCACTTAAAGTTCACATGCGCACACACAGTGGAGAGAAACCTTACTCCTGTTCTGACTGTGGGAAGAGTTTCTCTAATCAAAGTGGCTTAAAAGTTCACATGTGCACACACAGTGGAGAGAAACCTTACTCCTGTTCTGATTGTGGGAAGGGTTTTTCTTATTCCAGTAACCTTAACGTTCATATGCGTGTGCATACTGGAGAGAGACCTTACTCCTGTTCTGATTGTGGGAAGGGTTTCTCTAAGTCAGATGCCCTTAAAGTTCACATTCGCATACATACTGGGGAGAAACCTTACTCCTGTTCTGATTGTGGGAAGGGTTTCTCTAAATCAGGTTACCTTAAAGCTCACCAGTGCATCCATACTGGAGAGAATCCTTAATCCTGATTGTGGGATGGGTTTCTTTGATCGAAGTAGCATTAACTCCCACCGACGCATGCATACTGGAGAAACTTTACACATGTTCTGACTGTGGGAACGGGTATTTTTGTTTAGGTGGCTTTAAAGTTCATTCGTTGTTTTCTACACACATGCGAAGAGTTTCAGTCACTTGTTTTGTCCATGGACACATTGGAGAATTTCCATACCTGAATGAATAATCATTGATGGAGACATCCTGGCAAACACGGAGGAAAAATGCAAAATAGACATTACTCAATGTGAAGTAGCCTAGAAGTTCTTGTTGGTGAGGTGGAAAAGATGAGTAAATGTTGTTTGTTGCGCATAGTGTGGGCATCACTAATGCCAAAAAGTCGATTTAGTGGCAAAATGTGGCTGATGCTGTGTTCTGATTATACAACGCTCAAAGATATTAAGAGAACAATTTAATAGGGTCTCAATGAACTCTGTATGTTAAAGATCAACATGGAGGATAAGGAGAGTGCTATTGTTTGTGGAAACCATCTGCTAACCAAACTACCTCTCCATAACACTTTCATTAGAAACAACACAGGTGACATTGATTCACAATCGCTTGTGCTTTATATCAGGATTTAGGATAAATATCCCTTATGTTTAAATTCTAATTGTACTGTTTTTAATTCATTTGTTTTCTTACAAGTCAGCTTGGTTCGATTTTACTGCATTTTGATGTTATTTACTTGTACTGTTCAGTGACAATAAAGTAGAATCTAGTCTAATTCTCTCCCAAATGTCACAGTTTGTCAACGTCAGAACAAACATATAATGATGACATGATGTATTTATTAGGACATTTATGCTGTAGTTCCAATAAATGACTGAATGAGTCTCTCCCTTGACTCAACTGAGTGCTCTACTGTTTTCCACTTAACGTAACTGCTAACATCTGACACACAGGATGAGACGGGCGATAAATTACCTCAAAACCAGCTGTCTCATACATTATCTGAACGCTGTTGGTCAACATGTTGGATTTGAGTAGTGAATTAGTAAATATATAAGGAAGTTGTTAATGATGGGAAGTCTATTGATATGATGTACTCAGAACAGTGTATATCCCAATGCTGAAAACACTGCAATTGTTTAAAGTGTTTTTTCTTTAACACATTTTAATTATTAGTCGAGTGAGTAACAATGGACAGACAAATAATGATGCCATTCATTCAATATATTATGCTGTAGTTTGTACAGTAGATCTTTGTCTAATGTTATGTTAATGCCCACAGTGTGTCAGAAAGGCCCTTAAGTAGTGTTAAATCAACAACTGGCAGTGAAACCATTGCACAACCCGCTTAACCGGGGCAGATCAATAAAATAGAACACACCAAGCACACACTGTGGGGGTAAATTTAGCACCATCTTTCATGGTAATCCAATCATTAACGTCCAGCACAGTTTTCAACCAGGCCCCAGCATCCCCCCAACTAACCTGATCTGTCTTTGCAATGTGGGGTATTCAATCAGAAAGATCAAATAATGATTGCTGTTTGCTTGTCAGTTGGACTGCCAACACACAATGTTCTAGCCTCAGGTAGACATTCCTGCATATTACAGCCATTTATTTTCATAGCGTAAATCCCTAACCAATAAAGAAAATTTTGAAATGCAAAGCAACTCAGTCTCATACATAAATGTACCATTTTGTTTCCATTTCTACACCACAAGCCCCGATAGTGCAGACAGTTTTATATAAAATGTGAAAAATGTAACATGGAGTCATGCAGAATCTTAAAAGCTTTCCATCAATCCGATTGGTTACAAGACGGGTAACTTTGGTGTTGGTTATTCCCTTAAGGAATTGCTCTTGTGATACTTTTCCAACCGTCTCTGTTAAACTTCATTCCCACCTAGGTTTGTTGAGTGTGACACTGTGTGACGGTCACATCTGCCATCCACTCTGCGACTCAGTGCACACTATAAAAGTGACCATAGTTACCGTAACTGTGACATGACCGGCCCGTTGTCTGGTCCCCGCACATCTCTGCCGCTGACGATTTGTACAGACGTACCATCTTTACCTTGGGCTCCCTGAACTCAGCCGAGTCCATGTTTGGATCTGGCAGCTCATTTGCAATGTCTTTCAATTCATCCTGTCTCCAGGTCTTTTAGACGGTGACCTCCGACGTCCATTCGGTGTGGACGTCGAAGGTCCATTCGGTGTAGACGGTGACCTTCCGATTTTCCCCGTGAACAATCCACCAGTATTGAACAGTTTGGCCTGCTACTGCCCAGAACACCAGGCCTGCATTATCAACTAACTAGCTGTACAGCAGCACAACATTAGCTAGCTAGCTTGAGCTGTAGCCCTGTCTCTACAATAGCTCTCAGGACATTGCTGCATCACATTTACACATGTGCAGCACGCAATCTAGCAAGTAATCTTCTTTTCGCCTGATTACTTTCTACAGCATATACTAACAGTATGTCTCGTTTATTATTTTTCTGGTTAATCTCAATTGCATTACCCCAATGTAAATTTTCCACTCCTCATGTTTCAGGGTTCATTGTCCCCTTAATCCCTTTAGAGAGACAATCTCTTTTCTTATTGGTCAAATAAAGACCAAACCACACCCTTACATGACTGAGTAAACATACTCTATGGAGATAAATTACATACGATGGAGGAAAAACAAACAATCACAATTAACATGACAGCAGTATGGAGTACAAATATGTTGCATTTATAATATGGTTTATTGATTCTTTGGTCTTCTGTCTTTTTCCCATTGGATGCTACACTTTTTTTGTTTTGGAAATGTCTTCTTAACATTATCAAATATTTTTTGTAAAGGTTCACACTCCAGGGTATTTATGTAGATCTAAAAAGAGAGAGACTGGGCAACCTGGCCAGTATAACAAATGTTATTTTTGTGCCAAATCTATGGGGGGAAATTAGGGATTTATATTAGACTTAAGGAATAATTGTTTTGGAAGTCGTTATTAATTATTATGTATTTAGTTTTGAGATTAATTGTCTCTGCTCCACACTCCATGCCAGTTGGGGGCAGTAATGCGCATTTTAAGTTAGTTTCCCTCCGCTATTAAATATCCACTGTAGAAGACGACGAATTCAACTTCTGTTTTATCACGCTGCTGTTGTAGTTCGGGTTTCAACGTCTGTATAGTTTTACATTTATTTCAGGAAATGCGAATAGAAATCAGTCGCTGGAATGGTAAGTTATTTAAAACAGCTTATTTGCTCAGTTCGATATAATTTGCCGTGTGATCGTTAATGTTATTAAAAGTATTTGTTTCATGTTCCTCGTTAAATGTAAACGAGTGGACTTAAACCGTTACGAACGAACAGATCCAGATCATCAAACTAAGTTGTAACGTTTCTATTTATTCTCCCAATATCTGATAACGGGAGGTTTTAGCGTTAGTCCAGTTCCAAATAGAAAACCAAACGACAAAGATAAATATAGTTGCCAGCAGCAATGGCGGATTCCTCCTGAAAATTGGGGGACATTTTAAAATGGACAAGTACTACTAGGTCACAAGTTACATGTTTTAAATTAGTGCTCTCTATGTTCTGGGCCTCATTTATTTTTACTCAATAGTTGGGATTTATAATAAGCAAATGTGGCTGGAAAATGTGCGGTCCTTCACGGACACTGACCCATGCGCACAGAAACATGTGAAACGAAATGGCGACATCGTCCGCAGATGGATAAAACACGTGGAAATGCCGACCATTGTGTAAAATAAATCGAAATATTTCGTGTCATTAATAATATGAACATTTCAGACAAACACCTGTTTGATCCAGTGGAAAAAACTAACAAATTGAAACAAATAGTAACGTCAATTCTAATGAAGATGTCTTTATAAAAAAAAAATCAAATATGTTCTGTAATTATATTGGCATGTTGTGCAATTCATCCTCATAAATAATATGGCGAACAGAACAAAATCATGTATAGAACCAGGGGTGAGGCTAGCCCCTAAAAAGGAGCTCAGCACCCCTAAAACTTGGAGTAAGAAATGTTGTTATTCTAACATTTTTGTTCGTCTTTGACAAGGTTAAATAATATCCAAAATCTACTCCGTAGTTTGTGGTTTAAAATGTATGTGTTAAGGATGAAAAACACCCCCGTTAAGCAAATGGTGTCGTCCTCTCCTCTTCTACTTGTCCTCTACCTGCACCGCTCAGCACGAACGGAATCCAGCGTGAAACACACGCAGAGTGACAACCCGTTATGTAGTGTTGTCAAACAACTAAGTTGCTCCAAAGCTGTGTCACACCTTTTACCATATCGGTGAGTACTGGAGTCAGTATCCTGAATCACCATGGTACACCTATAATAAGTGTTTATTTTCGGACTATTTAAGTCCAGCGTGTCGCCGCCGCTGTGGAGTAGCACAGGACCTGGGTGGGTGACTCGTCCATAGTCATAAACGGAGAGAAGTAACGCCGGTTATAATGTTCTTCTGCAAGACGCATGCAGTTCTGTTTATTAACTGCTAGAGCGTGAAAGAAAAAACAGCAGCTCAACAAATAAACTGAGTACCTGTGTAGTGCGTACCTGTGTAGTGGGTGCCAGAGCCATCTGTGTGATCTAGAGAATTACAGCCGGCCCACCACCCAGCAACAAACGCAGTGATCACCTGTTTTTTTTCTAAATTCTATATTCCTGTTTGGAGTAGTGGGTTACGGCTCTTGGCTGTGGAGCCGTAGGATCCAGGTTCAATTCCCCATACCAGATGTCACAACCTTTTGAAATATTTTTTTTTAACTTTTATTTTCAGCTTAACTTCAACATTTTAATTGTAAAATTCCACATGCAGTAGCTAATATTAAGAAATATGTTGTGTGAACTCTCACAATAAGCTGGTGCTCTAAAAGGATTTAAAAATAAATCTGGATTTTTGAGTAAATTGAACCAATGTTAAAATGATTGTTATTTTTCAATAGACATTTTTGTTTTTGTGTGAAAAGTGGGTGGGTGGTGGCAGTGAGGCTCATTGGGTGCTCAGCACCCCTAAAGCTCTGACCCTAGAATCGCCCCTGTAAAGAACTGATATTCTTGTCGATGTCACTGTGGGAAGGAGCAGATGGATAGATGGATAGATAGTCTTGACCAAATCCCAGGCATCATTGAAATATGCAGCACCCCCTATTGGCGAGAGGGAGATTTTTTCATCTATTAAAAATCTTTAGCACAATTTTTTAATTCCTTATGAATATTTTAGGAAATTATTTTGACACACGTAGGCTTTTATTACGTGTATTTTGGATTTTAATTTCATTATTTTGAGGTCTAATCAACACAGGTTCGGAAGTTACGTTGTCAACGTCAGGCAGGCAGTGACCGCCAAGTAAAGAGGCTTCCCGAATCCCGCTCGTTCCATACAGCCACAGACAGACTCGTACATTTATATAATCGAATAACAGAAACGATGAGTAAAATGTCACAGAAACAGAAATGGATTTCGATTTCTTTGAAAAACCACCACCAGAGAAAAAACCCACTAGTACCACAACAATGACAACGGAGAGTAGCCTGAGTGGGGAGACTGTCCGCCCGCCTCTGCCTGCAGTTGCACCGGCAGGCCCAGCCCTAGCACCCGCATCCCAACCTACTAGCGTGATTGGATTAGACAAGCCCTTCCAGCCAACATCTAGTTTAAAATTTCCTGCCCGGCATTGTGGTAATGAAACGGTCTCACGATCTGTGGCACCAGCTTGGTTTGCTAGATGGCATTGGCTGCATTATGTGGAAGAAACCGATCATATTTTGGGTTTTGTTTGCCTAAAAGCAGTCGGGAAAAAGTAATAGGCTACCTAGAGATAAATTTAAGAAAGACAACCCAATGCCGGCTTTTCAAATTGGCGTAAAGCCACTGAAACTCCCTGGACATTCGTCCCCTCATGAGATACTTTATCTCCACGACTCCAGAGCGCACCTCGACATTTGGACACCTGTAACCAGGGCACCCTGCCTGTAGCTCAAAATAAGAGAATGGTGCCGCTGCGCTTGTAGCATTTATTTTTTAGACAACAAGTGGGATCAGCTTTGACTAGCCAAGCAATTGTAAGTACTACATTTTATTATTTTTGCAAGTTGGTGGGGACGGAAAGTGTTATTTTGTGCGTGTGTTCTTTGGGTAATGGATGTGGAGATTGGAGAACTGTTTAAACGTGCTTAAATAGTCAGAGATTATTTCCTTGTGGTGTGCGTAAAAGGATCTTGGAGCTAATATAGTTGCGTCACTTGCGTGTGACAAACATGCAGTTACTCAGGTTCATGCCAGCTGACCAAATCGATTGCATTGTTAGAGCATTATTGTGAAGTTTCATTAATATTATTATATGTTGTATGTAAATATGTTGTATGTATTTCTGGAGTTGTAACAAAAGTAATTCCACCCTGGGATTACTAAAGTATTTCTGATTCTGATTAATAGCGCATATATTCATCTGAGCTGATGATGTCTGTGTTTCAGACCCTGGCTGTGTGCACTGAAGTCAGTGTATATGGCAATAAAGAAGTGAATCTCAATGTATTTATTTTTAAGATGTATTTTAAATAGGCCTATATTGTAAAAAAAAAAATCACAGCACCCCCTGTTCAAAATTACTTCCAGCGGCCCTGGAAACACCCGGTCATTATTGACGTTACTAGTGAGGCTACAGGACAGAAACACCCGGTCATTATTGACGTTACTAGTGAGTCTACAGGACAGAAACACCCGGTCATTATTGACGTTACTAGTGAGGCTACAGGACAGAAACACCCGGTCATTATTGATGTTACTAGTGAGGCTACAGGACAGAAACACCCAGTCATTATTGACGTTACTAGTGAGGCTACAGGACAGAAACACCCGGTCATTATTGACGTTACTAGTGAGGCTACAGGACAGAAACACCCAGTCATTATTGACGTTACTAGTGAGGCTACAGGACAGAAACACCCGGTCATTATTGACGTTACTAGTGAGGCTACAGGACAGAAACACCCAGTCATTATTGACGTTACTAGTGAGGCTACAGGACAGAAACACCCAGTCATTATTGACGTTACTAGTGAGGCTACAGGACAGAAACACCCGGTCATTATTGATGTTACTAGTGAGGCTACAGGACAGAAACACCCGGTCATTATTGATGTTACTAGTGAGGCTACAGGACAGAAACACCCGGTCATTATTGACGTTACTAGTGAGGCTACAGGACAGAAACACCCGGTCATTATTGATGTTACTAGTGAGGCTACAGGACAGAAACACCCGGTCATTATTGACATTAGTGAGGCTACAGGACAGAAACACCCGGTCATTATTGACGTTACTGGTGAGGCTACAGGACAGAAACACCCAGTCATTATTGACGTTACTAGTGAGGCTACAGGACAGAAACACCCAGTCATTATTGACGTTAGGCTACAGGACAGAAACACCAATCCGCGTTACTGCAGTACAGTGCGTCTAATAGTGCCGGGCTATTGACCAAACAAGTAACCGAGGAGTTAACCGATGGTTTAGTTAAATAGATAGAAACTGCCGCCCAATAAACACAGTAGAAGACGAGTGACTAAAATAAATCATTCAAATTTGCATCGGGATACCCATTGTTCTGTTGCAGTCAGTTTATCAAAATTGATTTAAATTGAAATAAATTGATTTAATTCATTGTTTTACATGATTATATCAAGCTTGGGGAAAATGCGATTAATTGCGAAAAAAAATCTCGCCTCGTACTTGCTTCCTCAATGACTCAGACTCGACCCTTCAAAGACTCGTTCTTGACTCGGACTCGGCATAGCCGGTCTCGTCCCCATCACTACTGAACACCTGTCCGACCTATGTACCTGCGAACTGTCTTCACTTATCTCCCTTATGCTATGCCCAACTTGCACAGTGGACATCTCTCTCCTGCACTATTGTCATACCTGTTGCCTCTTGTATTACTCTTATTTGCTCAGATATTGATCGAATGCTCATTCCCATAATCACGGTCATATTATCCATGCATGCAAATGACCTACCTGCTAGACTCACTTTTTCTTTGAATATCCTGTAAAATGATACCCATCGTATTTTAAAATGTATTCGCTAGTGCCTTATCTATGCTGCTCAACAGAACCACATATACCTCATCCTGTTTTACTTGACCCTGTATTGCCTTATTTTGTCTTATTGTGCCTAAATTTGTAATTTTTGCACTTGTGTTTTATGTGTACTTATGTAACTGTTTGTTGTCTTGCACACTTTCTCTTATCTCTTTCTCTGACCTATCTTGGCCAGGTCGCCGTTGTAAATGAGAATTTGTTCTCAATCAGCCTACCTGGTAAAATAAAGGTAAAATAAAAATAAAATCAATGATGTCTGTGTTTTCTAAAAGAGAACCTGGTTAACAAAAATGGAAAACAAGAAGTGGGAACAAAAAGGGCAACAGTATGTTACTGGTTAAAAAAAAATGAATGCCGGGGCGTTGTGGGAATTACCTGTTAGTTTAGTCCATAGTGTAATAAGCTAGTTTTGCTCCACAAAGTTGTAAAATCTAATGCCTGTTTTTTTTTTTTTAAGTAATGTTGGTTTGTTTTGGATTTGTAAATGTATCGTAGACGTTACCTTACCGGTGTCTGTTTAAATGTGGACGAGACCCAATACTAATAACCACTTTGTTGTTTAGAACAATTAAAAACAGTATTAACAGTAAATAACGGGTAATGTAGTTATGAATAGGTTTCAGAATCAATGTTTCATATTTCTATCTGACGTTCTGAGTCGCGTGAGTTGTGAGTCGAGGGTTGAGGAATAATGTACTTGATCACCTGATTTCCACCTAAGCTCTTTTCCATGAAGGCTAACAGACGTCATCTATAGTTGCATAAACACAAGAAAATTAATACCACACGTAATGCGGCAGATCAATATTGTTATTTCACTCATGCTCAGATCAATAATAGTTAGAGAAGTCAATGGGCCGTATTCTTCAGCCGTTCTTAAGAAGAAATTCGTTCTTAAAACCCACTTACGCAGTTTCCACGAAGATTCTGACATTCACCAATGTTTACTTATCTGGAATTTGTTCTTAGGAAAGAACAGAATCTACGCACAGTGAAAAGCACTCTTACGCAAATGTGACTTTTTCGTGACAACATTAGTCTCTGCTTTTTCATCAATTGTACAGTGATTTAAATATTATGAAGAATAACATTATGAATAATATTCAATAATTTCAAATATTTGCATATATTTAACACTTTTCTGTGGATGGCACCCCGAGATTGCGGTTATTCCGATTATGTCCCCGATGCGCTGGTCCAGCTCAGTAAGGACAGTGCACGCCTTTCCCCTCCTGTGGTCAGCATCTCTAGTTTGTTTTAAAACATTTATAATAACAAAAAAATTAAATACTCTGTTACAACATGATATCACTGGCTAAGTATAAATTCAAAATTAATATTGGGAGGGTAATAAGAGAAGGCTCCACTTGGTTCGCCAATACAGTGAACATTGATTAATGTATCTACCGGGTAACAGCAGAATATACCCGACGGTGACCAATATACAAACTGTGTTGTAAAATACGTGTTTCATTGTCTATAGTGCCTTAGTTACTGGGCTGTAATTACTATAATACATTTTACAATTGTAAATGATCGAATTATACACTGTAGCCTAATGTTTTTATTTCAACAGTCTGTGTTGCAATATATACGGCCAATCATGCGCGAATCATTTGATTGCGCGTCGCTTGTGATCTAAAATGTTTTAGCATTTATTACATCAAAATAGGACATACAGTTTGATGGACTTTCATTTATTCGATCTTTAGAAATTTAAATATCATAGCCTGTGCATTTTAAAATCATGGTTTTAATTGTATTGTATGGTTACATAAGACAATAAATAGGCTACATACTATTTTAGTAAAATGTTTTACTTGATAATTCATAATTTATCCTAATTCATTAAATTCAGGATGATAACACAGTAGATCATCTGATGCTGTAGATGGATGGCAGGTTACACAGTGAATGGATGGTGAAGCTGCGGATGAGAATGAAGGTGCTTCTTTGCACCATTGCACTTCCATTAAATATACACGTGATTAAAATATGCTACTTTAACATTTTTTTCCCTTTTATGTTTTGTTACCTTGTATCGCTATATTTTTTAAATGGAGATATAATTTGCTTGTATTGCAGCTCAGTAATTTGCAAAATAGTCTTAAAAAGCAACATGAAAAAGAATCGTGATAAAATCGTGAATCGTGATTTTTCCTGAAAAAATCGTGATATGATATTTTTCCCATATCGCCCACCCCTACGGTGAACAGCAGCTGAAATTAAAAGAATAATGGCAACATTAGCCTATGTACTCTGTCTCCAATTTGCATTTAAGATTCAAATAATATTTTTTTGAAAAACCTTTACTCACCAAGATTAGGCTACATGTTTTAGTGTAGGATAAGCATGTAATCCCCAGTATATGGGTTCAGCCAGTCCTGCGCTCTAATGGTGCGTCCAGCAGCACTGATTGGCCACTGGCAGCTGTTGAACAGCTTAGATCAACATGCCTTTACAGCCACGAATTCCCTGACATTTTGCTGTCATATTTTAAGACTTTCAATTTATTTGCATGTGGCATCACCCACTCGCTCATTTTTTTTTATTAAAAGTGAGATTTTAATATTTTTACCAGTGCAACCAAATGTAATCTCCACCTCCTCAGCATCCATTATTGCGCTAAATGAAACGCATCACCTGACCACTCATTCACCGCGCAACCCGGAACGCAAGAGACAGAGCCCGAACCCGGGCAAAGATCTTCAGCTAGTGCGCCCTTGCCCTGACACAGCGTTCACAAAACGAGTGATTAAATCCCATGCATCCTTTTTTTAATTTGATTTTGCAACCACTACTGATGCTGCTAAATATTATGGGCCATATTCTTCAATGTTTTCCTAAGTTATTTCTTAAATTCGTTCCTAAGAAAGGTCCTAAGAAAAGTCTTACTCAAATTCACGAACGTGTTCTTAAAGTGCATAATTGTACATTCAAAGCGCGTGTCCGTTGTTCCTAATTAGCATAGGTAAACGCCCCGGTATTTCCCATAATAGGGCATTAAACTGCAGGTCGGAGTGGAAACTCATCGTAAAAACTTGGAGAATGCAAAAATGCTTAAACCAACACATATAGACAGTATAGAGGATCAGACGCCAAAAGAACAAATTACTTCTGTAGTTCAGAAGTGGAAATACTTCTGCAATAAGTGAACAGGCAAAAATATGGAATATTTAGCAGCGTCAGTATAGGGGTTGCAAAATCAAATACAAAAAGGATGGGATTTAATCATTCGTTCTGTGAACGCTGTTTCAGGGGAAGGGCGCACTAGCTGAAGATCTTTGCCCGGGTTCGGGCTCTGTCTCTTGCGTTCCGGGTTGCGCGGTGAATGAGTGGTCAGGTGATGCGTTTCCGAATTCTGTCGGGCCGGGTCGGGTCTCAATTACAGCTCTAATCGGAATGACCGCAAACTCTCCCAAGAGTGTATGGCTGCAGCCCGAGGCTTCGGACTGCAGCCATACCCGTCTCAATCTCGGGGGTGCCATCCACAGAAAAGCGTTAAATATATGCAAATATTTGAATATTATTTATAATGTCATTCTTCATAATATTTATATCAATATACAATTGATGAAAACGCAGAGACTAATGATTTGTCACAAAAATGTCAGCGCGCAAATCTGCGTAAGAGTGCTTTTCACTGTGCGTAGATTCTGTTCTTTCCTAAGAACAAACTCCAGATAAGTAAACTTTGGTGAATGTCAGAATCTTCGTGGAAACTGCATAAGTTGGTCTTAAAAACGAATTTCTTCTTAAGAACGGTTGAAGAATATGGCCCACTGTCTTTTTGCCTGTTCACCTCTTGCAGAACTATTTCCACTTCTGAACTACTGACGTTTTTTTTTTGGCGTCTGATCCTCTTCTACTGTATTTACATTTTAGTTTCGGCATTTTTGCATTCTCCACATTTTTACAATGAGTTTCCACTCTGCCCTGCAGTTTAATGCCCTTTATGGGAAATACAGGGGCTTTTACCTATGCTAATTAGGAACAACGGACACGCGCTTTCAATTTACGAAGACGTGGTATTCATCATTATAGGAACGTAGATGCGAACAATTATGCACTTTATGAACATGTTCGTGAATTTGAGTAAGACTTTTCTTAGGACCTTTCTAATTTAAGAAATAACTTAGGAAAACATTGAACAATATGGCCCATTGTATTGCCCAAATGTAGCCCATCAATGGCATCACTTGACTGAAGTAGGTCTACACAGGTTCTATAGAGATCTACGAATCACGTGGGTTGGCTGTCATTATAAATTACCAGCAGTAAAAAATCTAATTCGTGACTTACAGGCCTTCAGGAAAATCTGAGGTAATTACCAAAAGAAAGAATAAACACTAATCGAGTGAAATATTTCTGCACTGCTGTTGTCTGCTGTTATGAATGTGTCATTGTGTTTTCTCCCTTGTGTTTTCTATCCACATATTCATCAGTCATGTATGGTTCTGGTTTGGTCCTTTTTTTTAGCAGAGGGAGGACAAACCCAGTCTGCTACTCACCTTCCATACTGAGACCAAACAAGAGTCACTGGATTCTGATTGTAACAGTGGAGCTCAGTGTGGATTGGTGGATTCAGAGATGGCATCAGTGGAGCTGGAAGACTGCAGTCCAACTCTGGGACTGAATGTTAATATTAAAGATGATGTGAAACATAATATTGGGGAGTCAATTAGTAAAGGTAAGAACTTGCTTATTCGCAAACACATTCATTCTGACTGTCTACTTAGACTAACAGTCTATCAGTCGCGGTGTCAACCAACGAACCAAAGATGCGTGAGGAAGGGCTGAGCCAACTCACTCACGACCACTGAACTTTTTATGTTATAGTAGTTTTCCTAAAATGAGATTTGCTGTTTTCATAATTAGCAACATTTTATTAATATAAAACTGTTTTTTCCCTTCTTTATTGAATCGAAAATAATTGAACCATGAACCTTGTATTGAATGTTGTATCAAATCGTGAGACAACTATCGTCCCTCTCCCTGCAAATTGACGTGTATTGAGGTGTGGTTGTATTTCAGGGCCTACCTATAAGCTCAGTGCCTTTTCGCTTAACATCCTGGTACAAATGTATCTATATCCACAGTAAAACGAGTCCTGTATCGACACCCTGAATTGCAGCTTCGCGACATCATCATGTTTTGGGGGTGTTTTGCTCTGAGGGACTGGTGCACTTTACATTTTCTCATGATTACATCTATTATGTAAAGTGCATCTGCATAGTATTCACAGCGCTTCACTTTCCACAGCCTTATTGCAAAAGGGATTGAATTCATTATTTCCTGTTTTTCTACACACACTACCTCATAATGATGTTGTGAAGTTTTTATTTATACTTTGCAAATCTATTAACAATACTGATTCTATGTAAGTATTTACAGCCTTTGCTTTCACACTCAAAATAAAGAGCTCAGGTGCATACTGTTTCCACTGATCATCCTTAAGATGTTTCTACAACTTTATTAGTCCAGCTGTGGTACATTGAGATTATGGATATGATTTGGAAAGGCACACAGTTGTCAGTATACGGTCCCACAGTTAACAGTGCATGTCAGAGACATCTGAGACAGGATTGTATCGAGGCACAGATCTGGGAAAGGGTACAGAAAGAAATCTGCAGCATTGAAGGTCCCAATGAGCACAGTGGTCTTCATCATCAGTAAATGGAAGAAGTTTGGAACCACCAGGACTCTTCCTAGAGTTAGTTGCCTGGTTAAATGGAGCAATCTGGGGATAAGGGCCGTAGTCAGGATGGTGTCCAAGATCCTGATGGTCGCTCTGAAGCTACATGCACACCGCGGGTGACCTACAGCTGCCAAGAGACAAGCTTCAGCGGAAACCAATTGCAGGGTAGATGTTCTCTAATATCGTTGCGGTCAATGTTTAGGAAGACACACCCATTCCGAGCTGGCGGTGTGCACAGCAAAGAGAGCTCCGCTACAGCTTGCCGGAGATTGGGATATTTTCACAGCGATGTACGGAGACATCCTGGATGAAAACCTGCTCCAGAGCGCTCTGGACCTCAGATTAGAGCGAAGGTTTATCTCAATAGGACAATGACCCTGAGCACACAGCGAAGATAACCAAGGAGTGGCTTCAGGACAACTCAGTGAATGCCTTCGAGTGTCCCAGCCAGAGTCCAGACTTAAACCCGATTGAACATTTCTGGAGAGATCTGAAAAGGGCTGTGCAGCATGTTATGGATGAATTTAGAACAGTCAATAAGTTACTACTGAGATAGTGACTTCTGTTACTGTTATGGAAAAAAATCTAACAGAGGGCGGTAATTACTCAGTCTTACAGACGTTGTTTAGGCCAAAAGGCACAGAGGGAGGAGAAACAGGAATGTGATCTTTACGTCTTAGAGGGGCCCAATGCTAGAAACAGATGTCTTGATTACCTTATATGTGATGAACTGTCAAAACAACTGTATGGGGTTTTTGTTCACCTCATATGTTCATCACCATATATGCATATGTATCTGGCGTCCCTTGACTTGACTGGGGAGTGACCCTCGGGTTTTCATGACAGCTCCATACGTCATGTTTATAATACTGTAAACGTTGGTGAGATCATCTGAAGGCCTCATCTGTTCTCCATTAAGTATGCTTTAGGTTTGTGTGGAGGTATGTGCGTAACTCATTTACTTTAAATACCCTGCAGAGGTTCTACTCATGAGGTCAGTCCGATCACAGCACTGTGTGAAGGCTTTCCTCAACCCTATTTTTTAAGCTTGCTATAGGGATTGATCTGATCAATGTAAAATGCTATCACCTGTGTTTGAGAAACGGTTTCTGCGTTTTTCTTAATTGCAATTAAACCAGTTAAAAGTGTCAACTGTAACATACTCTCATGCATCTTACTTTAAGTTCGAATTCAGCGATTAAAGTCTAAATTTCCACGACAAGCGACGCTCTTCATCCAACCTGATGGAACTGAAGATGTCCTGCACAGACAAATGGGAGACACGTGTAGCATCACACTTAAAGACTTGAGACTGTAATTGCTGCCAAAGTCATCAATAGTTTTTAGCAAATCCTAATAAAAATATGAAACATACTATTTCATGTGGTCTTCATCAGGTAATGTTATCGTAGGAAAAACAGGTTCAATGACCACAGAGTCGAACGAGCCAACTTCTAAGGGTATTTATTTAAAACAGATGAAATAAATAGTTTACAGCCACCAGTAAACTTCTGCTCCTCTCACAGTTGTACCGCTAGCAGGTCAAAAGTCAGAAGGTCCCGTCCCCTGGCTTTCTCAGCCTTTATTAGGAAAGGTCAAACCAATCAGGAATGACCACACGTACCCCAAGACCCTGCCTAGGACCAATCGATGCTCTGTTCAGCCAGTCCTTTGTCTGCTAGATCCCTCCCCACATTCCTAACAGCCGCACCCCAACATAAACAAAGTTGAGGCACAGAATATACTGCTTGGGCAGACATAGCAATCCTGATTTCTACCACAATGTGTGTAGATTTGAGTAAAAAATGAATTGAATCCATTTAAGAATAAGGCTGTAACTTGAGAAAAAGATAAAGTTCTGTAAATGCTTCCAGATGCATTGTATGTTAATCAATTGAAGCAACATTTCACGACAACAATCAGGAATTTAGAGCTTGTTCACAAATGAGTCTTTCAATTGGACGATGACCCCAAGCGTACGTTCTAGGATTTATTCTTAGGAATTGTGTTTCAATGGATTTGGCCTAGTCCAGATTTAAACTGTATGTGCGTTGTACATTATATCCTTATGTGGTCTTGTGTAGAGTCCCCTCTTAAGTTCCTGGCTTCACACACAGGTTGTAAGGAGCCCCATAATGGAACCAGATGTGACACTTTTTCCATGCATTTTGTCATAACAAGTGGTTGTTATTTGAATTTCAGAACGGAAATGTAACAATGTGTTAAAGGTGTTCTAGAGTAAAAAGTTCCTTATGTTTAAACCCAACTAACCTGCCTACAGTCACATTCCCGGGTCCCCGTGGTTTTAAACATATTTCAAAGTCCAACATGTGATCAGAGATACTGTACTAGCTATGAAGCTGATTTATGTCTAACACGTTGGTCCAAAATCTCTCATAAATGTTCACTTGGATTGAAATCTGGGACCTCATTTATAAAACTTTGCGGTGGATTTGCGTCAGAAATATTCCAATTTATAGAACCGTGCGCACACACGTCTTACGCCGTTTTTCGCTTTATAAATCACAAGGAACTCTAAATGTGGCACAGTTTTTGCGGCTTCAGGTCACACCCTTATTTGCCCATGAATAGTCAGAGAAACACCCCAAATTAATATTAAATGATTGAGACCTCATGGCAAACAGAAAAACCCAAAAAATAAATGTTACTCAATGTGAAAGAGCCTAAGAATTCTTGTTGGAGAGGTGGAAAATAGGAAATTGTTGTTTACAGTGTGGGCATCACTAATGCCAAAAAGCCGATTTAGTGGCAAAAGTATGCCGACGCTATGAATGCCGCAATGTCAGAAAGTCGGACCGTGGCTGAAATAAAAGAAATTGGTCAGATATCAGAGTCGATGCCAAAAAAACGTCTAGCGCTCCATCGCGAATGTCTGTCTGCCACAGTTTGAGGAAAGCCGCAAACAGACACTGCTTGAGTAGATATCCACTGACCTGTCAGCCAATTCTCTCTGGAAAGTGCCAGAAGTCATAGTGTTGTAAGGACTGGCAGTGGGACTGGCACAGAGTGTTTTCTCCGAGTGCTCCTCTGTAACGCTGGGCCCATAAGAGCGCAGAGGTCTCTAACAGTGCGACCCGAGGAAGTCGGAACCAGCTTATAAGACACTTGTCCTCATTTGCCAGTGAGTCTTCCTGCTGTTTGAAAATGCGTTCCCTCTGAATCATTCCACATCTTCTAACAGTGCAAGATCAGCCATTGTGCATCATTACGCATTGTGATGACATGGCTTTTTAAAACCATTTATTTGTTTGTATTTGATAAGTTACAGGTGTCTGTATTAATCTTACTGTAAATGGGAAAGTGTTCTGCGCAAAAAAATGTATTGCGCTTTTTCAAAATGGTTAAGATGTGCGTCAAGATGAAACATTTAAAATGGAACCAACCAAGGCATATACATGAACACTATGATTCTGTAGCTGATAACGACATTTATACAATGAAATACATTTTTCCCAGTGGACATTTGGTTCAAATCCCAGCTGCTCTCCAGGTCGCCGATCGATCAATCAAACAAATTAAAAAGAAATGCCCCTGGTGAATGCCAAGGCCAAAACAAATCATTCACATTATCATACGATTTAAACCGTTCAATGGCGTCTTGTGTCTTGTGGATGGACTCATTGTCACCCTGGACGAGACCCAATCAATGTCACTTAAATCCATTACTCTTAACAACTTGATCCATAATGGAGGTCAGTTGGGCTTGCTCAACATTTAGATACAAAACACACAGCATTATATGTTAGTAATGCCTGTATTGTATCCTACAGTACAGTTGAATGGAATCATCATTGTTTATTCTCCTCTCGTGTATTCAGGGTTTTCTTTTAATGTGTGTCACCATACTGTATTTTTATTTGTATTAATGTGCTGAAATGTGTTTTTAACCTTCTACTGTTCTACTTAGTAGATTGTCAAAGTTCATGTAATTACTAACTGCATTGATGCTGTATGTGAATCACTGCACTAATGAACTTTTCTGACTTTAATTACACAGATGATGTCGTTGACGTGGATACTTTATTTATATCTGCTGAGCAACCACAGGAGGACCACAAAGAAAAGAAGTCTTACTGCTGCTCCCGTTGTGGAAGAAGTTTTCTATCTAGATCACTGTTAAAAATACACATGAACATACACACTGGAGTGAAACCTTACCCCCGTTCTGATTGTGGGAAGAGTTTCTCGCAAGTGGGTAGCCTTAAAGCTCACCAACACATCCATACTGGAGAAAAACCTTACACCTGTTATGATTGTGGGAAAGATTTCTCTACGTCAGCT
>CM055738.1:7604579-7620336 GCA_029465975.1 Dallia pectoralis | reverse complement strand
ACCTGATTTAGAGAAACCCTTCCCACAATCAGAACAGGAGTAGGTTTCTCCCAGTATGTATGCGAATGTGAACTTTAAGGGCATCTGACTTAGAGAAACCCTTCCCACAATCAGAACAGGAGTAAGGTCTCTCCCCAGTATGCACACGCATATGAACGTTAAGGTTACTGGAATAAAGAAAACCCTTCCCACAATCAGAACAGGAGTAAGGTTTCTCTCCACTGTGTGTGCACATGTGAACTTTTAAGCCACTTTGATTAGAGAAACTCTTCCCACAGTCAGAACAGGAGTAAGGTTTCTCTCACTGTGTGTGCGCATGTGAACTTTAAGGCATCTGATTTAGAGAAAACCTTCCCACAATCAGAACAGGAGTAAGGTCTCTCTCAGTATGCACACGCATATGAACTTTAAGGTTACCTGGAACAAGAAAAACCCTTCCACAATCAGAACAGGAGTAAGGTTTCTCTCCACTATGTATGCGCATGTGAACTTTTAAGAGGCACCTGATTAGAGAAACCCTTCCACAATCAGAACAGGAGTAAGGTTTCTCTCCACTATGTGTGCGCATGTGAACTTTAAGGTGCACTGATTTAGAGAAACCTTCCCACAATCAGAACAGGAGTAAGGTTCTCTCCACTATGTGTGCGCATGTGAACTTTAAAGGCTACCTGATTAGAGAAACCCTTCCCACAAGCAGAACAGGAGTAAGGTTTCTCTCCACTATGTGTGCACATGTGACTTTGAAGCTACCTGATTAGAGAAACTCTTCCCACAATCTGAACAGGAGTAAGGTTTCTCTCCAGTGTGTGCGCATGAACTTTAAGGTTACCTGATGTAGAAACCCTTCCCACAATCAGAACAGGTAAGGTTACCAGTATGATGAACTTTAAGTTTACCTGATGTGATTAACCCTTCCCACAATCAGAACAGGAGTAAGGTTTCTCTCTACTATGTGTGCGCATGTGTACTTTGAGGCTACCTGATGTAGAAAAACCCTTCCCACAATCAGAACAGGAGTAAGGTTTCTCTCCACTATGCAATGTGAACATTAAGGTTACCTGATGTAGGAAACCCTTCCCAGAATGGATGCAGTGAACTTTAATGGTACTAGATCTAGAGAAACCCTTCCCACAATCAGAACAGGAGTAAGGTTTCTCTCCAGTATGGATGCGTTGTGAGCTTGAAGTTTACATGATGTAGAGAAACCTTCCCACAATCAGAACAGGAGTAAGGTTTCTCTCCAGTATGGATGCGCTGGTGAGCTTTAAGGTTACCTGATATAGAGAAACCCTTCCCACAATCAGAACAGGAGTAAGGTTTCTCTCCACTATGTATGCGTTGGTGAACTTCAAGTTTATATGATGTAGAGAAACCCTTCCCACAATCAGAACAGTAGTAAGGTTTCTCTCCACTGTGTCTGAGCATGTGAACTTTAAGGTTACCTGATGTAGAGAAACCCTTCCCACAAGCAGAACAGGAGTAAGGTTTCTCTCCAGTATGTATGCGCATGTGTACTTTGAGGCTACCTGATGAAGAAAACCCTTCCCACAATCAGAACAGGAGTAAGGTTTCTCTCCAGTATGGATGCGCATGTGTATTTTTAACAGTGATCTAGATAGAAAACTTCTTCCACAACGGGAGCAGCAGTAAGACTTCTTTTCTTTGTGGTCCTCCTGTGGTTGCTCAGCAGATATAAATAAAGTATCCACGTCAATGACATCATCTGTGTAATTAAAGTCAGAAAAGTTCATTAGTGCAGTGATTCACATAAGTTCATGTAATTACTAAGTAGAACAGTAGAAGGTTAAAAACACATTTCAGCACATTAATACAAATAAAAATACAGTATGGTGACACGCATTAAAAGAAAACCCTGAATACACGAGAGGAGAATAAACAATGATGATTCCATTCAACTGTACTAGGATACAATACAGGCATTACTAACATATAATGCTGTGTGTTTTGTATCTAAATGTTGAGCAAGCCCAACTGACCTCCATTATGGATCAAGTTGTTAAGAGTAATGGATTTAAGTGACATTGATTGGGTCTCGTCCAGGGTGACAATGAGTCCATCCACAGGACACAAGGGGTCATTGAACGGTTTAAATCGTATCATAATAATGTGAATGATTTGGTTTGGCCTTGGCAGTCACCAGGGGCACGGTCCGACTTTCTGACATTGCGGCATTCATAGCGTCGGCATACTTTTGCCACTAAATCGGCTTTTTGGCATTAGTGATGCCCACACTGTAAACAACAATTTCCTCTTTTCCACCTCTTCAACAATAAATTTTAAACTCTTTCACATTGAGTAACGTTTATTTTTTCGTTTTTTCTGTTTGCCATGAGGTCTCAATCATTTAATATTAATTTGGGGTGTTTCTCTGACTATTCATGGGCAAATAAGGGTGTGACCTGAAGCCGCAAAAACTGTGCCACATTTAGAGTTCCTTATGATTTATAAAGAGAAAACGGCGTAAGACGTGTGTGCGCACGGTTCTATAAATTGGAATATTTTTGATGCAAATCCACCGCAAAGTTTTATAAATGAGGCCCCAGATTTCAATCCAAGTGAACATATCAGAGAGATTTTGGACCAACGTGTTACACAGGGCTCTATACCAACATCACCAAGACACCTATTGGAGAACGTCTTTAAGAACATTGGTGTTCTCTCCCTCCATTAGAGTTCCAGATACTTTGTAGAATCTATGCCAAAGTGCGTTGAAATTGTTCTGGTGGCTCATGACCTTAGACCATTCATCAGTGGTTCTCAATCCTGGTCCTGGGGACCCCAACAGGTGCATGTTTCTGTTTTTGGCATAGCACTCACACTTGATTGACACAATCAATAATTTATGGTCAAGTTAATCATTTGAATCAGATGTGTGAATCACATTAGGTTGGTTTATCCTGTGAAATGTCTGCAATGATACACAAATACAATGAACATAAATCAGCTTCATAGCTAGTACAGTATCTCTGATCACATGTTGGACTTTGAAATATGTTTAAAACCACGGGGACCGGGGAATGTGACTGTAGGCAGGTTAGTTGGGTTTAAACAGAAGTCACTTTTTACTCTAGAACTCCTTTAACACATTGTTACATTTCCGTTCTAAAATACAAATATCAACCACTTGTTATGACAAAATGCATGGAACAAGTGTCACATCTGGTTCCATTATGGGGCTCCTTACACCCTGTGTGTGAAGCCAGGAACTTAAGAGGGGACTCTACACAAGACCACATAAGGATATAATGTACAACGCACATACAGTTTAAATCTGGACTTCCTAGCTAAATCCAAACACAATTCTTAAGAATAAATCATAGGACGTATGCTTGGGGTCATCGTCCAATTGGAAGAGTCATTTGTGAACAAGCTCTAACTTCCTGATTGTTGTCTTGAAATGTTTATCTTTTTCTCAAGTTACAGCCTTATTCTAAAATGGATTCAATTTATTTTTTTACTCAAAATCTACACACATTACCTGATGAAGACCACATGAAAATATTATATTTCAAATTTTTATTTTTATTAGACTTTGTCAAAAACTAAGTCTTTAGATGCCTTTGGTCATCAAATCTTCAGTTCCATCAGGTTGGATGGAGAGCGCCCAGCCCTAATCTGAGATGTCCAGAGTGCTCTGGCTGGGCCAGCATTCACTGGTTTTCATCCAGGATGTCTCCGCCCTAATCTGATCGCTGCAAAAGGATATCCCAATCTCCGGCAAGCTGTAGCGGAGCTCTCTTTGCTGTGCACACCGCCAGCTCGGAATGGGTGTGTCTTCCTAAACATTGATCGCAACGATATTAGAGAACATCTACCCTGCAATTGGTTTTCACTGAAGCTTGTCTCTTTGCAGGTATAGGTCACCCGCGGTGTGCATGTAGCTTCAGAGCGACCATCAGGATCTTGGACACCATCCTGACTACGGCCCCCATCCCCAGATTGCTCCATTTAACCAGGCAACTAACTCTAGGAAGAGTCCTGGTGGTTCCAAACTTCTTCCATTTACTGATGATGAAGACCACTGTGCTCATTGGGACCTTCAATGCTGCAGATTTCTTTCTGTACCCTTTCCCAGATCTGTGCCTCGATACAATCCTGTCTCAGATGTCTCTGACATGCACTGTTAACTGTGGGACCGTATACTGACAACTGTGTGCCTTTCCAAATCATATCCATAATCTCAATTTACCACAGCTGGACTAATAAAGTTGTAGAAACATCTCAAGGATGATCAGTGGAAACAGTATGCACCTGAGCTCTTTATTTTGAGTGTGAAAGCAAAGGCTGTAAATACTTACATAGAATTAGTATTGTTAATAGATTTGCAAAGAATAAATAAAAAATTCACAACATCATTATGAGGTAGTGTGTGTAGAAAAACAGGAAATAATGAATTCAATCCCTTTTGCAATAAGGCTGTGGAAAGTGAAGCGCTGTGAATACTATGCAGATGCACTTTACATAATAGATGTAATCATTAGAAAATGTAAAGTGCACCAGTCCCTCAGAGCAAAACACCCCCAAAACATGATGATGTCGCGAAGCTGCAATTCAGGGTGTCGATACAGGACTCGTTTTACTGTGGATATAGATACATTTGTACCAGGATGTTAAGCGAAAAGGCACTGAGCTTATAGGTAGGCCCTGAAATACAACCACACCTCAATACACGTCAATTTGCAGGGAGAGGGACGATAGTTGTCTCACGATTTGATACAACATTCAATACAAGGTTCATGGTTCAATTATTTTCGATTCAATAAAGAAGGGAAAAAACTGTTTTATATTAATAAAATGTTGCTAATTATGAAATCAGCAAATCTCATTTTAGGAAAACTACTATAACATAAAAAGTTCAGTGGTCGTGAGTGAGTTGGCTCAGCCCTTCCTCACGCATCTTTGGTTCGTTGGTTGACACCGCGACTGATAGACTGTTAGTCTAAGTAGACAGTCAGAATGAATGTGTTTGCGAATAAGCAAGTTCTTACCTTTACTAATTGACTCCCCAATATTATGTTTCACATCTTCATCATTAATATTAACATTCAGTCCCAGAGTTGGACTGCAGTCTTCCATCTTCACTGATGCCATCTCTGAATCCACCAATCCACACTGAGCTCCACTGTTACAATCAGAATCCAGTGACTCTTGTTTGATCTCAGTATGGAAGGAGAGTAGCAGACTGGGTTTGTCCTCCCTCTGCTAAGAAAAAGACCAAACCAGAACCATACATGACTGATGAATATGTGGATAAAACACACAAGGGAGAAAACACAATGACACATTCATAACATTAGACAACAGCAGTGCAGAAATATTTCACTCGATTAGTGTTTATTCTTTCTTTTGGTAATTACCTCAGATTTTCCTGAAGGCCTGTAAGTTACGAATCGGATTTTTTACTGCTGGTAATTTTATAATGACAGCCAACCCACGTGATCGTAGATCTCTATAGAACCTGTGTTGACCTACTTCAGTCAAGTGATGCCATTGATGGGCTACAGTTGGGCAAAACAATGGGCCATATTATTCAATGTTGTTATTTCTTAAATTTGTTCCTAAGAAAGGTCCTAAGAAAAGTCTTACTCAAATTCACGAACGTGTTCTTAAAGTGCATAATTGTTCGCATCTACGTTCCTAAAATGATGAATACCATGTCTTCGTAAATTGAAAGCGTGTGTCCGTTGTTTCTAATTAGCATAGGTAAACGCCCCGGTATTTCCCATAAAAGGGCATTAAACTGCAGGACGGAGTGGAAACTCATCGTAAAAATTTGGAGAATGCAAAAATGCCGAAACTAAAATGTAAATACAGTAGAGGATCAGACGCCAAAAAAAAAACTTCAGAAGTTCAGAAGTGGAAATAGTTCTGCAAGAGGTGAACAGGCAAAAATACGTAATATTTAGCAGCATCAGTAGTGGTTGCAAAATCAAATACAAAAAGGATGCATGGGATTTAATCACTCGTTCTGTGAACGCTGTGTCAGGGGAAGGGCGCACTAGCTGAAGATCATTGCCCGGGTTCGGGCTCTGTCTCTTGCACCCTGGGTTGCGCGGTGAATGAGTGGTCAGGTGATGCGTTTCATTTAGCAAAATCATGGATGCTGAGGAGGTGGAGGTGGCGATTACATTTGGTTGCACTGGTAAAAAGATTAAAATCTCACTTTTAATGAAAAAAAATGAGCCAGTGGGTTATGCCAAATGCAAAAAAATTGACAGTCTCTTAAAATATGACAGCAAATTCAGGGAATTCGTGGCTGTAAAGGCATGTTGATCTAAGCTGTTCAACAGCTGCCAGTGGCCAATCAGTGCTGCTGGACGCACCATTAGAGCGCAGGACTGGCTGAACCCATATACTGGGGATTACATACTTATCCTACACTAAAACATGTAGCCTAATCTTGGGGAGTAAAGGTTTTTCAAAAAAATATTATTTGAATCTTAAATGCAAATTGGAGACAGAGTACATAGGCTAATGTTGCCATTATTCTTTTAATTTCAGCTGCTGTTCACCGTATTGGCGAACCAAGTGGAGCCTTCTCTTATTACCCTCCCAATATTAATTTTGAATTTATACTTAGCCAGTGATATCATGTTGTAACAGTATTGAATTTTTTGGTTATTATAAATGTGCACTGTCCTTACTGAGCTGGACCAGCGCATCGGGGACATAATCGGAATAACTGCAATCTCGGGTGTGCCATCCACAGAAAAGTGTTAAATATATGCAAATATTTGAAATAATTGAATATTATTCATAATGTTATTCTTCATAATATTTAAATCACAGTACAATTGACAAAAACGCAGGGACTCATGATTTGTCACGAAAAAGTCAAATTTGCGTAAGAGTGGTTTTCACTGTGCGTAGATTCTGTTCTTTCCTAAGAACAAATTCCAGATAAGTAAACATTGGTGAATGTCAGAATCTTCGTGGAAACTGCGTAAGTGGGTTTTAAGAACGAATTTCTTCTTAAGAACGGCTGAAGAATATGGCCCATTGACTTCTCTAACTATTATTGATCTGAGTATGAGTGAAATAACAATATTGATCTGCTGCATTATGTGTGGTATTAATTTTCTTGTGTTTATGCAACTATAGATGACGTCTGTTAGCCTTCATGGAAAAGTGGGAGCTTAGGTGGAAACCAGGTGATCAAGCACATTATTCCTCAACCCTCGACGCACGCGACTCAGAACGTCAGATAGAAATATGAAACATTGATTCTGAAACCTATTCATAACTATATTACCCGTTATTTACTGTTAATACTGTTTTTGATTGTTCTAAACTACAAAGTGGTTATTAGTAGGTCTGCACGATTTTCCCAACGATATATATTGCGATATTGCCCATCAATCCAGGCTAAAGTCAATAATTACCATTCCATCAGACCATACCGTCAGACTCATGTAAGGCTCTGTTGTCCTGCTGGACCATAAATCTGTTGTAGCTGCATAGTATTCCACGTGTGACAGCTCTGCTTCAATCTTAGATCTGCATTTTCCATACAGCTCTAATATGTGCAGGATGGTATAACATACCGCGTGTCAAGCGTTCGGATGATTTTCTTAAATCCCTTTTTGGTGACAGTGTTTAATGGCAACATATCTTTAGCGATATAAAACGTTATTGTTACGTTGTGGTGCCGTTTTATGTGATCAGACAAATTGGTGGTGTTTCCTTGTTTTGAGGCCACAACTTTATAACACTCCAGGCAAAGTACCTGTTTTTGGTCAACATCCTCATTTTTGTAGCCGTTTATGTATAACATAATAATTATTATACATAATAATTACATCTCCCGACTCCTTGGTTGTCTAAATACAATGAAACGGTGAGTTTATGACTTCGCTACGTGATCGTGGATTTAAGAGACACGAGAGAGAAGCTCCAGACCGCGCATGTTGCAATCGGTTGCTACGACAACACAAACAAATTATTGCTAGTGCGCATGTCCATCATGACGTCATGGGCCAGTCAACGCGGAACATCCAAGCTCCATGTTGGCTTTTTGAGCACTCGCATTGGAATGTACGGGGCTTCACACAGAACACTGTATTCAGTTATCTTAATACATTCATGGTGCTACCGTTCTCTTAATACATTTGTGGGTGCTACCCTTCTTCACATCGCATGTTCCGACGGTATGGGGACAAGCAGACAGGGCTGCTGGGCCTGAAGCTGCATCTGTTGGGTCTGACACCAGCAGTGACAACTGAAATAGTATCTATAGTTTGCTGATTAATTTTCAAATAAGACAAACGAAATGCAAAGTGAAAATTTTCAGTAAAGAAGTAACTAATGTTTATAGAGCAAAACTAGCTTATTACACTATGGACTAAACTAACAGGTAATTCCCACAACGCACAGGCATTCATTTTTATTTTATTTTTTAAACCAGTAACATACTGTTGCCCTTTTTGTTCCCACTTCTTGTTTTCCATTTTTTGTAACCAGGTTCTCTCTTAGAAAACACAGACATCATTGATTTTATTTTTATTTTACCAGGTAGGCCGATTGAGAACAAATTCTCATTTACAACAGCGACCTGGCCAAGATAGGTCAGAGAAAGAGATAATAGAAAGTGTGCAAGACAACAAACAGTTACATAAGTACACATAAAACACAAGTGCAAAAATTACAAATTTAGGCACAATAAGACAAAATAAGGCAATACAGGGTCAAGTAAAACAGGATGAGGTATATGTGGTTCTGTTGAGCAGCATAGATAAGGCACTAGCGAATACATTTTAAAATATGAAAATACGATGGGTATCATTTTACTGGATATTCAAAGAATAAAGTGAGTCTAGCAGGTAGGTCATTTGCATGGATTATATGAGCGTGATTATGGGAATGAGCATTCTATCAATATCTGAGCAAATAAGAGTAATACAAGAGTCAACAGGTATGACAATAGTGCAGGAGAGAGATGTCCACTGTGCAAGGTGGGCATAGCATAAGGGAGAGAAGTGAAGACAGTTCGCAGGTACATAGGTCAGACAGGTGTTCAGAAAGGAGTAGTTTAAAGGCAACTGGTAGAGTAGAGATACTGTACTATGTGAAGCAGAATACTACAAATAGATGCTGTATTGTGTGAAACAGAATAGTACAAAAGAAATACTGTGTTAGACGAATATATATATATTTCAATGATGCCTGGGATTTGGTCAAGACCATCTATCCATCCATCTGTCTGCTCCGTCCCACAGTGACATCGACAAGAATATGAGTTCTATACATGATTCTGTTCTGTTGGCCATATTATTTATGAGGATGAATTGCACAATATGCCAATATAATTACAGAACATTTTTTGAATTATTTTTGGGAAAGACATCTTCATTAGAATTGTTTCAATTTGTTTGTTTTTTCCACTGGATCAAACAGGTGTTTGTTTAGGCTGCTAATTGTAAGAATGGCTTCCTGAAATCTTCCTATTATTAATGACACGAAATATTTCATGTTTCTGTGCGCGTGCGCATGTGTCAGTGTCCGTGAAGGACCGCACATTTTCCAGCCACATTTGCTTTTTATAAATCCCAACTATTGAGTAAAAATAAATGAGGCCCCAGAACATAGACAGCACCCAAACCTAAACATTCAGAAAAAATAATAACAGTTCACCTTATTTAATTTAAAACATGTAACTTGTGACCTAGTAGTACTTGTACATTTTAAAATGTCCCACAATTCTAACACAATCTCTTTTGTACTATTACTGTTTCACACAATACAGCATCTATTTGTAGTATTCTGCTTCATAGTACAGTATCTCTACTCTACCAGTTGCCTTTAAACTACTCCTTTCTGAACACCTGTCTGACTTATGTACTTGAACTTATCTTCACTTCTCTCCCTTTATGCTATGCACCTTGCACAGTGGACATCTCTCTCCTGCACTATTGTCATACCTGTTGACTCTTGTATTACTCTTATTTGCTCAGATATTGATAGAATGCTCATTCCCTTAATCACGCTCATAATCCATGCAAATGACCTACCTGCTAGACTCACTTTTATTCTTGAATATCCAGTAAAATGATACCCATCGTATTTTCATATTTTAAAATGTATTCGCTAGTGCCTTATCTATGCTGCTCAACAGAACCATATACCTCATCCTTTTTACTTGGACCCTGTATTGCCTTATTTTGTCTTATTGTACTAAATTTGTAATCTTTGCACTTGTGTTTTATGTGTACTTATGTAACTGTTTGTTGTCTTGCACACTTCTCTTATCTTTCTCTGACCTATCTTGGCCAGGTCGCTGTTGTAAAATGAGAATTTGTTCTCAACGTCGGCCTACCTGGTAAAATAAAATAAAATCAATGATGTCTGTGTTTTCTAAGAGAGAACGTTGTGGAAAACAAGAAGTACCTGTTAGTTTAAAATAAAATAAAAATGAATGCCATAGTGTAATAAGCTAGTTTTTAGTCTCCATAAACATTAGTTACTTCTTTACTGAAAATTTTCACTTTGCATTTCGTTGTCTTATTTGAAAATTAATCAGCAAACTATAGATACTATTTCAGTTGTCACTGCTGGTGTCAGACCCAACAGATGCAGCTTCAGGCCCAGCAGCCCTGTCTGCTTGTCCCCATACCATCGGAACATGCGAGTGAAGAAGGGTAGCACCCACAAATGTATTAAGAGAACGTGTAGCACCATGGAATGTATTAAGATAACTGAATACAGTGTTCTGTGTGAAGCCCCGTACATTCCAATGCGAGTGCTCAAAAGCCAACATGGAGCTTGGATCTCTTCCGCGTTGACTGGCCCATGACGTCATGATGGACATGCGCACTAGCAATAATTTGTTTGTGTTTCGTAGCAACCATTGCAACATGCGCGGTCTGGAGCTTCTCTCACAAGTGTCTCTTAAATCCACGATCACGTGGCAGTCAAAAACTCACCGCTTCATTGTATTTAGACAACCAAGGAGTCGGAGATGTAATTATTATGTATAATAATTATTATGTTATACATAAAACGGCTACAAAATGAGGATGTTGACCAAAAACAGGTACTTTGCCTGGAGTGTTATAAAGTTGTGGCCTCAAAACAAGGAAACACAACCAATTTGTCTGATCACATAAAACGGCACCACAACGTAACAATAACGTTTATATCGCTAAAGATATGCTGCCATTAAACACTGTCACAAAAAGGGATTTAAGAAAATCATCCTAACGCTTGACACGCTGTATGTTATACCATCCTCACATATTAGAGCTGTATGGAAAATGCAGATCTAAGATTGAAGCAGAGCTGTCACACGTGGAATACTATGCAGCTAACAGATTTATGGTCCAGCAGGACAACAGAGCCCTTACATGAGTCTGACGGTATGGTCTGATGGAATGAAGTAATTATTGAGCTTTGATGGCTCGCAATAATATCCAATTATATATCGTTGGGGGAAAAATATACTAATGTATTTTTTTCCTACTAACCCTAACCACTTTGTAGTTTTAGAACAATCAAAAACAGTATTAACAGTAAATAACGGGTAATATAGTTATGAATAGGTTTCAGAATCAATGTTTCATATTTCTATCTGACGCCTTGAGTCGCGTGCGTCGAGGGTTGAGGAATAATGCTTGATCACCTGGTTTCCACCTAAGCTCACTTTTCCATGAAGGCTAACAGACGTCATCTATAGTTGCATAAAAACAAGAAAATTAATACCACACATAATGCAGCAGATCAATATTGTTATTTCACTGTACTCAGATCAATAATAGTTAGAGAAGCCAATGGGCCATATTCTTTCAGCCGTTCTTAAGAAGAAATCGTTCTTAAAACCCACTTACGCAGTTTCCACGAAGATTCTGACATTCACCAATGTTTTACTTATCTGGAATTTGTTCTTAGGAAAGAACAGAATCTACGCACAGTGAAAAACCACTCTTACGCAAATTTGACTTTTCATGACAAATCATGAGTCCTCATGCGTTTTTAATTGTACTGTGATTTAAATATTATGAAGAATAACATTATGAATAATATTCAATTATTTCAAATATTTGCATATATTTAATACTTTTCTGGATGGCATGCCCGAGATTGCAGTTATTCCGATTATGTCCCCGATGCGCCTGGTCCAGCTCAGTAAGGACAGTGCACATTTATAATAACAAAAAATTCAATACTGTTACAACATGATATCACTGGCTAAGTATAAATTCAAAATTAATATTGAGGGTAATAAGAGAAGGCTCCACTTGGTTCGCCAATACGGTGAACAGCAGCTGAAATTAAAAGAATAATGGCAACATTAGCCTATGTACTCTGTCTCCAATTTGCATTTAAGATTCAAATAATATTTTTTTGAAAACCCTTTACTCACAAGATTAGGCTACATGTTTTAGTGTAGGATAAGTATGTAATCCCCAGTATATAGGTTCAGCCAGTCCTGCGCTCTAATGGTGCGTCCAGCAGCACTGATTGGCCCACTGGCAGCTGTTGAACAGCTTAGATCCAACATGCCTTTACAGCCACGAATTCCTGAATTTGCTGTCATATTTTAAGAGACTGTCAATTTTTTTGCATTTGGCATAACACTGGCTCATTTTTTCATTAAAAGTGAGATTTTAATCTTTTACCAGTGCAACCAAATGTAACCGCCACCTCCACCTCCTCAGCATCCATGATTTTGCTAAATGAAACGCATCACCTGACCACTCATTCACCGCGCAACCCAGGGCGCAAGAGACAGAGCCCGAACCCGGCAATGATCTCTCAGCCTTCCTGACACAGCGTTCACAGAACGAGTGATTAAATCCCATGAATCCTTTTTGTATTTGATTTTGCAACCACTACTGATGCTGCTAAATATTACATTTTTGCCTGTTCACCTCTTGCAGAACTATTTCCACTTCGAACTTCTGAAGTTTTTTTTTTTTTGGCGTCTGATCCTCTACTGTATTTACATTTTAGTTTTTGCTTTTGCATTCTCAAATTTTTTACGATGAGTTTCACGTCCTGCAGTTTAATGCCCTTTTGTAGAAATACCGGGCGTTTACCTATGCTAATTAGAAACAACGACACACGCTTTTCAATTTACGAAGATCATGGTATTCATCATTTTAGGAACGTAGATGCGAACAATTATGCACTTTAAGAACACGTTCATGGAATTTGAGTAAGACTTTCTTAGGACCTTTCTTAGAACAAATTGAAAATAACAACATTGAATAATATGGCCCATTGTTTTGCCCAACTGTAGCCCATCAATGGCATCACTTGACTGAAGTAGGTCAACACAGGTTCTATAGAGATCTACGATCACGTGGGGTTGGCTAAGTCATTATAAAATTACCAGCAGTAAAAAACTGGTTAAACTTACAGGCCTTCAGGAAAATCTGAGGTAATTACCAAAAGAAAGAATAAACACTATTGGAGTGAAATATTTCTGCACTGCTGTTGTCTAATGAATGTGTCATTTTTCTCTTGTGTGTTTTATCCACATATTCATCAGTCATGTAGTTCTGGTTTGGTCCTTTTTTTTTGCAGAGGGAGGACAAACCCAGTCTGGCACTCTCTCCTTCCATACTGAGACCAAACAAGAGTCACTGGATTCTGATTGTACAGTGGAGCTCAGTGTGGATTGGTGGATTCAGAGATGGCATCCAGTGAAAGATGGAAGACTGCAGTCCAACTCTGGGACTGAATGTTAATATTAAAGATGAAGATGTGAAACATAATATTGGGGAGTCAATTAGTAAAGGTAAGAACTTGCTTATTCGCAAACATTCATTCTGACTGTCTACTTAGACTAACAGTCTATCAGTCGCGTGTCAACCAACGAACCAAAAGATGCGTGAGGAAGGGCTGAGCCAACCACTCATTTACCACTGAACTTTTTATGTTATAGTAGTTTTCCTAAAATGAGATTTGCTGATTTCATAATTAGTACATTTTATTAATATAAAACAGTTTTTTCCCTTCTTTTTATTGAATCGAAAATAATTGAACCATGAACCTTGTATTGAATGTTTTTTCAAATCGTGAGACCATCGTCCTCTCCCTGCAAACTGACGTGTATTGAGGTGTGGTTGTATTTCAGGGCCTACCTATAAGCTCAATGCCTTTTCGCTCTAACATCCTGGTACAAATGTATCTATATCCACAGTAAAAGCGAGTCCTGTATCGACACCCTGAATTGCAGCTTACACATCATCATGTTTTGGGGTGTTTTGCTCTGAGGACTGGTGCACTTTACATTTTCTAATGATTACATCTGTCTATTGTGCAAAGTGCATCTGCATAGTATTCACAGCGCTTCACTTTCCACAGCCTTATTGCAAAAGGGATTGAATTCATTATTTCCTGTTTTCTACACACACTACCTCATAATGATGTTGTGAATTTTTTTATACTTTGCAAATCTATTAACAATACTAATTCTATGTAAGTATTTACAGCCTTTGCTTTCACACTCAAAATAAAGAGCTCAGGTGCATACTGTTTCCACTGATCATCCTTGAGATGTTTCTACAACTTTATTAGTCCAGCTGTGGTACATTGAGATTATGGATAAGGATTTGGAAAGGCACACAGTTGTCAGTATACGGTCCCACAGTGCATGTCAGACATCTGAGACAGGTTGTATCGAGGCACAGATCTGGGAAAGGGTACAGAAAGAAATCTGCATTGAAGGTCCCAATGAGCACAGTGGTCTTCATCATCAGTAAATGGAAGAAGTTTGGAACCACCAGGACTCTTTCTGATTAGTGCCTGGTTAAATGGAGCAATCTGGGGATAAGGGCCGTAGTCAGGATGGTGTCAGATCCTGATGGCCGCTCTGAAGCTACATGCACACAAGGGTGACCTATACCTGCCAAGAGGACAAGCTTCAGTGAAAACATCAATTGCAGGGTAGATGTTTTCGTTGCGATCAATGTTTAGAGAAGACACCCATTCCGAGCTGGCGGTGTGCACAGCAAAGAGAGCTCCGCTATAGCTTGCCGGAGATTGGGATATTTTAGCGATGTACGGAGACATCTGGATGAAAACCTGCTCCAGAGCTCTGGACCTCCGATTAGGGGCGAAGGTTTATCTCAATAGGACAATGACCCTGAGCACACAGCTTAAGATAACAAAGGAGGGCTTCACATCTCAGTGAATGCCTTCAGTGGCCCAGCCAGAGTCCAGACTTCCAAACCCTATTGAACATCTCGGAGAGATCTGAAAAGGGCTGCGCAGCGACGCTCCATCCAACCTGATGGAACAGAAGATGTCCTGCACAGACAAATGGGAGACACGTGTAGCATCACTAAGACTTGAGACTGTAAATTGCTGACAAAGTCATCCAATAGTTTTTAGCAAATCCTAATAAAAATTTGAAATATACTATTTTCATGTGGTCTTTATGGGTAATGTGTATGATTTTGAGTAAAAAAAATAAATTGAATCCATTTTAGAATAAGGATGTAACTTGAGAAAAGATAAAGATCTGTAAATGCTTCCAGGTGCACTGTATGTTAATCAATTGAAGCAACATTTCAGAATAAGCAATCAGGAAGTTAGAGCTTGTTCACAAATAGCTCTTCCAATTGGACGATGACCCCAAGCATCGTCCTATGATTTATTCTTAAGAATTGTGTTTGGATTTGGCTAGAATTCCAGATTTAAACTGTATGTGCGTTGTACATTTATATCATATGTGGTCTTGTGTAGAGTCCCTCTTAAGTTCCTGGCTTCACACCAGGTGTAAGGAATTTATAAT
>CM055738.1:7545330-7604079 GCA_029465975.1 Dallia pectoralis | reverse complement strand
GTCTATTGATAGGATGTACTCAGAACAGTGTATATCCCAATGCTGAAAACACTGCAATTGTTTCAACTGTTCTTTAACACATTTTAATTACTAGTCGAGTGAGTAACAATGGACTGAGACAAATAATGATACCGTTCATTCAATATATTATGCTGTAGTTTCTACAGTAGATCTTTGTCTAATGTTAGGGATTATTTTTGATCAGTTATAAATGGTTGAATAATGTTTTAAGCAAGCTAACTGATAGTAGTGAAGGATAGACTATTGTGGGGGTTGTGGTTTGTTTACAATTACCTTGCCTTCTTTCAGAATGATCCAAAGGGCACAAAGAAAGGAATGTGAGAACTAGGGGGAGATGGCATCTGGACCAGAGGGTGTGACATTGTGAACTGAACAACTTTAGAGAGAAGGATACTTTTGATTCTAGTCAGAGGTTCATGTTTGGTCGAATAGTCTGGATGTGGTGTTCTCCATCTTATATATGTGCTCAAATTTGTTTGTACGCCCCCACGGAAAACAAAGATGGCACAATTTCCTCTGAAACAACTTAAAACTGACAAAAGTACTTGGCAAGTACATGGATTCAATGCAATGAGGTCCATCATCAAGTGCTCAACCGGCCCCTCAGGTCTTGGGTGGGCTGACATCAGTATTGTACATTGGGAAGGAGAGGGGAACCAACATGCACCCCATAATTAACAGGTCTGGCACATATCGCCAATCCCCATTCGCTTTACAGACAAGTAGGATGGCAGTGTTACACAGAGAATCAGGAAGTGTTATTATAGCACCATACTAGGGATTCATAAACAATAGAAAACCCTTCTATATCTTACTAAGTGTTCTGGGCCCTGCTAGGCCTTAACGTGGACTTGGGTGTGACTAGGAGAGGCTAAAAGCCTTTAATTTTCCCAATATTTCATTTTCCCAACACTTATCTTTAGCCCACAGTGTGTCAGAAAGGCCCTTAAGTAGTGTTGAATCAACAACTGGCAGTGAAACCATCTGCAATAGAGACATAGATCTGTCGACACCTTGCACAACCCGCTTAACCGGGGCAGATCAATAAAATAGAACACACCAAGCACTCACTGTGGGGGTAAATTTAGCACCATCTTTCATGGTAATCCAATCATTAACGTCCAGCACAGTTTTCAACCAGGCCCCAGCATCCCCCCAACTAACCTGATCTGTCTTTGCAATGTGGGGTATTCCATCAGAAAGATCAAATAATGATTGCTGTTTGCTTGTCAGTTGAACTGCCAACACACAATGTTCTAACCTCAGGTAGACATTCCTGCATATTACAGCCATTTCTATTCATAGCGTAAATCCCTAACCAATAAAGAAACATTTGAAATGCAAAGCAACCCAGTCTCATGCATTAATGTACCATTTTGTTTCCATTTCTACACCACAAGCCCCGATAGTGCACACAGTTTCATATAAAATGTGAAAAATGTAACATGGCGTCATGCAGAAATTTAAAAGCTTTCCATCAATCCGATTGGTTACAAGACGGGTAACTTTGGTGTTGGTTATTTTCTTAAGGAATTGCTCCTGTGAGACTTTTCCAACTGTCTCTGTTAAACTTCATTCCCACCTAGGTTTGTTGAGTGTGACACTGTGTGACGGTCACATCTGCCATTTTGGGATTAACTTTGGTTCTCTACACCCGTATGGGCACCACCAGACTATTGACTATTTGGACTGTCTAGAACAGGGGTGGGCAAACTAAGGCCCGCGGGCCGAATTCCATCAGGCCCACGGAAGGTATTAAAACAGTTTTGAGAGGAATTACAAAATAACTTTGCAGTCCAATTGTAATGTTTCTGAATCTGAATTAAAGTTATTTAGATATAACACACCTCCAGTATATATGTTATGTGTATACATTTTAATTATTGCCCTTTTCTGGCCCACAAATCTTTTAGAATGAACAAATTACATTACAAATGTGGCCCTTCATATAATTTCAACGTGCTGATGTGGCCCCTGAGCTGAAATATTTGCCCTCCCCCTGGTCTAGAAGAAACGGAGACGAATATCACATAGTTAGTTAAGCAGCCATTTATACTACTCGTTACATTTTGCAAATGTGTAAACATTTGAATGTTTGAATCAAAATCTTACCATCAAATGATTCCTTTTCTGCACTTTCTTGAGGCAAAATCATCAATGATGTCATCATAGGACCGGTGTTTCCCCACATCATGATTTATGGCCAATCCACTCAAACGTTCCTGTGACAATGAAAACCTCAGGTAGCTTTTGATGAGCTTTAATTTTGAAAAGCTCCTCTCTGACGACGCTACTGTTACAGGCAGGGTGACTGTAGTTCTTAGGGCTATCCAAAGATTAGGATAGAGTTCCTCCAGGTTTTTCTCACAGAGAAATGAAAGCAACGCAAATGCAGTCATCTTATCTGATGGCAGATCAGGTAAATTCTGAATCTTGTGTGCCAGAACCATTCCACTGATGTTATAGTCATCTCTGGAGGTTAGAGTATTTTGAACATCCGTGCAGTGAGCTTTTAAAGATTCACTAGACATCTGTGAGGCAGTGCTGAAGTTTAGCAACACTCCATGGATTTCACCTGTTTGAGTGTTTCAAGTCTCTCATCCATGGATGTCACAGCAGAGTCGACCACCATGTTGAGGAAGTTGACTTCAAGGTTTTTCAGTGCATCAGTCATTGGTTCATCTCATAGCTGAAATGCCTCTTGCTGTTTCTCATTCTCTTCTCTTTCAGAACAGCCTCCACATTCATTACTTTGCAAATGCTTTTGGCTGTTGTCTGGGCCTCAGAGAATACATGGTCGGTATGTAGTGAGGGAAGCCTTTGCATTCGAGATGAAATTAACTGCTATATCCAACTGCATTGAGGCAGATTGGAGGAGCTTAATTGTTCACCATGTTTGTAATAGTCAGTATCTCTCACACCATACGACACAGCAAATCAAGAAGCGGTAGGACCCAAGTTCCTCTGCAAGTGCTTGTGCCTCAACTTTGGCCACAGGATCATTGATTGTCTGTCTGACTTCCAGTAATGCCTCCCGAACCTCAGATGGCTGAGCCTACTTTTGAGCCTACTCTCCCATCTTGTGTCACTCCATGACTTCATGGTTATCTTCACGTGTTTCTTGAAAACACTCCATCTTTGTGTGCCAGCTGAAAAGAAGTTTTAGCAGTTTGCTGGTCTGGAGCATTCAGATGTGTTGCTGTGTGAGAGCGTGTGACATTATCAAGGACCCCTCACATCCCAACCAGAAACGCTTTGACCCCCAGCTGTACCCAGCAGTACAGGTCTCTACACAACTGCACCAGCAGGCTCAGGTTTCCAGACCACTGACAAATTGTTGTACTGTGTTAATTAAAGAAGGCTCTCAGTGTGGCTAGTCCTCTTCTGGCTGTGCTGGTTGATCTTTAAATAGTTTAATAATCATTAAATGCATTTTTTATGTAATGTGATGAGTTGATTAGCTTAATAGCGATGGAGCTGAAAGTTTGACGACTATCCTAGGTAACTATTGTGGAGAAATATCTGGTTATCTTACTGTAATATCCAATAATGCCAGAGCTTAACAGTGTTGAGATGGCAACGTTTCTATGAAAGACGATACCGTGGCAAAAAGGCACAAAGAGGGCAAGGAAGCAACACATTTGCTGAGTCCATGCAGATGGAGAATGAGGAGGATTACAACAGACAGGTGGACGATCATGTGACTTGTTGGTGTTACTAAGGACTCAGGTGTGAATGGGGAGCAGGTGTGTTAGATTTGGTGTAATTGCCTCACCTTCATACACTGGAAGTTCAACATGGAACCTTCAAATAACTCTCTGAGGATCTGGAGAAAAAAAATTGTTTTCTCAACATAAAGACGGCCTGTTATGAAAAGATTGCCAAGACCCTGAAACTGAGCTGCAGCACGATGGCCAAGAACCATACAACGGTTTAACAGGAAAGGTTCCACTCAGAACAGGCCTCGCAATGGTAGACCAAAGAAGTTGAGCCCACGTGCTCATTTTCATATCCAGAAGTTGTCTTCGGGAAATAGACGTATGAGTGCTGCAAGCATTGCTGCAAAGGTTGAAGGGGTTGGGGGGTCTTCCTTTGTGGAATTGGTCTGCATGGCTGTCATCCCAGAAGGAAGCCTCTTCTAAAGATGATTCACAAGAAAGCCCGCAAACAGTTTGCTGAAGACAAGCAGACTAAGGACATGGATTACAGGAACCATGTCCTGTGGTCGGATGAGACCAAGATAAACTTGTTTGGTTCAGATGGTGTCAAGCGTGTTTGGCGGCAACCAGGTGAGGAGTACAAAGACAAGTGTGTCTTGCCTACAGTCAAGCATGGTGGTGGGAGTGTCATGGTCTGGGGCTGCATGAGTGCTGCCGGCACTGGAGAAGCTACAGTTCAATGAGGGAACCATGAATGCCAACATGTACTGTGACATACTGAAGCAGAGCCTGATCCCCTCTCTTTGGAGACTGGGCTGCCGGGCAGTATTCCAACATGATAACGAGCCCAAAAACTCCTCCATGACAACCACTGTCTTGCTAAAGAAGCTGAGGGTGAAGGTGATGAACAGACCAAGCTTGTCTCCAGACATAACCCCTATTTGAGCATCTGTGGGGCATCCTCAAACGGAAGGTGGAGGAGTGCAAGGTCTCTAACATCCACCATTCAACATCCAGGGTTTATTGTTCATTGGTAAGGTAAAGACCAAACCAGACCCATATATGACTGATGAACAAATGTTTAATGGAGATAAATTACATATACAATGGAGGAAAAATAAACAATCACATCCATCATAACAAACGACTTGTATCAAATACATGAGGTGTGCTTAATTTAACATGACTGCAGTACAGAGTGCAAATACATTCTAGTTACAATATCAATCAATCAAACAGATTTATTTTTTAAGCCTTTTTGACAACAAGAGTTTTTAAGCCTGAAACCCGACAGAACATGCCTCAATAAATTGATAGGAGCTGGGAAAAACTTCCTGGTCAAGATAGGAAGAAAAATAGAGAAGGACCAGACTCTTTTCAAATATTATGTTCAAGATCTGTTTTTTTAACTCTTTATTTGGCATTATTCTTATTTACAACACAACATACAAAGACAAAGAACAAGGGGCACTACTATATATTGTATAATAACAAAATAAAATATTACAATTGTTCTGCTTCTTTTTATGCAAACCAGTGCTTATTATAAATGTGTTCTTTGATACTTAGTAAGTATGTCATCTTCTCCATTGAGAGTATCTCCTCCACTATTTCTTTCCATTGTTCAGTCCGAGGTGGGTCAATCTTTAACCAAGACCGAGTGTTAGCCTTTTTACATGCAATCATTAGAATATTAAAAAGATCCTATCGCAGAATTGTTCTTTCATGCATACCCCTTTTACTTGTTGCCAAGCCCAATTTGCACAGTGGATCAGTTTCACCTGTACTGTTGTCATACCTATACATTCTTTGAATTATTCTATTTGCTCAGGCATGCTAAAATGTGCTTCCTCCCCCCATCATGGTCATACAACTTGTGCACTCTAATGACCTACATGCTAGATATACTTGAACTTTTACATTCTGTATATGACTCTCCATTGTATTTATATTGTTGTTATTGCCATATTAATGCTGCTCAAGTGACCTACTAATACCCCATCCTGTATTAACTGTATTTAGACCTGCCACTTGATTCTGTATTGCCATGTAGAATCTCACGGATATTTGCACTTTTGTGTTCTGTGTATTTATTGTGTAACAGTATGTTGTCTTGCACGTTTTTTTGCTTTATCTTGGCCAGGTCGCCGTTGCAAATTAGATTTTGTTCTGAATCAGCCTATCTGGTTAAATAAAGGTTAAATATTATATATTTTTTAAACGAAGGTATATATCAGCTGCTTTTTAACAGAGTCATGGCCGTGTGGCTTCGGCCCACCAAAACCATTTCCCTGAAAATAATTGAACAAAAAAGTGCAACCAGAATAAATAAACCGCATGTATATAATACTTCATTAATGAAATAAAACAATAAAATTTGATCAAAATAAATAAGATCCACAATGTTTTAGAGCACTTTCACAATCAACTGAAACACCCTAAACAGTTATTTCATTCATGAAAATAATCCATAAAAAATGAAATTAGCCCAAAGGAAATGTAATCTATTATGTTGTAGTGCACTGCCACAGGCTACTGAAAACTCCTCTATAATTAACATTTTGGTTAACCAGGACTATATTCTACATATTCCAGTCAGAAACCAGAGAAACCTGGATGTGATGAATTGTAAGATGATGTACGACTCATGGTGCAGCTTTACCACACTTTACTCACAGCACTTAATTTACAGGGCTGGTAGTGCAACTCCGGTAATGGTGTCACGATGGCATCGCAGAACCAAAGTGTTTACCCGTTTTCTGAATTGTCTGTCTTTAGCTTTCTTTAGCCTTCTTGTTCTCCACAGGCTCTCTATCTGTAATATTCGGTCGAGCTGAACTAAAAATGCCCCAGCCCGGAGGGAGTGAGTTTGGCCTTTAAGGGAGGGACGAAAGCGCACATTTGTTTTATCTTAATTATTTTGTTTATATAATCGTTGGAGGCCATAATCTTAAATTAAAATTCTATTAATTGCACAGCCCATATTTCCCTAGTTCCCTACTAGTTCCCTGGCCTTCACTATAGTTCAGGCTGGGTGTAACAACAGAATAAGGTTTATTGCTTTTTTGGTTTACTGACTTTTTTCCATTGGACGCTGCACTTTACGTTTCATGAAGATTATTTTATAAAGCAAGCTGACCACTATAGTCTAGGTTTGATCCTTGCTAGCTGACAAGTGGCTTGAAAGCCTCATATGCTTTTTACATTGGCCAGTATCACATTTTGGCATTTTTTTAGTCATATATAATATTTTCTTTTTGGAAATTTAATTTTTTGTTATCATTCAATTTATTTGGTCTGATTGTTCACACTCCAGAGGAGGTCCTATTTATGTAAAACTGAAAAGACTGTGCAGCCTGGTCCCTGGCAGTTTAACAAATGTTATTTCAGTGCCAAATCATTGGAGACAATTTGAGGGATTTATATTTGACTTAAGGAATAATTGTTTTGGAAGTCGTTATTAATTATTATGTATTTAGTTTTGAGATTAATTGTCTCTGCTCCACACTACAGGCCAGTTGGGGGCAGTAATGCGCATTTTAAGTTAGTTTCCCTCCGCCATTAAATATCCACTGTAGAAGACGACGAATTCAACTTCTGTTTTATCACGCTGCTGTTGTAGTTCGGGTTTCAAACGTCTCTATTGTTTTACATTTATTTCAGGAAATACGAATAGAAATCAGTCGCTGAAATGGTAAATGATTAAAAACAGCTTATTTGCTCAGTTCGATATAATTTGCCATGTGAACGTTTAAATGGCAGTGATCGTTAATGTTATTAAAAGTATATGTTTCATGTTCTTCATTAAATGTAAACGAGTGGACCTAAACCGTTACGAACGAACAGATCCAGATCATCAAACTAAGTTGTAACGTTTCTATTTATTCTCTCAATATCTGATAACGGGAGGTTTTAACGTTAGTCCAGTTCCAAATAGAAAACTAAACGACAAAGATAAATATAGATGCAAGCAGCAATGGCGGATTCCTCCTGAAAATTGTGGGACATTTTAAAATGGAAAAGTACTAGGTCACAAGTTACATGTTTTAATTTAAAATGGGTGAACTGTTATTATCTGAGTTTAGGTTGGGGTGCTGTCTATGTTCTGGGCCGCATTTATTTTTTATTTATGAATGTGTCATTGTGTTTTCTCCCTTGTGTATTTTATCCACATATTCATCAGTCATGTATGGTTCTGGTTTGGTCCTTTTTTTAGCAGAGGGAGGACAAACCCAGTCTGCTACTCACCTTCCATACTGAGATCAAACAAGAGTCACTGGATTCTGATTGTAACAGTGGAGCTCAGTGTGGATTGGTAGATTCAGAGATGGCATCAGTGAAGATAGAAGACTGCAGTCCAACACCGGGACTGAATATTATAGTTATAGATGAGGATGAAGATGTGAAACATAATATTGGGGAATCAGTAGTAATTAGTAAAGGTAAGAACTTGTTTTATCAAATGGTTTAGAAATGTTTAATACAAAAAACAATACTGTAATGTTTGGGAAGTACTCTTTATTTTGCATGAGTGTACAATATTTAACAGGCTGTAGTTTCATTGAATTCTGGCATAGAAGATAGTCTTATCACCTATTCTTTTAAGATCTGAGTAGTCGGTTTAGGTCTTTTAGCCAATCCTTTGTTATCCTGCCCCCACAGTCTGTGCTTCAACCAATCATCTACAGTTGAATGAGAAAGTTTACATACACTTTTTTTTTTTTAACATTTTTTAACATGTTTAGTTTTGTGCATGACACAAGTAATCATTCCAACAATTGTGTACAGACGCATTATTTTACTAAAAGTCCACTATATCACAATTCCATTGGGTCAGAAGTACATGCACTACATTGGCTGTGCTGTGACAACAGCTTTAAAAATTCCCCCAAAATGATGTCATGGCTTAAGAATTTTCTGATAGGCTTATTTTACAAATAATCAAACTTCAATCTACCGCAATATATATTTTTTCCTCCTTATGGACATTATGCACATAAGAAACTGTCATGTGGGCAAACAACTTTACCGAAGTATTTTGTTACTCCTTCAACAAGCAAAAGATATTACAAAATGAATTTATTTTATTCTCCTTGTGGAAAATAAAGGCTTCTTAAAAGAAGCAGAGTGTCGAAAGATATCCTGTAATTTCCCAACTATTGAGGGCACCTGAATATAAGCCGCACCCACTGAATTTTACAAAAAATATTATTTTGAATATAAATAAACCGCATTGGTCTATAAGCCGCAGGACCCTACCGCTACATCAAAACTAATGAACTTTACACAGGCATTAACGAAACACGGGTTGTAACAAAAATAAATAGGCTTTAACGAAACACGTGTTGTACTGTTCTCTCAATGTATTTTACTCCTCTTGAGTGTTAACATAAATAAACAGCCAAACTCTTTTCAACGAGTCAGGTGAGCGAGCGCACTTGCTCCTTTAATTACTTCCACATAGTAATCAACTTGACATCACTGAAACAGAGTGCAACTAAAAGAGAGAATATACAATGGACTTAATGAATTACTATTAGCAACAAAAAAACGTGCAACTATCTGCATAGCGACAATACTTCAAACAATTTGTTTTTGTACATGCCTAGAAATAGGCATAATGTGATTATAACATAACGAAAATATATAAACCGAGCACTTACATTCATTGCTTTCTGAAAGAAGCGCATAACACGACTTTAAGAAACCAACAAGCTAGCATGTCGTCTTCCAGACAACTCTTACGTCTTTGTTTCCTGTACTCATTGTAGAGAGTACCGTGTATCTTCTATTAGTGGCCCGTCTTTTATTGACGCCCGTTTTCAATAAACGCCGGGTTTGAAAAGAGTTTGTGACAGTAGACGCCGGTCTCCAATAGTAGCCGGGCTCCTTTAAGATCCGGTCTGTAGTAAACGGCGATCTCCAATGATCTACCGCCTTCCCTGTAAGCTAATCCCCTTTTCCTGGGCTACCTCCCTCCTGCAGTGAATCATACCGGTAAGTATCTTTTCGTGTCAAAAATGTAGCTGATGCGGAAATTTGTTTATGAGTTTCCATGGCGACGCAGTAAATGTGCGCAACCTGTGTTATCGCTCAGTGATCTAACTTTATGCTGTTATGATTTCTTGTTTATTTAAATGTAGAGTGTTTAATTAGTGGAACTCTGTGATACTGTTTTATTATATTTACAGCTAAATATTTATTTTGATAAAGTTACACGTTACGCCGGAAGTTAGTCTCCGGCGTAAGGTCAGAGTTGAGCGAGGAGGGAAAGAGTTGTATATTCCGGTTGACGAACATTTAGCTATTGACTATTTTTTTTACTGCTGGTTTCACAAGGCAAACACGTTTTCACGGTGTTTAATTGTGCCAAGTTTTTCCATGGTGTTTTTATAGAGATGTTTGGAAAGGAATAAACGTACAAATTAACATCAGTTCGAGATGTGGACTATTTTTTAACCAGGGTACTTACACATACCGTATTTCACCGCGAAATGAACCTCGTTTACCAATCACCATTCCTTCTGCAAGGCAAATAATAGCCGGTCTCCAACAACCGCCGGTCTCTTTTAAACGCCGGACCATCCGAATAATTTTTTTAATAAACGCTGGGGCTACTATTGGAAGATATACGGTATATACCGTTCTGCGACCAGCAGAGGGCAGTCATCACATGATGAGGATGACAAAATTACTCCCGTAATCAGGGTGAGGGGAAGTTTGAGCTCGATTTAATCTAAACAATAATGAAAGCTTCATGCCTCCAAAAAAATCAGCACGTCACAGAATGTGTTTTAAAAATAAATAAAAATTGAAAGCTGGAAAAATCCATATTAGCCGCGTCGTTGTTTAAACCGCAAGGTTCAAAGCGTGGGAAAAAAGTTGCGGCTTATAGTTACGGTAAGTGAATAAAATTAAATAACTAAAAAACAAATTAAGAAATACAATAATATAGGCTCAAGCCAATATTGCTTATGTGCACACACATTTGTTCTGACTGTCTACTTAGACTAACAGACTCGCCAGTAATTCCTGTCAATCAGACACGCGGTGTCAACCAACGAACAAAAGATGCGTGAGGAAAGACACTGAGCCTGGAAATTACAGGCCCATTGCGCTCCTCAACTTTGACCAGAAGTGCGTCACGAAGGTGCTAGCAAACAGGTTAGGAAGGCACATTTCTCCAATTATACATACTGACCAAACAGTGTTCATCCCAGGTAGGTAGAATAATTTGTATACCAACCACTCAGGCAGCTCCAGAGCAGCTGTCTTGGCCCTTGATGCGGCCAAGGCATTTGATCAAATAGTGGCCTTTTAGGTTTCGAAGCTCCTAGAAGATTTGGAATTGGGGACTCCTTCATTACTTGGGTTAAGTTGTTATACCTCTGCCCAAAATCCTCCATCCTCACCAGTAGTGATAAATCTGGGCCTTTTGGGTTGCACCGCAGAGTCAGGCAGGGTGACCCGTTATCACCCCTGCATTTTGATGTGGCCCTGGAGCCTCTTGCGCTGGGGATCAGGAGTCATCCTGGCATTGAGGGCATCAAGATAGGCGAGATTGAAAGCTGGGTGGGTCTTTACGCAGATGATACATTATTATATCTCTCGGACCCAGAGGCGTCTGTTCCCCCTTTGCTCGATTTCATTAACTCTTTTGGCAAACTCTGACTATACAATCAACTGGGGTAAGAGTGAGTTCATGCCCCTATCAGACAGCTTAGACCTTTCCTTGACACACTGCCATTTACACTAGTGAAAGATCACTTCACGTATCTAGGGCTTAAAATACCCCGTGACCCTAAGCATTTATTCAAACTTAACTACTCTGATATGATGCTGAAGCTAAAAAGTAACTGAGAAATGGAGAACTCTGCCGTTGTCCATGGTGGGGCGTATCAATGCAGTCAAGATGGTGGCCCTTTTGCCCAGCGTTCTCCCACAGGGGAGCCTTTAGGTTGCATATGCCGTCACTTCAGCATTACAGATTGTTATAAAATGCATGTATTTTTTTTTATTGTTTATTCTGATAAAAGCATGTATTTTATTATTTTTTGTATTTCAGAATCTGCCAATCTTTCTCACCTCAGCATTTTTTTTAAGAAGACTCAATTGTCTTTCCTTTTATTTGGGGGTACAAGGCGCATCGCATATCTAAAGCACACCTGCCAAAGCCTACAGAGGAGGGGGGGTTTGATCTCCCCGTATTCAGGAATTACTATTTGGCAGCCGATGCTGGGGCCTTGATGTTCTGGCGGCAGGGTCAGCCCGGTGAGGCTCCTAACAGCTCTCCCCTGTGGTAAAGCATCGAGGCCGGAGCGGTACAAGGCTCTTCCCTTTGCACCTTACTTTTTTCCAAGACAGAGTCTCCTTGTAAACTTATTTGTAGCCACTTTGTGTTGAGAAACTCCCTTGGGATCTTGTATCAGATAAGAAGCGCTTGCAAGCTGCCGAATACTTCTGTACACACTCCAATATGCCATAACCCCTATTTTTTACCATCCCGGGTGGATAAGGTGTTTGTAGACTGGAGAGAAAGGGGACTTGTGGCAGTCGGGGACCTATATATAGACTTTGCCTCATTTGGCCAGCTGGCAACAAAATGTAACTTACCAAATTCTCATCACTTCCGATATCTACCAATCAGGCACTATGTTAAAGGTGTATTTCCAAACTTTGAAACCATGCCAACAAGTTGCCCATTCTATGATTTCTTGCTGCTTCCTCCTGGTGCTCTGCACCTAATATCCCGCTTTGTGTCCTTGTTCTCCACCTCCGCATCCACTCACCATCTCAGAGAAGCCTGGTCTAACGAGCTGGAGCTTGAGGTGTCTGATGACACCTGGAATGAAGCTTTGACTAGAATTCATACATTCTCTATAAATGCTAGATATAAACTGATTCAATTCAAAGCCGTTCTCCGATTGCATTATTCCAAGCTAAAGCTACATAGAATCTATCCAACAGTTTCACCACTGTGTGATGGATGTGGAGCTGCAGAGGGTTCGTTATCACATCTTTTTTGGTTATGTCGTCAACTGAGTAAGTTCTGGTGTGATGTATTTCAGTGGATTAGTTTGTTCTAAAACTTGGACATTGCCCCAGACCCTGAGCTGGCGCTCTTCGGGTGCACAGAGAATGCTCCCAGGTTCTCGCCTGAGATACAACAAGCACTAATGCTTGGCATGGTGGCCGCAAAGAAAATTAAAATCTCCCACTCCCCCTTGCTTTCGAAAATGGCAAAGGGGGAAAACGAATTAGAAAATAAAATATTAAAAAAAGATGCGTAAAGAAGGGCCAAGCCAACTCATTCACAACCACTGAACTTTTTATGTTATAGTAGTTTTCCTAAATTGAGATTTGCTGTTTTCATAATTAGCAACGTTTTATTCATATAAAAACAGTATTTTCCCTTTTTTATTGAATCAAAAATTTTCGAACCATGAACCTTGTATTGAATGTTGTATCTAATTGTGAGACAACTATCGTCCCTCCCCCAGCGAATTGATGTGTATTGAGGTGCAACTGTGGTTGTATTTCAAGGCCTACCTATAAGCTCAGTGCCTTTTCGCTTAACAGCCTGGTGAAAATGCTGAGGTAAAACGGTACAAATGTATCTACAGGTGCTGGTCATATAATTCGAATATCATCCAAAAGATTTATTTCAGTAATTCCATTCAAAAAGTGAAAGTTGTATAATGTATACATTCATTCCACTCAGACTGATATATTTCAAGTGTTTTACACTTTGATGATTATAACTGACAACTGATGAAAACTCCAAAATCAGTATCTCAGAAAATTAGAATATTGTGAAAATTTTCAATATTAAAGATACAAGGTGCCATACTCTAATCAGCTAATTAACTCAAAACACCTGCAAAAGCCTTTAAATGGTCTCTCAGTTTAGTTCTGTAGGCTACACAATCATGGGGAAGACTGCTGACTTGACAGCTGTCCAAAAGACGACCATTGACACCTTGCACAAGGAGGGCAAGACCCAAAGGGTCATTGCTAAAGAGGCTGGCTGTTCACAGAGCTCTGTGTTCAAGCACATAAATAGAGATATTGTAATTATATGACCAGCACTTGTAAATCACAAATTATGACCTCTAAATGTGGCACAGTTTTTGCGGCTTCATGTCACGCCCATATTTGCCCATAAAATAGTCAGAGAAATGCTCCAAATTAATATTTGATTGAGACATGGCAAACGGAAACGTAAAACAAAAAAATAAACGTTACTCGATGTGAAGTAGTCTAGAAGTTCTTGTTGAAGAGGTGGAAAAGATGAGAAATGCTGTTTTTATTGCACAGTGTGGGCATTACTAATGCCAAAAAGCCGATTTAGTGGCAAAATAAAAAATGGTCAGATATCAAAACTTGATACTAAAAAGCTTCACCAAGATTGTGTGTCTGCCACGGGTTGAGGAATGCCATAGGCAGACACTGCTTGAGTAGAAATCCACTGACCCGTCAGACAATTCTCTCTGGAAAGTGCCAGTCGCCAGAAATCATCATCTTGTAAGGACTTGAAGTGGGTCTGGAACTGAGTGGTTTCTCAGTGTTCCCTCTGAATCATTCCACATCTTCAAACAGCACTAGATCTGCCATGAAATGCACTTTCCCCAGTGGACAATAAAGACTATATCTATATATTTATATATCTCTATTTACCCATCTCCCCATCTATCCGCTCCGTCAGATGGAGACATTGACAAGAATATCAGTTTTATACATGATTTTGTTAAGTTCGTTGTATTATGAGGATGAATTGCATAACGTTCCAATATAATTACAGAACACATTTGAGTTATTTTTTGGAAATACATCTTTTCAATTTACGTTACTGTCTTGTTTTAATTTTTTTGTTTTAAAAGTTTGTTTTTGCAGATGCAATCAAACAGGTGTTTGTGTAGGATGTTAATTGTAAGAATGGCTTCATGAATTCTTTAAATATTATTAATGACAGGAAATATTTAGATTTATTTTACACAATGGTCTGCATTTTCACACAGTTTCACGTGTTTCATCCATCTGCCGACGATGTCGCCATTTCTCATTTCACCCGTTTATGTGCGTACGCATGGGTCAGTGTCCGTGAAAGAACGCACATTTTTCCACCAAGTTTGCTTAACATTTGCGTTGAGAGCAGCGTAGGTTTTCTTTAGTGCGTGCGCCGTGGTTATAAATGAGGCCCCCGGTGACTGCCAAAGCCAAAGCAAATCATTCACATTCTCATACGATTTAAACCATTTATTGACCCCTTGTGTCCTGTGGATGGAGTCTTTGTCACCCTGGATGAGACCCAATCAATGTCATTTAAATTCATTACTCTTAACAACTTGAATCCTGCAGTACAGTTGAATGGAATCATCATTGTTTATTCTCCTCATGTATTCAGGGTTTTCTTTTAATGTGTGTCACCATACTGTATTTGTAATAATGTACTGAAATGTGTTTTTAACCTTCCACTGTTCTACTCAGAAATTACGTAAACTTTGACATAATCTACAAACTGTATTAATGCTGTATGTTAATCACTGCACTAATGAACTTTTCTGATATTATTTACACAGATGATAATGCTGACGTGGATACTTTTCTTATATCTGGAGAGCAACCACAAGAAAACTACAAAGAAAAGAAGCCTCACTGCTGCTCCCGTTGTGGAAGAAGTTTTCTATCTAGATCACTGTTAAAAAGACACATGACCATACACACTGGAGTGAAACCTTACTCATGTTCTGATTGTGGGAAGGGTTTCTCGCAAGGAGGTCACCTTAAAGCTCACCAACGCATCCATACTGGAGAGAAACCTTTCTCCTGTCCTGATTGTGGGAAGGGTATCTCTACATCAGATCACCTTAAAGTTCACATGCGCATACATAGTGGAGAGAAACCTTACTCCTGTTCTGATTGTGGGCGAAGTTTCTCTCGATTAGATCACCTTACAGTCCACATGCGCTTACATAGTGGAGAGAAACCGTACTCATGTTCTGATTGTGGGAAGGGTTTCTCGCGAGTAGATAGCCTTAAACTTCACCAACACATCCATACTGGAGAGAAACCTTACTCCTGTTCTTTTTGTGGGAAGAGTTTCTCAGAAGCATGTAACCTCAGAGCTCACCAACGCATCCATACTGGAGAGAAACCTTACTCCTGTTCTGATTGTGGAATGGGTTTCTCTGATCAAAGTAGCTTTATAGTTCACCAGCGCATCCATACTGGAGAAAAACCTTACTTCTGTTCTGATTGTGGGAAGGGTTTCTCTTCATCAGGTAACTTTAAATCTCACCAACGCATGCATACTGGAGAGAAACCTTACTGCTGTTTTGATTGTGGGAAGAGTTTCTCGCAGTCATGTAAACTTCAAGCTCACCAACGCATCCATACTGGAGAGAAACCTTACTCCTGTTCTGATTGTGGGAAGGGTTTCTCTACATCAGATTACCTTAAAGTTCACATGCGCATACACAGTGGAGAGAAACCTTACTCCTGTTCTGATTGTGGGAAGAGTTTCTCACAAGCATGTAACCTTAGAGCTCACCAACACATCCATACTGGAAAGAAACCTTACTCATGTTCTGATTGTGGGAAGAGTTTCTCAGACGCACGTAGCCTTAAAGCTCACAAACGCATGCATACTGGAGAGAAACCTTAATCCTGTTTTGATTGTTTCTCTGATCGAAGTAGCTTTAACCTTTTCTTTTTGACAATTTAACTTAAAATTACTGTCAAAGGCGAAAGGTGCACTTGTATCAATAAAAAAAGCTAACTGGCAATTTGTGTGGTAATACTAGATTTTTTTATTCACACATTTTAAAATGCTTATGACAAATAATACATTCCGATTTTTGCATACTTGGTAATAAGACACATGTCATCAGTGTAAATCGTTTTTTACGGTTGTAGTGATGAAGTTGAGCTATTTTAGATAAATATGTTGTATGTGTGTGTGCGCGGCCATGTTTGTTCACATTGAAATGCAGGCTGGTAGTCGTAGGATCTATCCAACTTAAGATAATAATATACAGACGATTCAAGAATTTGTACATTTTTGCTAATATCATTCGTTCTTGTGTATTTTTATCCTGGACAATAGAAAACAACTAATATTGTTTATTGTAAAGTGTCTCTGTCACGGGTTCAGGAAAGCTGTCCCCTGGAAGGATAGTGAATGAGTTAGACACAGAAGTACATAAAAAATGGGAAATGTCTATTAATCAAACATACCTAGAAGCCAGTCATCATACACCAGCCTTGATTCTGCGCCCAACACTGCTGCGTCTTAAAATGAATTAGTCATGGGTTGATCCATGAGCGCCGAGCCACTACATTAGTGAGCAACATGTCTGCATCACAAATTATTTGCATAATTTGCGGTGTTAGAAGATATGGCAAATGGAAGGATTCGGAGGGAAAACATCTTTACACAGCAGGAACACTTGCTGGCAAAAGAGGATGAGTGTCTTATAAGCTGGTTCCGACTTCCTCGGGCCGCCCTGTTAGACCTCTGCGCTCTTATGGGCCCAGCGTTACAGAGGAGCACTCAGAGAAACTACTCCGTGCCAGTCCCACACTTTCCAGAGGGAATTGGCTGATAGGTCAGGGATATCTCAGTCAACCCTTAGCTGGGTTATGTCAGACTTGTTAGTATGTATAATAGGTTTGTCTCATAATTACAAAAAGTTTACGTACACTATCAATCAATCACATTTATTTATACAGCCCTTTTTACAACAAAGTTGTCACAACGTGCTTTTACAATCACCCAGCCTGAATCCGACAGAGCACACATCAACAAGTTGAACAAGACAAGTTGAACAAGTTGATACACGGCGGCTAGGAACAACTCCCTGATGGTCAGATTTAGGAAGAAACCTAGAGAGGAACCAGGCACTGAGGGATCACCAGTCCTCTTCTGGCTGTGCTGGGTCAGTTTATGACAATTATACAGTGCAAGCAATGAGCGAGCATCTTAAAAACTAAAGAGTTTTGGATGACCGGGAGGGTTGATGGGTAGGATAGATTTGGAGGACAAAACTCTGGTAGCATCAACTGTTCCGTCAGCCGCACAATCAGGGGCCCCAGGATGGATCCAGCATATTTTTCCAAAGCTGATTGGTCCCACAGCGTGGCCAGCAGGCACGGATCCCCCTTGACGGAAGTGGACACAAACACAGGGAAAGGTTGGACTAGTTCTCGGCACAACAATATAACAGCATAATTCTTGAAAGGATACATGGAGGGTTAGTGAAACCATGGCCATGAAAGGGTAAACCCAGGACAAGGCCAGACAAATTTAAGTAGAGACAAGACACAGGGAGAGGTTAGACACCCTGGTTCTCTACGTTCCCGGCACCATAGTATAGCAGCCTAAATCCTAGAATGAGACGGGGGTCCAGTAAAGCTTCCCAAAACCAAAGTCAAATCCTGACAAGTGTCGTCTTTGGATTACAGAAAACATGCATAACAGAAAACATGCCTGACAGATATAGAGCAGAGTTCCCAACAACCTTTGCAATTCTTGATGGTACAGAGATTAAGTAAAGTCAGACTTACTCAAACTACAAATCTGCCAACGCACTTAAATGCGCACAAAACCCTGTGGAGCTATTTAAAACATCACCCTGTCAGCTTACGTTAACCTTAGCATACTGGTTGTTGCTACGCTAGCACACGCTTCTAATAAATACAACGTTATACTCGCATAAGACCATACATCCGTTTAGGTTCAACGTGAGGTCTGTCAACAAGTCTCTCTGTTTCTTAGGTCCTAAAACTAGCATTTCAGTTTTATCTGAATTTGGGAGCAGAAAATTCTCTGTCATCCACTTTCGTATGTATGAAACATGCTTCCATAGTAGCTAATTTAGGAGCTTCTCCATGTTTCATAGAAATATACAGCTGTGTGTCATCGGCATATCAGTGAAAATTGACATTATGGTTTCGGATGACATCACCCAAAGTCAGCAAATAAAGTGAGAACAGAAGTGGCCCTAAGACTGAGCCTTGCGGAACACCAAAGAATACCTTTGATTTGTCAGAGGATAAGCCGTCTACACAAACAAACTGAAGTCTATCTGATAAATAAGATCTATACCAGTCGAGAACATGTCCTCGTAGCTCAACAAGGGTCTTCAATCTTTCCAAGAGAAGGGAGTGATCAATAGTGTCAAAGGCAGCACTAAGATCAAGAAGCAATAGGAGAGGTAGATGCAAAACCTTTGTCAGAAGCCAATAAAAGGTTGTTTACCACCTTAACAAGTGCAGTCTCAGTGCTATGATGTCTAAAACCGGACTGAATTTTTTTTTCTTAAATATATTTAGCTGGGGTTAGGTGTCTTGCTGATGGACACCTCGACAATTTCCCAGGAGGAACCGGGGATCGAACCACCAACCTTCCACTTGATAGACAACCGACTCCACCACCCACTGAGCCACTGCCGCCCCATTAAAATGAACAGCCGAGACCTGGTCCTCTTCTCAGGAATAGAATGATTTTTTTTCTTGTTGTTTCAGAAATTCAACTTTCTGTTACATGTTAGATGCTCTAACCCTCTATACTACCTGCCACCCATCCAAACCTTTTGCCATCCCAAGTCACATGGTTCCCGAGAGCTTCTAGAACATTCTGCCACTATTTGGTCCTAGTGACTATTTCAAAACTCACCCTGGCGACTGACAGCTTTGTTACTCTGAGCCAACTAGTTGCGAGGACTTTCACACCTCCGCCACCTCTTTTAGCGGGAAGATAAATGAACAAACATGGCCCGCGGTTGCAACTGCACATGGCGGTTTACTCTGGGGCTCTAAAGTGTGACATGCACTCCGTAACGACAGAGGTGACACTTCCACTACTATACAGACACATATCTCCTGTACTCAAGCCCGAGGTGGCCATCCGTTTATCAATCTGTTACATCAGTATTTGCCCCAGCGACAGCATGGTAGAGTGTACCTGGAACCAGAATGCAAGACTGAAAGTATTGTGTATATTATTGTTCTATAGTTTTGTCTATATGACCCAACTCGTGGCAGGTAGCCTAGTGGTTAGAGCATGGAAAAGCAACCAAAAGGTCTGCCAGTTGTGGATGATGCCTTGTTTGGAACTTGTGTGTCACTGACGACTAAATCAACATGAACAATGAGCAAACTGCAATGATTTTATTGACATGACAGATTAAATACTCTGAGAACTGCTCCCATTATTTACATCACAACAAGTTAAAATAGTACACAAAACATGTTAAAAAGGGTCATACAGAAATCTTAATTATACACTGTATTATTATACATCTGTTTTACTGGTGCAAACATGATGTCGCCTCTGTTCGGATAGTGCTTACATTTCCAGAAATGTGTCTTCACTTTTAAAAATAAAAAGTGCATATTTTTGTTTTTGTTACAAAAAAACTGTATTAAAAATAATTGCAAGCCTTTGTGTAATGTTTTATACTTAGTAGGCTTGTTTCCAGTATATGTTTTATTCCTTACCATCAATGTACTTATTCAAATGTAAACTGTATATTAGTTTTTTTAAGGAAAAGGTTAACTAGCCAATTTTAAGAATAATAATCTGCCGAACTACAAACAGTATAACAATTTCAGAAATGTTTTTATGGCTTTTGATTGTGGTGTGACACCCTACGATTATTAGGAGGTGATGCTGTAAAATGTGTCTAAAAAAGGATATCTGCACTCACTGGATTATGTCTATTTAAAATGTGTGGAACTTATGTAGTGGACATGTGGTCCATACATGTGCCTGTTTCTACTGGTTATAAAACAGTAACAGCACACCTTCAATGTGTGTGTGTTTGTATTCACCAGTTATAGTGTATTCCTATTGGTTATAAAACAGTATCAGCAAACCTTCAATGTGTGTGTGTGTGTGTGTTCGCCAGTTATAGTGTGTTCCTATTGGTTATAAAACAGTAACAGCACACCTTCAGTGTGTGTGTGTGCGTGTGCGTGTGTGTGTGCGTGCGTGCGTGTGTGCGTGCGTGTGTGTTTTCGCCAGTTATAGTGTGTTCCTATTGGTTATAAAACAGTAACAGCACACCTTCAGTGTGTGTGTGTGTGTGTGTGTGTGTGTTCACCATTATAGTGTGTGTGTTCCTATTGTTTATAAAACAGAGTACACCTTCAGAGTGTGTGAGTGTGTTCACCAGTTATAGTGTGTGTGTCTCCTTTACTTGTCTCAGTTATTGTGTGTGTGTGTCTCCATTACTTGTCTCAGTTATAGTGTGTGTTTCTCCATTACTTGTCTCAGTTACAGTGTGTGTGTATTCATCATTAGAAATCACAACCCAACAGCTCTATACGCATAGTGATGGCACTTATCCAGTTCTGAGGAATGACTCTGATGAAGCGAGAGAAGATCGGAGGATAGATGTAGTTCTTTACATGGCCATTGGCATCAGTGTTGCCAAGGAATGTCTGTGAAGAGAGAAGCAGGACACAAGTCAATGATGGAACATAATGTAATGATCTCACACACTAATGTAATGTAATGTAATGACCAGACACAGTAATGTAATGTAATAACATCACAAAATATGTAATAGCAACACAAAGGAACTGAATGTTACGATCTCACACAGTGATGGAATTTGTTGTAATTATCTGACACCGTAATATAATGTACTGACATCACACACTTACGTAATGACATCACAAAGAAACTTAATGTAATGACAGCACAAACCCACGTAATTTACTGACATCACACAGTCACTCATGCAATGACATCACATCGAATGAAATGTAACTGAATGTAACTGTATGTAATTCAATTAAATTACACAGTAGCTGCTTGTGATTACATGGCATGACTTTACTGTCAAGTTACTACTTTGATGGGCTTAATCTGTAGTGCTTAAGATCTGCACTAATAAAACATTACATTCAATGCTCCTGTGTTCACTGTTAAAACTACATATTCAGATTTATAGCATTTCATGCTGCTTACTCCCCCAATTCCACACTTGCCTGTTCTGGAAAATGTGGACAACACTGAGGAGTTTCACACACCTCTATACAAGCTACACTGGCTCCGTCAGGAAGGGCCTCTACATTTAAATGGAATTTTTAAACATTTCTTTCAGCAGGAAGGTTTGAATTCAGCCCTAACATTTATTGGAAAGGCCTAGAAAACACTCTTGGGAAACCACACTGCTGTTTAATAGCACAGGCCACCAACCCCTTTGCCAGTACGGAAACACTGGAGACGCTCAGCTCTCATCAGCCTGACTTTCACCTGGGCTACACCCTCACATGTCCAGCGACACCCCTACCTTAAAGACCATTTCCTCGTCATTGTTGTACTTGACCCAGTGTTTCCCGTCGTCGCTGTAGTCCACTCGATAGGAGACAACGTACATCTCCTTGCCCATGGACTTGGCCCCCTGGGTAATGATGCCTGTGATCTTCTTGACCTGGGCCAGATCCACCTGCAGCCACTGGTCCAGGTTGTTACTCTGGAGGGAGGGCGGGTGCAGACAACGGTCTCAGCCAAGTGTTGCACCTCAGAGCGCTAACAGAAAACTGCAGGTGTGTGTGTGTGTGTGTGTGGGCACACAGCATATACCGAAATCAAAGTATGTGTTCAAGTGGGTTTAAGTGTTTAAATGTGTGTGTTAAGGCAACATTGTACCTTGGCCTGCCACGCATTGATGGTGCCCTGTAAGTTCAGTCGTGCCAGTGAGGCTTTCCAGGGGCCGGAGTACCAGCTAGAGGCTGTGGAGCTGGCAGTGATACGATGGTCCTCGATCTGCTGGCTCTCCATGCCCAGGGGGACAGAACAACCTGAAACAGGGCACCACACACTGAATTACACCTGAGGCATTGTGCTCTAACACCACCCACTGAATTACACCGGAGGCTTTGTGCTCTAACACCACCCACTGAATTACACCCAAGGTTTGTGCTCTGACACCACCCACTGAATTACACCGGAGGCTTTGTGCTCTAACACCACCCACTGAATTACACCGGAGGCTTTGTGCTCTAACACCACCCACTGAATTACACCCAAGGTTTGTGCTCTGACACCACCCACTGAATTACACCGGAGGCTTTGTGCTCTAACACCACCCACTGAATTACACCGGAGGCTTTGTGCTCTAACACCACCCACTGAATTACACCCAAGGCTTTGTGCTCTAACACCACTCACGTAATTAGACAGTAGGGTCTATGCTCTGACATCATCCACTTAATTAGACCTTAGAGTTTGTGCTCTGACATCATCAACTTAATTAGACCTTAGAGTTTGTGCTCTGACATCATCCAATTAATTAGACCTTAGAGTTTGTGCTCTGACATCATCCAATTAATTAGACCTTAGAGTTTGTGCTCTGACATCATCCACTTAATTAGAACTTAGAGTTTGTGCTCTGACATCATCCACTTAATTAGACCTAAGAGTTTGTGCTCTGACCTAATCCACTTAATTAGACCTTAGAGTTTGTGCTCAAACATCATCCATCGACTCAGATAATAATATAGCACACATAATACTGACGCTATCCCTTGACATAATCAATATAATCATCATTATCATCTTCATTATTCTGGTTCTCTCACCATCTAGCTCACAGCCATAATACTCCATGCGGACCATCTGTGTGTTGTAGAAGTGAAGAGGGTGGAGTCTTATAAATCGACCAATCAGAGGAGGGAAGAAGGTGTTGCGCTTCACCTGGTTAGCATCCTGGTTACCCGTGAAAGTCTTCAACAGTCAAAGAGATTTTTTTCAAAATACATTAATTGTCAATTGTATGATATAAAATAATGTGATTATATTCTCTATCCAGCGGTCTATATGTGATCATATTCTCTCTTCAGCAGCTGGTCTTATACGTGATTATATGATTAATTTTCTCTCCAGCTGCAGTGTTAGTGTAAAGCCATAGGGACATGTCTTTATTTTGCTAAGGGAATGTGTAGTTCTCAGAAAAATCTGTTATTTCGTTAGTGTTATTTTTAGTCATCTAATGTATGGGTATTCAGTAAAAAATATTACTGTTATTGCCAAATAAATAGTTTGGTTCTATTTCAATGGTAACTTGGTTTCGCGGGAGCGAGGAAGAGGGGCGGGAGAGAGAAGCGTTCGCGAGAGGAGAGCGCGAGAGGAGAGAGCGGGTGCGTTTAGGAAAACAGTTGGTTTAGTTATTTGGATTGCTTCGCGCTGCTGACTTTTTTACTTTGTTGGTGGACCTGATTTGGATTTGGACATACATTTTCCTTGTGTGATCAAATAATTAATGTTTGGGGTTTCGTGGAGATAGCGGCGTGGTTTTTCTTCTTTTCATCCTCATCACGTATTTGTGAGTATTGAGCAGTGAAGTTTCGGCTAAAATAGCTAGTTTTTTGTTTTACCAAGTGGTGTAATTTTTATGTGCACCAACGCTGTATGGACCCCAACACAGGTAATATAAGCGCTTGTATAAAGACTGATACGCTGTATGGGACCCAACACAGGTAATATAAGCGCTTGTATAAAGACTGATACGCTGTATGGGACCCAACACAGGTAATATAAGCGCTTGTATAAAGACTGATACGCTGTATGGGACCCAACACAGGTAATATAAGCGCTTGTATAAAGACTGATACGCTGTATGGGACCCAACACAGGTAATATAAGCGCTTGTATAAAGACTGATACGCTGTATGGACCCCAACACAGGTAACACAAGCGGTTGTATAAAGACTTATACGCTGTATGGACCCCAACACAGGTAACACAAGCGCTTAATGACTGATACGCTGTATGGACCCCAACACAGGTAATATAAGCGCTTAATGACTGATACGCTGTATGGACCCCAACACAGGTAATATAAGCGCTTGCATAAAGACTGATATGCTGTATGGACCCCAACACAGGTAATATAAGCGCTTGTATAAAGACTGATACGCTGTATGGACCCCAACACAGGTAATATAAGCGCTTGTATAAAGACTGATACGCTGTATGGGACCCAACACAGGTAATATAAGCGCTTGTATAAAGACTGATACGCTGTATGGACCCCAACACAGGTAATATAAGCGCTTGTATAAAGACTGATACGCTGTATGGACCCCAACACAGGTAATATAAGCGCTTGTATAAAGACTGATACGCTGTATGGGACCCAACACAGGTAATATAAGCGCTTGTATAAAGACTGATACGCTGTATGGACCCCAACACAGGTAATATAAGCGCTTGTATAAAGACTGATACGCTGTATGGACCCCAACACAGGTAACACAAGCGCTTAATGACTGATACGCTGTATGGACCCCAACACAGGTAATATAAGCGCTTAATGACTGATACGCTGTATGGACCCCAACACAGGTAATATAAGCGCTTGCATAAAGACTGATATGCTGTATGGACCCCAACACAGGTAATATAAGCGCTTGCATAAAGACTGATATGCTGTATGGACCCCAACACAGGTAATATAAGCGCTTGCATAAAGACTGATATGCTGTATGGGACCCAACACAGGTAATATAAGCGCTTAATGACTGATACGCTGTATGGACCCCAACACAGGTAATATAAGCGCTTGCATAAAGACTGATACGCTGTATGGACCCCAACACAGGTAACACAAGCGGTTGTATAAAGACTTATACGCTGTATGGACCCCAACACAGGTAACACAAGCGCTTAATGACTGATACGCTGTATGGACCCCAACACAGGTAATATAAGCGCTTAATGACTGATACGCTGTATGGACCCCAACACAGGTAATATAAGCGCTTGCATAAAGACTGATATGCTGTATGGACCCCAACACAGGTAATATAAGCGCTTGTGTAAAGACTGATACGCTGTATGGACCCCAACACAGGTAATATAAGCGCTTGTATAAAGACTGATACGGTGTATGGACCCCAACACAGGTAATATAAGCGCTTGTATAAAGACTGATACGCTGTATGGGACCCAACACAGGTAATATAAGCGCTTGTGTAAAGACTGATACGCTGTATGGACCCCAACACAGGTAATATAAGCGCTTGTGTAAAGACTGATACGCTGTATGGACCCCAACACAGGTAATATAAGCGCTTGTATAAAGACTGATACGGTGTATGGACCCCAACACAGGTAATATAAGCGCTTGTATAAAGACTGATACGGTGTATGGGCCCCAACACAGGTAACGCATGTTATACCAGGGGTTTGTCTAATGTATCTGAAATACTAAAACCAACAATTACAGTAGTACACCAGTAAAATAGTTGACTATACAAAAAATGTATTTTGTTGTGTTTGTGGTTTATGTCTATAGTGTTCTGTCTAGACACACTAGTAGAAATACTAGGGTACTGCCTGGGAGGGGTTACATATGTCATTATATTCTCTCTCCAGCTGCTGGTCTATATATGTGATTATATTCTCTCTCCAACAGCCGGTCTATATATGTGATTATATTCTCTCTCTAGCTGCTGGTCTATATATGTGATTATATTTTCTCTCCAGCTGCTCATCTATATATGTGATTATATTCTTTCCAGCTGCTGGTCTATATATGTGATTATGTATTCTCTCTCCAGCTGCCGGTCTATATATGTGATTATATTCTCTCTCCAGCTGCCGGTCTATATATGTGATTATATTCTCTCCAGCTGCCGGTCTATTTATATATATCTTGCCATTCTAATGTCGGTGCTGTCTCCTTTGTAGTATATCCACTTCCTCTTGTCTGTGCTGTAGGAGATGGTGTAATTGACCACATAGTGGGACGAAAACATCTGCTTGGCCCCCTGGGTGTCCACCTGACTGATCACCACAGGCCTCTGGAAGTCCACCTAGAGGTAAAATGTCACAGTAGCTATTACACAGGAAGGTAAAAGCATTTATTTACCTTTATTTATCCGCACTTACATTAGGGCACCTCAGGCGAAGTGGTGTACATGTACAAGAGTACATGATTTCATACATTTCATAAATGACAAACCACCAAACAAGAAGCACTGAGCAAACCATTGGTTTTTGACACTGTAATTATACATGCACTTATGCCGCCACCTGCAGGCAAACGTGAGAAACTTCAGTAGCTACATGATATTGAAGAAACCTAATTTCATACAGCAGGTAAAAGTTACCTGTATCCAGCTGCCTATTTTGTCGGTGCTCCATGCATTGTATTTGCCTTGGTTGTTCAGTCTGGCCAGATGAGGATCCCACTGTCCTGCAAAAAGTGGAGTACAGACGCTAGTGAGAGGACAACCTAGTGCAACTGTTCAGTTAGCAGGTTTAAGAGAACATACAGAGGTTTTAAACTAATGTCAGTTAGCAGGTTTAAGAGAACATACAGAGGTTTTAAACTAACGTCAGTTAGCAGGTTCAAGAGAACACACAGAGGTTTTAAACTAATGTCAGTTAGCGGGTTTAAGAGAACACACAGAGGTTTTAAACTAATGTCAGTTAGTGGGTTTAAGAGAACACACAGAGGTTTTAAACTAACGTCAGTTAGCGGGTTTAAGAGAACATACAGAGGTTTTAAACTAATGTCAGTTAGCGGGTTTAAGAGAACATACAGAGGTTTTAAACTAATGTCAGTTAGCGGGTTTAAGAGAACACACAGAGGTTTTAAACTAATGTCACTTAGCGGGTTTAAGAGAACACACAGAGGTTTTAAACTAACGTCAGTTAGCGGGTTTAAGAGAACACACAGAAGTTTTAAACTAATGTCAGTTAGTGGGTTTAAGAGAACACACAGAGGTTTTAAACTAATGTCAGTTAGCGGGTTTAAGAGAACACACAGAGGTTTTAAACTAACGTCAGTTAGCGGGTTTAAGAGAACACACAGAGGTTTTAAACTAATGTCAGTTAGTGGGTTTAAGAGAACACACAGAGGTTTTAAACTAACGTCAGTTAGCGGGTTTAAGAGAACACACAGAGGTTTTAAACTAATGTCAGTTAGTGGGTTTAAGAGAACATACAGAGGTTTTAAACTAATGTCAGTTAGCGGGTTTAAGAGAACACACAGAGGTTTTAAACTAATGTCAGTTAGTGGGTTTAAGAGAACACACAGAGGTTTTAAACTAAGGTCAGTTAGCGGGTTTAAGAGAACACACAGAGGTTTTAAACTAATGTCAGTTAGTGGGTTTAAGAGAAAATACAGAGGTTTTAAACTAACGTCAGTTAGCGGGTTTAAGAGAACACACAGAGGTTTTAAACTAATGTCAGTTAGCGGGTTTAAGAGAACACACAGAGGTTTTAAACTAATGTCAGTTATCGGGTTTAAGAGAACACAGAGTTTTCAAACTAATGTCAGTTTTTTATTTTTTATTAACCACCTAAAATCTTGCAGAGCGTGGTTATACCTCTGTTGTCACTTGCTGTGATCTGGTCGTCTTTGACGCTTCCAGAAATGAGACCCAGTGGATGGTCACAGTCTGAAAAAACCCCACAAGCAAAACATTTATTAAAACAAAAACATTTATTTATTTCTCATTTTGTATTTAACAACTTATCATGTTTAATAATATAATAACCCAACATATTTAAATTAATTTCAGTGTCAAGACGAAATATGGTCGATCATCTCTTTACCGCGCGGCACATGTTAAGGTCTGGGTAGATTAGATGGTAAGAAAGCAATCAATAATTGTAGTCAACGTGTTGGATGCAGGAGAAATGGGCAGGAGTAAAGACCTGAGCGACTTTTACAAGGGACATTTTGTCATAGCCAGATGATTGGGTCAGAACATTTCTGAATAGGTGTACTGGTGTTTAGCTGTGGTCAGTACTGACCAACATTGGTCTGAGAAGGAACAAACCACAAACCGGTGGCAGGGGGTTACCACGTCTGGCTCAAACCGACAAAAGGTCACAGAAGTCCCCGAAATTTTTAATGATGGATACGAGAGGAATGTGTCACAACACACAATGCATAGCACACTGCTGTGACAGATCAGTCAGACCAGACCAGTCATGATGACCTCTGTGCACAGAAAGTGCCTACAATGGGCACTACAAATGTCACAAATATTTTGGCGACACAGAGGACCAAAAGTATTTTGGGCAGGTGGTCATAATGTCTTTCAGTGTTTTTGCATGTATTATTTTTGCGTTTGGCTACTGATTTCAGTGGGTCATACTATTATCTATAACCAGGAAGAGGGTCTGCATCCCATTCTGTTGGTACATTCCAACCTCAGTCTCCAGCAGCCAAAGTCCTGGTTTGGATGGTAACATCTCCAGAGTTGCAAAGCCACCTGGGAAACAGAACCACAGAAGGTTAGCAGGGACGGGTGACCTAATTGAAGCGTATCCAATGTGTCATCATCTATGCTCTCACCAGGCAAGAGTGGGTAGACAGCTTGGGTGTGGTCCCGGGTCTGTTTGTGAAGGAAGATCTGGCCGTGGAAGTGAACACTGTGGAGGTCTGAAGGAGGCCCCATGTTGAAGAGATGCCAGCGCACCATCTGGTTGGAATACATCCTCAGGCCTTTCAGACTGAAGATGATGCCGTTGATGGCTGCCAAACACACACACAAACACTCAGCGTTCAGTATTCACACAAAATATCACACCCCTTCTTTCTTTATTGTTTACATATAGTATGCCTATCGGCGTTCAGTATTCACACCAAACAGATTATTCAATTCCGCTGACTTAATGTAAACATATTCAATCCCAGCGCATTTTTGGCACCCTCTCTGTTGGCTTGTTTTATAAAGTGACTAAATGAGTGTGATAAGGGTTTGTTTTCTCTGCGCTTAAGTTCCAACAGGTCCGGCCAGTCTGATCAGACTCCTAAGCCCGCAGAAGGAGTGTCCAACTTCAAATGGCCTCAGTGTTTATGCTCAGAGGGACTTTAACTCAACATTCAGAAGGGCAGTCTGTCAAGTAGCAGCATACCTCTGCATGCCTTTGCCTACCTCAGCATACCTCAGCATACCTATGCATTACTCTGAATACCGCTGCATAACTCTGAATACTCTCTTTATTGTTCATACAGATACTGTACAATTACAGGCATATTTAATTATATGAGCAAAAAAACCCACTAGTCATTTCCAGCACCAACATCCATCACTCATAATGCCATGAGTTTAAAAAGTGCCTACCATGGAACTTGAGGTCCTCTTTGGAATCAGCGTTCATCAGCTTGGCCCCTCTGTTTCTCCCTTTCGCAAGCACCTGGTTCTTCTGGTAGTACCAGCTCTGGGACTCGTCGAAGGTCATGAAGAGCAGCATGAACTCTCTCACGTCCACCAACTTTTCGCTGAGAGTTCCCTCCCGACACACCAGCAACGGTCCAATTAGCCCCGAGTTGATATCCTTCTCCTTGACCAGACATGAGGAAACCAGTTAAAAACTAGATAACTGGAATATCTCTCTGGAAATGTGCCAGTCGATGGCACCATGCTAGTAGGGGGTGCATCAGAAGCATTTACATGAAATACGTTAGAGGGAAACATATGGACCATACAAAAAGGAAGTAGTGAAACTATATTGTTTTAATAAATAATAATGTCTCATTAAATAGAGATACTTTGAGAACAGAAACATGATCAGAGCTGGTTAATTATAATCACTGCGTGCGTGTGTATTGTAACCAAAGTCTTAATGAATGAATGAAGGTAAGATATTTGCTAGTTGTAAGGAAATATAAGAAAATATTTCCATTGAAATCTCAGTTTTTACCCACAGGGTTAACCCCTGAGTAGTAGGCCCAGGTACGACAGTCAGCCTCGCCGTTGCTGGGCCCAACATTGGTGTTGACCGTCCAGATGTACGTGTATGAGGCGTTGGGTAGGACCTCATTGTCGTACTTGTACCAGTGCTTGGACTCGTCCTCGTAGGACAGCCCCTCCGTCTGCTTGGTGTAGGAAACACCTTTGGCGTGCAGCGAATATGGGCGGCTAGCAAGGTTCCGGAAAAACACCTGGAGGCAGAGAACACGAACCATTTTGTGAAAAATATCTATTGGCCGAGGACACATACGTTTCCAAGAAAATATGCAGTGGCCGAGGGCACATTCCATTTCCTGAATAATAGCTAGAGGTCGAGGAGACGTTCCATTTTCTTGAAAAAGATAGAGGTCAAGTACACGTTCCATTTCCTGAAAAATATCTAGGGGCCAAGGACATATTCCATTTCCTGAAAAATGCCAACACACCAATCGCCCAGGGAGTCCAGTGGTCAGAATGAGCTCCCAATCTGACATCAGCCCACTTCTCTTCCAGGAACACCTCTCCCAATCATTCCTTAATGTCTAATAGATAAATATTATGTATTTATATTTTAAATAGGACACATGTTACAGTTCCTGAATAATTCCTGTCCTGTATGGATATGAATGCCTTGTGAAATGATCCATTCTACATACTGGTCATACATGTCTCTGCGGTTGTGCGTTCTGTCCTACCATGATCATTTGTCCAACCTCAGCCTTAATGACTGGCCCCAGGATGCCGAGGTGTTCATCCATTTCTCCTCGGATTTGTGGCGTGCTGAACGTGCTGTCCAGGTAACCTCGGAACACTACCTTGGTGAACTTAGTCTGCCTTTCGCTGTTCCATGACTTATCTAGCCTCCTGTTGTGGGAGAGAAAAATAAACACAAATAAAATATTTGGGCACGTAGCTCAACAAACAAGTACTAATAGTGCATGTCCCACCCCAGCCCCCCTACCCAACCATCTGCAAGTCCCACACCAGCCCCTGTACCCAACCTTCTGCATTCTCCAGCTCCTGTACCCAACCTTATGCATTTCCCAGCCCCTGTACCCAACCTTCTGCTTGTCCCGCCCCAGCCCTCGTACCCAACCATCAGCATTTCCCACCCCAGCCCCCATACCCAACCTTCTGCTTGTCCCGCCCCAGCCCTCGTACCCAACCATCAGCATTTCCCACCCCAGCCCCCATTCCCAACCATCAGCATTTCCCAGCCCCCGTTCCCTATGTAGTCCTTACTTTTGGCCATAGCCCCCATAGTCCCACTGCACTTCCTCCGCAGTAATGAAGTACACCTTGACGTTTTCGCCCGCCTCTTTAAGGAAAACATTTGCGTTCCCATCCAGAGTTAGATCCCGTACGTCCCCCTTGTTTTTGTAAGGGTCGATGTAATCGATCCACTCATATTCGTCCCCTGTGCTGTCGTCTGCATGCTTTAGCGCAATGTCAGTGTGGCCGTCACTGGGCATATAAATCTCATAGTCACTGAAGTCAGAACGTGGCACGCCAATCACAATTGGATGGTTTGAGAACTCCTCCTCGCTGGAGATAGGCCTCGATCCTCTGGGGGTAAGTCCAACGTTGGGTGAAGGTCTGAAGCCCCTCGGGGAGATTCCGCCGCTTCTTGCCGGCTGAGGCTTGTGCTCTGTCTTGCTCCTAGTCTTCATGCCACGTCCTTTATTCGGTTTGTGTCTACGGAGGACAATGTTGGGTTTTTTCATTTCTGGAGTGGCGCCTGGTTCTGGGAGTTCATTCCCAATGTATTTGTTTAAGTGATCCGGCATCTTCATAGGGACCATCTTGTGCTTCCCCTCGTAGCCCCAGTGGTCCTCATACAGGTTTAGGGAGTTGGTACTGATGCCCTCGCTATTGTTGTTCATAAGGTAGATGACCACCTCCTCTTGGGAAATCTCTTCAGAGTTTATGTTTGGCTGCATAGTGCTTGATAATGATAGGCTGTCTGCACCAGGAGCATTCGTGGTCTCGTCTGAGAATTCTTCTGAGGACTCTAGCACAGCATCCAACACAGTAACATCTGAGGATTCTAGCACAGCATCCAACACAGTTACATCTTCACTCACAAATCTGGTGGCCTCTGACGAATTCCTGTGGTTTATACCAGTGGCATTTGTTGTGTCATTCTGTGTTAAAACCATGCCAGAGGAGGTTCTGGTATCTGATGGAAGTGTGTCTTCTTGTGACACCCCATTGCTGGAGTTGGAAGTTGTGAAGGTGGCTTCAGATACATATGTACTATTTACTGGCTCACTGCTAATGTTGCTTTCCATTGAACCACCGGCAGTCTTTAAGTCAAATTTGGTCATGTAGGGTTCCTCAAACCTGCTAATATTTATTTTCTTAACTTCATGTACCAGCACCATTTCCTCTTGGTTTGTTACATTTAGAGCTGAATTTAAAGCTGTACTGTTTCCATTGTCTAAAGTGGTGTCAGACTCCCTGCCTGCTAGTACATTGTTGGGAAGCGTCTCAGAGTAAGTAAAGACATCACTTCTGGTAATAATTTCCTCTGATTCTCCCAGTAATGCAATGTCCTTGAGATTGCTGCTCAAATTCGAGGTCCGCTCATCTTGGATTTGTATGAGCCTTTCTCCAACAGCTTCTAAACTCATTTTGTTCTGACCCGGTGATGTTTCCGTGGCTGTGGCAGCTGTGTCAGGAACTGTTACCTCCTCCGTTTCAGACACATTTCGTAATGAGCTGTTAAAGCCTGAGTCTAACTGAACCACTGTTAAGTTCAACGCTTCTGTTGCATTTTCAGCAAGTTCTATGATAAATGAAGTTGTAGAGGTACTAACGCCAGCCGTGTCCTCCACAGCCAATGACGTGTTAGTTGTCTCCCTCTCAGCCAATGACGTGTTAGTTGTCTCCCTCCCAGCCAATGATGTGTTTGTTGTCTTTCTTACATCCGATGACGTGTTAGTTTTCTCTGTCTCAGCCAATGACGTGTTAGTTTTCTCCTTTTCATCGAATGACATGTTAGATCTCTCCCTCCCAACCAATGATATGTTAGTTGATGTTTCATCAGGGAATAAGGTGTGGTTTGAGGACACATCAACAGCAGGATCAGGCACACTAATGGTGTCATAGTCAAACTCAGACAGATCCAGATTCTCCATGTCTGTCTCTGTGTTGTTTCTTTTTGTCCTGAGACCCAACTCCATTGCATACTGATCTGTATCATCGTCAACGTCCACTACTTGAGGTTTCTCAGTCACCTCCACTTTGTCTGGATTTTTGACATCATTGATATCCTCAGGTGTCCAAACAGAGAAGTCATAGTCCGGCAACAGTTTGTCTAGTTTTGTGTCCTCTTCGTATTCGTATGTGTCTCGAAAGCATTCAACGTCTTTAAACTTCACACGCAGTCCTTTGGTGGTCTCATGGGAGTTCAGAGATGCCAGCAACCAAATACCTGTTGAATGAAAAGTACAAATATATTTTTACAATTCAAACAAACGGATGCATGTGACATCCTCATCGTTATGTATTGTCAGTGCTGCTCTGCAGTTAAAGGTCAAACATCCAAATGCCTTTAATCTCTAATGAACTATTGGTCTCTCAACCTCAACTATGAACCTCAAAGCCAGGTCTACTGTATTTTCTTTGCAACCCTTTGATCAGTGACTGATTTAGACCAGGGTCTTTGCTATACTCTAAGTATCCCCCTGATGTTGATTTCACTACTAAACCTATGGTGTTGAGTAACCCCTGTTGATAGGCCAAGTACCCACAGGGGTCCTAGTACCTGTGTTACCTGAGGCCTACAGTTAACTGTCATATAAAATAGGTAAAAACTCTGTTACCTGAGGGTTACAGTTAACTGTCATATAAAATAGGTAAAAACTCTGTGACCTGAGGGTTACAGTTAACTGTCATATAAAATAGGTAAAAACTCTGTGACCTGAAGGATACAGTTACCTGTCATGTAAAATAGGTAAAAACTCTGTGACCTGAGGGTTACAGTTACCTGTCATGTAAAATTGATGACTACAATAATGTAATATTTAATCATTAGTATGCCCTGGCTGTCCATTAACCGCTGACTAACCAACGTTATCCATGTTCATGGTGATGGTTTCGCCGGTCATGGGGAACAAGCTGAGGATGTCCTCTGTGCGGTCGTTCAGGTTAAATGGGTGACCGTAGAAGGTGGCCGTCTGGATGTGGTTGTGCGCCCCGATGCTGGATATGTGCCACGTGACAATCTCTCCATTGCAGAAGCCCAATTGCGGACCGCTCTCATACACATACCCGTTAATCGCTGGGGAAGCCATTTGTACAATTACAGTCAGTGAAGAGAACTGGTCACGATGTTTACTAGGTGCACTTTGGTCACATGATCATCCATCTGAATCAATCGGAATCAAGACCAACCTTGCAAACATATCATTGGTTTAGAAGACAAATTAAAGAGAGATATAGTGTAGCATATTTCAACAGAAAAGGAAAGTGCATTAATTTTTCCAAACAACAACCGTAAAACCTCGAATAGATCTGGAATGGTGGTGCGGTGATCACTTTACGAAAATATTTAGTCGCTTTTTTGGAGGATCTTTCCATTTCAGTGGGCTGATCATGTGACCACGAGTGCATCTTTCAAAATACATTGTGTACATTTGTGCACTGGAGTGCACTGTAGATTGGAAATATATTTAAAGTACATTAGTGTGTTATTCTCAGATTATCCCAAAACACTGTCAGATCATACAGATGACTTGTACTCACTGTGCATAATGTTTGATTCATAAAAGCCTGGGTCTTCTTTCAGGACTTTTGACGGTTCACTGTACGACGCAATGTTGTCGTCCAGATACCAGCTCTTATTCTCGTCAAAAACTGCAAACATCGCGTGCTGCTCTTTGTCTGCTTTAATCTACAGAGACAGAGTTATATTTAACATTGTACATCACAATGTTATAAAAAAGAATGGAATTAAACATTCTCCTAACATAGTGTGCAAACGGGGGGATTACAGCTCTCTAAAATGTAGAGTTTATCATTCGTTATGACACCCGCCAAGGCAAATCACTGAGCCTCGTTTGATTCCAGACAGAACCCACCGTTTTGGTTCCAAGCAGAACTCTTTCCACAGAACATATAAGGAATTGCGTAGAAATACAATTACCTGCACGTTCTTCGTGCTAAGGGACTGGCGCTTACAGATGAGCAGGGGCCCTACTAGGCCCGATGCTACGTCTCTGGGCGTGTTCACTGCACTGTGGTACATGCGTGTCACGCACTGCGAGTCGCCCGGCAACGGCATGTCCTCCTCGATGACCTGCCACACGTAGGTGTACGTCTCTCCTGGCTGAACTCCGTGGGTCTGGTTGCCCCCCGCAGGGTAGTTCACACCCTCCGCTGCTTTGTCCACGGTCAGGCCGTGAGGATAGATGCTGTACGGTCGAGTGGCCATGTTCTTGAAGACGATCTGGGAGTGTGGAAATGAGACGATTGGCAGAGGGAGCTTTAAGTTTTAGGTTTAGCTGCTTAGGTTGACAATGTGAAGTGTCCTCTGAGCTTCTATAACTAAGCTCACAGCTTCTCTACAGCCGTGTCCAATGATGTCACAGGATAGATGACATTCACATAAAGCTTTATATTCCAGTCACACATTAGTAAACCATTGTGTGTCTGTAGAAAGTCTTCCACATTAACTGGGAAGGTAGTGGTTGATCCACCAGTTGGAACGCTAAATAAATGTATAGCCGACATCTGGACATAAATCTTTGTAAAAAGGAGTAACATTCATAATGTATTTGATCATAGGAAGAACATACATAATGTATTTGATCATAGGAGTAACATATATAATGTATTTGATCATAGGAGTAACATACATAATGTATTTGATAATAGGAGGAACATTCATAATGTATTTGATCATAGGAGTAACATACATAATGTATTTGATCATAGGAGGAACATTCATAATGTATTTGATCATAGGAGGAACATTCATAATGTATTTGATCATAGGAGTAACATACATAATGTATTTGATCATAGGAGTAACATACATAATGTATTTGATAATAGGAGTAACATTCATAATGTATTTGATCATAGGAGTAACATACATAATGTATTTGATCATAGGAGTAACATACATAATGTATTTGATCATAGGAAGAACATTCATAATGTATTTGATCATAGGAGGAACATACATAATGTATTTGATCATAGGAGTAACATTCATAATGTATTTGATCATAGGAGGAACATTCATAATGTATTTGATCATAGGAGTAACATTCATAATGTATTTGATCATAGGAGTAACATTCATAATGTATTTCATCATAGGAGTAACATACATAATGTATTTGATCATAGGAGTAACATTCATAATGTATTTCATCATAGGAGTAACATTCATAATGTATTTGATCATAGGAGGAACCTTCATAATGTATTTGATCATAGGAAGAACATTCATAATGTATTTGATCATAGGAGTAACATTCATAATGTATTTGATCATAGGAGTAACATACATAATGTATTTGATCATAGGAGTAACATTCATAATGTATTTCATCATAGGAGTAACATTCATAATGTATTTGATCATAGGAGGAACATTCATAATGTATTTGATCATAGGAGTAACATTCATAATGTATTTGATCATAGGAGTAACATACATAATGTATTTGATCATAGGAGTAACATTCATAATGTATTTCATCATAGGAGTAACATTCATAATGTATTTGATCATAGGAGGAACATTCATAATGTATTTGATCATAGGAGTAACATTCATAATGTATTTGATCATAGGAAGAGCATTATTCATTTCTGTCTCACCTTAATGACATCACGGATCTGCGCCCTGATGACAGGCCCGATGATGCCCAACTCCTGCTTTCTTGGTTTTTTTTCTGCCCGCTCAGTGAACGTAGCATTTGTGTACTGTGTGTACACTGCCTTCTTATACTTCTGGCCTATACGCTCCGGGCTTTGCTTCAGGTACTTTAACTTGTAGTCCCTGAGAGAAACAGGAAGAACAGAGGATGTGATATCACAGGAAGTCATGAGAGTAAAATTAGGCCCTTCATGTCATGCATGGGTGAGCTGTGTTGTGACAGGATTTGATTTCGGTTCTTCACCCTTCAATAAATTCTGGCATGTTTGGTGCGTAGTCCCAGACAACCTCCTCAGCTGCTATGTAGTAAGTCCACTCTTGACTCTCTTGTCTCTCCTTGATGGTCATCTTACGACGGGGAGGGTTGAACCCTTCACAGCTCTTGACCTCCACAAAACCATGCATACCAGCTACAACGGCAGGAAAAGAGATTCGTTAGGTTAGTATCACGCTCGTGTAATATGTTCTGGGTTCAACGCCTAAACTCACTTAACATTTCCATAACTTGAACGCACCAGAACGCATCTGAGTCAGCCAGAGCGTAAGTGGCGACCAATCACATCATCGGGTCCCGTGATATAACCAGCTTGTTACGGCAACATTGAACACTACTCACCCTCCAGATGCTTGTCGATGTGCGAGGAAAGGAGCCAGCGTCCTGCGTGGACGGCCGTCATGTTGATGCTGATGCCGGTGCCGGAGATCAGGCCCGCGGAGGAGACCCGGTGTCCAGCCTGCTGGAGGACCTGCCCGTTCATGTGCACCGAGAACAGCTCTGGTACCGTGCTCATACCCACCAGGTGCAGGCTCACAGAGGTGTGGGCACAGATAATCAGACCTGGGGAGGAGGGGAAGGTGACAGGTGAGGGGGGAAGGTGACGGGTGAGGGAGGAGGTGAGGTGGAGATGGTGAGGGGTGAGGTGAGGAGGGGAAGGTGAGGGCTGAGGTGAGGAGGGGAAGGTGAGGGAGGAGGTGAGGTGGAGAAGGTGAAGCGTGAGGTGAGGAGGAGGGGAAGGTGAGTTGTAGGAGGTGAGGTATAAGGTGACAGGAGGGGAGCCAGCACCAAAATGCAGGGGTGGTAACTTTGAAACCAAGCACCAGAAAAGATCCCAGAATATGTCCCCGTACCCATGGAAACTGTGAGGATGGATGATATCAAAACGGTTTTATTAGCCAAGTATGTTTACAACAAACAAGGAATTTGTTTTGACCGGTAACACAGTTTAATTCTTTCGATCAGGCTAACTTGATTCCATTTTCTGGAAGACCCAGTGAGCATTAATGCTGGATCTGTATGCCAAACATGTAACATGAAGACGTCTTCAGTGATAGAAACGTTGTTTTGCCAAAAAACATTTTTTTGAGAACACTGAGGAGTGCATACATACCATCACAAATCTAAAGTTATAGTCCAGCTCAACATCCAGCTGCTGTAGAACAACTGGAGCCAACAAACCCAACATACTAAACATACTTTAACAATCCCGATGAATTAGTAGAAGTCAAAGAAAAGACATAAAGCTCTGACTGACCTGGAACTGATCCGTTGGTGTAGCCGTTGATGGTGTGCTTAATGGGATTTCTAGTGGCAGTGGAAATGTCACTCTTTGGCTTGTACCAGCTCTTAGTCTCATCAAACACCCCCATGAGGAGGACATATTCCTTCTGGAACAACACCTGCTCTCCATACTTGTTAAGGCTACCTGAGGAGAGCAGGTCAATCAGGTTATATATGCTTGGTTATGTTCTGACATCGATGTTGACATGGAACTGAAAACGGCAGATATTTATTCACTTACAGCGTTGTGTCAGTGTCAAGCCATAAACACAATCTAGATAAAACATTGTACATTAATTACCTACCATGTTGGATTGCAACTTCAAATGGTTTTACCAACTTTACGGTTAGAATTACCTCCTTAATAGCCCACCGCCCATCCTATTAGCTCAACACTCATACTGTATATAACCATGTATGACAGCTCTATGTGTTCTACCTCCATACATTGATGACCACTGCAGCAAAACTGCACCATTAAACCAAGTAAAACTCGAGGTGGTTGTGATACCTGCTTTGCAGATCAGCAGGGTTCCGATTAGGCCCGAGTTGTAATCCCTGACGATGTCATGGTGGGAGAAATAGGTGTGAGTCAGGCATGTGGGATCCGTGGACTGTGGGATTACATCAGGAGTTACCTCCCAGTAATACGTGTGTTCTCCTCCAGGGGGCACTGCGTCGTCCTCTTTCTCATACTGGGAAGTGTTGTCAAAGTACAGGGAGCCTGTCGGGAAACATGTTTGATGTGTTATTGATTTACCACGAGGAGAATTTGAACTTGAGGTTGTGCAATGTTGAATTCTGGTCACACAGTCTGGAATAAAACATTTATTTGTGATTGATTTAATCTCCTAGCTGCTGGGTATCAAACATATCATAAGTAATGAGCTGAGTAAGTAGTATCTGCCACTATGGCTTTCCACTAATTGTTTAGAGTTTGGGTTGTCAGTTTCCATCAAGGAACACCATTTACCATAATTCCTGGGATCATATAGAGGAATACAATTAATACCTTTATTGTATACAACCACAGATGTGATATTTGTTTATATATATGTTGGATATAAAATGTCAGATGTATGCATGTATGGGTGGCTTGGCAGTATGTATACCTTAAACAATCACTACACATATCTAGGACCTATTTTGTTCAGAGTCCATTTCAGAAATGTGTACTGATATGTCCAAACAATCACTAATGACTCAGCCCCTAAGTGCAAATGTCCAAATTGGGCTCAATTAGCCGTTTTCCCTCCCCGGTGTCATGTGATTCGTTAGTGTTACATGGTTTCAGGTGTGAATGGTGAGCAGGTGTGTTCATATTGGTGTTATCGCTCTCACACTCATACTGGTCACTGGAAGTTCAACATGGCACCTCGTGATTGCCAAGACCTTGAAACTGAGCTGCAGCACGGTGGACAAGACCATACAGTGGTTTAACAGGACAGGTTCCACTCAGAACAGGCATCGCCATGGTCGACCAAAAAAGTGAGGGAGTGCACGTGCTCAGCTTTATATCCACAGGTTGTCTTCGGGAAATAGACGTATGAGTCAACAGTTTAGACAATCATGACTGTGTGTTGACTTATTTTAAGGGGACAGCAAATGTACACTGTTATACAAGCTGTACACTCAATATTAACCCCAAACCCTAACTCAATACCCTAACCCTAACCTAACCCATTGCTTGTTTTGTCAAGTTAAGCAAGTTAAAAAATGTTCAAAACATTTATATATTGGGGTTGAACTATATTTCGGGATTACCCACTTTTCGGGGTAAACTGTCTACTATATACAACCAAACTTGTAATTTGACAATATATTTTGGTTCAAGGATTCATTAAAGAGCAATATAACTTTTAATCCTCCACATTTACAAAAACTATCACAAATCCTGGAGGGCTTCATTCTGTTAATCAGTTCTGTTGGTCAGTCATATCCTGGTTAGTATTAAGTAAAAAGCCAAACACAGCTGTTTCTGTTGCCCAATGTGTGTACTCCACTGAATTAATAACATTAAAGAGTCCCTAAGGCCCTGTTTAAAAATACACATGTTAGTCACAGGCTGGATGAATCTGTCTAAGGGTGGAATACATCACAGTTACCACAAACCATGACCACAATAACACCAATCATGGAGAACCCTGTAGAAAAAACCTGTTGCGGTCTGGAAGTAAAACACATGAAGGAAGGTCCAAGTCTCATCTGTAATAGGTCAAATAATTAAGATAACGTCACTGGCAACCACGTCTCATCTCTGATAGGTCAAATAATTAAGATAACGTCACTGGCAGCCATGTCTCATCTCTGATTGGTCAGTTGATAAAGGCAACCTGATTGGCTGGTGCCCAGGCCAGTACCCACCCTCTGACTGTTTCCCGTAAGTAATGCCGTGGACGTGAAGGCTGTGTGGGTGGTCTGCCATGTTCTTGAACCTGACCACCAGGGTTTCTCCTGCTTGACCTCGGATGGTGGGACCGAGGAGTCCTGAGAAATAACCACAAGCACACATAGATATCAGTTGATATGAGAGCCCTTGTTGTTAATTTGGTGCCATTTCTTATAATGGAGATTTAGCATAGTTTAAGACTACGACCTAGTGGTGAAGGCTGTATCATCACGCCGTATCGTTTTGACTTAGTAGAAGGTGCCATACCATAAGTACAATGAAGCTTTAACATGATATGTTTCTCCATTAGGTCAAAGGCACCAAACAAGTAAAAAATACAAATTGTATTTGCTAGGGGCAGCAGCTAAAATCTTGCATATTGCATATTGATTAGGGCCGGCCCTGCTCGTCATTCACAAAACCACGATGAACAAGCTAGAGCATAAACATGACTTACCTAACCAGGAAGGATGGGTCTTTTTCTGCTTAAATCCCGCTTCATATTCCCTGAACACCACTTTCTTATAGGGGGAATCCGATCTAGACCGCCATGGAGAAACACAAAGACAAACATAAAATCACATTTACCGTACAGGCCCCAACAAAGGACAAATACAACACGTACTGCCTAGGTTCAGATCATTATTCACAACAATTGTTTCATTTTGGCTCGTTACATTTGGTAGAAGGCAAGAAAGCGGGTCTGTAATGGCGCTGGGATCACCAAATGAAACATTAATACGCTAAACTTGTCAGTCAAGAGCAAGTTGAACTCTGTCATTTAGTCACAGCATGCGACCCTTGTCTTTTAGAGTGGACCCAACACTCAGAGGGACAACAAGACCCGGTTACAGGAGAATAGAATGGAGAGCAGTGAGTCTCATTGTTTCAATCTCATTCAAAAGTATTCAACAGTGTCGATTTTGTTTAACCTCTGCGGTCCATTAGATGTGTAGTCCCAGTCTATGTTCACAGCTGCAATATAGTAGTATCTCCTGTTTTCTCTGGGCTGCTGTGCTGTGATGTGGGACGGGAGAACCAAGACGAGTAGCAGGAAAGGCAGGAGTGAGTGAGCCCTTTCCCACGATTGAATCCTCATATCTGGGGTTGCCAAATGTTGACAGTCTGTCTGTGGTGGACGAAAGGAAATTGTGACCTGAAAATGTAAAGTCCACTATGGGTTTTATCTCAGGACACGGAGTCAACTCCCCCCAAAAAGCACACACACCCACACACACGCTGTCACGTCGCACAGAAAAAAATCAAGCTACGCACATTAAAACCACATGTTATTTTTTGATATTAACTCCTTAATGAAGTAATAAGCACAGGAGGCGACATTCATGTTTTGTTAAACAAAAACCTCAGGCTCAAGGGAACATTTATTTCCTCAATGTGCATCATGAATGTCCTGCAGACATTCACTCAATGTTCCATGATAAGCTTTTAAACAGTTCACTAAAGCCCAGGATAGACAGTTGAGTAACAGCCTAGACACATACACAATACACAACAATAGTTAAGAGAATGAGGAATGAATGATGGTTGAGATCATACAGCCCAGACAGTTGAGTAACAGCCTAGACACATACACAATACTCAGATGGTTGAGATCATACAGACCTGGCTAAATTTGAGTAATCGTTTAGTTGTACTTTTTAAAGGGCAGTAAACAATACACTAAACCTGCTATCTTTCGAAACAATGTCACCTCAGTTAGAATCAATTATTTCTCTTACGTACACAAAAATAATAACGTTTCTGGACACTGCTAGATCAGGTTTGTCTCAACAAACAAAGCTGCCTAATTCTGTTGCTGGAGATGCCTGCAGGTTCTCTCCAACCCAAGTTGTGACTAACCAAAGGCATATTTATACACAGCTATTATTATTATAATTAGGCATGATAAATTACAGTTGGAAAGAAAACCTAGACAGTAGATTTGGTTTGTGCAGCAGCACTGAATAGCTGTGAGTGTTTGCAATGGAATCTCGTCCAGATTAGGATCTGGAAAAACGGGATGAACCGCATTTTATGTTGTTGTTGTTTCAAAGCGCTTATAAGCGCAAACATCGGAGGTTCAAGTGTTTCCTTGGTCAAAGCCATGTCAGAGTAGCCATGTCAGAGTTCAGCAGTGCGACCACTCTCCCCTGCCCACTGCGCATGCGCGCGTTTAAGTCAACCCGGAAACAAACGCAATGCAGTTTGACGTGCAGCAGTAAAGCGATTCGCAGACAGTCAGAAGTAGAAAAGGTAATCGTCGTTATATATATCGTCGTTTGTACCGTATATTGTCGTGTTTAATCGTCGTCGTATGGTAAGGTACTCCTCACAGAGGAGACAGGGATGATTCAACGGAGTTACACATCAGTGGTTGTGACAGTGTGCGGTATTTGCATTGCTAAAATAAATGAAATTATTGGAAACTAAGTTCCGTAGCTGTAGTGAGCTAACCGGGCTGATTTCCCATTGCTTCGGTCTGACGGTATATTTTGAGCATTGAATTGTGTCTGTGATAGATTTATGCCAGCTGTGATGTATTGCTATATTGGTGATATATTGTTGGAGTTTGTTATGGGCACTGGTGACGTCATGTATGGTCAGATCGCCCCGCCCCTGCCAGCATAACTTTATATGTTTATATATCACTATCAGCCCTATAGAAAGGACACATTCGCATTTCTTTTGCATAAGCACCAATGAAAACACGATATTAATGTATTAACATACATTTAACGTATGCCATTGTTTTTTTATATAGTCACTGCTTGACATATGTGGTTTTAATAAATACCACACGTTATTTTGGAATATATGTGTAGATATACACACATATATACACGTATATATGTGAGTGTGAGTGTGTGAGTGTGTGAGTGTGTGAGTGTGTGAGTGTGTGAGTGTGTGTGTGTGTGTGTGTGTGTGTGTCTTTGTCAAGCTTCTGATCTCAGAGGTGTTGAGAGGAGCTCCTTTCAGGACAGCTGTCATTACTCCATCATCATGGACCTGTAGAAGTAATGTCATGCAGCAGTGCTGCTAAACGTTATCTGTGGTTAGGAGGCTGCTGTGTTAGGAGGGAGTTAGAGGAGTAAAGGAGCTTGAGTGTGTTAGGAGGGGGTTAGAGGAGTAAAGGAGCTTGAGTTTTTAGGAGGGAGTTAGAGGAGTAAAGGAGCTTGAGTGTGTTAGGAGGGGGTTAGAGGAGTGAAGGAGCTTGAGTGTGTTAGGAGGGAGTTAGAGGAGTAAAGGAGCTTGAGTGTGTTAGGAGGGAGTTAGAGGAGTGAAGGAGCTTGAGTGTGTTAGGAGGGAGTTAGAGGAGTAAAGGAGCTTGAGTGTGTTAGGAGGGAGTTAGAGGAGTAAAGGAGCTTGAGTGTGTTAGGAGGGAGTTAGAAGAGTAAAGGAGCTTGAGTGTGTTAGGAGGGAGTTAGAGGAGTAAAGGAGCTTGTGTGTAATCAACTGTAATCGGGTAGACATGAGACTCAGTGGTTAATGTTAGGTTATACTGAACACTTTCCATAATCACTGTGTTATGGTCTACTTTACTGCTGTTGTCATATTTCCTGGTGATTTTCATATTCTCTTATCACTCTTTTCCTCACCTCTGTGGCTACATGTGTCTTCCGGCCTGGCTGGCTGGTCCAGTTTGCCGTCTGTAAAGTGGTGTTTTGTTCTGTGTGTTTCTTTGGAACAGGAGCCCTCCGTTTGTGTGGTGGTTCCAGCGCCAGCCGGGTACATGGCATGCTGCGGGCAGACGTCCAGGCCGTGGCGCCTCTCATCTACCTACACTCTGGCTATGGGCCTGGGCTTCGTCACCCTGGGCACCTCGCGCATCGTGCTGCTCAAGATGTCCGCCAACACACGTCAGTATCACATCAGGGATCCGATTTGGGATGTGGGGTTTAGGATTTCGTGTGACACGGTTTCTCTCGTCATGTGATTTCATGCGAACACTGTTTCTCTCTTCATCACGCAGAAAACAAATATGACTTCCTGCCCGCATCTGTAAACCTGTTGGCTGAGGGCCTCAAGCTCATCTTCTGCCTGGCCATGTCGCTCAGAGTCATGGTCCAAGGTGAGAGATCTGAGGGAAAGGAGGCCATCTTGTCAGAATGTCTGAAATTAGAACTGCTTTTGTGCTCGAAAGATGAAAGCATCCGAGGCAGTCTTTTTACGCCAACGTGCATGTTTGTGTCCTTATGAGCTGTGTCTTTGTTCCAGAGCGTCGTTCCTGGCAGGAGATGCGCTGCTCTTCAGTCCCGGTCTTCCTGAGTTTCATGAAGTGGTCGATCCCGGCTTTTCTCTACTTCCTAGATAACCTCATCATCTTCTACGTCATGACCTACCTACAGCCTGTGAGTTTTATGTCATGACCTACCTACAGCCTGTGAGTTTTATGTCATGACCTACCTACAGCCTGTGAGTTTTAAGTCATGAGTTTTTGTCTTATCGCAGTGGAAAGGTGACCCCTTCAGGTTCTGAGCGACCCCCTCAGGTTCTGAGCGACCCCCTCAGGTTCTGAGCGACCCCCTTAGGTTCCCCTCAGGTCTTAGACAGATCACCGACACGCTGCTGTTTCATAAAGCCTCTGGTTATTTCTCCCATCAGGCCATGGCCGTACTGTTCTCCAACTTTGTCATTCTGACCACAGCGATCCTGTTCAGAGTCGTGCTGAAGTAAGTCCAAACCCGGTCGCGTTGTGCGTTTTTTGCAGTGCCGAATTTAAGTCACAAACAAAGTTCTGATTATGTGTAAGGTTATTGACCAGATTACCACGATAAGCGTGCCGTGTTTTGACGGTCTCATCTCAGCCCGCTGCCTTGGACTTCTCTCCCCTAGGAGACGCCTGACCCGGGTTCAGTGGGCTTCCCTGGTCATCCTCTTCCTGTCCATTGTGTCCTTGACCCAGGGGTCGGGGGGCAATCACAAGGCCATTGCGATGCCGGGGCCCCGCCCTCGGCCCTTCTCCCTGCCCAGTAACAGCTGTCTGCTCTACACGCAGCTGAAGGAGCAGCAGAGGATGGACAGGTAATAATATGCGCACTGATCCCACGTGGTGCTGATCTCCTTCGCCTGTCAACTAGTCACCTCTCCTCCCTGCCCTGTCAGTAACTCCTCCACATGGAGCTCAGCGCTCCCCGGCCAGGCGGAGGAGTGGATGGGGAAGGTGATGGGGAGCCTCCGGTCTCTGGGCGTGGGCCACGTCCTCCTGGTGCTCCAGTGTTTCATCTCCTCCATGGCCAACATCTACAACGAGAAGATCATAAAGGAGGGCAATCAGCTTCAGGAGAGCGTCTTCATCCAGAACAGCAAGCTGTAAGAAGTCATGTGAAGTTTGAGATCTCAGACATGAAACCACACACACACACACACACACACACACAGTGTGTCTATGTAAACGGTCTGGATGTGTGTGTGTCGTTGCAGGTACTTGTTTGGCATCTTGTTTAACGGACTGACGCTGGGTGTTGTGAGCGAGGACAGGGGCATTATGGTTCACTGCGGAGTCTTCTACGGTCACAACGTGTACTCACTGGCACTGGTGCTAGTCACTGGTAGGTCCACTGGAATTCTGCCTGTACACTGTAAAGCAGTGGTTTATCGGTTGTTTTACGGAGGCTTTGTTTACACTGTGATATTGGTTGTTATAACCATCAGTCGGTTTGTAATTAGTCAGATATGAATCTGTTATTTGTTATGAAATATTAGTCTCTTATTTGTTGCTAATATGTTTATCCATGATCCCCTGTCAGCTAGGGGCTGTTATTGTCTTGTTGTTATTGCTACGTGATTATCTATATATACATCTGTGTATGTAGATATGATCGGAGATTCCTATGTCATATTTGTATGCACCATGTTTCCACAGCTGCTCTGGGCCTGTCGGTGGCATTCATTCTGAAGTTTAGAGACAACATGTTCCACGTCCTGACTGGCCAGATTACCACCGTCCTGGTTACGGCCATGTCCCTCTTCCTGTTCCACTTCCACCCGTCGCTGGACTTCTTCCTTCAGGCACCTGTGGTTCTCCTGGCCATCTACGTCTACAACGCCAGCCGGCCTGTAGAGCCGTGCGTCCCGCAGAGAGCCAAGCTGCGTGTTATTAATGGAGAAGTTCTGCAGAGGTCCAGAGGGGTGAGGACCTCTTGACACACACACACAGACACACGCACACACAGAGAGAGGTCCAGAGGGGTGACGACCTGTTGACAGACAATCACAGACACACGCACACACAGAGAGAGGTCCAGAGGGGTGACGACCTGTTGACACACACACACACACATGCAGACCGAGTTCCAGATGGGTGGGGATCTGTTGACAAGTTGAAATATCAATGACAGTCACACACACACACACACTGCCTTAAGCAGGTGGAGGTGCTCCCTTGGGCAGGTGGAGGCGCTGCCTTGGGCAGGTGAATGTGCTGCGTTAGCTGAATCAAGTAAGGTAGGGGGTGGAACTGCTAGGTTAATGGATGAACAGTCAAAAATTGAAAACCTAGCTGGACATAAGATCAACCTTAACCTTTCACTTTAAGCACAACCTCTCAAGCGGCGTACGTTTGTAATATCGTTTCAGACTCCAGAACATTGGTCATGCATTATATTTATTACATTTAGATCCTGTATGGAATGCCACCGTTTGTTTAAAACCAGCAGGTAAATGATTACAGCGCAGCTGTTTCCAGGGAAGATTCCTTCACAGGTGTCTCTTCTCTGACTTTGTCCACTGTTTTTTTTTTTTGCAGGATGGGGAGGAGCTACAGAGGCTGACCAAGACCAGCACCGACAGCGAATCAGAAGTGTCCTTCTAGACACCCAGTCTGACATCACAATGTCACAACCATGTCACATCATCGCAATGTCTGGTGTCACAACCTGGTCTGTGACATCACAATGGACGTAATACTGTGTTATGACACCATGTTGTCTTTGAAAGGCGATGCTCTGTGACATCACAATGAATATGGGGAATTCAGATGAGCTGCTCATACATAGAGTGCACGGAGAGTCCCTGAATCCGTCTTACTTGGGTCCAGTTCTGAAGTGAAAGCCACTCGACATCACCGTGTCATAGTGACAGTTTATCGGTGAAGCAGTACAACCTGAGGATTTTAAACAATGTTACAATGTTTATAAGGTTAAGGATTCATTTTTAAGCATGGCTAGATTAGGCACATGCTGATCTGTTATGACAAACACTATGTTCTTTTGAGCATCAACTATGCAGTGAGTCAACAGAGTAGAGCAACAATGTATATAATAAGATCTGAAGGTCTGAAGATTAGAGTTGCCTTAACTGGCAGACTTCCAAGTTCTGAACTGATATCAAACTGGGTTGTGGAGCTGGGGTTGGTCGGAGCTGGGGTTGGTCGGAGCTGGGGTTGGTCGGAGCTGGGGCTGGTCGGAGCTGGGGTTGGTCGGAGCTGGGGCTGGTCGGAGCTGGGGTTGGTCGGAGCTGGGGTTGGTCGGAGCTGGGGTTGGTCGGGCGCTGGGGTTGGTCGGCGCTGGGGTTGGTCGGCGCTGGGGTTGGTCGGAGCTGGTGTTGGTCGGAGCTGGGGTTGGTCGGAGCTGGGGTTGGTCGGAGCTGGGGTTGGTCGGAGCTGGGGTTGGTCGGAGCTGGGGTTGGTCGGAGCTGGGGTTGGTCGGAGCTGGGGTTGGTCGGAGCTGGGGTTGGTCGGAGCTGGGGTTGGTCGGAGCTGGGGTTGGTCGGCGCTGGGGTTGGTCGGCGCTGGGGTTGGTCGGAGCTGGGGTTGGTCGGAGCTGGGGTTGGTCGGAGCTGGGGTTGGTCGGAGCTGCATTAAGGATAAAGTTTAGATCTTTGGACCTACCTGAGGTGTTGCCACTGGTTTGGACTTGTTTTGGATACCTAAGCCACTTTTTTAAAACACTCCTAAACAACTTTCAGTTTGCCACAGCAGTTAATTTCACATTAAAATGGGGAGCGATGTGGGAGGCATCCTAGGATGGACTCCACTCTGCGATCGTGGATTTGGTGTAATAAGACATTATCCCAGACAATAACAGGCGTTGATCTCATTCTGTCTCACTGCAACCCTTCACAACCCTTTCATAGAGGTGATCCAAGAGTGAAAAGAGACGCTTGGTGTTGTCTGGGCCAATTTGCGGTATGTGTAACAGCCTTCCATCAGAGCACATGCTGCACACATTGTGATGTTGGCCCCCCTGGGACTGAAGACACACCGTGGCTCTACCCTGATCACATTCTTCGCACGCCACTATCTTCTCACCAGGTTGAATACAGCCTCATCCACACACATGAATATGTGGAGTGTTCGGCTGGCTTCAGTCTCCATGGTTATATAATACTTGTCCACAAGGCAACATTACATTATACCTAAACACATGCCTAAAATGTGCCTCTGACCTGTTTGGTTTTGTTCAAAACCCGTTCGGTATTTTATAGTCATTTTACCTGAACATGTTGGTCAGCTGCAATGGGTGGTGTAATTGTATTGATAGTATTTTATTTTGTGGATTTTTATTATAATATATTTCCATGCGCCCTTACTGTAGAATTGTAGCAAATTGCTGTCTTATAGTACGAAAACATGTGCAAATTGGTTCATAGAGTTTTGGTAGTTGTTGTGTCTGAGAAAAAAATGTCATGTCATTTGAAAGAAGATGTATACATTAAATGCATTTTGTGCCAAGTCAATGAAAAATTATCCACAGTTTAGTCCACATACACTGCTGTTGTTCTAGAGTTAAGAAGAGTTAATAAATTTAAATATAGACAAATGGGAAATGTGTCCAAGCAATTGTCAAATACACTTGTATAAATTAGTATACATTTTCTGGTTATGGCCTTGGGATGTGGATCTGTATTTTAGTTTGTATACATTTCTGAATCATTCACTACTGTTCCAACGTTTGGGGTCACATAGAAGTTGTCTTTGTCTTTCATGTAATAGTACTTTGACTAGGAAAATATAGCGACGTCAATTGGAAATGTAGTCAAATCAAGCAGCCACCGACAAGACATGGAACGGCAAAATGGAGTGATAGCATTTAGCCCTGTACAAATATCCCACTTTACCAGCAACAAATCACACTCAGGCCATCACATTGTCTCCCTCATTGGGTCACTGATGGCGTGAGGCACTGAAGCATGTCTCACAAATATGGACTAATGGTTGTGGATTTGGGTCTCTATATGCCCATGTAGATAATAACAGTGTAAACATTAACAATGTCTACAATGTATTTCTGATCAATTTGATGTTATTTAAAGGACATTTCTTAGGTACCCCAAACCTTTAAACCGTAGTGTGTGTACGTATATAAAACAACACATTTACCGTTATATTTGAAGAAATGTTACTGCTGTATGAATGATTACTCTCCTTAGCGATGCGTATGTCATTTTTGAATAAGATGCTATACTGATAATTCACGGGTGGCTGTGTTTCTATTGATGCTGGTTTAGAACCGATCAGAGATAAGATGGCGGACAAATTGCTTTGGGTGACAAACCCATTATACCTAGTCCATTGTGATGTAGTGACTCTATGACATCACTGTGTCTAGTGTTCTACTTTCTATAGGCATAATGTACTATGATGATGTCATCATGAGTTGTACAGAATTCAGAAATGTGCCTGATGTACAAAATAACCATGTAATGGAAACATGTGTTGTCATCAAATGTTCTGTTTACAGGATGTGTTGTATTTAAAATAAAGCTGTGGCGGGGGTCAAGTCCTTTTAATAATGCCTGATCTGGCCATTATGATCTCGCTGTGTCTGTTTTTCAGAAACAACATCTCTTTGAACATACAGTATACTAGATACAGTATAGTACGGAGGTGTTGGCAGCTTTTTGCAAATCGTTTTGATGCCCAATCTTGAACGTGTTTACACAGATCTTATGCCAGTTTTGTGGCGCCAGGTCTGATGTCATTAGTCAAAAGTCCAGTGTTGCCTAGGAACTTTGTGTTCTGGTCTCAGTTCATTTTATTGTCAGAACCTGATTTGACGGCGTGCCGGTAGTACAAATGTTGTTTATATTATATTACACAAAGGAACAAAAAGATTGTGTTTGTGGTTTCAATGCTGTGGGACAGATGTTCTGACTGGTTACCAAATGACCTGGCTCTTCACCTAAACTATCAGATAGAGATATAACAAATGTACTTGTTTATATTGATAAATAAACATATATATATATATATATATACTTGTATTTGACTTTAGGAGACTCACAGTCACAGACTGATATGAGCTGAGGGCAGAAGGTGGACTGGTGGATCTGATTAGATTCTGCCGCAAGTGTCCTTTTTCTCTTTTTAGATCTGTAACTACACCAACACTGAATTTGTGTTTCTATAATGATTCTGTACTTACACTGTATTTAACAGTAATGTTACTATATTACTAGAAATTTCTTAGAAAACTACTGCCAGAATTTGAATTTTGGATTTACAATATTTCTCGATTGCCAGTAGTGTCATTTTTAAATTTAACCAGCAGGGGGTGTTAAAGTACAATGAATCCAACCTTCTTTTTTTTACCATAAACGTTAAGATGCTAAGATGTATACGAAAGACCAGAGCTGTGCTCGAGACCACCTAAAGCGAGACCGAGACGAGACCGAGACCGAAGGGGGCCGAGACCGAGACGAGACCAAGACCGAAGGGGGCCTATTTATTGTCTTATGTAAACATAAAATACGAAAATAAAACCATGATTTTAAAATGCACAGGCTATGATATTAAAATTTCCAAAAATCGAATAAATGAAAATCCATCAAACTGTATGTCCTATGTTGATGTAGTAAATGCTAACACATTTTAGATCACAAGCGACTTGCAATCAAATGATTTGCGCATGATTGGCCGATAAACAAATCTATGTATAATTATTTATCCGTCCACAGGCACGCAGCTTCAGTTGTTTGTCTGCTTGAGCAGGACACGCAAACGAACCGGTTGCACTGCGCACAGTGTTCATTATTGTTACGAGTGCACATGAGACAGCAGCAAACTAACCCGGTTGAACTGCGCACAGTGTTCATATAGATCAGACCAAAACCCTTCCAGTTTAATAAAGATCGGACCAAAACGGGTTCAGTTTCATATAGATCGGACCATAACCGTTCCAGTTTTATGCTCTTTCTGCCGTATGCCCCCCGGACTTATGTATGTCCCACGTCCTTCTGTGTGCATGAGTAATTTCATTTATCGCCCATTTGTAGTTAGCCTATTAATAATTATTGTTTATATTCGTTTAATTTCGATACAAAACAATATTTTGTTGAAGTCTCTTGTAGGCTATATGAATACACTGTGGTTCATTCGTTATTAATTATTGAGTGCAATAGGCGCATGACACATGAATGGGGCTGTATGTATTTGGCGGAATTCGTTCTGTTTATTTAGTGAAACATATTTCTTTATAAACGTACCTCTTTTTTTGTAGTTCAACCAAGCCAATCAGACTATTGTCTATATGTGTTCTCGTAGTATTTGTCTGTGTATCGCCCATTCAACCATTGCCATATAGGCTCAGTGAAGTGTGATCGGTGTCTGGGTACCGCAATTAGGGTACCAACGCCCAGCGGCGTGGGATTTTGGCGACAGGAAGGCAGTTTAGGTATCAAAAAACATGTAAATAGTAGTTTTATATATTGTTTGGTTTGTGATTTTGCAATTCTGAAAACGGGACAAGGTAAAATGCACGTATTTAGGAAAAGTCATGGAAGGACGTCGGCTGTAGCTTTTCAACATTATGTATGTATTTTAATTACTAACCGCTGTGTGTTTTCGGACAAATTATTTATTTGTGCTCAATGTACTGAATATAGGCAAAACGAATATATTGGCTGATTGTGCAGACATGATCGAGCATATGTTTAAGATTGAAGTATTTACGTGAATGGGTGCACGCTCTAGCGACGCTGGGGGTGGGCTTTTCTTCAAAAGTAGATAGCCATTGGCGGGATAAGCCACATCAGAAAAAAACAGTCTGACTCTGGACGAAATACAGCCAATGGAAATACAGCCTCTACATGTCATACTTAAATATTTTTCTAGAAAAAATTTGTGGAGGATAATTTCTACGCTGGTCTCGGCTGGTCTCGGAAGAATTTACGAGTCCTTACTGTCCGAGACCGAGTCGAGACCGAGTCCAAATGTAACCGAGACCGAGACGAGACCGAGACCTTAAAAAAGTGGTCTCGAGACCGGTCTCGAGACCGAGACCGGTCTCGAGTACTACAGCTCTGCGAAAGACACAACATTTTGGTCGTTAACAGCTTTAGTTTTCATGTAGCACAATGGAGTATAAATAAGGACAATATTTAGCAACAGGAAACTTTACAAAAGCCAAGTCAAGTACAAAATGAATTTGAGGCAAATGGTTAATTGCTCTAATATCGATAGCCTCAAGTTAAAACAGCCTTTCAATAAATACAAAAAGATTAGTTTTTCTACACTTTATCTACAATAAGGCCCAGACTGTGTACAATAATAATGGAATAGAAAAAGAAAAAAATGTAAATTGTAATTCTTAATACAAAAGATCAAGACTGATATATAAAGACTGGTTGGACAGAGACTGAGGACTCTTGAGGACTCTGAGGATATTTTTTCAGCCTAGTTTCAAACAAGGAAGTAAAGAACTAACCTGTAACAGATTAACCCTTTGCGTAACCGTCCTGGAAACACAATTTACCAATCCAATTAAAGGCAAGACATACGTTAACCGCTTAACTCTCTCCCACACAAACGTGTCCCAAGTAAAAAACTACTCCGGTCTCCATAAACACTTAAACACAGCATTGAACAGCCCATTTATACACGGTAACTTCACCTCGTTCGGCCATCAGTAACATATGCAGACACAGCCTATGAGTGACATAGAACCCATATCATTGACCCCTTAGTAACCGTATCCCTGGTGATAGCCGTCCTGGTAGCCGTCGTAGCCGTGTTGGTGGTGGTAGCCGTAGCCCCCGTACTCGTCTTCGGGGCAGCGCATGCCCAGCGACTGCTGGATGGACATCTCCTGCCTGCGGAGCTGCATGGAGTCGACCAGGTCGTAGATGTTGGCCATGGACCACATGGGACTCGGGTACCACGACTTGACGTTTCCATCCTTGCCCACCAGCAGCATGGAGAAGTACTCGGGGCTGACCTGGAAGTAGTTGCGGATGTCTTTCACCAGGGAGGCCGAAATGCCCTCACGCTCCACTGTGGCGCTTCCTGTGATTGGTAGAAGAGAGTCAGGCCCCAGAGAGTCAGGCCAAGGGTTAGGGTTAGCTCTGTCTCTGCCAAACTCCACCACATTGAATTTTAAATTAAACGATGACTAAGGGGTTAGAGTGCCGACCGGCAGCCACAATTTCATGGTATTTGAAGCCTTAAATCAAACTGTTTACGATTCTGCCTGTTTACCATTTATAACCCCTCCCTACACACCACAGGGGACCAAAGAAAAGCAGATACAGTGGATTATTTTGTTGCCTAAAGTCTTGTCTTTAGCAAGTTAAACACGTCCTCCACTGGATTTAGGTGGGTTTACATCATTGAACTGAGGTGAAGCATCTGACCCGTAGGTGTCCCTGTCCAGGGTCTTCTTGGTGAGATGAAGTCTCTGAAGAGGCAGCTGTGATGTTTCCTAACTTTAAATTGACTATGTACAAAATGTTCAGTTATTTCTAAATACTCAGGGGCTGCAAAGGATTATGTGATCCATTTCACATGAAAATGTCACTGGATTCATTTTGCCTGTCGGAAAGGGTTCTGCGTAATTCTGCACTGTGAAAATATCCTCAACCTCTTCCAATCCTGGCTTCTCCGTAAAACCACCACCCTGCTCAGGGAAAAGTTCTCCACAGACCTCATAGGAATATTATCGGGCGAGTTTGGGAAATGAAAGGGAACGGTTACATGTTTCCTCCCAGAAAGCCAGGCCTGAGCAGCTGTGTGCTTGTTCAGCTGTAAGGGAGTGTGTTTGGATGAAGGGCCCACTGTGTTGAACGCTATTGGGGCTGGGTCGCTGCCTCAGGCCAGAGATCTAACAGTGTTCTAGCCTGGAGCGTCGACAGAACAAGGAGCTGAGCTGTAGGAGCTTGAACGTTTTCTATGCGACCATGAAGAATTACACATTCACATTTGCATACATTACTTCCTATTGCGCTTGATCCTGATTCGCTGTACAGGGAGGGGAAAAGGCTGAATGAGCCAATTAGACGCTGGGGATGAGTGGGTGGTTTGGTGAGTGGCACTAGATAGAAGGGATGAGTGGGTGGTTTGGTGAGTGGCACTAGATAGAAGGGATGAGTGGGTGGTTTGGTGAGTGGCACTAGATAGAAGGGATGAGTGGGTGGTTTGGTGAGTGGCACTAGATAGAAGGGATGAGTGGGTGGTTTGGTGAGTGGCACTAGATAGAAGGGATGAGTGGGTGGTTTGGTGAGTGGCACTAGATAGAAGGGATGAGTGGGTGGTTTGGTGAGTGGCACTAGATAGAAGGGATGAGTGGGTGGGCAGTGTGCCCTTCCCTGCCCTGGGTAATTGGGATTTTGGGTTTGGATCCGTTCACGGCCAGTTCTTGCCACCATCAAGGCCCTGCAGCGATTCCTGGGTGTGCAAACTACTACCGCTGTTTTATCAAGACTTTTAATACGGTGGCAACTACTCTCAAGGCTCTTCTGAAGAGGAGCTTGACTCCGCTGTTCTGGACTCAAGATGCTAATACTGCTTTTCACCGCCTCAAGGCACGATTGACCTCAGACCCCCCTATCCATTAGTGCACTCGTCCTAAATCTCGTCCTGTTTGCAGGCATCACAAACAGACAGTGCTGACAACCGGTTCTCACCGTTGATTGGATACAGCTCCAGAACTCCTCCCTGGTCCACTGCCTCGGTGCCAACCAGTTTCAGGATGGATATGTGTCTCAGTCCTGGGTCACCACGGACACCGCCAACATACAGCCAATCACAACAGAGAAGGTACATCGCCCGCACATTAGAACCACAAGAACAATAACCTGCAACAATATCAAATGTGTACTTGTCGTGTGTAGATAGTTTTACACTGAAGGAGCTCTTAAGCATGCATGGTTTTGAGTCCACATACAAAACTTCAACCTTTTAAACATTTGTGAACTGTTGTATTGTTGATCAATTTCCTGTTTAAAATAAGTCTGTATACCTATATATAACTACTTACCAGATCTCCACTTACCAAAATGTATTGCCATCAACATTATCAACATTCTGCCTATCATGGGATTGGAACCTTTTAGCTCCACTATGTTTTCCAGTCCACTATGCGATGCAACCTATGCCTCCTGTAATGCTAACAATGCCCCTGAACAATAGTACCAGTGCCCCTGAACAATAGTACCAGTGCCCCTGAACAATAGTACCAGTGCCCCTGAACAATAGTACCAGTGCCCCTGTAGGATGGTACCAATGCCCCTGAGCGATGGTACCAGTGCCCCTGTAGGATGGTACCAATGCCCCTGTATGATGGTACCCATGCCCCTGAGCGATGGAACCCATGGCCCTGAGCGATGGAACCCATGCCCCTGTGCGATGGTACAAAATAAAAACCTCACAATAACCTGGTTGCATAAATGTGCACACCCTAAACTAATACTTTGTTGAAGCACCTTTTGATTATATTACGCTATATTAGCACTCAGTGTTTTTGGGTAGGAGTCTATTAGCATGGCACATCTTGACTTGGCAATATTTGCCCACTCTTCGTTCAGCTCACCCCACAGATTGGATTCAATTAGATTCAGGTCTGGGCTCTCTGGCATTCCAAAATGTTCTTCCTGTGAAGCTATGCTTTTGTGGATTTGGATGAGCTTTAGGTTGTTGTTGTGCTGAAAGGTGAATTTCCTCTTCATCTTCAGCTTTCTAACGGAAGCCTGAAGGTTTGGTGCCAAAATTGGTATTTGGAACTGTTCATAATTCCCTCCCCCTTACCAAGACCAGCTGAAGAAAAACAGCCCCAACGCATGATGCTGCCACCATCAATTTCATCAATTTTGGAGGGACATGCAGTTCTTGGTAATGCTTTGGAAATTATTTTGTACCCATCTCCTGACTGATATCTTTCAAAAATGAGATCCCCCTGATGCTTTGGAAACTCTCTGCGGACCATGGCTTTTGCTCTGAGATGTGTAATGACTTCGAGTTAAAATGAGTTTGAATGTGATTGGTTAATTCTGAACACAGCCACACCCCCAGTTATGAGGGTGTGCACACTTATGCATATTTTTTATTCCCCCCCTTAAAGATGTCAGTTTGTTTTTCACTTGGATTGTTCACGCTATAAGTCACATTAAAGGTGGAAAAAGTTCTGACATGATTTTTCTTGTGAGCTGTTTTGGCTTTTTATATCCAATATATATTATATAAGTTAATGATGACTTTTTTGTTAAATCTATGTGGAAACAGAGGCAATCCGGACCTTAGTGGGAACTCTGAGGAACCAGACTAGGGAGACTAGCCCTGCAGATTTGAAACGATGGAATGTAAATTGTTTCATTCTGACTCAATCGCTTCCAATATGTACCCAGGTTGCAGGCTTGGCTGGTTAGAGCATACAGCTGCTGCTGATATGCCCATTCCTCATCGTTGGGGGCGGAGATTACAAACAGGCGACGCCTCCAACGGAACCTGAGGTAAGAACCCAAAGAAGAAGACGGTTAGGAGAGAATTTTACTGTATATCTCTGCAAGACATAAACCAACCCCAACCAAAGGCAAACCGACGCTTGAACCAACCAAAGATTTGCACTCAGTCAAGGACAATTCAGTGAAGTGTAGGACCAGAGCCAGATAATCAAAGAAAATGGAATAAAAATACTGCGGACGCACAGAGAGACACTTTCTACCACCAGAGCCGAACTTGTGGGCAAGGAAATGTGGTGTGAATGTTGTTGTTGACATGGTAACAGGGTGATTCTGAACTCTGCCTAGCAACAGGAGCTCATAATCCCAGTAGCTATGGAGCTAAATTTACATTAGAATGTTTGTTGTTGTTGTTGTCATATTTACACTTCAACACACGCTTGGAGACATACACGCACACATCGAGTTTCACAGACAAAGACACTCGCAGAGACACACACACACACACACACACACAAACACACACCCACACACACACAATCAGACACCCCAACTACCTAGAAAGGAAGTTCTCCAGGGATCTGGGTTTGTCCTCCTTCTTGCAGACCACTGCGTCCCTCCTCTGTTTCTCCATCTCCGGGATGCGTGAGGAGAAAGTGTCCATGTAATCAAACACGGCCTTCATGGCAATTGGGACTTCATAGGATTGCTGTCAGAGGCAGAAACACAAGTCAGACAAAACAAGGAAAGAGGTAAAGACTAGAGGACTTGAGTGCACTTTCCCCATTCTCTCAATGAAATGATCTGGAGAAACGAATGTAAGACATGCTCCTATTATGCTCATTCAATTACAATATACCTGTGTGATGCCAATTAAAGTATGTATTTATTAATTAAAGTTTTGCTATGC